>OZ017740.1:151787818-152387818 GCA_963969285.1 Odontomyia ornata | reverse complement strand
ACTTTATCGTAAGTGTATACATTGAAGAATGAATCCTAGATTGAAGCTTTAAATTATGTGTTTGTTGCATTTCCGATTTCTATCTCAAAGAGTGTCGCATACGTTTCTAGGATGGTGTTTCAAAATTGATAGGGAAATAGTAAGGAAAGTTATCCTAGAAACATGCGATGATATCTGAGCGGTTTTGAAAGATTTCTATGTTACCACACCAAACATAGAAGATTTCCGCAGCATTGCTAATGATTTCAGAAATCGGTGGGATATGCTCCGTTGTGTTGGTGCCATTGATGGCAAACACATTAACATCAAAAATCCACCGAATAGTAGTTCTTCATTTTTCAATTACAAATCGTCTTTTAGCATTGTTCTACTCGCTTCCTGTGATTCAAGGTACACATTCACGTACGTTGATATTGGTGCTTATGGCGGCCAAAGTGATGGTGGTGAGTAGTTGTTTATAATGTTTTATGATTTCATTTATTTAAATTAACTTTTCGTTAAAATAAAAACCAATTTTACCTTAAACCACAGAATTTATTTAAGAAATACAAGTGGCGTAGCTATGGGAAATCCATTATCACCGCTCATAAGTGACATTTTCATGAGCAACATTGAAATGACCCTAGAAGAACTAGGTTTCCTTCCCAGATTTTGGAACCGATACGTTGATGACATCTTAGCTATCGTAAATAAGGACAAATTGGAGCATACACTCACGAGTATCAATTCGATCCACAAAAATTTACAGCTCAGCATGGAACAGGAGAAGGACAACAAGCTGTCATTCTTGGATATAAATATATTCAGGAACAATGGGGTATTGAGTTTTGGAATTTATAGAAAAGCAACGCAAACTCAGAGGACAATTCCAGCAACGTCCACACAGTTTTTCGCAAAAGATGGCACCATATCATGCTATGATTCACCGTATGCTGACCATCCCGCTATCAAGTGACGAAGGACGCAAAGAGGAATCCTACATAACCAAGAACGCAGAAATGAACGGATACAAGTGTGATACGATCCGGAGTGTAGTCAGAAAAAAAGGAAAATCAATTCAAACGTAACGGATTAACGACACTTGGTATACAAAACAAACACATGGACACCATCAAACGCGCACCAGTGAGGCACACTAACGTAACAACAAAAATGAAAAAGATATTGAAATCTGGAAACATCGAAATGGTACCATCTAGCAGAAAACTAAAATTAGGAAGCCTTCTCAGGTCTGTCAAGGATCCTCGCAAAGTCAACGAACAGAGCGGAGTGTACCACTTCAACTGTCCCGAATGCAACATGGTCTACATCGGACAAACAAGACGTCCAGCAACTACACGGTGCAAAGAACATCTGAGCTAGGCGAAAAATGCAATTAAAAAGCGAAGAGGGAATAACGACATACGATCGGCAGTCGCGCAACACATTGTAGAATCAGGACATATGATCAAGACGGACAATTTGAAGGTCATAAGCCAGGTAAGCGATATACGGAAGCTAGATATCATTGAAAGTATTGAGATTCAAAAAAATTCCACAACACCAGCGAATGAATCATGATACAGGTAACGCGTCATCACCCCTATTTAAGTTCGTTTGAGTATATCCTCAGCAATTAGGTTTTTTATGACTGTCTTTTGTAATTACTATTTAATGGTTTCTCGTTCATTGAATATTGTTAGTATATAAGGTTGATGTTTTAGACAAATAAGTCAGGTGGTACTGAACAAGGAACACGATTGATTCCGAAATGTACATTTACCTATTTCTTAAATAAATTCTGTGGTTTAAGGTAAAATTGGTTTTTATTTTAACGTTTGTACGTACCGCAGCAAAAAAATTCCGACACTATACATATTAACTTTTCGTGTGAATTTTGGCTAATTCGGCGTATGGTTAAAAAACTACTCAGTGGCAAACTGCCGCTGCCTCCATCCGCGAAAGTACCGAATTCGAAGGTGAACTTCCCATACTATTTTGTAGCGGACAACGCCTTTCCCTTGAATGAAAATTTGATGCGGGCATATCCAGCATAGCGACTTGATAGCAGCAAATGTATATTTAATTTATAGACTATCACGTGAACGTGTGCTTATAGAAAATGCATTTGGAATTCTAGTGAGCCAGTGGAAAGTGCTGCGGAACTCCTTGCCGTGCTTCCCTCAAAATGCAGAAAAAAATGTTGGCTACAATTGCACTTTACAACTTCATCAAACTAAACTGCCTCATTTGTAGACCGGGAAGACGACGAAGGAAACGTAATTCCGGGGGAATGGTGAAAGCAGGCTGGGAGCGACAACATATTCACAAATGCCACTATGGGATCAAATAATGCGGCACGAATAGCGTTCCATTAACGTGATTCTTTGAAAGAATATTTCTTAAATGAAAGGGTGATAAACAAACAAAGACGAATTGCATAGTGAAGAAAATAAAAGATGTTTGAAATTTGCAATAAGAAAATATTATTTTCAACCAAAAAAATTCAAAATATAAAGAAAATATTGCGAATGAAAAAACTATAATAAAAAGCCTCTTCTTGTCACTAAAATTATATTTTGTTGGGCGTCCGTCGGATAGGACAAAATTCGAAATATTAACAAAATATTGCAAAAAGAAAAACTAAAACAAAAAGCTTCTTCTGGCCGTTAAAATTGTATGTTGTTGTTTGCCATTTTCATTCTGCATAAAAAAGGCATATGTTTAGGTGATGCGTTCAAACTTATTGTAAAATTTAACCTCGCTTCGTTTGCTGGTCCAACTCTGATCGCCGGATGTCCGCCAAATACGATAAAATATCCGCCTTTGCCCGAGCCCTGCTATCGGGGCACAGCTTGCTTAGCAATGAAGTGACAGTTATCCCCAAACTGTCCGGGGCTTTTGCACACTCTGTGGTGGCCTTATTTTCAAGGTATTTATTGAAGGTGTTTAGCGCCGTACTCATCTCTTCTTTGAGCCGAGTGCCCGAAATTGCCTTGCACCTACGACTCTCACCGAGTAACCCTTGGGAGAAGTTGCTGGTTCTTCATCAAAAGTTGATTCGTCTAATGTATACTTCAGCACCGAAGAGCTTGGGCTCGGCGTCGTGAAGTTAGTTGCAGACCTGCAAATAATTTAATTATTTCGTTCCACATGCATGCAAAATCAAAGAATCAAAACTTATTTCCTTGGTTGAATGTGTTCTTTTAAGAACGACATTTCTTCCCACAACTCCCATTGTTGGGGTCTGTCACTCCGCGCACCAGATCCAGATGGAGAATGTAATTTTTTTAGCTCCCGACTGTATCGCTCGCACATCTCCTCTGGAATAGATGATAAATCATAGTTTATGTTTCTTTTTAAGTAATATAACATATTGAACTTACCTGTTGATCCCAGCTGTTCTGCGATTCCAGCCCAGATACGCCCTTTTGCCGCAAAATTTTTATAATCCCCGTGCTTTTTCTTAAATAACGCCGGTTGGTCTTTCACCAGCCCGATCAATTGATCATTAAAGCTGTCAACATCTTGGCTATACTGCATTTTCTGTTAAATAAAATAGTTGTTTCGTTAAATATTTCAATACCAGAGTGGAATTGTGCTTAACAGATGAGAACACCTGTTTTCTGTATAATTCCTCACTAGCTGCATAAAAGTTTACTCACCCTTTCAAATAGCAAACAACAATGTATCTTTGTCACTTAAAGTAACAATGTACTTGACATACTGACATAAAAAGTTGGTTCGATTTCAACTTTTCATGTTGCGTATGTCATCCTTATGTCAAATGTAGGGGAGACCAGGGCAAAATGGGATAGATAAGAAAAAAATAATCATAATATGAAAATTAAACTCTTTATTAGAAAAAAATTAAATCACATAGTTACATGTATAAATCACCTATATAAATTCAAAAGTTTTTTATTTACAAATTACATATTTTTGGGTAATTACGAATATAAGCAAGGAACTCAAATTTTCCATTTTGCCCCGTGGCCAGGGCATAATGGTAAATTGATTGGGGCAAAATGAGCATATATTTTAGTCAGGCTGGCAACGTTCACAAATATGCGCTTCATCGTCTTCTTCGTCTACTCCAGCACAGGAATTATGTGCCCAGCCTTTGCATATGCTACATATAACCCATCCTTCGCTCGACTCCGAATATAAGTACACACAGTAAATGCAAGCACAGTCATTATCAGCTTCTTCATCTTCAAAAGAGTCCGTTCCACTTTCCTTCCTGCGCTTCTTCATTTTAGTTTTTCAAGCTTCTTGTGAGCTTTTTGTCCTATTTTTTTTTTATTTTGTCTTCAGTCTTCTTCTACTTTTTCTTCTCAGTCTTATTTCTCTTCATTTTATTTAATAATTTTATTTAATAATAAAATGAAAATGTTGGGTTTTCATTTTTTTTTGCTGTAGACATCATTACTTGCAGTGACTTTCGCTAAAGTGCTTGTTGAGGAAGAAGCTGTAGGTTGGAATGAAGATTCGTTGAAAGTTGCATTCATATCTTAAGCGGGTACTATTTCTTCAATATTAGTAGTTCCGGAGGCGATGAAGTCAGCTTCGGTAAATAGATTCCTATCTACTGGCCATATTTCACGTTTTTTAAATCCGTTTATGGCAGTAAGCTTAGTTGTAGCCTGAAGATAAGCTGCCCCAAAAAGCTTGACTACTTGGTAAAGTGTAACAATACGACCAGGATGTTCTCGCAACCACTTTTTTACCTCTGCACTGTAGTAGTACTCAGCGGTTGCATGAAGGCAACGTCCAGCGGTTGCAATTTATGGGTGCAGTGTGGTGGGGTACATAACAGTATCACATGATGTTCTCTTGCATAATCAATCAACTCAAGATTTTTAGTATGCGACGCATATCCGTGAAGTATTAGTAAGACAGGTTTCTCTTTCGTGGGTCTACCAAATTCAACAAAAAACTTAAACCAATCGAAAAATATTTTCGATGTTATCCAGCCATTGTCACTGCATGTTCCCCAAAATCCTGATGGTGCGTCATCCAGCAACTCGTTTTTCATGCGTTTACGTGCATATATCAGCATTGGAGGAACATAAGTTCCTGTCGCGCTAAAACAGATTTCGGCTGTTGTTCATTGACCTCTTTCTGCTGAAGACAAGCATCCAACTTGTTTCTGGCCTTTTAAATACAGAACTTTTGATTGACTCTTAGGTACTGTGCTAACACCAGTTTCGTCGACGTTATAAATTCTATCGGGAGACAGTTTATACTTGTCAACAATCTGTTCTAGCAATGTAAGAAAAACTCGCTAACCGCTACTTTGTTAAAGGCCATAGCTCTCGCAGCAGAAGTAGGCTTGGGGCGTATGTAAGATAGATCTGGGTTTTGCTTCAAAAAAGCACTAAGCCAGTCCACTCCAGCCATACCACTCTCGCTTTAAACGGATGTTCTATATTGTTTCTTTCGACTAATTGAAAAGCTAAAGCACAAAACTCTTTACCTGTTAAACCAAATAATCGTGCTTCCATAGTTTTTCGTACGTAGACAATTCTTCCTCTTGTTCTTGATTAAATACTGGTTTGTATCGTCCCATTTTTTCCCCACAATTGTTATCTGTATCTTCATTTTCATAATTTTGCGCTTTTTTGACTCGAAGTTGATTTCGGCACATTAAATGTACTTGAGGCTCGAAGAAATCATATCCTTTTTGAAATAATAGCGTTAACTGCTCTTCTCATATCTTCTTCATCCCATTTTGCACGCTCTGTCTTCCTCTTATAGTTTCGAACCATTTCGGCTGTAAAATAAATAAATAATAACGTCATTAAAGTCGGGGTAAAACAGGATAGTATCCCATTATAAGATATTCGGGTTCAACTTTTTTGACATTTGCTTTATGTCTGCTTGTGTTCATTGTAGCTCAGCCATTTATATTAACCCTTTCTGTTACACTCTTTAAAAATACTAACTAGCATTTGCCGATGCGATAAACGACATCGATTCCTTTTAATGTACGGGCCGATTGGATCCGCGAATTGAGAAATTTTTTGCCGCGAATACGAGAACTGGGTCCCAATTTTCAACCCGCGAATAGCCAAAGCGTGAATAAGGAGCTTTTACTGTATACTTACTGAAATTTTCAGCCTGCTAATTTACTAAGGTACTGTTACTAACTAAGTTGAGCCAGCCAGTTGTAACTTGCATACAATGTAGAAGCAAAATTAAACTGAAGTTTTGTTCCCAAGCTTACAAGAACATTTTTTCTATATGCTATGGCACTCGCATATGATTTTAACTCTTTAGGTTTTCCTGCTAGACGCATTGTCCAAAGCTTCTTCAAAGGTCCTAGCTTTTTTATAGCAGAAGGGTAATGAAGCACAAAGTGATGTTTTGGTAAAAGAGCGGCTCCAGATAGCGTTAAATATGTTTATATAAAATTATAATGTTTTTTAGCTCTATTAATTTAACATCATTAAATGCAGGTGACATACATGTTTCGATCAATTTACCTAATAAAAGTAGAAGCGGCCATACGTGATCATTTGCAGGTATAAAATCACCAATCATTATGGGCAAAAAATGTACAAATCATTACATTTCACTTGCAGAATTTTAAGTTTTCCAGAATTAAGATGATTAGGAGTTATATCTACAGATATATTCTTAGATTTTCGACTATTTAAAACCGCTAAGCTTAAGAAATTTTTCTCAAATATAAAGTATTTTAAAATGTAGCTTAATTCGCAATGGCAAATGCCTTCAAATAAATTATGCATAACATCATCTGTTATGCAGTCGTAAACATGGAATTACTTCAAATTACCATAAACTCACATTTCTCTAATGCGAGTTGAATAAACATCGCTTTGCTCTACATCTATTTCATAATTTTCCCTATTTCGTAATAAGGTACTGTCTTCTATCACTTGATATTTCATCACATTTTTGTGACTTCTGCATATTCTACAAAAATGATTGGCTGAAAATGAGTTTGTATAACCTAAAACATTGTTTAGTCCCAAATAATAACTATTACGTTTTCCAGAACGTAAACTTGAGGATTTTGTCAAGCAATCTACAAATATATTTTCCAATTTTGAAATAAGTGTGAGATCCAGAAGAGGAAACATAAGATAAAATGCTGAAATTTTTTAAATTCCTCTTTTGGAGCTCAGTGGGTTATCTTTAATCTTAATCTTTTTGCCTGTATTTTTAATTTTCGTTTTCCATACAGAAC
The DNA here is from genome assembly GCA_963969285.1 of Odontomyia ornata. NCBI lineage: Eukaryota > Metazoa > Arthropoda > Insecta > Diptera > Stratiomyidae > Odontomyia > Odontomyia ornata. Next base: position 152,380,623 of record OZ017740.1, on the reverse strand, counting down.
CTTGACAAATATTTTCGATCATTGTTATATTACTATCTAATTTTTGAGCATACGAAAACCTGGAATTCAAAACATTAGGGAATTCTAAGTATCTTTTTAAATTTTGCTTTTTTTTTGTGGTAGGGAGGTAAATGCCCATTTACGCACAGAGTGTGGGACTCCCATGTTCGCAAGAAGGCGACTGGACTACCCACTAAATATCTCCCCTGTCAATCCGAGAACCTAGCCTGTAACCGTTTGACACATTACTTCGACCCAGGCTTCGTTTTGCTACGCCGTGAGGTGCCTTCAAGCTGAGGGAGCCCTCTTCTGGCGGAAGGGGAGAGGGGAAGAGGAAGTGCCAGACAAGCGATTCCCCAGCCCAACACCCCCGGCTGCTGTGTCCCTTTTATCTTTTAGGACTGCCCGAGCATAATGTGCCACCTGGTTCCATTTGTCAACCGATTTGAGCATCACCGCGACTATGTTATCCGGGGTGAGCTCTCCCGTCTCCCTGTAGAGGGCTCTTCGCAGCCTGTCCCATTTTATGCACGCAAAAAATGCATGGAAGGCATTGTCTTCCACTCCTGGGCAATATTGACAATCGAGGGACCGTGACTCACCAATCTTGTGCAGGCAAGACTGAAAACACCCATGCCCGCTCAAAAGCTGGGTCAGATAGAAGTCAGTCTCACCATGCCTTCGATTTAGTCACGGTCTCACATCCGGGATGAGGCGCGCAGTCCACCTTCTCTTCGTGCAATTGACCTAAGACTGCTGCCAATCGTTGAGTGAGCGCTGTCTCTCTTCGCGGACAATCATCTCCCTCGTATCCTCGCTTCGACGCAGACGAATAGAGTGGCACTCTCTAGCACGGAGGGCGACAGGTATCACGCCTGCAATAACTCCCACCGCCGAGTCAGAGACTGTCGGGTACGAAGATGCAATCCTCAGCGCTCCTCTTCTCTGTACCTGTGCCAAGCGTTTTCGGTATACTTCCTTACTGAGAGCGTCGCTCCGTACTTCTGCTGCGTATAGTAGCACCGACCCTACAGCCCTCAACAAGAGGCCTCTTCTTGATGGGGTGGGTCCCCCTACGTTGGCCACAAGTTGACTCAGAGCCGATACTCCTGAAGTAGCCTTCTTAGCCGTTGCCCTGATTTGCGCAGAGAATTTCATTTCGAGTCGATCAGTAGCCCCAGGTACTTCACCGCTGGCTTCGATTTGGACTCCCTTTTTTGTCAAGATGCTCCAGTGCTAAACTGAACCCGCGAACTGTCATCCAATCTCTCACTCGGCGCATTAGCATACTTAGCCTAAGTTGCGCTTGTTCAACGGTGCGTCCAGCGACCAGAGCCGCAACATCATACGCATAGCCGATCAAGCGCGACTCATCTGGCATCTCCAGTCTTAGTAGCCCGTCGTAAGACATGTTTCACAGGTCCGGACCAAGGATAGATCCCTGGGCAACACCCGATGTAACCCCCATCTTTTGCAGCCCCTGTGTCGTGACGTAGATCAGGCTTCGGTCTTTTAGGTAGTCCCTCAAAAGCCAAATTAGATATTCTGGAACTTGAAAAGGATTTTCCAGCGTATCCAGAATATTCACCCATCTAGCGGAGTTGAAGGCGTTCCTGACGTCGAGTGTCACCAACAGGACGATCCGTCGCTTGGTGCGACTATGTGCCTCTGCCTTTTGGACCGCGCTCACCACCTCTGCGATCGCATCGATAGTAAAACATCCTGCTCTGGCCGTAGAGCAGGAAGTTTTACGTTTATACTGCCGAGGAAATAGGTCCCCAGCAGCACGAATTGCGTCATTGAGTCGTCCCATGATGAGTTTCTCGAGCACTTTCCCAGCCGTGTCTAGCACGCATAACGGGCGGTATGCAGACGGCAATTCGGGATTTCCCTTCTCCTTGCTGATCAGCACGAGCCTCGCCAATTTCAATCGTAGACTGGGTCCCGTAGACAAGCGTTGAATGCTGAACAACAAGTCAGGACAATGGTGATAGACAAGCCGCAACACCTCAGCTGAAACACCATCTGGACCTGGAGCCTTCCTCGCTTTCAATGAAAGGACTGCTTCCTCCAGTTTCGACTGTGTGAAGAGTGGACACTCGACTGCTGTTTCACCATGGACAGCGTCAACACGGACGGGATGGGAGGGGAAGAGTCCCCGCACTATCTCGCCCATCTTTTCCGCATCATGTACGCAAGGCTTCCGTAGGGCGCCAATCCTCCACATAACTAGCTTGTAGCCAACGACCCACGGATTCTTGTTCACATTGTTCGCTATGTCTTGCCAGCAGCGAGCATTGCTATTGTTAAATTTTCCTTTAAAGGCACCAGAATGCCTGTATCAGTCGATACTTCAACTGTTTATATCGTAGCTGAATCATTAATAGTGAATTCTTTTGGCTCCGAATAAATATTTTTTTTTCAAATAATGTTTTCTTTAGCTGATATTCTATTTGGAAATCGCCAAAAAAGTGTTTGAACTCGTCAATTTTACTTTTTAGTTTTGATGCATCGGTGAAATCATCAATTTTAGAAATAATTTCGATATCTGTAAATTTAATAATTGATTCAAAAATACATATTTTGATGTCATTAATATTTTCAGAAGCTGTCTTTCTTGGCAATGACATTTTGCCATATCATTTCAGAATAAAATTTAAAATATTCTTTCTCATACCTAATGGATCGCTTTCTTAATCTGTGTTATCTACATTTCTACTCTTTTTTAAAAAACTATAACTTTGCTGTGAAATATCTCCCGTTATTGCAGGATAAAAAGTAGTATATGTACTTTGCAAATGCTTCCGAATTAGACGTTCAACTGGATAAAATAATCCTGTCCGTGTTACATTTGAACTTTGATGTAATAGTTAGTTTATGCAAAAGTTTTAGGTTGAAAATATAAGTATTGACGTCATTTAACACTAGAAGCGCCAAAAGCCACTACCCCTCATGAACCGGCGTCGTGAAAATTTCGCCCCACTATATTTATTGCACCATTCATTAGCATAATGTATGAGTATTATGATTAAAACACCTTGTAATTTAATGTGAACCGTGAGTATTTATTTGTTTAAATCAAATTATTAATTCCTTGAAGATAAAAACGTAATAAAGTATAGACACTAACTAGCTGTTTCAAATTAAGAAAAATAAATATTGCATAAATAATATTCTTTAATAGTGCATTTATTGCAGACGGTGTTTTTACACTTCACATATGACTTATTATTTATGCTTTGGACTTGACCTGACACCTTTAACGTTTTTCTTGTCTTTCTGGTATGTTTTCCGGAATTTTTACAGACGTGGTTGTTTTTCTTGTATTCATACACTGTGTTCCCAATTCTTCTCCCGGTTGCAGTAAAAGTCTCTGCGTTTAATTTTGCAGATGTTGATTATCTTATACGCGTTTATGCCTGCCAGATCTAACAGGTTATAAAATGTATGAACTGGCCAACGTCTATAAGCAGCCTTTAAGGCATATTCGCATAGAACGCGTTATAACGCGGCTTTCAGGGAACGTGCGAGTTTTAGAGTCGTTTAAGGCATAGAATAAAAAAAAGAATAATTTCACCAACACAAATAACAACACACACTTTTTAGATTTTTAACAAACTTTTATTTAACGATTCGCATGCTTAGAGGACCGGTTACAGACTGGGGGCGACGCCTTGGATACGGTTTCCCTAAATACTCTAATTTTGCTGACACTTTGTCTGGATTAGACATGTGTCGTTTTAGAAATGATCTCGTTGCATTTTCCATAATTAGGTTAATGCAACGTCTGCAAAAGTTCTTCAATATTTTTATGAGAATTGTTTGTTACCGTATACATGACTTCTCCCCCCTTTACATTAAAATTCTCCTGAATTTTATAAATATTTTCGTTTACATGATTTAGAGATTTTACCAAGTTTTTATTTTTCTTAAAAATAGTAAGTATCCAAATTGTTAAATTCAAAATGATAATGGAGATAATGCCTATGGTAATGTAATTTATATTAGAGTGTAATTTCAAGTGATTTATGCGTTTTAGGTTTTCAACATTTTTCAAAATAATATCGAAGCTTAATTTTTCGGTAAAATTATAAGATTCATTATCGATATAAAAGTATCTATCTACAAATTCTTGATTATTATTACTAAATGTATAATTTGAAATTTTTATTGTACAATTATTTATATTTATAAGATAATTACCATTAAGCTTGATTTCTCTATCATCGCAAAGGTTTATAACATCTTGATTTATCATGTTTTTACATATTATTGTAGCATCATCTATTTTTCTAATTACATTTTCTTTGCTTTTGACCAGTTTACAATTATTTTGGGAAATACAGTTGTTTAATGGTTTTAGTTCATTTTCAAATAAAATTGCTTCGTTATACATATATTTTTTGGAGTTTGATTCAACAATGTACTGGTCTTCGAGGTAGATTTCAAGATTATTTTCATGAGGCATTGCCACTATAACTTTAAAATCGATTAATTTATATGTGCCGGGAATTTTGATAGCAAGAATAATATTGTATCATTATTATGTTTCAGTAGTCCAGTTCGAACATTCTTTAGTTTGTAAAAGTCAATGTTCGTCAACCTGATTTCAGTTGCTGTCAATAAACTAGGATGTACGATTCCGTGTCTGACTAGTCCTATATTGTCAATAAGTTGGTCCAATTTTTCCTTCAACAACGCTATTTTGAGAATCTGATCGAGTTTTAATTGGTGTTTAATAATTTTCTTTTCATTTTCAGTAGTTTCTTGATGTGTTTTAATTATTCTATTCCTATCTGATTCAATGATTTGCTTTAAATTCGTAATAGAGTCGTTTAAAAAAGAATTTATTTCAATTTGTCTGTTTAAGTTATTTAATTCTTCGTCTTGTTTCTTTTCAATCGTGTTCAAAGTATTTAAAATTGTTTGTCGGTCATCATCGCTCATTGTACCAAGAAGGAATTTTTCTGCGGTCCCAACGAGATTGATAAGTCCTCTTCTTTGCCCAACTCTGGGATTAATAGCTGATAATTTTGCGTGAATGTTCTCTAATTCATTTTGGATAAATGGATCGCTTATAATTCCTAATTTGTGAATGTTTTCTTCAATAGCGTGTATCGTACTTTTGATTTCATTGATAATGATTATATGAAGGATGGTTTAAGTAGTTGTTATGATTTCCGTTTGTCCAAGGTTAATAGTTGTGTATCCATTTTTGGATACTATTGGATTCAATGTAAGAATTCCTGTTGTTGATTGGATAAGTACGGTTAAGATGAGAAATATTGGCATGAGGGGCTGAAAAATGTATAGGTTTAAAAGACAATACGTTAGAAAAGCTGGGCTTGAGCTATTTCAATAATCATTTTTGTCTAAGATAAGGCATATTTGATTGTGTGAAATCAATTTTTTGGTTTTTGCTGATATATCGAGCAAACATACAACTGAATACTCCACAATCACTTACGTTAGCTTGAAGCGGAATATTGCTGGCATGTTCTTTTGTAAATTCTGTTGTATCTAAAGTCTGTTTTAATTTATCTAATGATTCTTGCGCCAAATAATCTTCTAATTTAGTTAGTACTATAGGCTTTTGATTTCCTAAAGAATCGTAATATTTTATAGATTTTTGTTTAATGTTGATTATTGCCATACACCAATGGTTATTATTAACGTGTATCGGAATTAATATTATATCGTATGAAAATAAATTGACTTTTCTGGTCCATCTGCGCACTGAGTTATATCCAGCCTCTAATAATCGTGAAAAGAAGAAAGTATTCATAGCATAAACTTTTAACGGGCTTTCGACATCTTTTTGCACACTTTGCTCCGTTATTAAATTTTGATAAAAGTTAATGATATTATCGTTTAGCCAATTTAATCCGTTTAATGTCTGAATATCACTTCTTGTAATATTAATATTATATTTTGAAACTATGGTTTCGTCAGGAGGACCCTTTTTAGTTGCATTTTCTAGAATAAGTTTTTGGCCTTCATTAAAAATCTCGCTATTAGTATTTTGATTACTTCCTTTAATTTTCATTGGTTTGCAACTGAACTCTTCTATATTTTTGGTTTGGTCTGCATATTTTAGTTCTTTCTTAATGTTTGTCGGATGAACATTATCTAGTTATGATTTCCTATATTTTGGGAGGTTTTTACGTCTAGCAGCTTTATAGTTTTTGATGAAACCTGTAGATCTGGTCTCATTGTAATCTTACCTATTTTGGTTGAGTTTATTCAGGTATTTGTTCTTGGTTTCTTCAATATTTGCCTATATTTTCTCAGAATTTACTTGACCGCCTTGCACTTCTTTTGGGGTACATTTTATTGTCGAGTGATACCTTTCATTATAGTTCCTGATAGCCTTTTGAATTGTACTTCTTACAGAGAGTTTCGTTTTATCAATTGCTAGAGTTCTGAATTTTTCAAGTATGGTATTATGTAGCCTTTCAACATCGGCAATTCCTGTATGACTATGAGGTTTAGTTAAGTATGAGATTATAGCTTCAGACTGTAAGAAATCTTTCAATAAGACTCCACTAAACTCATTTCCTGCAATAATTTTCTTTGGCTTACCAATTTTCGCAAAATGATCTTCTAATTGTTCAATAATTGTTACATGGTTTCTGTCGCTTAGATAATAAGCAGCTCCAAATTTAGAAAATTTATCTATTATGGTTAAAAAACTATTTTTCATTATTATAAAAATATCTTCGTGGACTATTTCGTTGATATTGGAAGGAGTTTCAGTGTTTTGAAATTTTGGTTTAATGGTTCCCTGTCGTATTTTACTCTTTGACAAACTTCGCATTGGCTTATTACAATTGTTATAAGCTCAAGGAGCTTCGGGAAATAAATTTTATTCTTCAATACTGCGTAAGATTCCTGTATTCCAGAGTGAATACTTTCTCTTACATAATAAAATGCAATTTGTTTGACGGCTTCGGTTTCTGTTTCGATATCCTTGGCTCTTAGTGAACATCTGAAAAATTTTACTGAACTCTTGCTTGTGAATAGTTCCCTAATTTTTTGCTGTACAATATTGTACTTACTATCATCTAATTCAGTGTAGATGCCTATTGTACCTTTGTTTACATAAGTTTTTAGAATATGATTTAAATTTTCAAAATCATGTTCGGATATATATATTATTCGCTTACCATGGATGATTTCAAACTCCACGGTTTTATTGTTTGTAAGGATAAATTGTGTCTTACATTTGTTGACAATTTCATCTTTTATAGGAATATGATCTAGTAATTCCTCTTCTGCAGAGTGAATCGTGGCCAGATCTGAACATTCCTCATTTTCCATATTCCAAATACCTAGATCAGAATACGAATTGGCTTTGTGGCTATCTATTTGGGAATCTTCTTTTTCAGATTGCTGATGTTTGATCCTGCTAAGAAAATCGGCTACTCTATTTTCCTTTCCTTTTAAATACTCAATATCAAATTGATATTCTCCTAGTTTTAACAGCCAGCGTTGATGGCGTGGTGATAAATCCTTGCCTTTATACTTGGCTTGTAAAAATTTTATAGGCTGATGATCTGTATAGATCACGAATTTATTTCCATATAAGTAGGGCCTGAAATAGTTAACGGACCACATAATAGCAAGGAATTCCTTGTCCGTTGCCGAATAGTTTTGTTCGTGACTATTCAATGTTCGTGATGCGAAACACACAGGATGTCCGTTTTGCGACAATACTGCACCTAAGGCGTAGTTAGACGCATCTGTTGTTAATTGAAATTGTTTATCGAACTCGGGAAAACGAAGAACAGGATGTGTGCTAATAAGTGCTTTCAATTTCTCAAACGCTTCTATGTAATTTGGATCTTTGGTATTGATTTTCGAATCTTTCTTTAAGTATTTTGTTAGGGGTTGTGTGACCTCCGCATAATCCCTAATAAATTTGCGGTAATACCCTGTACCCTGTGGCTCCTAAAAAGCTTTTAAGTTCTTTTTCTGTTTTTGGGAGTTAAACTTTTTGTATTGATTGAATTTTTTCCGGATTTGGTTTTAAGCCGTCTTTAGTGACTACGTGACCTAAAAAATAAGTTTCCTTTTGCATAAATGAACATTTATCAATTTGAATTTTTAACTGTTTTTCTAAGACTTTGAAAATTTGTGTTAGAGATTTTATATGCTCTTCAAGTGATGTGCTAAATATTAGCACATCGTCAAGATATACTACACAGCATTTGTTAATAAAATCCCGGAGGATATCATTCATTAAACGCTGAAAGGTTGCCGGAGCATTTTTCAGCCCGAATGGCATCCTAACAAACTCATATAGACCATGTGGTGTGACGAACGCCGTTTTATGACGATCTTCTTTGCGGACCAATATTTGGTGGTACCCTTTGGCTAAGTCAATTGTGGAGAAGTAATGTGCTCTCCCTAATTTATTCAAAATAGACTCGATGTTTGGCAAAGGGAATTTATCGTCGACTGTGATTTCATTGGGTCTACGATAGTCTATGACGATTCGATATTTTTTTTTGTACCAGAATTATCAGTTTTCTTGGGAACGACTATCAAAGGAGAGGAATATCTTGAATTACTTCTTTGGATAATGCCTTGACTTTCCATTTCTGTGATTTGTTTGCGAACTTCTTGTTCGTGTTTTGGGGGATACCTATATCATTTTGCATTTATCTGCTTGTCTGTTATGGTTTTAATTTCATGTTCGATTGTTGGGGTACTTGTTAATTTATCCCCTTCTTTAAAGAATATAGTTTCGAATCATTTGAGAACTTTTAATACTTCCCTGTTTTCTTCAAAATTTAAATGTTCTAACTTAAGTCTATTTAAGAAGTCAGAGCTTGATGCTTCTAAGTGAGCAACTTCCTGAAATGTGTAGGGAGTATTTAAAAACCTAATTGATTGACCATTTAGGGTGATAGTTCCTTCTTCGAAATCAATAATTGTTCCTAAATTATTTAGGAGATCTGCTCCAATTATAAAATCGTATTTTCTTTTGTTTAAAGGTTTTACTTTCCACCTGATCATAGCTTTATGGGAAGTCTTAAAATCAGCAGGTACTGGAGTGTGGACTTCATATTCAAAAACGTCTTTTCCAATAATCGTGGAAAATGGGACTGGATTGATCTTAGTTTTTCGAAAAATTTTAATGGAGTCATCAATGAGACTAAATGAGGATCCCGTATCTACCAATGCTGTAAACTGATAATTTTTTAAAGTTATTTAAATCAGAGGTAAATTATCCGAGGCTAATTGATAAAAAAATTTTCATTATTATGCGTATAATTAATTTCTGGACATTGATTTGAGTTCGCTTCTGAATAGTCTTCTGACTGATTTCTTGCATTGGTTATTCTTTGGAATTTTTGAATATTACCAACTTCCATTGGTTCTGTATAACCTTGAACTTGGCGAGAATTTTGCCCGCTACCAGATGAATTATTTTGCCTGTAATTATTGTAATCTGTGGTGGGGTTTTTAAATCTTTTCCGCCCAGGACTTTGATTACCATTATTATTAGTGCTGGTAATGTTCGTTCCCCTATTTTGACCGCTTGAATTGCTAACATTTCTATAATTATTTTTGTACTGGTAGTTTGTTTGAAATTGTCCTTGAGGATTAGTAGAGCTGTAATAATTTTTATAGTTTTGTCTGTTTTCGTCGAAATTACTGGTATAAGTAAGCTGTCTGTTTTCTTCATAATTATTGCTATGGATATTTTCGAAATTTGGCTTGTACTCAGTTTGTCTGTTGTCGATTTTTTGGGTTTTACGGTCATAATAGGTTTTGGGAGTGTTTGTATTAAATTTTGAAAACTTTCTTTCATTAGACATTTGTTTTACTTTAAATTCAGGCCTAATGCATGAATCTTCAAACCTCCTCTCTTTCATTATTTCTAGTATGCTATTAATATCGTGTAATGAATAAATTTTTTCATATAAAACACCCTGGGACATTTCTTTTGCAGTATTAATTAGAAGAGAATTTACACTAGTTAAATCTACATATGGAGAATCTTTATAAAATATCTTCAATTCATCTGCTTTAATTTTTATCTTTTGTAAATGTAAAACAAGATCACTTACATTGTTTGCCTTCAGGTTGCAAATCTTCCGATATATCTCCGCTGGCTCCGTGTCCGGTCTGTAGAGATGTTTGAGCGCCTTTTTTATTTCTTCCCAATCGTCTGTTTTTTCCGTGTTGATAATTCCTTGTTTCGCTTCTCCCTGAATGTTCTCATAAAAGATCATTCTTGTTGCCGCTTTTCTTGTTTCATCATCGTTGATGCTCGCCAGGTAATATTCCGTGCTAGCAATGAAGCTGTTTATTGTTATCTCGGACGTGCCCGTGAAATTCGACATGTGTCTTATTTCCTTGAGAACGTTTTCCCGTACTCTTGCGTCGTTGTTTGCCATAGCTCTTACGTTATTTTCACGGTCGAGTCTTAATTGTTGGATTGCTTCAGCCAGTTGGGCTATTTGAGCATCTTGCACTTGGATCTCGCGTTGCAATTGTTGGATTTCTTCTGCCATCACTTCTCTTGATATTTTCCTTCTTTCGTAATAAAGGTCAGATCGTTTTTTGTTCATTCACTTTCACTTCACTAGATTGTTTATGATTTTATTTTTTAGTTCATTCACTCACTAGATTGTTTATGATTTAATATTTTAGTTCATTCACATGATGTGGTTTAAAGTTTCTTTTTGAACTTTTCTTTTTTTTTAACTTTTGGGATTGTGAACAGCCTCATTCACAAATTTGAGGATATTTTAGGCTTAATCTGATCCCCCAAATGGATTTTATAAATGTTTATAAAGTTTAAAACGCGGGTTTGGTTTAACTGACTCCCAATTTATTCAATTGAGGCCAGAGCCGAATTCTCTTATAATTCTGCCTGGGCTTTGCAATACCCTGTTTTATTATAAGTTTATTCGAGTCGCGGATCGCGTTTACCGATTGCGCCAGTTTTAGAGTCGTTTAAGGCATAGAATAAAAATAAAAGAATAATTCCACCAACACAAATAACAACATACACTTTTTAGATTTTTAACAAACTTTTATTTAACGATTCGCACGCTTAGAGTACCGCTTACAGACTGGGGGCGACGCCGTGGATACGGTTTCCCTAAATACTCTAATTTTGCTGACACTATGTCTGGATTAGACATGTGTCGTTTTAGAAATGATCTCGTTGCATTTTCCATAATTAAGTAAATGCAACGTCTGCAAAAGTTCTTCAATATTTTTAATGAGAATTGTTTGTTACCGTATACATGACTCGGGTTCTTCTCGGCGTTCAGCAATATAGCTACATCACACACACAGCGTTGTTCGTGCGGGCGATAGATTATTCTGTGTATTTCAGTAGTAGGTTGACCGAACTTAAAGCAATGAGTAGTTCTGATGCGGAGGAATTCTGCGTTTTCTAGCACTCAATCAATAAAAAGAGAGAAGAATTTGGTGAATACCACCGTCTTTGTCGAGATCTGTGCTCACATGAAGATTATTTTTTTGGATATTTACGCATGTCGAGACAAACTTTTGTGGATTTACATGATCTATTGCAGCCGAATATTGAGAATTTTGTCACGAACTGGAGGACATCCGTTCGAACAAGGGAAAGATAAGCTGTTTGTTAGAGGTAAGTTGATGACAAATTTCTAGTTGCATTTTTACAAAATTATTTCTTATAATACTGTTACGGATGGAGTAGAAGGCATCAACATTAGCTCATCTCAAACACTACCATATCAGTCGCGTGACTCGTTAAAAAGCAAGCCGCACTCGACCAGGGTTTTGGTTAATACTTTTTAATTGTATCCGGAATAGTAATTTAAGTACGAGTACTTGTTGTCATGAATTTAATAAGAAAAAAAATATATAACCCATACTGGTAGATAGGTAGGTTGCTGCGAAAGTATATGCCACATCAGGTTCGGAGTTAATCGAACAACAACTTAATTCGGAAGGAGTGTCTTAAGCCACTGGCCAGCAACATTCACATCCTGAACCAGAAGTTTATCGCCACATATCCAAATGCTACCGAAATTTCATTCAACAAATGAACACCAGGGTTTAACATCATTTAGAGACCGAAAGTGCACTAATAAGATAAGTTGTGGAGATGTACCGATCGACTACAATATTGTGCATCATGACTGAGGATTGCCCGCAGCTTAAGATTAAGGAGGCGAGTCAACATCCGAAGCTGATCAAAATTCCGGCAGCAGTAACGACGGCGACGACATTGTAGGTGAAAAGGATTAGAAAGCAGAAAACGCAAAAAGCTGATTAAAAGACAAAAAAATCACACCATCATATGCATCATGACCACACGCAGTAGACCAAGCTTCTGCGTGGAAGCTGATCGAAATTTCGGCGGTGATAACGTCGCCGACGAAGACAACGTAAGTAAAAAGGATGAGAAAGCAAAAAATGCGAAAAGCTGAGTTTAGTTCGATACGTCGCACAATATCTAACAACTCCGTTAAAGGAGAACGCGAAAAGCGAAAACAATGTTTTCTACAGTACTAAGTATTTATACAATTTTTTGAAACGAAAATAATAAAATAACTTGGCAAAATATTCACTTTACCGGAAATTCTCCTCCAGGCGTACTTGACGGAGCGTCGTATGACCAGTAGCACTAGTCAAATCACGTAGAATAAAACCCGGAAAAGCATTACTTAAATTCACATGATTTTATACTGCGACATAACTATTTAATAATAAAAAAATTAATCTGACATTGCAAACTGTCAGAGAAGATATTCAGCCGATTCAACCGTGATTGTGGTGATCGCCCCCCAGAGTGGTTGAAGTTGGAGTGGATATCACGCTGAGTTTGACTTGAACCACTCCGCGGGAACAGGAAGAACCACTCCTAAAGGGTGGCTAAACCCGAGACAAAGGACTTGGTTGGAGAGCGGTAAACTGGCCGTTAGCGGGAGATTATATAAGAGCGCGATGAATGACGCGCCTCCTTTTTCTTTGGATTGGCGACTCGAAGGTGAAAAGGTGAAGCGACGGCGGATAATATAGAAGACGAGCGTCGGCTGGATTTTTGAAATCAAGTGTAGCAAGTGCATACCAGACGGAGGGCAGATTACGACATTGAGAAACATCAGCACGAAGGAAAGCATCGAGAGAGTATTCGGAGCAGTGTGGCAAAGCAATTTCGAAAACTTCACGGAAGCAGCGAAGAAGGGGCCCTTTTCTACCTTTCAGACTAGTGTTTTTCTTTTAAAGATTTCTTCTTTTCCGCTCGATTGCAATTGTAAATTTAGTTTGTTTATTCGCATAAAGAAATTTGAAAAGAAAGATAAGTTTGTATAACTGAAGTTTCTTTTAAAAATTAAATAAAGGTAAAATCCACTAAAAATTAAATTCTCTTTATAAAACACATTTAAATTTGAGTTTCAGGTTGTAATGGGCGTGGCTTGAGTGTGAATATGTGGTAAAAAAATTTAAAGTCGAGTGTTAGTGTTCAGGGGAGATGTGTAGAATGTGGCACATTTTTGTGACTTTAATTTGCCTGATAGAGTGCAGAAAGCCATATAATTCTCGCGTTGTTGTGTCCGGTATTTCGCGTCGTGGTGTCCTTTTTCGTGCTGCGAGAAAGGGAAAGCCGTATTCTCACTTGGCGGCTTATTGGGACCTTTGTGGACAAGCGAATGGCGCCCCAAGCCTGTCTCCGGATGAGCTTAACCGGGTCCGTAGCCCCGCCGGAGCAGCTTAATTCCTTTTGGGTGTAACAATACGTTTGATATAATTACAATAACAATAAAATAGCTAGTAGAGAGAAGCTCATTTGATTCAAAAAATGAGATCATTCAAAAATTGCATTGCAAAAAGACATTTCATCGTACTTACTTGTAATTCCCACCTCTTCAGTAATAATTTCCATGCCTCCGCTTTCTTCACAATATTTTTGTATAAATTATGACTTGTGCCATATAAATAAACTTTCTAACTTTTTCTATTAATTTCTCGGTTTCTTAACACATCTTTACTCGTGGAAATTCAGTAACGCACGTTACAAAACAAATGTATAACGCGACGTTCCTGAAAGTAGCGCTGAGTCATAACACCATTAGTGTGATAGGACTGATGCAAATTTGTGTCTTACAAGCGTTGAAGTAACGCTTAGCGCCGCGTTATAACGCGCTCTATGCGAATGAGCCTTTACTGTATATTTGCGGCCGTATCTACAACATCTACGCCAGATTTTGAGCTGTTGTAGAACAACACTGTCTCAGGTTCTTTCTTTGAGCCACAGCTTATTTGTACATCGGGATGCATAGTGCTGAGCATAAGAACATTTTTATTCGATTTAGCCTGATAAACAGTCAATGTTGTATCACCGTTTTTGAGAATAAATGTCCTGTATAGTTCGTCTTTTGTGGTTTTCATGGAAACAGGTATCTCTCTGCGAGTTCTATTTATTGCACCCACTATGCTAGTATTTTTTGACTTCAAATATTCCGCTAGCGAAAGTGAAGTGTAAAAGTTGTCACAAGTAACATTTCGGCCTTTATTGATGTAAGGTTCCATCAATTTTTTTACACCACCCAGTCACCTAAATGCTCATCATTAGGTCTTTTTTCATCTTTTCAAAAATAACAACAACAACAGCCATCTAAAATTTTTGATCATATTAGTCTGCTTCAGAGCTCATAAGCTGGGTGAATCGGCAACGGCACTTAGATGGAAAAGTTGTTCGTCAATCTTTATATATGGTCCGGGAATGTAACAAGCTTGTACATTCGTGATAAATTCGTACCAAACTTCTATCCAGTCACTCTTTGGCGTCTACTGGATTTGTGATCGAATCGCAGGTACCTCATTATATTATAGGATTACCCCATTTCATCGACCATAATGAATGTAGATCTAAGCTATGTGCACCAATTGCACCAGGTTTATAAAGCACAGCAATAAGGGCCTCCAGTTCTTCCATCGCCATACACCAATTTTCGTCTCGTAGTTGGCGTTGCGCCTCTTCCACAATGCATTCAAAAATATGCTGCATGATTTTTTGTAAACATTTTTTGTCAAGCACTTTTACAAGTTTCATCCACATTGCATTTCGCATACGGCGTTGGCCCAACGCGATCTGTAAAAACATTTTGGCATCCATACCTACCAGCTGTACTACCAGCTTCCTGCCCAGGTAGTACCACCGGGAGAAACAAGTATTGAGCTTGATGTCGTTTCAAAACGAGGATTCGTCAATGTTGTAAGTAATCCTCTACCTGCAGGCAACCGGCTGCGATTACACCGTACTCGTCCTCGCCTTTGACTTCGCCCACGAGCTTGTGCCTCATTCATGACACCCATAAAACTTCTTGTTTCTAGATAAAGTAAATATTTTTATAACTACAAACAAAACTAATAAATAACACAGTGTGTGTGTGTGAGTTGTTTCCCACACATGGAAACTTGTAATTAGCTAGAAGTAACCTATAATATAAAGTAAACATAGCAATAGCTGTAAGTTTTCCAACAAAATAAAATAACAATGTAATTACCTTCCGACATTTCTCTTTGAATGGTGTCTCCAGGCTCGTCAGAAGAAAAACTAGTATTGTATACTAATTGGTAGTCGTCGTCAGAGTAATCTAAAGGCTCGGCATCTGATTCATCCTCTAATATTTCATTCAAACAAGACAAAATTTCGTGCGGATCAACACTTCGCGACATTGACTAGACATAACTATAAAACGTGGGGTATGCCCTTATAATAAAAACATATACTGTACGCTAAACGACGTGCAACTGACTGATAGAAACGACGTCCAGCTGTTTATTCACGCACACATCACCCTTTCATCCCGTAACTACCCAGAACAATAATCTTACATTGAATTATTTATTGACTCGGTGTCGGTTCTAGGTAAATCACTTATATTTTCATTTGCTATTTTTTATTTTATTAATGAAAACATCTAAAATTTAATAAGCACAATAAATGATTAAAAGCCATCAAGTGTCACGGACCTAAGAAAAAAATTTAAATGTTACCAAACTTGTTTTAAAATACTTTGACTAACAAAACATGCAAACATTTTGACTTAGTTCTTAAGCGTAGATAACAAAGCAGTCAACGCTGTGCTTGAAGTTGAAAATTTACGGATGAGGCTTTTAAGAAATTGTTTTTTTTTTGGATATAATATATCATTGAAGTACAAGTAGAAGTTATACAACCCTTCAACATTTTCTCCAACTGCTAGTAAACTGTGATGTTTGTCTTCAAATTTTTTTCCTTATATGCATTCATTGAATATTCGATCAGGCTTGTATCATTGGAATGTGGGGGGTGTGGAGTTAGTGCGATTTAGCACCTTAACTCCCTCGTATCTGTGAGTACTACAGTACCTTCTTACCTTCCTGAGCCAGCTTCAGTCATTATATAATTTTAGCAATAAATTTTACACAGTTCTTTGGCGGATTGCTCGTTTCGAAATACCCTTATCCTATCACGGATTTCATTTGTCATCCGAGTAGCGTTTGTGCGTAGCGTAGGGTCACCTGTAAACCTAGCTGCTCTCCTCCGAACTTGATTCCTTCTCCTGATCAGTTGTTTGATATTCTGAGGGAGTTCATAGGGATTCGTTTCCCTTCTCGGAGATATGACCGTATGGTCCTCTTTTGCCTGTATAATTATCTGAGTTACGTTTTCAATGATAACGTCGATGTCGTCGGCCGTTTCAGTTGATTGAAAATTAGTTTCATTTGCCAATGCTACTTTAAACGCTTTCCAGTTTGTAGTTTTCTTTTCCTGCATAGGAACATCAACAAAGATGTTTTCTATGGGGAAAAGGACTGGTTTGTGGTCGGAAGACAGTTCGTCGAGGGCATTTAACCAAACATTTTGTGTGAAATCTCGCGTTATTCCAATGTCCAGTGCAAAGCCATTTCGTAATCCGTAATGTGTTGGCTCATTGGGGATATGTAGGCTGAAGTGGTTGGCTGTGATGAATGTATTGAGCTCGGTCCCAGCTTTATTGCTTCTCACAGCTTCCCAAAGGCAGTGTGTGGCACTTAGATCTCCTGCAATGCAGAAAGGGCCATCAAATGCAGTAAGTGTTTAAGATCATTTGAAAGATTTCTATTTCCTGGAGGATTGTAAGCAGAAATCACAATGAACTCTAGAAAATCAGTTCGCACCTTGATTGCTGTGGCCTCTAGTTTTTGAAGTGTGGGTGTATTGATGATATAATGACTCACGTTTTGTCTCATGACAATTGCCGTTCCGCCTCCTCTATTCGTCATTCTGTCATTTCTGTGCATGATGTAGTTACAGATGCGGAATCGTCTTCCAGTCTTCAGAAAGGTTCCTTGGATCATTATGAGATCGAATTTATATTCAAAATTAAATTTTTGTATTTCACCGGTATGCTGGAGCAAGGAATACGCATTCCACGTCAGAATTGAAACGTGATTCATTAAACTCATTAGTGTTTAGTGTTGACGACATTTTGAGATGCAGCGAACATGGTTTGAATCATGTTTGCCATCATCTCTTGCAACATATTTTGGAGCTGTGTCTGTATTTTGGCAAACATTTGGTCCATACTGTGAGTTTGATTTTGTATGCGTGGGGGAGCCTGTGTCGTGGTTGTTTGTTTTTGTGCTAGTTGTGTGGGTTGAGCCGCAGTAACCTGTGCAAACGATCTTCTCACGTTCTTTCGATTCCTAGGCAACCCCCGTAGCTTGCTGGATGTTCTCCGCCATTGTTAACACATTTTGCCTTCTATTCAATTTTCTTTGTACAGTCCGAGAAATAATGAAGCGAATCGCATTTAACGCATCGATACTGCGGCTGACAGTTTCTAGCAGAATGTCTGAATTGTCGACAATTGTGGCACATACCCTGGCCCGTACGAGGACGCTGTGCTTCCACAATGCACATAAGGTGGCAAACAGATTTACTATTAAAGATATTGCTTTTGGGTTTTGGGAGTAGATTCTTGACTACTCTAAAAAGACCTTCCTTCATTTTAATATAATAGACCTATTGGGTTGAAGTCCTGAGACTGTAAGTCTTATTTGATTTCTTCAACTGAAAGGCCATACAGGCCCCTGTTGACAACATTCAGCTGTCTATCCTCTGGAAGTATGTAAGTGTGATATTGTATTTCGTTCTCAGTTAGTGCTTTGGTCAGTCGTCTGTGATCTGTGTGTGTAGTTGGTATGATTTGTATGCCCAGGTAGAACCTTTTTTGCGGATATGTATGATAAGTTTTGTGTTTTCATGTTATTAAGTGTTTGGGACCATTTTGAGGGCTCTCGTAAAATGATCGGAACTGTTTTAGATTCTTGTGCTTGTGGTGCGGGTTGTGTGTTTGTAGTGTTCGGCAGTGTTGGTTTTGGTTTTGGTGTGATGGCCATGTCTTTGAATGTCGTATCTGGTTTTGGCGGTAGAAGGGCAAGGAAAACCTCATCCTCTTTGTCTTTACTGGTACTCATGCAGTCAACTTCTGAAATTACATATGAGGAACAAGACTTGGGTGGTGAAGACGCCCTCACCTTGCGCTTTTTCATCTGAGAGCTGTCTTTTTTAGATTTGCTGTTTGCCTTAGCCTTATTTTTGAGCATAAGAACTAGCTCTGCATTTTTGACAGCTAGCAATTCATTTTTGTTTCGCTGATCGGCCAGCTCAGCATTAGTTTTCGCGAGTGTCTCTTGTGTTTGTAACAGCTGGATTACCAGCGGAGCAATTTGTTCATCTTTATCAGGTATGTCACGTCCGGCAACCACGCCACCCACCGTCGACATCCTGTCCGCCAAATAGGAACTATGTATATATATATATATATATATATATATATATATATATATATATATATATATATATATATATATTATAATTTGTTAAATGTCCGCCAAATAACTAACTTTCAATAATATAAAACAAAATTAAGAAAAATAACAAGAAAAAAAAGCTGATCCAGGTCAGCAAAAGAATACCAAGTACAAGAGTCCCGGTATTATATCTTATATTTCTTTCTATCTTTTGTCTCTTTCTATCTTCTTTCTCACTATATACTCGTTACTCGTTCTATCTCTTACTCGCTCTACCTTCTATTTCACTCTAGCAGCCGTCTCGCTCTATCTTCTAACCTAGTATCTGCCCTCTTATTCTATCTTCCGTCTCACTCTACTTCCCGCCTTGTGCTCCTTGGCTCGTATGATTCCCGCTTCCGCAAGCTTTTCTGCATACGATTTTATCGGCTCCATTCCTGTCTCCTGGTACAGCGCCTCGTTGGGGTAAAACCATCCGTCCTCCTGTCTGTATAGTCCTGTGCAAGCCCGAAAGATTTTTCGCTCCACTAATCCTATCTTGCCCCATTTTTTTTCGGAGCTCCAATCCATACCATCACCGCATATGTGATGATCGGACGAATCAAGGTTTTATAGGCCAAAACCTTGACTCGCTGTCGAATGTTTTCTGAAAAGAGATCAAAGAAGAGGGTACGCATAAGACACTTTTTTCAAAATATTATCAACGTGAGCACTAAAGGTAGCTTTCCTGTCGAAAACCACCCCCAAGTACTTCGTTTGCCTAGAGCAGTGCACCATCTGCCCATTCAACTTAGCCCTGGAGTCACAGATGCCTCTTGCACGATGACTGAAGTTTTTGTGGAGGTCCTTGAACACAATTCATTCACTTTTCTTTGCATTTCCCTTGATTCCCCATTTCCGGTAATATGCAGTAAGAGGTTCCAAATATCTTTGGAGCCGCATCCTAGCAGAGCGCAAATTGTGCTCAGATGACCACACTAACAAGTCGTCAGTGAAGAGGTTCATCTGGATTCCGTGCTTATATTCATCTCTTACGCCCGGGACGTCAGAGGTCGGCCAGCTTAGCATTAGTTTACGCGAGTGTTCCGTGTGTTTTCTAAAGCATAACAAACATTTCATCCAATTTCAGCGTAATATTGTCGAGCTGGACAACCAGCGAAGCAGCTTGTTCGTCTTTGTCAGATATGTCACGTCCGGCAACCACGCCACCGTCCGTCGACATCCTGTCCGCCAAAAAGGAACTATCTATATATTATTGTTTAATATCCGCCAAATAACTAACTTTCACTTGAATATAATATTCAAAAATTAAAAATTTAGAAAGGCCAGAAAAAACGACTGAAATTACGACTGAAACTGATCCAGGTCAGCAAAAGAATACCCAAGTACTCACGCGGATTCCCCCGTACTCGTCACGTATTATATCTCCTATCTTTTTGTATCTTTTATTTCATTCTTTGTGTCTTTCGTCTCTTTCTATATTCTAATTCACTTTATCTTCTTTCTCACTATATGTTCTTTCTCACTCTATCTTATTTCTCGCTCTATCTACTATTTCAATATATCTGCCGTCTCACTATCTTCCGATAAAAACCAAAACTTCTTGTTCCGATTTATAGTCACTTTGAAAGTACGGTAATCACTTCACCCAGCATAAAAACAATTTGTAAACCTACACCCACACTTCCATGAAGCCAGGAAAAAAGTTTCGGTCTGTATCTTACGCGTAGTCTAAATTATTTAATTGGAAATAAATCATTTATATAATTCAGCGTTAAGTTTTTCATGACATCTACATCGATCCCTTTTTCTAAAGCACTTCAAATTAATAAAACACTATCACTTATTTCACTCACTTTTGAAATCTTCGATAAGTTCGGGAAAACCCCACGCCTATAACAACTCATCAACTGAGTTATTTAAAATTATTTGGTTATCAAATATTATATTATTTTCAATGTCCTCTAGGAGTAAAATTTCTTGGTTAGGGTTAAGTTCCATTTTTTCCCTAACATTTAAGAAATTAATCCGCTTGCACACTGAACTTGAAGCTGACTGACAGAACAGCACGTTCTCGAATTTAACAGGAATTTCCACTTGTTTGTACATAATCAACTAATCTTTCGCTAATGCAGTTCATACTTTCGTTAGTATTTACATTTCCAGTAGATTATTCATCTAAATTGAAAAGTTGGAACTCATTATTTTTCAGTCAAAATAACTATTCTTAAAAAGATTTTATACCTAATCGCAACAGGTAGTATATCAAATTCATTAGAAGATTTTTAGGTAGTATATCAAATCCATTAGCAAGATTACCGATTCAACCAGCACCTAACAAGATGTAGATAAAATTTATATTTAATTTTTTTCCGTGTAATTTTATCAGTGTTTGAGCAATTCCTAAGTCTTTGTGAAACATTTTTTTTTCCACTTTGCAAACTTGTGGCTTTATTGTTTGTTCATTTGTGGCCCTTGTGCGTGATACGGGTGTTAGAATACTCATATCATCAAACTTAATTTCATTCTCATCATCGTTTGAATCAAAGTTGTAAATTGTGTTTGCACTTTCATTAACTTTAAAGGGCTTTTTTCGATATTTTCACTTTTCTTGCTCTTGAAAATTTTTGGTTTGTGGTATTACTGGTTATACAGTGGAAATCGCTTATAACGTCCTCCAACCGACCATACCTTTGTCGCCTTTATAACCGATAGACTTTCTATCCAATATTTCTAAATCATTTAACAAAAATAAAAAATTAAATAAACAACTATAATAGATATACCTATGTTTTAAGATGTATTAAAAAGATATATGTAAATACTAAATAACATAATATTTTACAAACATATTTTTATATTTTTTGGAAATAATCTATAATTGTTTTCTGTGTTTTTCTTGAATGTTTTGGAAGTTGTAATTTTTTTTCCAATAAAAAGATATCGCCTTTTGTGATATCGTCTGTGATATCGTTCAAAGAAATAAATGTCGACAATGTCTCTAAGGCGGCACAAGCATCGCTCAAGTTAGGTACAATGTGGACCTCGGAGTTCTCGTCTGCCTCATCTGGATCAGATTCGACCATCGGATTCTCTAAAAGGACAAAAGTATACATAATATTTATGCAATCTGTATGAAAGCAAAACTTAGACATTCATACCTATTGCCATTGCGTTTGCTACGATTTCTTCATCTGTTACATTGGTAGATGTGTAGACTTCATTATCGACACCCTCAAACTCATTAAATGTATTCTCTGCAATTCCCAGATCGAGCTTCTCAGCCAATTCAACCAAGGTTTCACTTCTTTCTGTGCCCTTCAATGGTGACTTGTCTCTTTGCCATCTTGCATGTTTGAAACAGTTAGCAATCGCTTCAGTCCATGCCTTGTCCAACATCACAATCGCGTCTAGCACGTTAAGTTTTTTGCGGTTGCATTATTTTCATAATCATGAATTAATTTTAAAACAATCTATTTCCTGTAATTTATCTTGAGTAGGTATCACCCCTTGGTCCATTGGTTGTAGGATTGCAGTAGTATTTGGGGGTAAAAAAAACTAACTTGCTGGCTTTTAAAGATATGTTATCATGCGCTGGACAGTTGTCAACAAAAAGGAGAATTTTCTTCTTTTTTAATCTTAATCCATTGTCTCATTCTGTTAACCAAGCTGCAAATAATTCTCTAGTCATCCATGCATTTTTGTTACTTTTGTAGTCCACTGGTAAAATTTTTACATTTTTGAAGCACCTAATCTTTGCGTATTTACCAACCACTAAAAGTTTCCTTTTTACTGTGCCACCCATATTGGCTGCAACCATGACTAATCCCTTCTTTAGGTAATTTTCCACCACTGCACTTTTTTCCTTTAAATTGCATCGTTCGATCTGGTGTTAATTCAAAAAATAGTACTGTCTCATCTGCATTAAAGATTTCATCATCTTCGTACTCTTTTATGATTTCCGGTAATACAGTTTCTATCCACGTGTCTGTCACGTCCGTGGGAGTACTTTCAGACTCATCGCGAATTTTCCGAACACGGTGTTATGTTTTTTCCTAAATCGCTGTATCCATGCCGTCGAAATCATAACATCTTTCCCCATCATATGAGCAAACGCATTCGCTTTGTTCTGTAGAGTTGGCCCGTTTATTGGGATATTGTTCGTCCCTTGTTGCTTAAACCACGTTAAAAGTGCTTCTTCAATGCCCTCATGCTTACTGCCTCTAGCTCTTTTATCGCTTGAACATCCCTCATTAATGGAGTTTTCTATCGCCTCTCGATTTTTTTATGGAAGTTATAGTGGACTGACTTACCCCTTGGTGTTTGGCGAGTTAGGCGTTTGAGTCTCCTGCCTCCAAACGCCAGAGCATGTGAGCTTTTTCCTCCATCGAGAACACTTTACGATGCGCCATACTTCACAACACTTTAGCAAAATAATGACGACAAAACACGCAAAGTCTATGCACGAATGGAGCTTGCACTTTGCTCCAAGACTGGAGAAAAGTGGAAGACGAAAAACGGACAATAACTAGTAGCGGGAACACTAAAACATTCGATAATTCCAAGAAAATTGTAAACTGTAATTCAATATAGGGACCACAAAATATGGACGTTGTGAGCGATATTTCGTTGTAAACGATACTGCTGTAGCCGATATATTTTTACAGTATCAGATGAGCAGGCGCAAACAACCATCTAAAAAAAGACGTTATAAGCGATATGCTTTTGTATCCGATGCCTTACTAAACGATTTGCACTGTACTTTGTTAATTTCAATGAAAAGATTTTACAACTAATTTACAAGGACTTAAAAGTTTGTTAGAATTGTTTGTTTCATTATATTGTCTTTGTAGTTTTAATTAACTTTACCTTTTAAAATTGCTCCATCACACTTGTCTATACCAAAAGTATCGAGTGAAACCCAATGGCCGCGATCCGGATCGCCCGTTAATAATTGTTTGGTTGCAGAACTGCTTTCATTTTCTGACTCACCCAACATTTGTACTCTTTCAATATTTTCAGAGTTGTATATTTTCTGAAATATTGTTAGTTTGAGCTTAAAAACTTTAGAGATTATGGCTGCCTCGTAGTCAGTACCATAGTCGCCGTCATTGAGCATGATATTTACATATGCAAATTCAAATATCCTCTCCCAGTCGCAGATACGAAGTGTCTCCTCTTCTTCAACCCATGCTCTTTCACGTATTGAACCGCCACTCTAAAAACATGATTTTCACTGCAAACAATCTCCTCTGAAAAGTCCCAGTTATAATAATGTTGCCAAATATTTATTTATCTGCATACTCACTAAATCACAATTTCCACTGTTCTTTTTCTAAATTGGAGACGGCTAGTTTTAAGGCTGAGGTTTTAGTATTCCATTGATTTCTTCTTGGTAATACATTTATTAATATTGGAGTCTCAGTTCTCAAAGCAGTTCGTACATTGTCAGCCAGCTTGACATTCACAACCAAATCGATAAGCTGTGGTTTTGCCTCATTTGATAGAGTTTTGTCAATGTATTCCACTGTTTTAAGAAATGCATTAAGCTCTTTCGGCTTTCCGTCAAACAGCGTAATAGTCTTGATTGCCAAGTTGAAATCAAAATTACCCATTTTGCTTCTCTGTGCAACTGCAACTTACTCCAATTTAGCACGCAAGACTTGTGCCAACTCTGTTGCCGTTTTCTCATATTGCAACTTTATTTCTAAGCAATCATCATTTGTTGCTTCGAACAAGATATTCAGATTTCTCTCAGTTTCTATTAGTTTGTTTAGTTTTTAATTTAAGGTTTCAGTTTTACCCAATCTACTTGTATTTAAGCTTTTCTTTTCACTTGCTAAAATTCTTTCTATTTCTTTTATAAGTTCTTTTATAGGGTCCATTAATTTTCAAATAACACAGAAACAAAAATATAATTGAATAGAATGTACTCGTATTACTAGATTCTATACATTAACTAACCTAACTAACTGTTGCTGTAGTCGTCGCCTGTCGATACTCAACGAAAATTCTCGCGTTCATGTTTGTAGCGCAGCTATTTCCCATCATTATTCCTTCCTGTTTGCCAATTCCAACTCTCCTATCTTTGCGAAAAGTTTCTTTTCATCCTCCTTGCCGGTAATTGCTATTATCCGGTATATTTCCCCTTTGGCCTGCCTGAGGTTCATTTTTCGTTCTCTGCACTTCTTTTTGATGCCACCACTGGCTTTGCAGGTTGCTTTCTGGCTTGAGTGTGGCGTCTATACTCCTCAACCGTGATGGGACGTGGGCTATATCTGCTTTCTGGTGTTGTAGCTGCAGGTTTATACTACGGTGCATCTGCTGCCACTGGTTCAGGCACGTACGCCTCAGGCTGCTTACGCCGAAATTCCTCCCGAAGCTCTTCAAAACCATATAACATCTTCTGAGGATCTATGAGGAGTAGGCAAGATCGCCTTTCCTTTTAGTATAATCGTATAAATACCTATTATAGCGCAAACGCCACTTCTGATGGCAACTATGCCGATATGTCTACAACGATAAATGAAACTCACGCCTATTATGGCAGTTTATTCTTTTACGATTCAAGATCAACTATATTTTCCAATAATTTTCTATTTGCTTAAATACTATTCCTATGTCATAAATTACAAAACCTGTTAAATTCGAATAAAAAACCAGTTATTGTGCATATTGTTCGAGGACTTATAGTGGCGTGAATCTTTGTAAATTGACTTTGAAAGTACGTCGGTACTTTATAAAACAGTTATTACGGTCTGTGGCTTTGTGAATTTATTTTGAAAGTGCATCGGTACTTAGCCATACAATTGGATCAAATGTTATATTCCAATGAAAATCCAACACTTTTTCACACACGAAAAAATCAAATCAATTGTTTTTTTATAAACTGTCAAAAGTCATAAATTTTACATTTCATCAAAAATCGAAAAAATCTCATGGCAAATTGAGACTTTGTATTAGAGGCAGTTCAAATTATTTTGAAATCTATAATAAGTTATTTTTGTACAAAAATGGTTCTTTCGTTTCAAATAAAAGCTAAGTTCCAAAATGACTAACGTGTAATCGAGACTCATCCTTTTCAAGTGGTCAATGTGTCACCAAAAAATTCTACTAATTTAATGGCTTATAAATCAATATTCCAAATGTTCACACTCAAAACATGTTTGTTTTTATAAACCAAAACAAATGACATAACACCATGCAATGAATATTCAGTACCGTAATACGATCCTTTGATTGTACGTCTTGTGCACTCGCAATCAAATCCATGGTTTCCATAAGGAACGTGTCTTGTACGATGCACATATGGTGTTTGGATTGTGGCTCGCAATATTATACGTAGTAAATATGCATGCGAGTACTGAGTTCAATGTCAAGGCGTTTGTATATGGCAATGAATTATTGCCACTTGTGCATATGGTTTGATTTTGTATGAAAAAGAGCACAATGTTATTTTATGAGATTTTAATTTTATGGATCTTACGTTTTTTACATCGTGTGTGGTATCACACCCTACAAAGTATTTGAGTATTTGAATAAAGGTTATTTTTATATGTGTAAATTAATCGGATTCATTTTCACTGGATATGTTTTCGTCATCATTATAATTTTGTATTGTGTCCAATGTCTCCGGTATTAAGAGCTTTAGTGTTTCTCTGGAGCTAGGTTTACTTCTTTTCTGGGACCTTTGTCTCGTACTGCTCAGCAAAGGATCAGAACTTAGCAGGAGTCTGTTTAAAATATCTCTGCTATATATTTTTCTAAAAAGCTTTCTCGAATAATTCTGCCTTTAAGCGCGGAAGTGTTTATTCCCGGCCTCATCAGCTTCTTCTAATAGTTGGCCAATTGGCAGCATAACGTGGTCAATTATTGTGGCGCTATGCCTCACGATCTTATCCATGGTCGGAGTCATTGGATACCACTTATACAATTCTACATGAAGTTTTGCTGTCTGTTCAGCAAAATTTTCAAATTTTAAGACATCAATTTTCTTCTAAAATGTTTTTAATTGATTTAGGAGTCTTATATCAAGTCCAGTGATGGGAGCAGAAGTTTGAAGATCCGAGAAAAATCACCTGGATGTGTTTCCTTCGTCATTAGTGTTTCCGAAACTTGCCTTGAGAATATCCACCAGCAGCCCCATTTCCGCTCTAAATTTATTTAGTATATGCTTTTTTGTTTCAGCCACGATTTTTTTTGCGTCTTGTGACGTAGCTTACCAGTTTCGGACTCGTATCTTAGATGATATATGAAGTAAGGACTCAAAAAATCGGATTCTTGTGTGCAGTACTGAGAGCCCAAATTTAAGGGCTTCTAGATTCTCTGTGGCTTGGTTATTTAAGGTATTAAAATTTTTCGACATTTTCCCGTATATAACATATAGCACCTCATCGATGATTACGTGTTTGTCACAGCATTGCAGACCTTCCCATCGATGCGATCATTTCAATGCCAATGGGTGTTTTATTTGAAGTATACCACCAAAAGCTCTCGGTATTTTAGATTTTCTTAAGTTTTTGGTTTGAGTTTCTACATAGTAGGTTTCTTCATTTGTGACGTCTTTACTTTCTTGAATAAAACGAATTCTTTTTGGACGAAAATACCTTGTAGAACATGGCACTGGGCTTTACCAAATCACCTTTTTGCGGTCATCAATATGGGGCCGTAGTAGAACTAATGACCTTTGGATGATGTTTGCGTCGCTATCTGTTATGCTTTGGCATTTTTGTTTAAATGTTTGTTGTTGCGAGCCATCACAACCTCATTTAGATAACAATCCTAAATTCTAGATCTAGAAGATGTTGTAACTTCTATCGACTCTTGCCACGGATAACATTCCAGTTTTGCTTTTTTTAAAGCGTGGATATTCTTGTTAGCGGCATGAATCATTTCGTATTGCTTCCTCGTCAGATCTGCTTCTACAAAAAATGAGAGTGCTTGTGATGGAGTGTGCTTCTTGATACTATCAGTTTGAATGCAACTCACACTTTTTCTATATTTTTGGCCTTTTGTGGTGTAGAAAGAATATCCTTCATTACCTAAGAAGCATCTCTATGTCTTGCACGCAAACTCATTTGAGCAGCATAAGTGTGTTGCGCCTCTTGATCGGCGAACTCGATTCATTGAAAACTTTTGACGGTCGCCCGGACCTTTTTCTTCTTCCAGAAGCTTTCTTCTTTACTGCTAGCAGCTTCCAATTTTTATCTGAACTGAAACTTGAAACTTCCTCGTCAGGACATTTGCTAATATTTTTTAAGTGGTCTTCGAAGAAAACGAGTTTTATGTCAATTTTAAGTTTCGAATATTGTTTCAAAACATCATAGAGTGATTTCCTAGTGACTTTTATGACAATAATTTGGGGTCTGCAAGTTAACCATGAAAACAGATTTACCATGAAAACACCTCATTTTTTCCTCTGAAATGAATTAAATAATATCAAAGATTGGCGGGTATATGCGGGACTTTTTTGTTCAAAAATATCAACAACAATAAGCAAATTTACAAAACATACAAACATCTTTGAATATGATGTTGACATACAAAACCACCTTTGAATATGATGTTTATAAAAAAAACACTAAATTTATTATCTCTAATATATGTGGTTGGACACGTTACTTTTTCTCCTTGAATAGCCATTAGGATTTTAAATGAATTTTTCTACACACAAACTAAAACAACCGTTTGAAATATAACGTTTAGGAAAAATATCGAAAATAAGCACAACTGATTTGCAATATGTCTGGGTTCCGACTGCTGGTACGGTTCGAGGAAGAACGCAGTGGCAAAAAGTAATGTTGTGCTGAATGTAGCGGTTATTAAACTTTAAGAGTGTGCAGTAAAAAGTATGATTTGACAATAATCTTGTAAATGACTTTAGATCAACTTTTAATAAGAAATATTCCACTGTGAAATGATAAAACGGTGAGGTTCGAAACATAGAAAGGTTTTTATTATTAACCTGGACAGCATCATACTAATCATTGGCCGGGTTATCGGTCTACTGTTGCATTTTTTTTTTTTTGAGAGTTCATAGCTATAAGGTTTGCTAGCAAATGCAGGTTAGCCATTGCCATCTTTTCATCTTTACTCATTAGCACTCCACCAAAATATTTGAATATTCTGTCTAACTCTGTGGACTCCGTGCACATTGAAAATAACGCAATACATTCCATAATAAATGTTTTGAATTTATAACATTCAGGAAAATTATTCTTGATTATATTCGGAACTACCTTCATGAAATGTGAAACGCAAATTTTAAAAAGTAGTGTATAACATCTTTTGGGAGATCAGCATTGTCAATGCAATATTTGAAAATATTCTTTAAGGCTCATATTGTTCTATTCTAGCATAATAAAATTGACGAAAGCCCAAGACAAATCTATAGCAACAGCTTTTGAAAAAGACCATCTTTTAACAGTTTTTGGAGAAAAATTTTTATATATATATTTTTTTTTAAAGTAGTTAATTGACAGTATATCATGCTGATAAGTTCTCATATGAGCCAGCTGTACAGGTATGTCATGTCTTGCAACTGCAGCATGGTACAATATGCGTTTCCAAATAAAATCTTGTGGCTTATGAACTAAGCAACCAGTAGCATCCATTGTGGCTGTTAAAGGTCATCAAATATGGCTTTCAAAGGTTATCTGACACTTCTTACAAATGGATCCCTAAGCTTTTGCTGTTGTATCCACATCTCCGTCAAATCAGATAAATCCGCAGATTTAAGTGACAGACGATCTTTGCATCGTTCTTCAGATTTCGGCTTCTACTCGTATATGACGTTAGCAGGACGTGGATCCTGCATATGTCTATCTCCACGCAATTCTGTGTCGATACTCTTTTATATCTCTCATAAAATCTCCCAGCACTTCTGTATCTAACTACTTGCTGCCATTTCTAGCGTTCCTCACCTTTCAAACATCTGAAAGTTTGCACCATTAAGTTGTCTTTATGGACAAAAGTAATTTCATTCCTACTAAAATATGGAGCTTTGCAACAGGCATGTCGAAATGGGTTATTTGAAATTGAAACCTTCAGTCATATGCAGATTTTTTACACTTAGCATAAGCCAGAATATCCAGCATATTGAACCTTAAATATTCATAGAAACTTAAATCAAAAGTACATTTTAAAGTGTATAACATTATTTGTTAAATCACTGTCATAATTTTATCAGTGTCATCATATTCTAGGCTTGTTTTAAGTTATCCTGTGAGTATTTGAACAATTCCTAAGTCCTTGTGAAACATTTTTTCTCTGTATTTTTTTCACTTTGCAAACTTGTGAATTTTCGGCCCTTTTCCGTGATAGGCAATTTGGAATACTATTGTCAAATTTAATTTCATTCTCATCATCGTTTGAATCAAAGTTGTAAATTCTGTTTTTACTTTCATTAACTCTAAGGGGCTATTTTTCGATTTTTTTACTTTCCTCGCTCTTAAAAATTTTTGGTTTATGGCATTACTGGTTATATTTTGTTCATTCTCATTAAAAGGTTTTACACCTGATTTACAAAGAAGAATTGCTAGAATTGTTTTTCATTATAAATTATATTGTCTTTGATGTTTTATTAATTTTGGCTTTTGGAATTGGTCCATCACACTGGTCTATACCAAAAAGATCGAGCAAAAGCCAATGGCCGCCTTCCGGATCACCCGTCGATAATAGTTTGATTGCAGAACTGCTTTCATTTTCTGACTCACCCAACATTTGTACTCTTACAATTTTTCAGAGTTGTCTATTTTCTGAAATATTGTAAGTTTGGTCTCCAAAACTTTAGAGAATGTGGCTGCCTCATAGTCAGAACGCTGGAGTTCCAGATTTTGTAAAAATTCGTTATCCTTAAATCAGGTTTAGTGATCGTATGTATTTTTTGTGTATATCTAGTTATCGTATCTTTACCTTGTAGAATTATCACAGTTTCATCGTATATAATTCTCGTATTTATAGGTATCATATTTTTATCGGATTATCATATCGATATCGTGTCGTATTATCTTACCTTTGTAGTATCGCATTATCTATCACTATTGTATCGCTATCCTACCGTATTATCTTATCGTTATCGTATCGCTATAGTACCGTATTATCTTATGTAGCTATTTCATTTTTATAGTATATAATCTTCATATTCCATTTTCTTATCTTATAGTATATAATTACCCTATATTAGTATCGCCTATCTACCATATACGTATTACAGTCCTATCCTTATCACATATAATTATACTGAAAAAATAAAATTTCCTTTTTTAAGCGCTATTTATTATTAAATTTCTTAACCAGATACCGGTATTTCGAAGACAAGTTATCCTCTTCATCAGTGGCGGTATTCTGAAGCTCTTCTTACAATCATCGGAATATTTAAACGTTTCACATTTAATGGCAGAAAAGATATATCAGGTAATAAACATAAATATCCTTAAGTACTACTACGGGAAATAACATACAATTATAATGCAATTAAGGGTTAGCTGAGGCAGGTATATAATTAAAAAAGAGCTTGAAGGCAAATTCATTACCGAGAATTACAAAAAGTTGCAATACAATTACGGGTTAGCTATGGCAAGTAAAATAATTATGGAGATTTTATTATAAAAAACTAGTTATTTGATAACTTTAATTAGGTAGGTAACTATATACATTCCCTAGATCCGTATATAAAGGTTGTTTACTGGGGACTCTCGAGATCCATAAGGATTCGCAAGCATCCAACTTTTCCCAGTCCCAGACTTCCTGTACTATGTCTAGATTAGCCCATTGAATAGTATGAGATTCCTCAATAATATTTCTGGCTAATGATGATCTTGCTGTTTCTATTCTATCTCTTCTGATGATCTGTTCAGCCTCCTTAATATGTTCTTGGAATCTTATTTTTGCCAAGCGTTCTTCTGTCCAATATATACTATATCGCATCATCTGCCCGGATCCTATAGATTTCATTCTTTTCCTCTTTTTTCTTGCCATCCTTGGTTGATCCAAGATAGTTTCAACGGTGTATTTTCTGCTAGTGCTAGCCGTTTTGCATCCTGTCTTTTTCAAAATGCGTTCCAATCTTTTTGTGGCTGATGAATGAGTAATTGGCATCCATTTTCGTACTTGTCGTCGTTCTTGTAGAAATAGTGAAGTGAACCCATTTCTTCTATATTGTTTCTCCATTTTTCGAATACGTTGCTCGATCAAATTCCTCCTGTACCCATTTTTGCTAGCCGTGTCCACGATGTTTTGTTTTTCTCGTTCCAGACGCTGATTATTCAACGGTACTGTTAACATTCCGTGGATCATACAATTGTATGCGGCCATTTTCTATGCATATGAATGGTTAGAAGAACAGGGGATTGTTTTCTGGGTACTTTTGCTCTTCCTGTAGATGTGAAATTCTAATCAACCTTGGGCCTTTATGATCAAAAGATCCAGGAACGGTAATTGGCCCTGACTTTCTTTTTGCATCGTGAATATTATTTTAGCGTGTTTCCCATTGAGTACATGTAGTAGTTCTTTCGCCCCATTTGCTTTAACCATCGTGAAAATGCCGTCCACATATCTGGCCTGTACCTTAGGCATCATTCCTTTTTTCTCCACCTCGATCTCCAGCCAATCCATGAAAATATCACTCAACAGAGGTGAAAGAGGGTTACCCATAGCTGCTCCTATCGTCCCTTTGAAGAAGTTGTCCCTGAAAATAAAATAGTTTTCATTCATACATATAGCTGCTAATTTACCATAGCATTTAACCCGTCTTCTCTATCCCATTGAATTACTAGGTAATTAGTGACTTTAAAAAATTTAGCGGGTTTTTTTTTGAGATGTCTACTGTCTCAGCTATCTCGCGCACCTTCAATCGGTGGCCTGCCAATATGTGCTTGTGGATTTTTGTCATGTTATCCTCCCTGCTAGCCCTTTTCGGGGCACCTGGGCATGCTCCATCAAACCGACGTGTGACCACGTTAAAACAATTTTTTACGGTTGGCATCGCAGACGCAGTCACCGTACACAGTATTCAAGCGCTCTTTGATCTTGCTGCGCGATTTCCCTTCCAAAAATAGGAATCGAATCACCGATCGATATTACTCCTCCATTTTTCTAAAATCCGCGGACATGCCCGCTACCACACGCGGTCAATATAAAACTACGAGTCCAATTCGGCTGAAATTTTGACAGTAGCTTTCAACAAGAATTTACTACACGATAATCAGTCTCTCTTGCAATCGGGCGGTGACGGTGACTAGTTATCGGACCGCCCTCGTATACAGTTACTTGCACTGGTATAAAAAGTAGCAAAATTACCGCTTATTACGAGGGTTGCTTTTGCTTTACTCTGGATTCGGCACACAGTTTAACAGTTTCTTTCAAGCTGAAGCTTGCAGGTAATCAGATAATTTACAAACACTTGTTACAGGAAATCTGGGAGTAGCTTGGGTCAGCAAAATTAAACACCACGCTTCATCTGGGTAATTTGGTACGAATCGTGCATCCTCGAACCAAATTGGTTTAGGCAACTTTGCGGTATATTGTACGCATTCTTCGTAAAGTTAAAGATAACTTTAAATCATAATATTAACGTCAACAGTAAAGAAGACTTTTGATATTTCAACTTAACTGAATGCTGTTCAAAGTAGGATAGTTAGGCTCGACAAAGTTTCCGATACCACTCCCGTATGTGCACGGCTGCTCCACAACAATATTGTCTGCGATTAACAACCACAATCATCAATACCAAATTACTAAACGAATTATCGGAAACGACGCCTACTCGAAGATACAGTAAATACGAGGTATGTTCAAAAAGTATCGCGAATTTTGAATTTTCGCGGGTTACGTATATTCGAATTTCGATTTTTTTGTGGCGTTATGTTGGTACTCATGTCTGTCACTTATGCCGACAAGCTCGGCCATTTTGAATGTTCACTTAATTGGTGATAGCTGCTTTACTTGCACGTGTTTTCAATCGTCTTCGATTTTTACTTATTCAAAAAAATGGATCAAAGAACGTGTATCAGATTTTGTGTGAAAAACGAAAGTAAGTGCACGGATGCATTCCGAATGTTGACTGTGGCATACGGAGAAGCTACCTTGAACCGAAGCAACGTTTATCGGTGGTACAAAATGTTTTTAGAAGGCCGAGAAGATGTGAACGACGAAGAGCGTGCCGGACGCACGAGCACTTCAACAACAGACGAAAAAATTAATGAAGTGGAGAAAATGGTATTAGCCAATCGTCGAATCACCGTTAGAGAAGTTGCTGAGGACCTAAACATATCGATTGGCTCGTGCCATTTGATTTTTATCAACGATTTGGGCATGAGACGGGTCGCCGCGAAATTCGTACCAAAATTGCTCAATTGCGACCAAAAACAGCAACGCATGAACATTGCTAATGAGATGTTAAACTCTGTCCGCGACGAACCAAATTTGCTGCAGAGGGTCATAACTGGTGCCGAATCGTGGGTTTATGGTTATGACGTGGAAACCAAAGCTCAATCATCTCAATGGAAGCTGCCGCATGAACCAAGACCGAAAAAAGCGCGCCAAGTTCGGTCGAATGTGAAAGTTTTGCTGACAGTTTTCTTCGATTGCAGGGGCGTGGTGCATCATGAGTTCTTGCCACAGGGAAGAACGGTCAATAAGGAATATTACCTGCAAGTTATGCGTAATTTGCGCGAAGCAATCCGCCAGAAACGCCCGGATTTGTGGGAGAACAAAAATTGGCTTTTGCACCACGATAACGCCCCTGCTCACACATCGTTGCTTGTGCGCGACTTTTTGGCCAAAAACAACACACTAATGATGCCGCAGCCACCGCATTCCCCAGATCTGGCCCCCTGTGACTTTTTCTTGTTTCTTAAACTGAAGAGGCCCATGAAAGGACGACGTTACGCTACGCTTGACGAGATAAAGACGGCATCGAAGGAGGAGCTGAACAAGATTAAAAAAAATGATTTTGTGAAGTGCTTCGAAGATTGGAAAAACCGTTGGCACAAGTGTATAATATCTCATGGGGATTACTTTGAAGGGGACAAAATAGATATTCATGAATAAATAAATAATTTTTGAAAAAAAAACAAAATTCGCGATATGTTTTGAACACACCTCGTAGTGCAAACTCTCCATCCACGAAATGTGACGTGTCTATCTCAACGAACGCCAATAAATAAATGAGTCTTGACACGTACACCGAAATCGTAATCCCCATTGATGGAACATGCAAGCCTAAATATGTTGAGAAATTGTCAAAAGAAATCAAGCTCGTCGACAACGTCGTCAGGATTCGGCCAAAAGACGCACAACAGCAGCTCAAGAAAGAGTGCGAATAACTTCTCAGCTAGCTCGCGAAAAGAAAAGACTCTGTCAACATCGTGTTGGTTGTTTGCTATTGCCCTTCAGAAATCTGATTCCGAAGCCACGAAAAGGTCGAGTCAAAAGGATGGCGAAGAAATTGTTGTATCGCCACACATTCAGATTGGTAATGATACAAGTATCTTGAATATCGCTTTCAGCTTAACACACTATCAAAACAAACAGTAACACACTATTAAAACCAATAACAAAATTTCGACTACATATTCGCTCGCTTGGTTATCGACAAAGAGGTTTGTGTTCCATATCCAATTGTGTCAATTAATGCCGGAGCTCCTGTTTGAATGCTAGTGTTTCATTAGCAAAAGTATGATAAAAAAACAAATGCAAGTACATTAATGATGAATGTTCAATTCATTAAATGAAACAAGATTTATAATATTTAGATGTAACGTTATGGAGTACCTGGCCGTGACCTGCACGATGTGCGGATAAGAAGAGAGTGAACGAGTGTCCGTTTTACTGAATACTTAGAACATAATAGAATTTTATGGAATCTAAACAGAAGTACATTTAGGCAACTTGACAAACTTTGTTATTGTACTAGATTCTGATAAATTTTGATGAAAGACAAATTTGAATTTCTAACGAGGTCGCCACATCACTCTCCCCTCATTTAAAAGAATTGTATACATTTATTAGCTTACATTCCTATGAAAAGATTCTTTATTTTACATTGTATATAATTTATTTTCTAATAACTATGTCTTTCGCTAATTTAAAATTCATTATACTATTGTATTAAATTCTGAAAATTAAATTTTTCTGGCCAATATATCTTTTTTAACGGTCTTCATTAAACATGTAAGGATTCAATATAAATGCTGGTTTAATTCTATCAACTGATATTGACCGTTCTTTGTCATTGAAAAGAATTCTAAAATACTTTTTATTTCTGTCTAATATTTTGTATGGTCCGGAAAAAAACTACTTTTCTTTACCTCTTCGCGAACAAATACATGAGTATTTGACAATTTTTTGGATCATTGGTTGCTCTAATGGCAGCTTTCAACTGCCTATGGAAACGTCCAATGAATCCATTTGCTTGAGGGTGATAGGCAGTTGTTCGGATGCGATGACAGCCAAGAATTTTAGTCAAGTCCTGGAACAAATTAGATTCGAATTGCGTTCCTTGATCTGTTGTAATTGTTTCTGGAACTCCATATCGGGAAATCCATTCATGTAGCAGAGCTTTTGCAATCGTTTCTGAGTGGATGTTTTTAATTGGAATAGCTTCAGGCCATCGCGAGAACCGATCTCTTATAGTTAAAAGATAAACGAATCCTTTAGATGGTGTTAGCGGTCCAACTAAGTCTATATGGATATGAGCAAATCTTCCCGAAGGAACTTTTAATTCGCCAAAGGGCGAAGAAGTATGCCTGCATACCTTTGCTTTTTGGCACGGAATGCATGTTTTGGCCCAAATATTAATGTCAGTGTTCATTTTCGGCCAAAAATATTTGGAACTAATCAATTTCCTTGTTGTCTTAATACCAGGATGCGACAGGTTATGAACAGAGTTAAAAACAACGCGTCGTAAAGATAGTGGGATGTATGGCCTAGTTCTACCTGTAGAGGTTTCACACCATATACCTTGATTCTCTAGTGGAACGTTTATTCTTTCGAGCTTAAAAGTAAGTTCCAATCGTGTTGATTGAAGAATTTCGGCAAGTTCATCGTCTTTACTTCGTTCTTGGTGTAGAATTTCGAAGTTAATTTGATCAATTTGGTTAATAGAGCCAATATGGGTTCTAGAAAGTGTATCTGAGACAATGTTTTGACAACCTTTAATGTGTCTTATATCGTTTGTAAATTGCAAGATATAATCCAACTGGTTGGTTTGTCTCTCAGATTTACTTGAAAGCGCTTTTGTCAAAGGCTTATGATCCGTGTACAGTGTAAATTCTCTTCCCTCGACGTAGTATCTATATCTTTTAATCGCTAGGTATGCTGCAAGGAGCTCTCTATCGAAGGTTGAAAATTTTTTTTTCAGCTGGCTGTAACCTCTTTGAAAAGAATGATAGAGGTTCCCAGGTACCGGAAATGCACTGTTGGAGAACTGCTCTAACAGCATCACTCGATGCGTCTACCCATAAACCGATTTTGGCGTCAATGGCTGGATGAACAAGAAGTGTTAGACTCTGTAACAATTTTTTAATATGATCGAAAGCATCCTCATGTTCTTGTTTTCTTTTAAGAAGTCATACAGCGGTATTGCGATTTTAGCCATGTTGGGCGGAAAGCGGTGATAAAAATTCACCATACCCAAAAATCGCTGTAATTGCTTGATAGTTGAAGGTGGTGGGAACTCACGTATGGCTTGCACACGATTTTTACTAGATGCGATGCCTGCTGCGGATATGGAATGGCCTAAGAAATCAATTTGCGATTGTCCAAATACGCATTTGTCTGGATTGACTTTGATGTTATATTCCTGTAATCGTTTGAAAAGTTGCCTCAGGTGTTCTTTGTGCTCCTGAGGACTTCGACTGTATATAAGAATATCATCAACATAGACAAAAATGAAATCCAACCCATTTAAAATTTGATTAATGAAGCGTTGAAATGCCTGCGTTCCATTTTACACGCCGAACGGCATCCGTGTAAATTCGAACAGTCCAAAAGGTGTTGTTACAGCTGTTTTATGAACATCTTCTGACGCTACAGGAATTTGATTATATGCCCTCACCAGATCGACTTTGGAAAAAAATGTGCATCCGCGCAAATTCAAAGTACAATCTTGAATGTCGGGCAGCGGGTACTTATCGAAGATGGTTACGGAGTTCAATAATCGATAGTCTCCGCAAAGACGCCACTGGTTGGATTCTTTTTTGGCTACCATGTGCAACGGAGAAGCTACGTTAGAGGAGGATGGTCGACATATACCTAATTTAACCATTTCGTGAAACTCGGACTATGCAATCTTAAACTTTGGCGGGTTAAGTGTCCTGGGCTTGGTTGATGGCAGTGGTCCATTAGTGTTGATGTAGTGAATCACGTCATGTTTTATTTTCATGTTAAAATCAGGAGGTGTTTTCAAAGTGGGAAAGTCATTTAGTATAGAGCCGTATTCGCCTTGAATGGGGAACAATTTAGGAGAACATAAGTTGACTTCACGAACCAAGCAGTTGATAGGAACTAGTGTTTGTTTATGAATGAGCTTGCGGTCTCTTAAATCAATTAGCAGATTATTAGCATACAAAAAATCTGCACCAATGATGTGGTGATCAATTGCGGCAATAACAAAATTATGTGTATACGTTTTCCCTAGACCAAAATCCAATGATAGGCATTTGATCCCGAATGAATTTATGGGCGAGCCATTAGCGGAAACTAGTTTGAAGGAAGTTTTCGACTGTAAGTTTGGAAATCCACGATTTGAAATAATAGATACGTCAGCACCAGTATCTATCAGAAATTGTGTGCCTGTTCATTTATCTCTTACGAATAAGCAGCGAGAAACATCCCGAAACTCCGAAGCCGCAGTCGAAGTTTCTACATTCCGTTTGGAATTTGCAAGGACTAATGCATTTTTTTGCTTTGGTCCCAAATTTGAAATGATACCAGCAGAATGCATGATTGTTTTTGCTTCGACTGTTGAATCTATTTACTGAATGATAACGATATTTCGAAGAATTCCGTACGTTGCTACGAGAATTTCGATTTTCCAGTCGCTTCATGCGGTCAGACAAGTCGTTAACTATTTCTTCAAGAGAGGATGCAGAAGTTGGTATTTTACACCTATGATCCACTGATGAAACTACTGTCTGCGTAGAATCGTATATTTTGTCCGCAATTCCGAATAGTTGCTCTTGACTATGGGTGTCTTCAATAGCAATCAGGCACGCTTGCACCGAAGACGTTAGTTTCTTTATCCATAGTTTTCTCAATAGAGATACATTGATCAAACTGTTACCTCCAGCTAATGACTCCATATGTTGGAAGACCTCGGAGGGTTTATAGTCCCCTAGTTGCATTTGATTCAAAAGAGTATCTAATCTGCGTTCCTCTGAATCTTTACTGCGTTCTAATAAAGTTTTCTTTAAATGCTCATATTTATCGGTACTTGACGATGGAGTATCCGCGACTAATTCCATATTCTCAGATGGCAAAGCTCCAACGAGATAATCATATTTCGTTGTGGAAGCGCTAATGCCTTTGACACGAAATTGAGGCCTCTACTTGAGCAAACCACAAGTCTGGTCTGTTCGACCAAAAAGGATGAATTTTTAATGTCGATGCGAATAAAGAAGGTTCACTGTCGGACAAATCATTCGCGGACATGTTAATATTTTTAAGATTCACTATCATTTTCTTCAGTAGTTTTTGTCCCCGTGGGAGCCATAATAAATATATATGTGAGTGTGTAACTCCAAATAAACAAAAATCGCAC
Source organism: Odontomyia ornata (assembly GCA_963969285.1). NCBI lineage: Eukaryota > Metazoa > Arthropoda > Insecta > Diptera > Stratiomyidae > Odontomyia > Odontomyia ornata. The sequence continues at coordinate 152,341,061 of OZ017740.1, read as the reverse complement.
AAATAATTAGCACTTAAAATATGGATATTTTATAAAATGATAATGATAATGATTATATATAATAATATATACCAAATAATTTAACTTGAAAATGAAAAAAGAAAAATCACCTGGGCTCAGGACCATTCAAATTAAGCGACGACTTTGGACGATTGTTGATACTGTTGACAGGATCCATGTAAAAGTACAGAAGCAACATTCAAAAGTGCCAAACGGATGTTAGGTTATTGTAGAGAACACGATGAATTTACGTTTGTGATATAATATTAACAGTGCTGCGACCCGCGATGATGTGTCTCGCTGCGTTTGGGGCTCTGGTTGTTGGAGCCGGCAGGATGGAAAACGCAACGATCGCCGTGAAACTTAATGAAGCATGCAGAAATAAGCTGTAGCACTGCACCTCCAAAACACTCCTGAAGATATTGCAACACAATGACACAGCGCACTGCACTTATCGTTGAAGAAATTGCAGCACCAAGATGAATTTCTTTGTCTGGAGCGTCCATCAGTTGTCGAAGCGTTGCTCGGGGCGCGCTTTGTGTTGAAAGTCCCTTCTGATAGTGCACTCGTTGTCAGCAGAAGAAAATTGCGCGTAGATGAAGCACGATGACTCAATGAGAAATTGATGAGTATCACCTTGGATGTCAGACTATAACCTCACAAATAGATTTTCCAGCAAATATTGTAATATTCATTTTTTATCCAATTCACGTGTCTGCGGATTCCGGGGTTTATGCACTCTCGATAATATTGAATAGTTTATCGCGGAACGAGTTCTGGCAGGGCCACCAATTGTTTCATTAGCAAAAGTATGATAAAAAAACAAATGCAAGTACAATAATGATGAATATTCAATTCATTCAAATGAAACCTGCACGATGTGCGGATAAGAAGAGAGTGAACGAGTGTACGTTTTACTGAATACTTAGAACATAATGGAATTTTATGGAATCCAAACGGAAGTACATTTAGGCAACTTGACAAACTTAGTAATTGTACTAGATTCTGATAAATTTTGATGAAAGACAAATTTGAATTTCTAACGAAGTCGCCACAGCTATGATGTCCCTTCAATCTGCTATAGAATCGATCCGATATACAGCTTTCAGCATAATGAAATCGGGGTTAATTTCCTTATAATATCATGCGGCTATCACACAACACACGTCATTCCTGATTTCAATAACGTCTTTCGCCAGCGTTACATGGCAAAGTGTAGCCAGCAGATGATTTACATACAGGAGGACGAAGTCTTGTCTCCATCAAAAATTGAAATTGATCGAAGATGGCTAGAAAAAAAAAAAAAACGGCGCACAAAAATTATGCTCAATGATGAAGCGTAAAATCACTACTTATCTGATGAATCCGTCACTGCTTGAAGTCCAAACACTTAAAATTAGCTAAAACTCAAGCAAGCCCCCCGTGTGTTTGCAGACAACTCAAATTACTGCCGGAAGAAGGCAAGGTTGCCTGGGAAAACTGAAGGATTGATTGGCTGTTGAACGAGTGCGTCACGAGAGGATTGCGTGAAATCTGCGCAGATTATTTCGCCGTGACGTCGACGAAGGGAGTTCAACAAAGTGGCCTTCTAATATGTTAGTATAGGTAGCAAAGAGGTTAGTTAAAAGTAAATTTCTATTTTAGTGAAATCGTTTGGATGAAATTTTACATTATTGTTTTTTTTACGACATTGTATATGTATATGGTTTTGATACCTCGATTGGGAGTAAATTTTATTGTTGAAGATCAAACTTTTGGTTTGGCTCGTGCGTGGTCTACGGAAGGATAAGTGATGATTAGCGTATTATTTCGCAAAGTGTATAGTTGTACTCACGCTGGTGGTGTTTGGGTGGTGAAGCAAGTTAAGCGCAGGTTGGGGAAGATAGTGTCCTTCCAAATTAAACCAAGTATTGAGTTTGTGTGTTCTGTAGGTGTAAAAAATTTTGTTTGAGAAGTACCGCGGAACGAGCTTGGGCAAACATCTTTACTTGCTGGGCGGTCAAATGTTTGGTCCAGGCCAAAGCAGCAAGTTGGCACCCACGCCCGTCTGCGGTGAGCAAAGTTTGGCCCGCAGGGCCCCGCTGCCGAAGCACCCCAGTTGTATGAGGTAACACACCGACTCGCTCACTTCACAAAATGTGTTCTTGTAAGTTCAAAAACTTTTCTCTAACAATTTAACCTGTTAGATGAACACTATTGTGATCGGTTTTGATTAAAATTCAATATATTTTTCACCCTTACGGACCGCAAATAATAAAGTTTAAAATAAACCAGTATTCAATTACATTAATTTAATTAACACTTAAGATGTTACAAATGTGTTTTATTCTAAACGACACGTATGCATTTCGGTCGGTATTGCCGACCATCATCAGCGCTAGACGCGAAGCTACTAGTGAAACAATTATAACAATAGCAAAGATATTAGCTAATAACAGTTAATTTTAACATATAGTGGTATAATTCAGTCGAATTAAATGAAATATAAATTGCCGGACTATCCTCAGTATTACTAAAAAGTTCTGTTATGTTATTTCAACAAACTCGTATTATAAGCTGTGATAATTGATGCAAATGCTAATAAAGTGAACCGTTAATATATTTCATCTAGCCAAATTAAATTAATTTGAATTTATTGGGAATTTTTTCGATATTCACTAAATTTACCGTTATATGTATGATTAGAGGTTCATATGCGTCGAGGTTTCGTGGAATAGTTACACTTTTTAATAATTGAAAATTATCAACTAACGATCCCGTGTAGTGTCTTGCTGGGTTATTCAAATCTTACGCGTGTGCAGCAATACCTTTCTTTACGTTTACGTTTTTTATGTATCCTTCGTGTCCCTTGATCTATTGAACGTGTAGTTTATCCAATATACTTCATATAAAATTCTGTGCAATTGACTTGATAGATACCGCTTTTTTGTTTTGGCGAAAATACATCTTTCGTAGAGCCAAGGAGTGAGCCGAGCTTGCGGGTGTTATTAAAAACAATCCTAAGATTGGCTTTGCTGAATTTCTTCTTAAGAAAGTTGCAAATCTTTGGAACATATGGTATAGCTACATGCGATTGAATATTGTTTGCTATGGAGTTTTGATGGAAAAGGGGATTGAAGCTCTCTCTCTCTCTTTATTTTATGCATGCATTTGGCAATCAATTTGTCCATAAGTGCTTTATCATATCCAGTAGTTTTTGCCAAATGTTCGATATTCTCATACTCGTTCGTGTAATCTGCAATTATAATGATAAACGACACAGACGATATATCATCGATCTGAACACTGTTATTTTTTTAATGTGGACCATCTGAGTCCCTGGTGATATACAAGTATCTGTCTATTGTTGTTAGCTTTCTTTATTTTTCTGCCATTGCGTGTTATTTTTAAATCAAGAAAAGGCAGTGTTCTTTCTTCATTTTCTGATTAATATTAAATTTTATTCTGGGATAACGGCTGTTGAGCAACTCCAAGGTTTGATTTACACTTGATTCCTTCACGACGGTGAAAACATCGTCTACATCACGCCACCAAGTTCTTGGTAAAATTCCTTCATCCTTCTGTTTATTTTCGAATTTGCACATGAAGGATTCGGCTATGAGTAGTGACAAACTGTTCCCCATACTACATCCAAAATCACTCGAGTAATATTTTCCCCTGAATTTGAAGCAATAGTATTCCATACATGCTTCGATGCAGCGTATGTACAAGTATGCGTCGATATGTTCAATGGAGATGTTGCATATTTGGAGATGATCTCTTATTGCTTCGATGGCTAAATCTACAGGGACGCTGGGTAAAGACAGCTATGACGTCGAAAGAAGTAAGCCGTTCGTTTTCATTGACTTCTACAAGTATATTCTCAACAAAATCGTAAGAGTTCTTCTCTGAAAACCCGTCGAAATTGTCAAATCGTTTCATCTCATCGACTTGGATAGTCGTCAATTTAGAGAAAGGTGAGTTGACGCACGAAGCTATTTTTCAGATTTTATCTCCAGCCGTATTAATCCTCGGCAGGCCATACATCAACGGCGCTTAAGGGTTTTGTTTGTTTATTCACATTGAAGACATTATGTGTGGTGTCTATGATAGACTTGGCATCTTTCACCATTTTGTTATCTTCGCATATCGATTTCATCATGCGTTCATCATAATCGGTTTTGTTAACTATACAACCTTGTTTCCTTTGTCGGACTGTTAGATCCAGAGATGAGCCACAAATCGCCCCTGAAGTGCTTCGCTTCCATGAGAATAAATTTATGCTGCTCCCTAACTTTATTTTTTCCTTTGTTGCCACTCGATTTACTCAATTTACTCATCCGGCGCTGCTAGCAATTTTCGCATCTCAATCACTAAGTGTATTTGACACTAACCATGAATAGAAGCCTTCCATTGACTCCTCTACTTTTTAAAACCTTGTTCTTAATGATTAATCGGTTGAATGTTAAGGCTGTCACACCTTTTCACTAGTTCAGGCTCGAATCATTCGATTTTAGTACTTGGTTGGTTATGCGAATGAAGAGTCTCCACTTAACACTGTTCTCCCTGCTTTGACGTGTCAACTGGTTGACAAGCGAAGTACTAACGACAGTTTTAGTTTGTTTATAAACATAGAAAGTAAACATATAGCGGTTCGTCTAATATTTCTAAAAAAAGTAGTTATTCGAAGTGCCACTATCATATATGGCAAGCGAAAACGATTTATGGCTTTGGAGAGCGCTATAATTAGCTCACCAGTTAAGTTAAGGAGCTTATCTTCTCAAATATCCAGGCTCACAATAGTTATATCGAGGGTTAGTTTCGTTGATGTTACATTTATATAGTCTTATGCGTATTGTATTGGCATCGAATATGATGGGCTGGGTGTTAAATTGTTTATTTTGTCCGCACGCGTGTTAATATTCTGGTCTCTATCGGTTCCATCTTATTTTAGGGGGTCGCAACTAGGGAAAAATATCAATCGGAGTGGCTGCTGCCACAAGCCTTTTATATGAGCGTCCAATTCAAAGCTCAGTCTTGCCCAATTGACGAGCCCAAGCTACTTGACCGCTTCCGAAGCCGTGAAATTTTAAAAGTTTCGGTTGTAGCACTGTTTTATCGAATTGCCAGAGCACTCTTTGATTATAAAACCGATACGGTGAAGAAAACTCCGATTGAATGCCTTTTTGTGTTAAAATTTTAAAGTGATAAATAAGAAACACTGCATTCTTTCGTCAGTTGACAACCGACCAAAGCTCACGTATGACAAGAAGCCATATGGTAGCAACGCTTACTACCACACACATGACCACATGTAGGCCGACTTCGCTCGCTAGTTTACATGGCGGAGATTTTGCACGGTTTCGAGACGAATTTCTACATTGAAATCCAGAAGGTCCGCGGGGAACACAATAGCGCTCCTAGTGAACTGAAAAATATTTCAGTTCTTATACCCATTTAGTTCTTATCGCCTTCCACAGGGAATGTATAAGAGTTTGTTTGTTGTTTATTTCTGAAAGCTTAGCTATCAGTAGAAGGTGCAAAACATATGCTTCATTTACGCGTCTTGAAAAGTGTAGGAGTACAGTGAACAGTGAAATTTGAAATGTGAATTTTAAGCATGTACGGAATGCGTTTTGTACGTTATTCATGCGGAAACGCATGAACACTGTTGTCCCAAAAATGGTCTGTATGCGGTTTCTGGTCAAACCATCGTTCAAAAGTTGTGTGTTTTGGATCGTTTGCATGAGTTTTTTAGTTAAGAATGTATACCCTTGTTCGAACTGCCTCTGGCCAGAGAAACTTAGGTAGCCCACTTGCAATTAACAAAGTATGCGCTATAATTAGCTCACCAGTTAAGTTAAGGAGCTTATCTTCTCAAATATCCAGGCTCACAATAGTTATATCGAGGGTTAGTTTCGTTGATGTTACATTTATATAGTCTTATGCGTATTGTATTGGCATCGAATATGATGGGCTGGGTGTTAAATTGTTTATTTTGTCCGCACGCGTGTTAATATTCTGGTCTCTATCGGTTCCATCTTATTTTAGGGGGTCGCAACTAGGGAAAAATATCAATCGGAGTGGCTGCTGCCACAAGCCTTTTATATGAGCGTCCAATTCAAAGCTCAGTCTTGCCCAATTGACGAGCCCAAGCTACTTGACCGCTTCCGAAGCCGTGAAATTTTAAAAGTTTCGGTTGTAGCACTGTTTTATCGAATTGCCAGAGCACTCTTTGATTATAAAACCGATACGGTGAAGAAAACTCCGATTGAATGCCTTTTTGTGTTAAAATTTTAAAGTGATAAATAAGAAACACTGCATTCTTTCGTCAGTTGACAACCGACCAAAGCTCACGTATGACAAGAAGCCATATGGTAGCAACGCTTACTACCACACACATGACCACATGTAGGCCGACTTCGCTCGCTAGTTTACATGGCGGAGATTTTGCACGGTTTCGAGACGAATTTCTACATTGAAATCCAGAAGGTCCGCGGGGAACACAATAGCGCTCCTAGTGAACTGAAAAATATTTCAGTTCTTATACCCGTTTAGTTCTTATCGCCTTCCACAGGGAATGTATAAGAGTTTGTTTGTTGTTTATTTCTGAAAGCTTAGCTATCAGTAGAAGGTGCAAAACATATGCTTCATTTACGCGTCTTGAAAAGTGTAGGAGTACAGTGGACAGTGAAATGTGAAATGTGAATTTTAAGCATGTACGGAATGCGTTTTGTACGTTATTCATGCGGAAACGCATGAACACTGTTGTCCCAAAAATGGTCTGTATGCGGTTTCTGGTCAAACCATCGTTCAAAAGTTGTGTGTTTTGGATCGTTTGCATGAGTTTTTTAGTTAAGAATGTATACCCTTGTTCGAACTGCCTCTGGCCAGAGAAACTTAGGTAACCCACTTGCAATTAACAAAGTATGCGCTGATTCTTACACCGTCTTATCCCTTTCGATGAATTCATTTCGTTCTGGTGTATATGGGGAAATCTGATCAATTATTATTCCATGTTTTGCCAAAAGATTTCCAACATCGCTACTCACAAATTCGGTTCAATTGTCGCACCGAATGTGTTTGACACGAACATCCCAAGCATTCTCTCATTGCGACAAAAATTCTTTCAAATTTTTTTGGTTGAGAAAGAAGATGAATTGCATGTTCGTCGCTTCGTCCTTCAAAAGTATGAAGAACTTCTCACCTCCAATTGCGCGTTGCTCCATGGGTCTACATAAGTCGATGTGAATGCATCCGGATTTCTCCATTGTACGCGTTCTTTTAATTGATGCGATACTCGATGCATTTTACCTGATTCGCATTCTTTGCAAAAGAAATCCTGTAGATTAGTTGATGCCATGCCATGAATGGAATCAGACGCGCACATATTCTTGATTGTCGCCACATTAACCTGTCCTAGTCACTTGTGCCACTTCTCCAATGAACCCGCTGATTTCTTGGTGTTCAACGCACAACAGACACGATTAATTTTGGGCAGCTTAAACGCCATACTAACCAAATCGTTTGAATCCATTGTCCGTGAAATGCGTATCGTAGCCTTTCTTTGATAGTTGGTTGATGGAAAATAACTTGACTTTGGCTTTGGGACAAATCGAATATCTTCCAAAATTCCTGTTCCCATTCTCCATTAGCCCACGCTTGAATTTCGATGGTTTCACTACCTTTAATATCCAGAAACTCGTCGTTCGCAATCTTAACACCTTTTCGTGCAGTCTCGTCAGAAAAATGTTTGAACCAATCTTGTCGAAAAGTAGCATGGTGTGCTGCTCTAGAGTCTGCCAACCAAATATCTTTGTACTCAGCGGATAAAATTACATACGTACGCCATTCTTCTTTTTGATTGTGATTTCTCCAAACAATGTCCTCCAAACAATGTCCGTTCTCCAATGGCCCATCTCACCATACAAATGACATTTCGATGTAGCCTTTCGGTCTTTCAAATGATTCTTCCGATTATTACCAGTTTTATGTTGCGTGTTAAAAGCCGCTCCGCCAGCAACATGTTGCTCTAAGTCACGACTCGCTTTGTTCAACTGATCCTCCTGTAACTGTGGTTTTGTTAACAGTGTATCCATAGTACGGCAATCTTTAATATTATACCATACCATTCGAAAATCCTGGAATTTGGGTGTCATGCTGCACACAATTTGGCACATTTTTAAATTATCCGATAGCTGCTGACCCTGGCCTTCCAACTTTGATGCAATCGTGCGAACCTTCGAAACGTACGCAGTAACTCATTCGTCATCATTCATTTTTAAACTAAAGGAGTCCTCGTACAATGATATGACACGAAAATCACTCTTCTTCTGATGAATACTCTCCAAAATGTCCATAATGTCTTTTGCTGACTTGCAATTCAAAACATGTAGACTTTGCTCGAAATTGATTGACGCAAACAAAATTACCATTGCTTGCCATCACGCTGTGTCCAACGTTTGAATTTCTCGACATCACTTGTAGAAGGTTTTTGATCTGTACCGTAGTATCGCGTTGATATGAAACTTCCACATGCAAAAATTTCCGCCATCCGATCGATGAGCCACAATAGACTGCTCAAGTATGGCTTTCGTATCCATTTATTATTCCAGCCTAATCGCGAACTCATTTGATTTGCGTCAAACTCCTGCACAGGTACTGCTACAATCTTATATTCGTTAGAAAACTGGGCCCATAACCTATAAGCTTTTGATAAAAAGACGGCACCTAACTAAACACGTCTTTATTGATCGAAGAGTAAACTAATACTCCCTCCTTACAAGTAGTATACAGGTTGTTATTGTTAGATAAGAGTGCGTTCAAAGTAATACTAAAATGTGAATTTAGCAAAAAGTAGGTTGTGAGTTCGTTTTGTAGTGAAAGTTGGTTTAGAAATATCCGTGAAGAACTGCAGCGATAGTCTGCTGCCTCGGCGAAAGAGGATGTTAAGATCCGCCGAGATTGGCCTTGTCTGAGGACGCGTAAATGCGCTGGCAGGCTAGCGTTGCGATGTTGTGGGGCGGGTTCTTCTAGCACAAAAAAACCAATTCATCAATTAAAAGAGTCGAATGCCGATCGACTGGTGTCGGGGCCGAGGTAACCTACTAAGGGTTGAAACTGCTTCTTCAAGGAAAAAGTTGGGACGAGCAAAAACGGACGGACTGGCGGAGAGTTCGTCGTTGCCCGACGATCATTATGGCCCACACATAAGAGTGGGGCATCCAGATTGAGATGGTGCCCCCTCGCACCCTCCCAACCGGGTCAAGATCCAAACGTAGAAGTGGCCCATTTAAGAGAAAAACTCATACAAAAGCACTTCGTATGACTCTTTCCCCCAAATGAGAAGCACAAACGTAACCAATTTATGCTACAGCGTTATGCAATGAAATCACATAATCCTATATCATAAAAGGGCACGCGAGCGGAAGGCCACTCTACCCGGCAAGAGCGACAAAACGGTGGAGCGCGCCCGATGGCTAGCCCATGTCAGGGAAAAAACCTGCCATCGATGCGGGTCCTATACCAGGTCTGGTCGCACGAAATGGAAAGACCGAGTCGTTGTTGTTTAGTAATACATTATTTTATTAATAATAGATCGCGTACTCTAGCCGAATATATAGCAATAATATTCTATTCCATTTATTCTACTTTCGATAGCATTGATCGCGACAGTTGCATAAAAAACAAAAAAAACTACATCAATCAATGCAAAAAAAGGATAAATATGTTTTTACTTCCGCGAGTTCCTTGCCACCCAAAATGTAAAGAAAATAAGTCTGAATTGTAAACTATATGTTTTTAACTAGTTTTTTCGTTTACAATCAAACTGGTTTCTTTTTTTTTTGTTTTCTAATTTTTCAATTGTCCATTTCTGTCCCGTCTGAGTCTTTTTTCTCAAATATTCTATTTGTTTTGTTTTAATATCTACTGTTATTCATCTTTAATGCATACATATATCATGCACTGACTGAAAATCATTGAAAATGATTTGTACTTCAAATTTTAGTGAACTACAATAATTAAACTTAATCGCATTTCTTTTTACCATAATCGTAGATTATATAACTTGTCATCGATAATGAAATTCTGTCACGGACAAATTCATACCAGACCTCAGCACTTGCCTCTGCAAAAAGTTTACCCGAATCACCCGAGCCAAGTATTATCGGAAACGTTGTAACTAGAGATATGTTGTAATCATTATTAATACTAAGAGTAAACATAATATGTAAGTTAGCAAGATAGATAATGGTTCTGCGGAAGTTTGCCTCCGAAGACCAAACGTTGAAAAATGCACGTATCGTTGGCGGTGCACATATCAATGCACATACGGCAGTTTTAATCGAGACCTTGGTTGAATTAGATGCAACGATTCGATGGGCGGCTTGTAATATATACTCGACACAGAATGAAGTTGCTGCGGCGTTGGCTGAAGCAGATTATCTGATATTCGCATGGCGTGGTGAGACCGAAGGAGATTTTTGGTGGTGTAACGATAATTGTGCAAATGCTGGAAATGAGCTACCAAATATGATTTTGGATGATGGAGGCGATGCAACACAGTTAATGCTGAAGAAATATCCAGCACCATGTATATTTCTGAAATTGCCCTATCTGCGCTCTTCAGGCCAGCATGGACGGTTTTCGTGCGGCGAAACTTAATGAAGTTACTCGAAATGTAGACGTGGCTGTGACCGCCACCGGTAATCAAAATGTGTAATTTGTGATCATATGGACGTTTACGTAGCAAGTTTACATCTTCCCACACCCAAAAACATAAAACAACCGGAAGACACTTGAAGTCTCAATCAGGCACGGCCACCAACATCGAAAATACGCAAAACTAATTTAAAAAACACAGGGAAAAAAACTTGCAGCAAGAATGTTCGAGCCACGGATATCTGGAGCTCCAAGAAACAATATAGTAGTAGAATCTATGAGTCTAAGAAGTCGCGGCCAACTTCACCGAAGGCGAGGACGGACCGAATCGTGAGCGAAGGGGTCTCTTTTCCGTTTTGGATTCCGTGTTGGAAGGTCCCGCCAGCGAGCGAAGAAAGTCATCCCAGCTAGGGATTCTCGAGTCGGTGACTGGAGTATTTTGTGGAACTGGAGGGTAAAACGTGACTCCCATCAGAAGGACAACGCCAGGAATTCTTCCGCGAAGACGACAAACAGAAATATCGGGCCGCCACGGACACGCCACGAGAAATCATAATATACTTTCATCAGGATACACGTGGCTAGCGTGCAACGGGACACGAACAAGGCAGAAAATTTACCGGGGGCCCCCGTCGTCGAGATAGTCAAGTTAGGTTAATATAGTTTAGAATTAAGGCATAATCTCTTGAGAGTTATTTACCATGGTAGTGTTATAAAAAAAAGAAAAATAATCTTGCGTTTGTTCCAAAACTAATTGGTAAAATAATAATGAATTGTGAATTTACAGTGAATCACCTGAACTTTTATTTCTTCTCTCGGTGATACTTGATTCGGGAGTGATCAAAGAAATTTCAGGGCGCCCATTTTCCGCCTCAATAATCTGCAAGTGCTGGGCTATATATGGGTCTTTGTTTAGTGCGCATTCCAGCTCACAGGTAACTTAATTCCACGTATACGAGTGTTTCCTGCGTAAAGAAAGAATGAAAATCAATCAGTGACTGTTAAAACAACAATGATTTATTCATCATTCCTACAAACAATTTATACAAATATTTTGCATTGATGCACAATTTCTTTTGATCGCGCGTGTGAAGTCATTAGTGCCATCTCAAGCAAGTCAATGTTCTTCGATTGGACTTTGAGGAATTTGCTTGAGGTGGCAATAATTTTACAATAGGTTTATTGCTATTAATTGGAGCATTTGTATGAACAAGCTAAACAAAGTTCAAATGCTTATTACAGGAAGTTTATTGGACTTGCAATTTGGAACAATACAATATTATATGAATAAGCTAAACAAAGTTCAAATGCTTATTACAGTGAGTTTATTGGACTTGCAATTAATTTGGTACAATGCAATATTGTATGAATAAGTTAAACAGCATTAAAATGAAATTGATAAGGACTACTTTATGAATAAATTCTTCTAAATTTGTATTGTACAACCTTTTAATCATAATACCTATAGTTACTCTAACAACGAGGATTTAGGACAGGTAGAGTGCAGAATTGTCGCGGGAGTAGTTACGTGTATTGTCTTCCTTCTCTAGGCTAGTGATTTCGTTTCTTCCCTAAAAGTGAAGACTCCGGATCGAGCCAAGCTCGTCTCAAGGCTTGGGGGGACAACTTTACGGGTAGACGAGTGGCGCCCACGCCCGTCTCCGACGGAGCGACCCGGGACCCAAAACGCCCCCGGCCGGAGTCAGAAGGTATGGTTGAGTCATCTTCGCGAGAAAGTTTTATCGCGTAAAAATTCAATTGAAACTTGGTTTTTATTCTTGGACGTTCAATCATCTACTTAAATAACTTCCGTTAAAACACATTCCAAACGGTTGAACATATCAGTCATAGCATTTTTCTTGATCAAACTTGAATCTGATTATATCGCACTATTTCACGTTCTTCATCAAGTCAAGGCTTTTTACATACATCCATTTACACATTCGCAGAAAGCAATTACAGCATTTTAAAAGTGAAGTACATGGGCCGAAATGAATTTCTGTACTATATCTTCGAATTGCTGCATATTACGTACAAATGATGTGAGATGCCCAAGAATGGCGGCCATTCTTTATTGGGTGAAACATCGGCACTTGATGAATAGATTTTTTCAGTTCGTATATAAGATACCACCAAAAGTGATATACAGAACGGCGCTCAAAGTTTCCTACTCGAGAGGAAACGATTTCCGACACAAAAGTCACATGTGAAGGCTTCAGCGTCATGGGAATCGACCCCTGCGCATGTATCATGCCCCCATCTCAAACAAGCACAGCATCTATCTAATCCACCCTTCACCTCTATTGTTCTTGGAATATTTCTTGGCGCAGAACAAACATTCCGTGGCATCATCATCCGCCGTAGAAGATTCTAATATGTTCCTTCTCTTTTTTGAATTTTTTGTGCTTTGTGTTTTTCTAGTCTATCTTTTCTATTCGTCATGTCCTTATTTTTGTTGATTTTCTTGGCTTGTCCAACTTTTTTTTCTTTGATTGCTCATCTTCATTTGGCTTACTTCCTCCAAAAGGTTTTTATACGGATTAACTGTTTTCCTTTATTCTGATATTTTTGGTAACGCTTGAATTTCGCATGGTGGGATCCTGAATGATGTAGATGGAGTCCGTGAACCAAAATAGTGCAATGATTCAATAACAGTAGCTGTTTGTAGCGGTGGACTAGATAAAGGTGAATCTTCAGGCGGTGTATGTGACTTTGGGATGGCATGTGCAATGGTAGGGTCATATGAACAGTTACGTTGAAGGAAGAGGATGCTCGAAGTGATTTGGAACATCGAATCGTCTCCGTTGCTAAAATCGAAGACAAATGTGGAGTGTCTAGTAGCGATGTTATTTCGTTTCAATTATGTTCGGCTACTGTAACACAATTATGTGACAATTGAATAGGTGATGTTTTTTTTCAAGTGCTTCAGGTGCTGAGCTCGTGGAAAGAAAAGGCGCTAGAATTTCGCTTTCATCTTGCACGGTAGTTTTGGCCGCAGGATACACCATTCCGCATCATTAAAATTTTTTATTAATATATAAAGGAACAGCGGCTCTCATGCATTCTTCCGCAAAAATTTTACTTACTTGCAAAGTTAAAACTACGCGTCCTGGACATTGTTCATCAACTTTTTGAGCGCCTTATTATGGTACACGCTCAGTGAATACATGACCGCACCATCGAGCGGCTGCAGTTTGTGTGGTGGCAGACATAGAATTGTGACGTGATATTCTCGGGCTTTTAATATGACCTCTAAGTTCTTGGCACGGGACAGGTCCGTTTCGGATACGTCCGTCCAGTAACAGAAGAGCGCGATCTTCAGCAGATGATTCAGGAAAAAGAGTTATAGGCTAGAGAGGACGATAAACAACTTTTCCCCTTTTTCACTCACACTAATTAAAATTACGACTATCAATATATTTCTTCGATATACATAGATTTCAAAGGGTTAACTAGCTTGAAAATAATGCATGATTTTGCGTTAAGAAAATGCATTACTGTAATAATGTTCTGAAAACGGAATGAAATTTGGTATTGATAATAATATATATAATTGTATTCATCGAGCAGTTCGCCCCGCAAACCTTTCGATAAATTAGCAATGCACACGAAAAAATCCATCCGCGACGCGTATGCTGTTTTGGCGGCAATATTAACCTATGCCACAAAGGTTTTTCATAACCCGCGTAGCGATACCCATCAGATATCGGTCATCCATTCACCTTTTCAATTAGTTGGAAGGTGTTGGAATGACAGATATATGCTACTACTCACTACCTGTCGACTGCAGTGGAGGAGCTAGTTGCGCCCACTGAACCGCAACCGATGTCGTAAGTGTGTGAGCGCGAGCGAGGGCTGTCAGTGAAGGGCCACGAAAAGTACGCACTTAACGCGAATTGCGGAATCATCTGATAATTCCGAAGTACAAAATCGTTTGCGCGTTTAAGTGTGGCTGTACGGATGCATTTCGTTGAGGATCGAAGAACACATTGTTGGAGTTGATTAGTAGACGACTCTTGTGTTGGATGTAGTTAAAGTACTTCAAATGAAGACGGAAAACCGCCGGAGCTCAGGTAGGTTGTTTGTATAGCTTCGAGGTTAATGATTCGTGCTGAGGAAAAATAACTTCTGTTGTAGGGGCGCCGCGACGACCGCTGGCAGAGTGATCTTAGATAAATGATATCCCGGAGTTCTTGCCATTTCGGCTTGCGCAAAATGACATTAGACCCATTTAATTAGACGAAATATATCTAATTAAATAGACTTGTTGCTCAACATATTGCAGATTGAACGATACGCTAATCAGAAGTTTATTCATCTCGGATGTTTCACTGCCAAAAGATTCTGAATGGTGAGTACATTTAACTTTGTAACAATTGAAAGTGCTATGAATGGGAAATATTTAGATAACTGGACATAAAGAAGCCTTGATAGTATCAGGTCTGGCGACACTTTCCTCACTCGTATGTAATGGACATTAACCCCGTGCTCCGGGGAAGTGTGTGTGTGTGAACGCGAAGTTTGATGTTTGGTTCGATCCAAGTCTAGTGATGGGTCGTACGCGTACGCACTGTGCGAACTGTGTGAAACAGTGTACTGTACTGTTCAAGTCCGCCAAATATTTAACGTACCATCCGCACAGTGGAACAGTACAGTGCTCGATGTTGATCATAGATCATAATGCTCAAATTTCGAGGTGCTGTTCGGTATTGTAGTACGATTTACCGTGCGTCGTGCGAGCAGCCGTGCTGAATACGATTGGCCGTGCTGGGTGCGATCTACCGTGCTGCGTGCATTGTATGTAGAATCTGCCGTGCTGTGTGCATTGTAGAATCAGCCGTACTGCGTACGATTCATTATAAATCGTATGGTTTGCTCGTTGGTTGCTGCTATGTGAACGAGTTGTATGTGTGACATTCGCATGCATTTGCGGTTTCGAATGAAAGAAATGCAACGACGCACGTGAAAAGCGTAAACAAAGAAGCATCAGAAAAGCGTAAGCAAAGCTTGTGGCTGTTTACGATCAATGCATTTTGAAAAACTGCAACTGCTGTTAAGGAAAATGCATTTTTAGGGCATTGTCAATTTTTCATAAAATGCTTTTTAGTCACAGCAAGATTAACATTTCGCGTGTAGATTAAATGTAGTACCCTCTGCGAATTGCTGGTGTGAAAAAAATTTTGTAAGATTTTTATGGGTTTATGTGGAGTTCAGCCCTAGCATTTTTTTTTCTTCGTAAAATATGACCGGTATGGGTATCAAAACAAAGGTCTTGGTAAGAACTTTTCAAATCAGGCTTAAAAACTTTCGTAACACGGTACGGGATCGCGGGGGAAATCAAAATATGCGGAAAGTGTGTGCAAAAACAACAGAGTTATTGCCAATTCAAAACTTTACAATTAATAATATTTAATTCAACTGACGCTAATATGTGGACAGATTGAGCCATGCCTCTATATCATGCCCTAAGCCGCATGCGCTAGTGCAAATTGAAAATGAAAGACGAAGCGCAAATTGAAAGGGAAGAAGAAAAGGACAGCACACTAGTATGGATATAGTTAACCACATTTCGCACTATCAGCACAGTTTTCAAAATGAAAATGTAGCAACCCTAGTAGCCAGTATGAGTTGCTTATGTTTTATGTTGACTTTTGTGTTACTCGCACTATGGCCTAATCAAATGGGTTGCAAATTATAACACATTGAGAAAAGTGTTTGAAAACACATAATGCGAACGATTTGGTATCAAAGAAATCAGGGTGTATTAGTTTTATTTGGGAAAAAGTTCTATTAAAATAAAGCTGTGTAAACAATACAACTCAGTTAATTCTAACCTTATTACGTTTACATTCAGGAAAAAGTTCGCTTGAAATTAAGAATACAAGGATTAATATCATATTAGGTTTTAAGCAATAAAAAACACTTTATACTTTATATATTTAATTTTAAACACTACAGCTGTTTCGACACACTGTGTCTTCCTCAGATGTTAATACTACAAAACTGGCTACGCACAAAATGATTTGACAAACATCAATAAATCTAACGGCTATGATAAAATACGAGGGACGTTTCATAAATAATGCACAAAATTTTTTTTTTACTTTCGTTTTTTATTTTTACAGAAATATCTCCCTACATTCCTTCAATATAGTCTCCCTGCTTCTCAATGACTGAATCCCGACGAGTCGGAAGCCTTACTATACCATTGAGGATACCACCTTTGTTCATCTGGCGGATGGCTCGGGTAACGGCGGTAGAAAGCTCTTCCAGAGATGGAAAACCACGTCTACGCATAGGTTGTTTCAACTTTGGGAATAGGTCGAAGCCTGGTGGGCTTATTTCCGGGCTGTAGGGAGGATGAGGCAACACCGCCCAACCGTATTCGCGTAGCTTTTCTCTTACGACATGCCCAATTTGCGGACAAGCATTGTCATGGAGAATGAGTGGTCTAGCGTTGAGCAATTGAGGTCGGTTCTTGTGCATTTTTCTACGCAGATTCTGCAGAAAATCACGATAGTAAACTCCTGTAACACTTTTCCATTCGGAACCCTGTCTGTCATGATGATTCCTTGGTTATCGTATGCAAAAATCATCATTTGTTCGACCTTTGATTGTGTTCGTCGACATTTTTTTGGTCGTGGGGAAGATGGAGCTTTCCACTCATTGGACTGTGATTTCAACTCCGACTCGAAGTTTCTAACCCATGTCTCATCAATCGCAACAATTCGATTCAAGAATGTTTGACCTTCAATACTGAATCTTTGTTACAGCAAGGTTGCAATGTCCAGGCGTTTTTGCTTCTGTTCACCATCAAGTTGTGCGGAACCCATACCGCCGAATTTTTTCTTTTCTTTGAATCATTTGTCAGAATTCGGTAAACTGATGTTGGTGGAGTACCTGTAACTGCAGAAAGTTCCTCGCAAGTCGCACGACGATCTTCTTCGAGAGCATCAGCCACAAGGCTCACACTTTGTTCATCGGTTGATGTTTTCGGTCTTCCTGGTCTTGAATCATCGTTTATGCTAACACGACCACAACGAAAACGATTTTTGTCGGGTTTTTTCGACGTAAAGTTTCAATCTTAATGTATGCCCTTTGGTCTTCAGTAGTCACAGTACCCGAGACACGTGCAGGCTCCATTTAAAAGCCGCGTTACTTAAAAATGCAATACACTGCAAATGGAAGAAAATAACACACTTCTTCCTCAAGCTTTGAGCTGCTGCTGGCAAGTTGCTCATTGTTGCAGCGCTAACTATCTCGCAGTGGTACCAACCTGTGCAATATTTATGAAATGCCCCTCGTAAATATATAAATATAATATGAACCGTACATTATACAATACTTATATCAATGAATAGAACTAACAATTTTAACAGTTGCAAACTAAGTTCATAGAAATCACTACAACGATACAATAAATATCGTATAAATAAATAAATATAACATAACCATACATATATTAATTAAAAGAATTTCAAATTGAATAGAGGCGAACTATTTAAGTTCAATTGGTCATTCAGTAAAATATTAAACGTTTTTCTTTTATTTATTTCTAGACTTTCCAATGCATTTAATTTTTGTTCTTTTTCAGCAATGTATAGAATATTGAAGTCATTGCAAAAATTATGGTTCATCTCCAACAAATGATTTGCATAATTAAAAACCCCGTCCCTATTTTTACAACTATAATTATGCTCGTACATTTTTCTTTCAAAGGATCTACCTGTCCGTCCAATGTTAACTTTCTTACATGATCCGCAAGGTAATTCATAAACACTCGATTTTCGTTATTTGTCAGTAATAGTTTTATTATTCTTTATAAATTTACCTAGGAAAGAATTAGTTTTAAATGCCACTTTTAAATCTTCTCTATTCAGATATCTACTAATTATATCTTTAGCTTTACCAATATATGTCAAGGTACAATAATTTGTTATGGTGGGGAAAGGATAAACTTTTTAAATTGCTTGTATTTTTAATTTCTTTTTTACTATATTTTCAATTATTTTCGGATTATTTGGCTATTTGTTTCATCAAATTAAGTTCTAACTGATAGTTTTCTTTCGATAATGGGATCGTGATAAGTCTATGCAAATAGCTATGGAAAGCGGCAATGATGGTGTGTTATGAATAATCATGTCTATGTGTAAGTTTGTGAAAAATTGTAATGATTTTTGTTTAACTTCGTTCGAACGAAATCGGAACCGACCTCTCATTGGTTCTAGACGTGAAGTCTGAGTCACGCCAACGAATGGTACCAACCTGTCAACCAGTCTGTGCACCTGTAATCCATTTCGCGGTGGCTGCTTGTCGGCCAGCTAGTTCGAAGAGGATTTCGGTCGCAGGTCTTTAAAATGGATTACGCTCAATTACGTGGTTTCAGCCACCATCAAGTGCCCGTGTTCAAAAAGCAAATATATATCATAGTTGCCCGTTAGTCAGACGGCGTTTCGTCTAGCTTCTCAAAAAAGACCTGTTGAACAACTGATACCATAATTTTATTATTAAAGTCTTTTATAGTACAATTTTTACAAGTATTCAATTTTTAATATCGCATAGTCCGTAGCGCGTTCATTGCCTTAGTGCTGATTCGTTGAGAATTCCTAAAGTTCATTGCAGCTTGTCACATGTTTGATGTCGTGGTCAGCAAAAAGTTCATGATCGCCGTGGAAATGAAATTTTCGGAATATGCATATTACACGAATTAATTTATTTGTAATTGGGGCATCGATCGCGCGTGCAAATAAAAAATGTTTGGAATGTGCAGATTGCATATTAAGTCGGCTCAGGTGCAGTCCAGAGTACGTTGAACGTTAATCGCGCGTGGAAATTTGAATTTGTTGATGCGCGCAATTCTATGTGAATTTTCATTGAACAGCCCGTTTCAAACAAACGGAAACGAAACCTATCTCTACGTCATTCCGTATTTCTTTCATTCTTCTAGCCAGCAACAAAAAACTAGGTTCAATTTCGCGTTCCCGAATTTCACCGACGCGGTACCGGAAAATATACTACGTTAAGTTAAATCCGAAAAACCCTACTCTAATGAAAACGCAAATCGAATTATGGTACCACGTACGGCACGCAACACGAAACCGGGCATCCACGGATTTTTAACAACGCTGCCATCCATATTTATCCATATTTTTATTCCACGTAACAAAAATACTCGGGCGGATGCATTTGCTCTCGATCTTTCATACATCTACTACTAAAAGATTTTTTATGTTTTCAGACTTTCTTTCAAATATATATAGTAAAGGTATTTTTATATCTGTAATGGTTCTATGTACACTTTTTTGTTTGCATTTTAATAAAAAAGATATCAGCCCATAAGATTTTCTATTCTTTTCTTCTTTTCTATCTCCGGTCTGCTAATTTGCCCTTCACATTTTTCGTGCTTTATTTTGAATGTAGTTATTATTATTTACATTTATATGTAGCTGAAATGTTGGTAACGAAACGATGAAAACGTTAACGATAAAGCAGGATCAATATGAAAATGGGTTTTTTTGTGGTAGGGAGGTGAATGCTATTTATGCTCAAAGTGTGGGACTCCCATGTGCGACTGGACTACCCACTAAACACCTCCCCTGTCAACCTGAGAACCCAGCCTGGAACCGTTTGGCACATTACTTCGGGCCACCTCTCGTTTTGTTACGCCGTGGGGCGCCTTCAAGCTGCGGAATCCCGTTCCTAGCGGGAAGGAAGAGCGGAAGAGGAAATGCCAGAAGAGCGATCCCCCAGCCCCAGCGCCCCCGGCTGCTGTGAGTCCCTTTTATATTTTAGGACTGCCCGAGCATAATGTACCACCTGGTTGCATTTGTCAACCGATTCGAGCATCACCGCAACTATATTATCCGGGATGAGCTCCCCCGTCTCCCTGTAGAGTTCCCTTCGCAGCCTGGCCCATTTGGTACACGCAAAAAATGTGTGACAGGCACTGTCCTCCTCTCCTGGGCAAAACCGACAATCGGGGGACCGTGACTCACCGATCTTATGCAGGTAAGACTGAAAACACCCATGCCTGCTCAAAAGCTGGGTCAGATAGAAGTCAGTCACACCATGCCACGGTCTCACATCCGGGATGAGGCGCGCAGTCCACCTTCCCTTCGTGCAATTGACCCAAGACTGCTGCCAATCGTTGAGCGATTGCTGTCTCTTCTCGTGGACAACCATCTCCCTCGCATCCTCGTTTCGGCGCAGGTAAATAGCGCGGCGCTCTCTAGCAAGGAGAGCGACAGGTATCACGCTTGCAATAACTCTCACCGCCGAGTCAGAGGCTGTTGGATACGAAGATGCAATTCTCAGTGTTCCTCTTCTCTGTACCAGTGCCAAACGTTTTCGGTATACCTCCTTGCTGAGAGCGTCGCCCCATACCTCTGCTCCGTACAGTAGCACTGACCCTACAGCACTCATCAAGAGGCGTCTTCTTGATGGGCTGGGTCCCCCTACGTTGGCCATAAGTCGACTCAGACCCGATGTTCCTGAAGAAGCCTTCTCAGCCGTTGCCCTGATATGCTCAGAGAAACTCATCTTCGAGTCGATCAGTAGCCCCAGGTACTTCACCGCTGACTTCGATTCGATTGGTGAGTCGCCAATACTGATCATCCTTACTCTAGGGATTCTCTTTTTTGTCAAGATGCCCACTTCGGTTTTCTCCAGTGCTAAACTGAGACCGCGAGCAGTCATCCAGTCCCTCACTCGGCGCATTAGCATACCTAGCCTAAGTTGCGCTTGTTCAACGGTGCGTCCAGCGACCAGAGCCGCAACATCATCCGCATAGCCGACCAAGCGCGACTCATCTGGCATCTCAAGTCTCAGTTACCCGTCGTAAGACACGTTCCACAGGTCCGGACCAAGGATAGATCCCTGGGCAACACCCGATGTAATTTCCATCCTTCCTTGGCCGTGTGTCGTGTCGTAGAGCAGGCTTCGGTCTTTTAGGTAGTTCCTCAAAAGCCGCATTAGATATTCTGGAACTTGAAAGCGTATCCAGAATATCCACCCATCTAGCGGAGTTGAAGGCATTGGACCGCGTTCACCACCTCTGCAATCGCATCAATGGTAGAACGTCCTGCTCTAAAGCCGTACTGCCGAGGAGATAGGTCCCCAGCAGCACGAATCGCGTCAGTGAGTCTCCCCTTGATGAGTTTCTCTAGCACTTTCCCAGCCGTGTCTAGCATGCATAACGGGCGGTATACAGACGGCGATTCGGGATTTCTCTTCCCCTTGCTGATCAGCACGAGCCTCGCCACCTTC
Organism: Odontomyia ornata; assembly: GCA_963969285.1. NCBI lineage: Eukaryota > Metazoa > Arthropoda > Insecta > Diptera > Stratiomyidae > Odontomyia > Odontomyia ornata. The sequence continues at coordinate 152,319,155 of OZ017740.1, read as the reverse complement.
CATCGTACCGAGAAAACCCCGTCCCGTAGGCAAGCGTTGAATGTGCTGAGCAGCAAGTCAAGACAATGGTGAAAGACGAACCGCAACACCTCAGCCGGAACACCATCTGGACCTAGAGCCTTCCTCGCTTTCAATGAGAGGACTGCCTCCTCCAGTTCCAGCTGTGTGAAGAGTGGGCACTCGACTGCTGTTTCACCATGGACAGCGTCAACACGGACGGGATGGGCGGGGAAGAGTCCCCGCACTATCGCGTCCATCTTTTCCGCGTCATGTATCCAAGGCTTCCGTAGGGCACCAAGCTTCCGCATGACCAGCTCGTAGCCAAGGCCCCACGGATCCTTGTTCACATTGTCCACTAGGTCTTGCCAGCAGCGAGCTTTGCTACTGTTGATCAGTTTGCGAAGGCATTTCCTGGCCGACTTATATGCTGCCACCCAGTTGCATGCCTCGTCACGGTTCCGCGCCCGTTGAGCGTCACGTCGAAGCTTGTGACACTCCCTTCGCTTTTCAGCGATTTCAGTTGACCACCAGTACACTGGGGGCTTGCCGTGCCGGGGTCTTCGACGAGGCATAGAAGCGCAGCAAGCAGTCGTAATGATGCTTATAGTGAAGTTCACCACGTCTTGAGCTGCCCGTTCTTCCGTCCCCTCCGGAGCTCCCTGCAGCGGCTCACCTGCTGTGAGCACCTCGACGAACCTCTCGACGTCCATCCTTCCGATGTTCCATCCAGTTGTAGAAGGCTGAGAGCACAGACGTCGGGAGACAGCATCACTTATCTCAAGCAGAATGCACTGATGATCACTGGCTGAGTAGTCCTCTAATACTTTCCAGTTGTGTATCCTCCGTACTAAGGACTCCGAGGCGAATGTCACGTCCGGTATGGTTCCCTTACAGCCAATACGGCGGAAAGTCGGCGTATTTCCGGAGTTTAGTACGACGAGGGCCGCCCTGGCCGCCATTTCCAGGATTCGTTTTCCCCGCGGATCGGTCTGGGGCATGCCCCATTCGATTGCTTTAGCGTTGAAGTTGCCCCTAACGAACACTTTGCCCTCTGCGTTCGAGATAGCGCCCTCCAAAGCATTAAGCTTGGCTTGGAAAGATGATATCGATTCGTTAGGCGTTGGTTTTTATATTTATGTGTATAATTATAGTTGATAACAAGGAAATCTCCATCTTTAATGAGATTGCAATTAAATTACACAATTTCTTTGTGTTTGTGTCTTTAACAACAATTAATTTAAATATTCAATGCACCTCAATCAGTCGTTGTTGATGGTATGTGTGTGTTTAATTGTTCAGTGATAATTTTTCCGTAATATTAAAAGCTTTCTTTATTCTACTTGAATATTCATATTATAAATATGATTATAAAGCATTTAACAGAATGTATGCGTATCAACTGTTGTATTATCAAGGCAAATCATTAAGTGGCAAATTATGTTGATTATTAGTTTACATGCATATTTACAATCACGGAAAATCATTGTTAAATGCAAAATAGCAATAGGGAAACCTTTTGACGGCTCTTCAACGCACAAGTGTGTCGGTAATTGGAGACTATTTGATAGAAACTGAAATAGCCTCAGCGCTGAGAACTAGTCTAGAATAATAGAGATGTTTTCACGTTTATCCAAAGTGTTACGTTTATCATCTGGACTCTAATATTTACATCGAACAACTATTAAAAGATATATGCATCATTTAACAGTGCAAATAACAAAATAAAAAACAAAACAATAAAGCTGTTTCTGTGGTAAAATTTGTTTGAATTTCTATACTTGAAAGTACTTGAAATTAATTAAGTGCATTTGCGAATTTCGTTCGATATTATTTTAATTGAAGTTGCTTAAAGCCATGGTTCCTGTTCTCTTTTTTTATAGCAAAAACTTACACAATACGAAATAAGGCGCGAACGTTTCAATGATTCGCAAAATAACAGCGTGCACGTGCTCTTCACAAAAATCTTTTACGGCCACCTCGCCACTAGCTCCGCCATATGGCTGCGTCGGACTGAAACTCTGATATTCTTCGACCAAATTAACGTGAGATGGGCAGTCGTCAGAACTGACGTGAGATAGGAAGCCATATGGTAGCAAATTTGCATTTGCATTAGTCGCCAGTGGCGTAAGGCCGATTCATTACAAAATGTTAAAAGCGAATTTGTTATATAGCTTTGAAATAGTAAAATCAAGAAAATTAAGACTTCTATTTTCTTATAATTCCACAGTAAACTTAATTTTAGCATGCACATAATAAAATTAAAGAAAATTTGCAATTGTCTGCGGGCCCCTTAAAATATAACATAGCTATAACCTCATCAACATATCTATACCAGAAAACAAACAATTTAAAAAGGGGTGTGTTCTAATTAAATAAATAAATATTTCAAAAGCTAAAGGACTAAGTGGGTTTCCCTTTGCCAATCCTTCTGTATACATATATAAGTTATTACTAAATTCGAAATAATTTTGTCCTAAGCAAATGTTAAAAAGTTTCAATACATCCTCTCTCATAATTACGTTATCACAGTTAATTTCTAATAAATTATGAACAATCTGAATTACATCATTAAGGGGCACGCTAGTAAACAAATTTTTGACATCAAACGATACAAGAATTGTATTTTCAGGTACATATAAATCTTGAATCCTATTGACTAACTCAACTGAATTTTTAATACTATGTATTGATGTTGTTACCTTTCTAATAAGAACAACTGCTTCTTCTGATAACAACTTGAATAATAATAAAATGACAATTTTCATGAGGTTTTGGTACAATATTTTTGCTTTGCAAAGCAAATTATTTGTCATATATTTCTTATGAACTTTTACTGCACGCGCTATGTGGTCAGCAAAAATGATCCGCGAATTTCGGTAATTGATTCGCGCGTGTAAAGAAAATATGCAAAAACAGGAAATCAATGTTCCAATTACATTTAGAGTTATTCTATGAGATACGTAACAAATGAATTTACGATTGCGCGTGCAGGAACTATTGCAGACATAGGAATTGAATATCATCGGAATGATTTTAATGTAAGGAACAATATTTGATGACGAAAGTTGATTGTTTGGACAGATGTGAATTTACATAGTGTTTGGAAAATGTTAATTAGTTTCTTTGATAATTTAGCAGAAGGGGCATTAATAAAAGAAACAACTGATCTTATAGGATGGTCATTTAATTAGTGAATAGAATTTGGGTGGTTGAGGGTTCATAACGGTCAAATAATGCAAATCAACTTGGTTGAGGAATGAACATTCTTTTATAGCTTTTTTAACTTCGGCCTGGAATTTTAATGTAGGTTACGTATTAATTAACTTAAAGCCACGCAAAAATTCTAAAGTTTTCTCTACGCATTTATCTTTATCAATAGCGATAACAGAGTTACTTGTATCAGCGTGAGTGAAAATTAAATCGTGTTCTCTTATTTTATTTTTAATGGACTTGATAGTTGACCTGTTATTATCATTAATTACATTTACTCTGCTGTTATTATTGTTCTTATTAATTTCATTATAACATTTATTTAATTTATTAGCTAACATATGTTTATCCACTACTCCAGACTTCAAAATATCTGTGTCTATTTTTCCAAATTTCTTACAAATTAGTTCACATTCAACACCTAAAATTTCAAAATCTTTTTTACAATTATTATGTTTCAAGTTGAATTTAAACTCTTTTTCAATTAAATCGGCTTCATTTTTACTAAAAGTGTTATCGTTAAATTAACAAACCCAGCAAAAAATTTATGATTAGAGAAACGTTCATTATTTAATGTAGGGTTACCACGGTTGTAAAGATTTTGGAGAAGTTTTAATTTGTTTAATTTTTCGGATATTTTGCAAACACTACTTTTTCAACGTCCATTCTAACTCTAAAATCTAGCAAATCAAATTCCACGTTATACCGTTTCGTTAGGTAGACATTATAAAATGAGTCAATTTTAGGTAGACATAAATATCACGTTTGCTATATTCGATCTTCATATCTTCTCTTAATCATTTCCTAATACCTGCTTTTATTGCTCTCCTCGCCAATGTACTCTGGTTATTAGTTTTTAATTTCTTGTATTTCGCGACCAGGTTGTCATTCGAGCACTGTTTCACGTACCAGATATTTTGTGATGACAATTTTGAACGAAGCATCAGTTTAAAGTAATATGTGGCCAATATGCTAGTAGCAGCATTATTTAAATGTTCAATGGATGAGGCCGTTACTTGGTGAAAGTTCATCATCTAAGCAATAAAAAACACTTTTCAGTTTACCTTCACTTTATATATTTAATTTTAGTGCTTTTTATTGCTTAAACGATGAACCTTCATCAAGAAATTTCGCAGCTTTTTTGAAAGGGAATTATATCATCGTCTGTAAGATTAACTAATGTCGGATAGTGCCGTGCAAGTGGTTTTTTGGTTTCCAAAATGCGTTTTAACATATCAAATAATTCAATCTAGTATTTGATAAGAATTGAGTGTCCCATTTTCTTTTACACCGACTTTAGTAGAGTAGCTGCTTTTGGGCTTGTTTTGAAAAATTCGACGATTCTTTTCACCTTTTTCTGTATTGGCTCAATTTTTTATTGCATCTTTAACCACTAAGTTCAGCGTGTGAGCAAAACAGGGCACATGATTCCAGGGTGTTTTTCCAATGGCAGCAACCATATTGTATGCGTTATCTGTGACGACGGCTTGAATTTTCTCGTGGATCTTCCAATATTCTGCGATCCTTTGAAGTTCATTCCCCAGGTTCACTGCCGTATGACTATCAGTATAATTGTAGCACTCAAAAAAACTGTCGCATTTCGATGAAATATGCTGTTATCGATAAGTAACTTTCGTTAGCCTTCGAAGTCCAACTATCAGTTGTCAAACCAATTGCTCTTGCCGATTGAAGACTGATTTAAACTTCTTCTTTTATTAAGTTGTAATACTGTAGAATAAGAACTTTTAATATGGTTTTTCTGGACAGAATTTGATATGCGGGGTTGAAAGCGTTAATGTATTTTTTGAAGCTTGCTATTTCGACTATTTAAAAGGGTAAATAGTCTTTGACGATAGTTTCTGCCAACAATTCATTGAGATCGCAGGGTTTTTTCTGGCTCATTGGCTTTTGGAAAACATTGGTAATTGTCGAAGATCTTCTAGGAGTTCCCAATGCCAACGAAATTTTTGCGAAGCTGCTGGGCTCTAACGAGACAGAAGATTGAACTGACGTCGAAGCAGCTGGATTTTGTAAAGGAGAAGTGGGTGTAAGTAGATCGTTTACATTTACGGCTTGTACAGTTCTCGTTTCTGGGTTATAAGCGGGAAAATGTTTCGACTTCAAGTGACATGTTAAAGGGGAAGTGGAGACTCCTTTTATGAATATAACTTGCGAACAAAAGTTACATATTGCTGATTCCTTATCTACTATTCCTTTAAAGTGCACTCAAACAAAACTACTTCTCTTTGTTAGTTTCTGTTGTAGCTCATGTTTTTCTTGCTTTACGGAACTAAAGAAAGCATAACCAGAATTGTAAAGCTGCTAGTAAAAATAATAACTAACCTGTTTAATTTGAAGCAGCAATATCAAACAAATATTTACGCAATACTAAACAATATTCACAGAAAAAAACCAAAAACCAGAAATTTTCACGCCTTACCACAAGTAGTACTTATCCGTTTATATGCTACGTTTTATAGGGAAAAAGGTCGAGGCATATTAAAACTTTAGCCTCTTCTGGACTTCTCGTCAGAGTAATCAGAAAAAAAGAAGCGCGGGCTTTTTCGGCTCAGTTTTCATAGTTCACATCAAAGGGAAGTGTGTTTCACGAAAAGCGTCTGATGCAAGAATTTCCATTGAAACATAGGTCAGTGCTGTCCAACATTACATTCCTTTTAAAGTTCTTGATTTGTAAAGTTCTATAATTTTATAATTGATAAACAGAACAAAGATATTAAGTAGATCAACTGACCAAACTGCTCGAAAATAGTTTCCCAGTTTCTTATTTTGAGAATGAAATAAAATATTCATGTTAGTGAAAAAAACATTTCTGCAAAGCTCTATATTGAGCGCTGAGAACCTGTCCAAGAAGTTTGTTTTTAGTTGTAGAAAATATACAAAAATAAAAAAAGAACCAAAAAGTTGCATTGTATTGTGCACTGACTACTGAGCAGTTCATGTGCTGTATGTTAATAACTATTCACCGCACAGTGTACTGCACGCACTGTGCCGCACACTTCGGTGTACTGTGCGGAAAGTACTGGTACAGTTTAATGTGCTACTTTGACCCATGACTATCCAAGTTATGATCAAATCTGAATAAATGCAGCCAATACAGTCACCATAGCCGCGAGCTTGAAAGATTCCATGCCAATCGCCTCCAGACCAACAAACACTTGGCTACGGTTCCGGAAGGTCTTGCTTCGCTCGATTCAATTCCTCATTTCCAAGTGATTTTTCCCGATTGCGGAGTCCTGCTACAGTGTCGAGTTCTTTTCGAATTGAGTGTTTTTCCCTCGTTCGAATGATGTAAAACGTGTGGGGCGCACGAGCCTAGTTGGCAGTTTCAATGACGCCATTACGGCCCGTCGAGAATCAGCGCTTGTGAAAAAGGAGTTCCGGTCCACAGAGCAGCGGAAAATTACAATCAGTTTCGGAAGCTGGCGAACTATCGAAATTGCATCGGCCTAAAATTGAATCACCATCCGCGAAGAAAAACTGATTGATGCTTACCGGCAAGCAGTGCTTGTGTTCTGCCGGGCAAATTATATGAACTACAGGGTAACCGGACTGAGCCTGCCCCGCGCCGTCAAAGCGTCTGCTAACCGGTATCTGGTGCTGTAGTGGTGGTGGGGGTCTAGGTAAAGGGAACCGGGCTGCAGCAGTTGCCTTCAAGCGCTTGGAGAGATAGCATCGAGCGAGAGCGGAGTGCGTGTTCAGTTACGTCGTCGGAGTGAAAATGGAGCGTACGATCGAGCAACCGAACCAGAGTTTTTTAACCACGTTATTACAGAAGACGAAACGTGGGCTTTCGAATACGATCCTGAGACGAAGCGGCACACCGGCGTCACCACGACCAAAAAAAGCGCGCATGAGCAAATCGAAGCTGGGGTCGATGCTCAGTGCTTTCTTTGACGTGAAAGGCATTGTTCACAAAGAGTTTATGCCACCCGGCCAAACTGTAAACGGTCAGTACTACAGAGAGGTGCTCCGTCGACTAACGACAATGCTCCGTCGCACACCTGCCTGCTCGTCACCGAGCAGTAGGCCAAACAGTCGAGGGCAACGTTGCCACAGCCTCCTTACAGCCCGGATATGGCATCAGCGGACTTCTTTCTGTTCCCCAAGATCAAGAGACACCTTCAACGTGCTACGACGAGGGCTCTAGACAGCATCGAGGCTACCGACTTCCAGGGAGCGTTCGGGGATTGGAAAATCCGGTATCAGCATGTTATCGACTCCAATGGGGACTACTTTGAAGAGTTCTAAAGAAAAATTGTGAATATTTTGCCAATAAAAAATTTCCTGAGGTCAGTCCGGTTACTTATTATTCAGACCCTGTATAGTTTACGAGGTGCGACAATTAAGTAATGAGCCTGATTGCATGAAACCGTATATTTAAAAATGATTCTACAACTCTGCCATCCCCTTCAAAGTAATCCCCTTAGGTACCTATACAACAATTCCAGCGCGTTTTCCTTGCTTCGTAACATTTCTGGAACGCTTCAACTGGGATGTCCGTGAGAACCCTCGTCACGGCCGCCTGAATATCCGTAATCGACTTAAAATGGGTTATTTTGACCACCAGTTTTGTTCCAGGGAATAAAAAAAATTACAGGGTGACATAAAGGGCGAATAAGAGGGCTGTTGCAACACGGCGATCCCTTTAGAGGCCAAATACTAGGACACGCTAGTTTTGCATCGAGAGGTGGCCGAAGTTAAAAAAAAAATAATTTATTTGTTCACGAATTCACTCAAACACCTTTTAGCTCAAATTAAACAAATCAAACTTTATTTTAACTGAATTTACGAGTATGTATATGCGGGCGCTTTATTAGTATAGGTCAAAACGACTGGTGCGAGGTCATGTATCGAGGGAACTTAAATCATTAAATTATACCGACACCATGTCTGCGATTAGACATGTGTCAAATTCTATCGTTGCATTTTCCCGAATTAGGTAAATGCAACGTTTGCATTAAATTCTCTATAGAAATATTATTTTTAAGGGGGTTTTCGGTTACCGTATACATGACTCACTGAGGGCAGTGTGGCACGGCGAACTGACGTGATGAAGGATCCAGTTAGGAGCGATGTCTGGACGCACCCTGTTGACTCGTTTTCGCAATCTTTCGAGTACTTCGCGATAATAGACTTGATTTACGGTTTGCACCGATGGAACAAATTCTTCGTGGACAACCATTGTGAGCTTGGCGATTGCTTTCCGGGTCGTAGAGCACTATCACCATGCGATTCTACAATTTTTGCGTACGTTTCCGAAGTTGTTTCGCCCAATCTGGCGCAACATTTTATCGCGACGCGTTGCTCTTGATTTCGTTTCTCCATTTTAGTGACGAGCACCACCAACACACGTCTACTCAACACGACACAGCCGGTGAACTAAACAAGCTAGGGCGATGGTAAATATATCAATGGAGTGGGGAAGGATGCCGTAGAAGGGGGAGGGAATTCCAAGGTCGCAGGTTTACCACAAGCGTTACAATCAGTTTCATTACCTAATTATCACACCTCGTAGCTTTCAGTTGTGATTGTATGTAGAAAGACAGTAAATGAGTTGGTTAATATATGTATACTCGTATTTGGATACGAATAATTGCAAAGCTCCGAAAATTGGAGATAACTGCGCAATGAAATTCACACCAGCTGCTTGCGTGGAAATCCAGATTTATCTGACCAACATAACGGATAAAATTTAATGCTTTCTGTTTGAAAAAAAAAATCAACGATGCTTTCACTTTAATTGGCCGACCTTATTTATGATTTGCTTTAAATTTATTTTACTATTTTAATTATGAAAAAACTAATAAAGGTGCATTCCTTACTCTTTCGTCGGCAATTATGACTAATTCTCAGTCAGGTTTGATCCATTATTCCAGAAAAAAATACACGAATTGGTCGTGGGTGCTGACGATTGAGTACGGAATGCTCCGATATACATTCCGTAACCTTTGACAAAAATTTTAATAAATTGATTTTTATGGAGAATCACAAGTGAGTTCAGTAGTTAAAGTGAAAGACTCGATGTTTACACAGTGTCGGACCTTTCGCCGTGCAACGAAATTGAATAGCGCATACACCGTGTTGTGTGGGTTTTTCATTTTGAATTAGTTACTTCTCAGGAGGTAGTTTATGGGATATTTTTGAAAATCATCCGCTCGCATTTGTAAATTCTCAGAATATTTTTTCTTCTGGGTGTAGTTCCTATCATCATCATCCATAACTCTACCAAACTATTTCAGGAAAGATCCGTAGGGGCTAAATATTGTTCTTTATATTCTATGGATAGGGACGATAGACCAATTGTTTACAGTCAAGCAGGTACTTGAAAAGTGCTGGGAGTTCAACATACGAGTAGACGTTCACCAAATTTTCGTTGACTTGAAGCAAGCATACGACAGTATTGATCGTAACGTACTGTACCAAATAATGATTTGCTTTAGCATCCCAGCCAAATTAGTCGGTCTTACCAAAATGACAATGACGTCGACGACCTCCGAAGTTCGCATCAATAACCAACTCACTGATGCCTTTGACACAAATCTCGGACTAAAGCAGGGAGAAGTGCTGGCCCCATTGCTATTCAATTTGGCTCTAGAGTACGTCAGAAGGAAGCTACCTGATGATACGCGAGGTACATTACTATTCAAGTCGAGCCAAGTAGTAGCCTATGCGGACGACATAAACATTTTGGCACGGTCATTAACAACTGCCAAAGAACTCTTCCTAAAACTAGACAGCGAAGCAAAACTAGTAGGGCTACAAATCAATGAAAATAAAACAAAGCTCATGACGCAGACGAGGAAAAATACCTCAAGTACACAAAACATCACACTTGGCGAATGTAGTATCGTAAATGGTAGCGAATTTAGTGTTTAGGCGCCTAAATAACGGAAAACGGGTAAGAAAGAGACGAAATACCCCGAAGAATACAGCTCGCAAATAAAATATTTTATTTAGTATTGACGATCTTGAAGACCAGCTGCATCCACAGGAAAACAAAGCTCCAAGTATACAAATCTGTGATAAGAACTGTGTTATGCTATGGGTGCGAAACATGGACGCTAACCTAAGCATCCGCAAATATATTGAACACCTTTGAGCGACGGGTCCTGAGGCGAATAATCGGAGTGAAGCTAGACGGGGACCAATGGCGAATTCGATACAATCATGAGCTGTATGAAATTTTTGACAAACCGGAGGTCTCAACGATTATAAGACTGCGCAGCTGCAATGGAATGGCCACATGAATCGTATGGAGGAACAACGAATACCCAAAAAGGTATTCGTTGGGAGAGCTGAATGCCGGAGATCAGTGGGGAAATCGAGGAAACGCTGGTCTGACTCGGTCGACGAAGACAGTTCATCGCTGCTCGGATTTCAAAATTGGGGGACGAGGTCAATTGACCGAGGCAATTGGAGGCGCTATTTGCAGGAAGCGAAGGCCCGAAAGGGGATTTAGTGCTAAGAAGAAGAAGAAGGTATTCTATGGTTGGTTGGTTCTTTTTTTCTGCACCAGCATGTTAATACAAGGCAACTTAGATGCTACGTCAGCTGATGTAGTCTTTTCTATATTATATATATATATATATATATATATATATATATATATATATATATATATATATATATATATATATATATATGTATATATTTATATATATATATATATATATATATATATATATATATATATATATATATATATATATATATATATATTTATTTATTTATTATGTGAATGATCTTGGAGAATTATGTGAATGATCTTGGAGAAGTTCTGAATAATTTGGATTTGATTGTTTCTGACAAGAGCATATCCGTTTCCTTGCGGCATCTTAGTCACTCGTATATGTTGTCCTGATATGGTTTTTACTATGATTAAGAAGATAAAAATTCTTGTGGTATAGTTATTTGGAATGACTTTAATTTCATGATGAGTTTTATATTACTTATATTATGATTATTTTATATGATATAAAATTTTCGTAGTTTTGATCCAGACATATTAAGGGAGTTGTGTAGCTGTTTGATGTCTGCGTTGTCAGTTTTGAATCCGGGAGTAGTCAAATGAAGGGTAACTACTTCATTCGGAAGAAAATGGTCTCGGTTACTGGTAAGAGTGCTTTCATTATCAATTATAATTTGTTCAGGTTTTCCGCAGGTTGCAAAATGTTGGTTAAGTTCCGATTGAGTGTCAAACTAATTCCTGAATTTCAGGACAATCGCCGGTCAACTTTTGAAAACTTATCTATGAATTTTAAGTAAAAATAGTCCTTATCTATGATAGGAGATTTTTAAAATGGGATTTTTGCTGATCTTCTTTCGTATTTGCCAAATTGACAATATGGCAGTTATTGATAATTTTTATTATTTCTTTTTTTATATCAAGATAACATTTTACCCCTTAACCGCGTACTACCTAATTTTGTCTCCTAACCATCTACGCACGGTCTTCAAGACTATTCACAAATTATGTGTTTAAATTCGGCATTGTCATTTTAAATGAAACAAGAAAGTTAATAAAATAGTTATCAGTACTTTATATACAAGGTTTTCCAATAAGAGGTGTTATTTTGATATTAAAAGAAAAATGCAATTTTTTATTATGAATGATCGGATGTTGATTTTATTATAAAGAAAAAGGTATGCCGTTAATAGTGGAAAATAACATTAGACGAATGACCGCCCCGAACACGCTTACAGGACTATATCCTTTTCATGAAATTTTCTATAACCAAATCCAATAAGAGGTGTTATTTTCATATTAAAAGAAAAATGCCATTTTTTCATATGAATGATCGGATGTTTATTTCTTTTGAAAGAGGAAGGTATGCCGTTAATAGTGGAAAATAACATCAGGCAAATGGCTACCACGACCACGCTTACAGGACCATATCCTTTTCATATTCCATAACCAAATCGCAAACTGGCTTGATAGCCTCGCGAATTCCATCTTTGAGATCTTGAATCGATGCTGGACTGTTGGCGTAGACCTTCTCTTTCACGTGGCCCCAAAGGAAGAAGTCGCAAGGTGTTAAATCACAAGATCTCGGTGGCCAATTGTGATCACCTCTTCTAGGATAACACAGCCCGAAAACTTTTCCCGTAAAAAATCCATAGTTTCGTTGCTTGTGTGATACGTAGCGCCGTCTTGTTGAAAGTAAACGTTGTCCAGGTCAATACCATCCAATTCCGGCCATAAAAAATCATTAATCATCTCTCGATTGCGCAATCGATTCACCGTAACTGTTGCTCCAGCCTCATTTTCGAAAAAGTAAGGTCCAATGACTCCGCCGGACCATAAACCGCACCAACCAGTCACACGTTGAGGATAGAGAGGCTTTTCAACAATAACTCTTGGGTTTTCTGAGCCCCAGATGCGACGATTTTGCTTGTTGACGAAGCCACCGAGGTGGAAATGGGCCTCATCACTCAAGATGATTTTTCGATGGGATTCCGAATCATTTTCATGCATTTCAAGGACCCAATCAGCAAAGACACGACGTTGTTGATGAGTTCTTGTGTTAACTGAACTTTATAAGTCTTAAGACCCGAACCTTTATGCCAAATGCGGTGTAATGACGTTTGTCGAATGCCTGACTCCAAAGAACGACGAGGAATGGACAAACCTGGGTTTTCTTCAACACTTTCGGCTACAGTAGCAATATTCTCGGCTGTTCTTGAGTGACGTGCACGGGTTTTATTCTTCACATCACTAAGTTGTCCCAACAGCTCGAATTTTTATACCGATTCCTGTATTGTGGTCCGACAAGGTGCTTCATGACGACCCAAAAACGTTCGAGTTTTATGAACCGTCTCTGCCAAATTTTCACCATTTTTATAGTGAATTTTAATAATTTCAATGCGTTGTTGAAGCGTTCATCGTGTATTAATAGCGTAGTTTCTACTTGTCAAATGTCAAAAAATGACAGCTCCAAAAGTGACATCTACCGAAATAGCGGGCTAGTCAAAATTATAGTCCCTCCATGCAGAAGTATAGTCTGGCCATTCACTGACATTCGGCGGTTTTGATTTCCGAAAATTTCTTTCGAAATCAAACTTAGAATGTGTGCGGAACAATGTATGAACGCCAACTGTCCGAACGTCATCTACATATATGTCAATTTTGACTCAAGCAATTTAGGTTTGTGATGTTTTATTAAAATGTGAAGATGTGGGCAACGAATATTTAAAGCTAATTCGATCTGAGTAGTATGTAAAATTTAATAAAAGAACTTAAATTACAAACTAACGAATAATAATGAGAATTGCAAAAAAAACAATACATAATAACTCTAAAATGAGGATAGTTAGATCTTTAGATAATTAAGATACAAATGTAATAATAAACATTAGGACGTAGATTAAGTAATAAGAATGTGAAAAGGATAATGAATATTGCTCAAGAGAAAAGTAGTTAAATTGTAGGGGATATAAAAAGCTGGAAATAGCTATAGCTAAACCATCCAAAAAAGACTGAAGAAGGAGGAACTCTTACTTTTGAAATATATATATATATATATATATATATATATATATATATATATATATATATATATATATATATATATATATATGAGAAACTAAATTTACTTGGGTTTTTTTTTCTTGGGAAGGTTTGAAAACTTCATTTGGATAAATCTATGAATGTGTGCTTCAATCCATTTTTCGTTTAATTACCTTAGAGAATTCCAATGCAGCACTATTCTTATGCTTCCAATATTCACCAGCAGCTTATACATAACATTTATAGCCCACAAAACCATTGAAGTACTGGGTTTATCATTATTTCCGAATCTAACAAAAAAAATTTGCTTGAGACCTTGTAATTATCAATTTTCTATTTTACTTACATTTATCATTAAATGATAAGATGTTCCTCCTGCTTCTGCTGAGGCCGTAATCATCACCAGTATTGTTCATCGGACTTTTCAAAAACGATTTGAACGGATTGAATACTCTGAATACAAACATGAACATGCACAATGCTAAACGTGAGTGAGACTAGATGCCATACAAAGTATATGGTGTTAAATCATGATCTTCCCTATGAATTGAATTGGACATTTTTGATCCTGTGCGAAATGGTAAAAATGATAGACATCACGAATGTCGACAATGAGGAATTCGATTCATTCCTTCGAGGTGGTGTCATTAGCAGCAGTTTTATGTTACTATAATTAGAACACCCTTGACCTTGGATCCATCGCGAGCCATCAACTCATGCTGTCGACGTTGAATCTACAACTTGAGATCGTAATGTTGTTTGTGTAACTCTGATTTGTTGACTTGTGCATTTTTAATATTTCTCAATTCAATGATTCTCTTATTTATTGATGCCTGATGACGACGGTCGATCGAATTATGTGCCGATCGCTTTACTTCTTTGACCTGTTGTGAAATTGGTTTATTAATTTAAAAAATCATACATTATCATAATACTTTAATATCTAAAATATTGAAGAGGAATTTCTGTTACGATATAAAATATACACAACTTCCTATTATCGCTATGTTGATGATTCTTTCAGTGTTTTTACTAAAAATAAGTTACCTATAGTACATAAATATTTGAAAAATACACACTCGAGATTAAAATTAACATGTGAAAGAAGAGATAAACAGGAAAAAAACAAAATTAGCTTTTTAGGCTTGTTCGTACATAAAAATTAGGATGAGAGTTGTCGCGAATTATACCGCGGCTTGAAACCTAGCGAAAGGTTTCTTCAAGATCGATACACAGTTCAATGAGCACATAAACCCATTGAACTTCGGTGAAAGAATTATGCGGCACTCAAGTACTTAGGACTTGTGTACCACCGATGAACTGTGATTAACACTTAATTCCACTAATAATTGCACCTTCCAAATCTGTTCACCAATAATAATTCTCACTAAGTTTCATTTGTTTGGACTCTCAAGGATCACTAGCGCAACTACTAATCACCACTGAAACCAATATTTTTGAACTGTCAAGGATCACTAGCGAAACCAATAATCACCACTGGGAAATCAATATTCAAAAAGGGAAAGAACTTCGTTAACTATGGTTCACCGCTCTGATGATGAAATGAATATACTGAATGCTGGATAACGACTGACTTAAAACTTTATTCAAGTATTTGAATATTACTGGCTATGGTCAAAAATGCTGATCGCACAGTCCCACATTACGACATAAAGTTATTATGAAAATGAAAAGAAAACTGATGACACTTGTGGAACAATCAAGCGACACTTGACTCCTTTTGCTCGCGGACAAATTCTACCGCGAAAATTGCTGACGCTTGTGAATGAATGTTGTGAATGAATGGATATCACTTGAAGAAGTGCTGACAATATGTCTATGTGGGGTTCGTGCGTTACATTAATGATACATTGTGATATTACGTTACATTGTATGGACAAAGTGTGATAAATGAATGAATTTTGATACATTGTATTGGACATTGTATGAATTTTGATGCACAGATGAAAGGTAAGTATTAAATTTTAAGAATTATGAAATTTTAGGTTGTGATGTATTTGTACAAGAGTATTATCTTTAATCTATATAAAAAGAAAACCTTTTCCTTTCTTTTTTACCAAGCCACTCAATTCAATCAAATTTTTTAAATATATAAATAATAATAATAATAAATTCCAAAGTTATTTGGAAGAAAGTTTCCAAAGAACATCAGTTAATAATGTCTTGCACAATCTAGCAGTAATTAAATCTGAAGTTCCTCAAGGCTCCATAATTGGTTCGACCTTGTTTTTGCTATATGCTAATAATTTGAATATATATGGAATGAAAGGTCACCACACACTGATGACACTGTACTTCTTCATTCGGGACACGATGAAGTTACCATGGAAAACATCGCCAACGAGGATCTAGAAAAATATCTTTCATGGCTTATCGAAAACCAGCTAGTATTGAATACTACAAAGACAAAATACATTGTGCTTAAACAAAGAATAAGGAATTAGCGGCGAAAAAATGCGTAGAGTGCTAGAAATTAAATATCTCGGTCTTACCATAGATCATTGCTTGATCTGTTTGCCACACATAAATAATTTGAGGAGACAACTAGCACCACTGATACAAATGCATATAAAGAAACTTGTATTAAATGCATTTGTACTAACAAAGTACATTATGCGGTGGTTATTTGAAGCCAATCGTTAAAGGCAAACCTTAATATTTTATCCAGGATGCTAACTAAAGCTAACAAAAATATTCTAAATCTTCCAATACTCACTCCAACAAGACCAGTGCATCAAAGGACTAATTCATTCACCTTCAGTCAAATCATCAGTATGGAGAAAGCTAAGTCTATATTCAAATTTATAGTATTCAGTGAATTATAACAATACCCCTTTATAAAAGTATCAAGTTTAAATCCATATTATCAAGAAATTCGAGCAATTTCGTAATACCGTTTGCCAGAACTGATTGACTAAAGAACGATGATTTGTGTGTATATAAAACCCTTCCAGAGACAGTAAACAAAAAGAACTCACTATTAGTTTTTAAGAAAAGACTTAAGGAGCATCTAAAGAATTCAAATGAATGATAAATCCTGAGGATTGACAACACAGTCTCTAAGAACATTTGGACCCTATTTTTGAGATACTTAGACAGCTGGTTTTTTTATGAACTTTTTTTGACTGTGTCGTATTATAATTTTTTTAATCTCTGAGAGCTGGTTACGAATGAAACTAGACTAGAAAGATAGGATTACTTCACAGCATTTTGCGTGCTCCCTTATACCGATGTTTTATCATTGCCTGGGAGGCACACGTAGGAGTCGACGAGGTGTGAAGTGCAGATCGCACGAATGTTGTGCAAAGATGAAAGAATGATGGAGAGATTGGTAGGGAATGGAGGTGCTAAAAAAAGGGAAAGAAAAATAGGTTTGAGTAGTATTTCAATTAAATTTAACGGTTGGCATGTAAAATTTTAATTCAATAACATTTTGTATACATTCCGCAAGAAATTAAAATTTACCAACCTGGGGATACATTCTTGAAACATCGCCACTTATTTCTTAAATAAGTCCATGTTTACACCGGCCCTTGATTGATTCGCCCACTCTAGTCCTTCCATCCTCGAAAAATTTTTAATTCACGCACTTGTACGCGGTAATCTTATTTGATATCGGCACTTGAAATTCGCACAATTGATCTTAGTAATAAACAAGAGAAATGTCATTTTCAAACTGTCATAAACGTCTATCTGACATTTCTCAAGTTCGAAAGTTGTTTCCGAATTTCGGAAAGCTGTTCGATAAATTGCCCGTTCACATGTATAGGTGTGATTCTTTCAGATTTCTTTTATTCATTTATAGCATGAAAAGTCCATTATTTGCAAATGTGTATTTTTTTCCTAATGTTTGAATAGATCAAGAATGCATATTAAATGATTTTTAGATTTTAACTCTTCTCAAATAAAAGCTCGGCGGTTTTTCAAATTTAACAGTTTTTGCCGGCTACGCAATGTCCAGACTATACTTCTGCATGGAGTGACTATAGTCAAAATAACACCTCTTATTGGAAAATACTTTATTTATTTAAGACAATCAAATAACATAAACTACAGTAATATTTCGTAATATTCCTAAAAACTGCACAAGTTAAACGTTTTGAAAAACAAATCACTCAGCTAATAAATATAGCGTTAGGAACTGAAAATTTTAGGTTCTTGGTATTAACTCTTATAAATTGAAGTAGCATTTTATAATAAAGATACCAAAAATCCAGCATACAAGAAAAACAAACAAAGCTGCAGCTTTTCAACTATAATAATTTTTCGCTTCAGTTATTGCATATTACACATAAACAAATTGTTTTTTTGCGCATGAAGCATCAGTAAGCCGTATTGCGTTTTTTTGAATCACAATTGATTCATGTTTTTCGTACTTCAAGTAGAACATGAGAGGTGTTCAGTAAATCTTGTTTTTTTTTTTTGCAAAATTCTACAAATGGAGTTCTTAATGTCCCTTTGAATATGGTAACTTTTTAAGCGACGTTCCATGCGCGGTTTTATAAGCTTATTACCCTTCGCCAAGAGGGTTCTTTAAGGTGGGGCTTTCGGGTCCCGGATAGCCCAATGAAGACGGGCCGTGGCGCCACTCAGTCGGACAACTAAGACTCCGGATCAACCACAGTAGCACTTGACGCGCAATTACCTCATCCGAGAAAGCTTGTCTCTGATGAACGCGTCCACCAAACTAATTTTCCACTTTTGATTCAACTAAGGAAATAAAAAACGAGAAGGTCAGTCTTAATTTCCACTATTTCATAAATATGATAATATTCATAACTATTCTTACAAACTAAGAGAACTACAATAATCTTGGCCAAATTATTAAAATTCAAAAGTTTACCTATTACTTTCCCTATTTGGGGTCCTGTTATGAACCGCCACACGTTCGTTATGCATCCGATCTTCCTTGCCGTCGCAATCCTTCTGGCTATCGAGTTCCGGGGCTTTCGAAATCTTGGTCGCCTTTTAGTTCCCCTTAATGCGTTATTTTTCCGCCCTTAAGAAGTTCCAACTCAAATTTTCCTTTTTTATTATTCCTTCTGCCTAACTGTACCTTGAGTATAACTCCGACTCGCTTCGCCACAAAGATAAAACAGAGTTCCACCGTTATCTCCCAGCCCCGTTTATAACTTCAGGCTTAACGGCTTAGCCATTTCAAAGCCAAGGCCATGATCGTGGTATTCTCGTGGCACTTCCACTGGAAAGTACCATCTTGAAGTTGGTGGGTTTGCCGGCTGTTATCTTTTATTTATTTATTTATTAATTCAGGTAAATAATAGTCATTTACAAATATACGTACATACATAAATAAATAGACCTAGTATTACCATGACTATATACAAATTCTTTATCAAAAATTCAAAAGTGACGAAAGTTACAGACATTGTCGAATTAACAGAAGAAAAAGAAAAAACTGCAAAATTAAGAATGTGAATATATACCGATATGAGTATCATATTTCGGTGACCAAATAACACTTTCGAATTCAAAGATACTACGAACATATGTATTATATAGAATTTTCAATGTGTCGGCTCTTGAAAAGGGCTTAATTAATCGAAGAATCAGCCCTAGACGTTTAAAGGCCTTATATACCATGTTGTCAAAATGCAGATTGAGAAAGAGTCGAATCCAAAATCAGACCTAGATCTCTAACCTCATTAACCCGGTTAATTCGCACTCCGAGATTTTATATGCATAAATTTTTATATGACGCTTTCTTGAGAAAGTTATTACACTGCCTTTTCCTGCATTTAAAAACAGTATTGGTCAAACTGCCTGAGATCATGTTGCAATGTTTTACAATCGTCCAATGTCTTGATTATTTTATAAATTTTTGTGTCATCCGCACACAGTACGAGAATTGGAAAAACAAGTACCAATATCATTAACGTATATGTTGAACAAAAACGAACCATGGTGTCATCATTGGGGAATTCCTGAGGATACCTACAAGAAGTTTGAACAATAACCTCTTAATGCAACCGCTTGACTACGATTGCTTATGTACGAACAGATCAATTTTAACCGATCACCATGCATACCAATTTTCGAGAGCTTCTTCATAAGAATAGCATGGTTACTTTTGTCAAAGCTCTTCGTAAAATCTGTATAGACAGCGTCAACTTGATACCGACAATCTAGAGCATTAAGTAAGAAGTTAGTGTGCAGCGCTTAAAAATCCATGTTTTTGTGAAGCAATAATATGACCCATTTCAGAGTTAAGATTATCAACAATGATTTTCTCTAATATTTGGCCGAAAATGTTTAGCTTATAAATCGGTCTGTATTGTTTGATATCTTGCTTGTCGTACCCTTTTAGGATCGGAGTTATGATTGCTTTTTTCCAAATACTAGGAAAAGAACCTTAAGATAGAGACTTTTGGTATATTATAGTGAGGGGGATAGAAAGCTCTTTACTAAGTTTTTTATTAGAGAAGGATGCACACCATCACAGCCAGCGTCCTTTTTTACATCTAATAGCTAGAATTTTTTCACAAATATATCCTGCGTGATAACTATGGATGAAATATCTGCTAGGGGAAAATTATCTTCATGAGCTGCAGAGAAGTTCTTTTCAGTATCTGACTGAGGAACGAAAACAGAGTTAAAATACTCAACATACTACAACATACTGCAAATAGTTTTCACGTCACTCGAAACAATGTTATCGAGCTTCATTTATGCTGGCATATTATTATAACATGTCTTTCATTTGATGAAACTCCAAAAGTAATTAGGAGCGAGTAGAAGTAATTAATATATTTTCTTTAACACTCTCGTTCAAAGAGCAACAAACTAAGTGCAGTTTAGTGTGAAAAGCACTAAGGGCTTATATGATGCGCTGCTATTAATAGATAGCCACAGCTCTTCAGCCCCCTGACCTGAATCCAAGCAGCTCACGCCGCACTGCAATAAGCACCCTATCACCACGCATACCTCGTCGGTCTGATTCTAACCTATCTCTCCTAAAAACATTAAAATTAGTGTGAAAGTATTCAGCATCATAGAAATCAGGAGTCAGCCAAGTTTCTGTCAAGAACACTATGTCATAATTAGACAGAAAAACATTAGATAAGAATTTGTGAGACTTTTTGCGCAACCCCCTCACGTTCTGATAATAAATTGATAAGAAACTAGACGAAATCATATGGAACATACGTTATAAAAAAGTTTGACAGCGAGATAGAACGTACAGCCAAATATCGTTCTCGGGCTATTCATACAAAATGAGCAAGAATATAGAAAATTAATAAAATTTAATGAGTAGTTTCCGTCGAAATAAATAATAAAATTTTGATTTAACCATATAGGAAATAAATACTAATTAAGTGCAAAAAATTTAAAATGAAATCCAATGTTAGCCGTAAAATGTATGAAAGAAATAAAATTTTAATGTTGAGAATTATAAGTCGTATGATTTTCGCTAAATCGTTCTCAGAAGCGATCCGTATGATTTTGGATACTTTATTCTTGCGAACGAACATTTTACGCTCTTTCACCCATAGGAATGTATAATTTTTCTCTACCCTGAGTTGGCGTGCTTACTTCTATAATAGTTTGTTGGCGGGTGTGAGATGATCACCAACATAAAAGATTGAATCAGCGCCCGGTAAACCGATATCAGCTGTGGTAAAACCACGCCGTGCTCGCACTGCAGAAATCAATTTATTTTTGCGTTGCCCCTATGTAAAACGCACAATAATCGACCACGGACGGGTCGCTGGAGTATTGCTCGCTGCACTCTTTGAAGTTGGTGGATAAGTTAAAATTCGATAGTTAGGGTTGAATTAAAAAAATAAATTTTATTTCTTTTTAGTTTAACAAATTACAATTTCCAAATTTATTTTAAGTTTCACAAATTTACTTTACAATCTTCAAAACTATTAATTTGCTATTTAGTCGCGTTTCGAAATGATTCCGAAAATGAACTGACTGCGCTGGCGATGTTTGCGGACTTTGATTATTGTTTATTGCAGAATCGCATTTTCCAGGTAATATATAATACGACCAAAATACATAACGTTAAAACGGTTCCATACGATGTGGTTTTTTGTATGTAGTTTTCTGATTGAAACTGTTCTATTGTTTTGGTATTATTTATGAGATTTCGCTCATATTGGATGACAAGATGATATCCTTCTGCATTTGTAAAGAGGATGTTGGTTGCAGGATTGCGGGTAGGACTTCAAGTGTTGACATTTCTTTGGAGATAAACGTTCTTCCGTCGACTTTGATGGTTGCGTTGTGGAATTTGACTACAAATGCTATGTGTAGAGCCTTTGACCTCCATTAGTCCGGGAAATTGATTCAAGAATACAACTCCTAATGATATTTCTTCAGCCGCTGGCAGGTTTTGGTTGTTCTTAACTCGGCATGTGGCGTTGAGGCTTTTCAGCAGATGCGGGATGCAAATAAAATACATTTATTGTTAGTTATTATCTTAATCTCTGACATATCTAGCGCTTCTTCCACTGTTGAGTATGGTAATGTTTCTTTATTTAATAATTTTGTGGCTAATTCAATATCTTCTTTGGAAAAAATAATAGAGTTTACAATTTCTGCTTTTGCCCAATGGATTGCGTATATAAGATTTGTGAGGTCATCTTTTATGAGTTTTAATCTAAATCGTAAGTCCAGAATTAAATTGTTTTAAACATCGTCTATTGATTTTATCATTTCTTGTATTGTGTTTGCTGATTTCGTTATATTGTTCATTCTGTCGCTATGTAGTTTATTTATTATTATTCGGTATTTGAGTATAATTTTGCTTCTTTCAATTACGATGGTAGTTTTTTTTATTTTCTTTTACGGTTTCCTGACGATATCTAGGTGTTAATTTTGAGCCTAAGGGTTTATTTTGCCTCACAAAGATTACTTCTCCTACCTCATAGTTTTTTATTGGTTGCCTGTTTTCATTATGGTACTCTAAATCCTTTTGTTGTTTTTGCTTTAATTTTTCGATATTAGTTTTCCTAGCTTTTTCGAATTCTTTAGGGTCAATGTTTGGGCTTCTACCAAAGTATATTTCAACGGGCTTACGACCCGTGTCAGAATGAATTGAATGATTGTATTCATTCACGGCTCTATTTAAAAGTTCCTGGAAGGATCTGGATGGATCGTCCTTTCTAAGGCATTGCATGAGCTCGCTCAATGTGGAATGCCAGCGTTCAATTTCGCTATTGACTGTGCTTTTGTAGGCAGGGGTTTTATAAACTTTAATCTGGAGGTCGCCTTCCATTAGCGACGTCAGGAATATAGAAGTCAGGGCACCTTCGTTGTCAATGACAACGTTCTCAGGTACAAAAAAAAAAATTAAAGGATGTCCAAGAGGGGCTGTTTTATATCCACAACCGATTTTGATGGAATTATTTTTGCTTGTGCGAATTTTGTGAACCTGTCCATTGCGGTTAGCACCAACTTCTTCTCGGTGAGAAATAAGTCTATGTGAACTGTATGTCCAGGGTATTTGGGAATAGGGGTTTCGTTTAGAATTGGCTTATTTGGCTGCCTATCGTATTTGCTAACTTTACAAGTTGTACAATGTTTGAGAAGCCTTTTAATTTTGTAGGACATACGTGGAAAATAGAAATGTTCAAGAAGTTGACGGCGGGTTTCTTCTGCATTGCGATGCGCTCTGCGGTGAGTTGCCAAGATTTTCTCCGCTTGCTCCACATCACTGGCAAGATCTGCGACCAACTTTCGTGCGAATCTTATTCTGTGGTCTTGGATCGTTCCCATAGTTTCTTCATTTGTCATAAGGTCTCTAATTGTATCTGTGTTCAAGTATCTTTTGAGGATATCTATGAGGTTTGTATTGGTGTAGTGAAACTTTTTTATAATGTGCATTGCGTATTTATCGAACGGATGGATGATTTGGTAACTGTCCTCTTGGTCAGTTTCAAGAATGGTTTGGTTCCGGAAAACATTGATAGGAGCTTCCACCATAGGTATAAGGTAGTGAGACGAACTTTCGTCACTGTGTTGAGTCATGGTTAGAGAGTTAGCTTCTGCGGATTGAGGAGGTCTTGATAGGGGGTTGGCCACGATATTTTGTTTGCTAGGCTTGTATTCGAGCTCTTAGTTATATAACTTCTCAAAGAGTTTAGAGCCCAAATCATTGCCAACATTTTTTTTTCGTTAACAGCGTAATGTTCTTGTGTTTTATCAAGAGTGCTGGACAGAAATGATATTGGTCTATTGTTTTGTGAGAGTACGGCGCCGATGGCATAAGTAGAGGCGTCCGCTGTGAGCTCAAAAGGCTTAGAGAAATCTGGGTTAACGAGTACCACTTCGTTTGAAATAAGCGAGTTTTTAAGTTCGTTAAATGAATTTAATGCATTTTCGTCCTAGTGCATTAGTTTATTCTTTGAAAGATATTTGGACACACGTCCATCCTCCCTTCTTAAGACGGATGTCAGGGGTTTTGCTATTTTCGTATAGTCGCGAATAAGGCGACGGCAGTGTCCCAACATCCCGAGAAATGAACGTAATACCCTATTTCCATGTACATCAAATCTCAAGATTTGGAAATATTTTCAAATCTACTTCGAAATCTTTTAGATTTGCCATATAAAATTCAAGTCCAGAAGATTATGAAATCTAGTAGATTTGCCCGAAATCTACTTAAAATCTCATCGTTACATATGGCATACCTCAAGTAATTTTTATTCAGCATATGTCAAACAGACACCAAATGCAACGATCAAAATTGCAGTCAAATTACATGACACTGTAAAATATTATATGACACCATAAAACCCTAAGTTGTAAATCAAACTGTCAAAAGTGACATTTTCATCTTCGTTGATTTCAGGGATGGGATATCGGTCAGGAATGGTGATTGAGTTCAACTTCCGGTAGTCTACTACCATGCAAAATTTCTCCCGATGCGTTTTCCTTTTTTGGAACGATCCAAACCGGAGAGTTATAGGGGAATCGTGATGGCCTTACAGTTCCATCAGCGAGAAGTTTTTTCATCTGTTCCTCGATTTCGTTCTTCAAAGCCATTGGATAAGGGTATGACTTTGAGTATACAGGATCGTTTGATGTTGTACGAATTTCCCCTTTCACCCTTGTAGTGAAAGTTAGACGCTCATCAGGCTCAGTGAATAGTTTAGAAAACTGATGTACAAGCTTTAGTAATCTACTTGATGAATCCTTACTTAGATGGGGTATTCTGATATTGATATTGTTGACTGATTCGGAAACGTGTTGCATCAGAGGGATGCATAATCCTGAGTTGATGGTAATATAATCCTTCTTCGCATGTATTACGGCATCAAGTTACTTCAAAGTATCATTGCCAATGATACCATCAAATACTACAAGACTAGGCAATATGAAGAACTTAGGTTTTTTTGTATAAGGCCCGAAAGGACTTATGTAAGAATGGTGAGTAATTTGAATGCATCCAGCAACAGATTTGGCGTAAGATTCCTGTTCGTTAATAAGGGGATACTTAATATGACGTGGCTGAATATAATTGTTGTTAGACCTTGTGTCTATAAAAAATCTCAGCAGCTCTCCACTCCTTAATTTCAGGAGGAAATATGGGGGTGAACAGCGGTTCAGCCTAAAAAAAAGATGTTGTCGAGGTGTTCTGTACCTTCTGTGTATGGGTTATCCGTTTCGTTGGCGTTTTCAGTAGGTGTAGAAGGATCTTGATGTGTTTGGGAAGCTCCAGTCAGTTCGGTTGAGAATGGTTGTGCATTGCCCTGTTCTAGATATTCTAGGAAACCTTCTTCGTCATCAAGCCCAGGGCTACTAAATACTTTGGCATATATTTCTGGCGTTATATTATGATTATGAGTCGCGAAATGAGTACGTTGAAATTTTTTCGGAAGTTGTGGTACTGGCTGCTGTCTTTTATGAGCAAATCCGTTATCAAAGCGTGGTCTGTTAATGTAATTTGCGTTACGAGAACGCATACTTTGATCGACATCCATTGGTTCGGGTTGATTTGGTTTTGGGGGTAATTGTCGAGGTTTTTTGAAAGAATGCGGGGGGTTGATTGTGATATTGCAGAAGTCGAAATGCTTGAGGGTCGGTAACTTCGGGATAAAATTGCCATCTTGGTGCGGGCACAGGCGCTGGTTGATGATTATTCGAGAACTGTCTTCTAGAAGGGACCGGTGGTGCAATTTGGGGGTTTGATCTATTGGTACGGATATGTGTGTTGTTCGCGTGTTGCGTTCGATAGTCGATGTTCTGTTATTTCAGGCACAAATGTAAGGCCTGCGGTAAATGAACAGGTTCTCTCATGCTAAGCAGTCTGGAACGGTCACCTCTAAGTCCCCAAACGAAGATGTCCAATGCCTTGTCCCTATATACCTGAGTCATAATATTTAGTGCTTCTTGGCACATATCCATTGACCCAAGTTTATTTAGGTTTAGTGAGAGATGGTGGTATACTGTTTGGTAGAATTCTGAAATTGTATTTGACCCTTGAACCAGCGTCGTTATCTGGTTCTCTAGAGTTCCCAGGTCACGCTTATCGGCGTAGTGAAGTGTTAAGCACTTCGAAATTTTCTCCCAGTTTAGAGGCGTGTTATATGACTCTAGGGCAATATTGGCGTGCAGGATACCACTATATTTCGGTGTGCCCCGCAAATGACCGTATATTTTTAGTATCCGATCAACGGATTTCTTCCAGGAACTAAATTCTCCTGGGTTGCCGGAAAATCCCTCAGACTCTTAACGACGTCAGGTATCTTGTCCATGTCGGCAAGATTACCGTCGTTATTTATATTGATTGGGATATCAACATCATTGTTGATATCGGCCGCTGGGTTCATGAGAGAGTTAAACATCTGTCTGCCTTGCGCTTGAAGCGTTGTGGCGACAATTTGAGCTATAATATTCCTAATATCTTCACCAATCATTGGATTATTAGGGGCAACCGGTTGAGGTCTCTGTTGAGGTTGGGGCTGTGCGGGTGCATTTTGGGCACCAATTTCCAGGCGTGGAGGCCTAAGGAAATTGTTAACGTTCGCCATAATGAATAAAATTTACAGAACGAGGGCATCAGATCGATGTTTTGCTTTAATATTTCGGAAATTATCACACAAAATAATTCAAAAAGCACACTTTAAAACTTTTTCGCGATAACCAACCACGATCTTTTTAATATATCAGAAATAATGAGTATATTGATTCATTAAAACACTATATGATTTGTATTGGTCAGAATAATATTTGAATATTTTTTGTGTATATGTAATTATTCTGAAATAATATGTAATTTGTTTATGTTCATAAATTTCAGATAAAAAATATAAGTTTCACAAGATGTATTTTCATAAAAAATACTGTGATTTTCATGATTATTTCACTTCATATGGGCAAAAGAGTTCACTCTTTATTTTATGTTCAAATTAATTCAAGAGAAACAACAGTGGAAGACACATAATTACGTATGTTTTATTCTCGTAATTGTTGAGATCCTCCTACGCTGCAATCGTATTTCGGTTTGGCTTTGCTTGTTTCGCTATACTTTCTGCACCGCCTTATTTTTTGGTTGACTTGGTTGTACCGGTGTGAGCTTAGAGCTGGATCCTTTAGGTTTTTGATTCACAGCACTAATATCCCGTTTTAGATTGGTTTAATGGACCGCTGGCTAACCTCAGCGCAATGTTTAAAATCGATTAAGGCTTAATTATCTTGCGATAAAACCACGCGTGCGCTGCAGCCCGCGCCTGTTTAAATTCGATGGTTAGGATTGAATTATAAAAATAAATTTTATTCCTTTTCAGCTTAACAAATTGCAATTTCCAAATTTCTTTTAAATTTCACAAATTTACTCTACAATCTTCAAAACTATTAATTTGCTATAGAGTCGCGTTTAGAAATGATTCCGAAAATGAACTGACTGCGCTGGCGATGTTCGCGGACTTTTATTATTGTTTATTGCAGAATTGCATTTTCTGCGAATGTGGGAAAATGCATTCGTCGGTGCCTGGCTTGCTTTCGTGGGAATCGCTGACCATTTTTTTTTTTCGTAGATGGTGTTAAATTTGATGTTTAAACTAAGCTGGTGTGATATGGGCGTACTGGATTTAATTTGTCTATATCGAAATCATTCAATTTGAACCCGACAGTTGCACATAAATCGAACAATATACATGATAAGTTCTCTCCTTTTTTGCAGGTATGCCGGATATTTCAATATTATTTTGTCTTGAGAATTGATCCTGGTTGTTGCTTTGAATTTTCGATTCTCGTATCGTTTCACTGGCTAGTGTTAACTCCTTTTGCAGGGTTGGCAGCATAGACAGTTTTCCCCCTAGTAGAACTAGTCTAGAATCAACGTCAATGAACTTGCTTTCTATGGTAGATATTTTAGCGCCAAGTTCTTGAATGAAACGCGTTGCACTCTGAATTTCAGATTTCATGTTATCGAAGTCACTTTTCTTACAGCTAAAATCATCGCGGGAACCTTTGATCTCGTTTAAGGTGTTTCTAAAATGCTGATCAATTCTATAGAAGAAAACCAATCACCAACAGTGACATTTCTATTGGTTCCTTCGATTGAGGGACAAAACGTAGAACCGCCTGAGTTGGATTTGATAGTCTGTTTTCTTCTTGAATCAAACCTTCTCCATCAGAATCTTTGTCGAGGTCTTTTAAGTAGTATCGTTTCGTTGATTCCGTTAATGTCCCTACTCATTGCAGTCAAAAAGTATATAGCTACATTTTAGAAATATAAGTTTGGTGGGGGGCTGTGTGTATATCGTGAGGTTGGAGATATAAACTGCAACAAGTCCCTTTCTAGGAGTATGGTTGTTAAGAATATACAGACTTCTTTTGAAATATTGTATTTTTCTCTTCCTTCTTTTCTGACTATCTGGTATTTAAGCATATTTAATGGTGCTTCAGATATAAGAATATACTCTAGGTTGTCTTTATTTGCACTATGACATGCCATTGTTGACTCATCACCTTCATCAAGCTCATTTATATTGATAAATATATTGTTATCTATTGGAGAACAAGACAAAGCGTCAGCTACATGATTCTCTTTGCCCTTTATATACTCAAAATCGTTATTAAATCATTCCAGTTTAACTTTCTATCTTTTTTGTTTGAAGTTAGGTTCCTTCAGATTCGCCTACCATGTTTATAGCTTATGATCGGTTTTGATGGTGAATCTTCTACCATAAATACTCGTATACGGTCGAAAATATTTGGTTGCCCAGACAAGGGCGAGTAGTTCTTTTTCTATTATGGAATATCTGGTTTCGTGATCATGAAAAGTACGTGAAACATAACAAAGTGTATAGACATCTTGGGAAAAGACTACTCTTATTGCATAATTGGAAGCGTCAGTTGTCAATATAAATTGTTTGTCGAAATCTGGATGTTTAAAAATAGGGTGTGAAGTTATCAATTGTTTTCAAGAAAGAAAAAAAAATTATAAAGTTTTTGAAAAGAACCAACGTAATCAGAATCTTGTGTTTTTATTTTAGCGTCCTTTTTTAAACGAAGTGTAAGTGGTTTAGCTTTTTTTGAGAAGTCCTTTAAAAATTTCCCATAGAATAATATAATTTTATTTTTTTTTTTGGTTTTGGGTATTAGAAAGTTTTGGATAACCTCAATTTTTGTAAAGTTCGTTTTTATACCTGTGCTCGTTACTATGTAGTCAAGGAACTCTGTTTCCTTTTCAAGAATTCGCTTTTATTTATCTGGGGCTTTCGAGTTAGTCATTCCCAATACATCCTAGACTTTACCAAGAGAAGAAAAGGGTTCCCCTAGATGTATTCAAGTAAAATGATATTCATTAATCTTTGGGATGTTGCCGGAGCGTTCTTCAAATCAAACCGAATTCTAGTAAACACATAATGTCACTTGTCGGTCAAAAAGGCAGTTTCCAGAATGTCTTTTTATTCGATTTCAATTTGTTCAAAACACTTAGCCTAGTCCAGGGTTGTAAAATACATGCATTTCCACGATTTATCCAGGATACCATCAATGTTAGGTGTAGGGAACGTGTCATCAATAGTAATGCTATTTAGTTTCCGATAATCGACCACAATTCCCCACTTCATTTTCCCTGATGATTTTTTCGGAACCATCCAAATTGACGAAAAATAAGTTTACTTCAGCGTATCCTGGTCAAGCATTTCCATGATTTGAGCTTCAACATCTTTTTGATGTACTTGTAGATCGCTGTGGGATCTTGTGTATACCGCAGTGTTACTAGTAGTTTTAATTTCATGCTTTATTGAATGAGTCAAGGTTAAAACATCACCTTCCCCGTAGAAAACATTCCTATAATTCTTCAGCAAATTCAAAAGATGCTCCATCTCTTTCTTATTTAAATGCTCCTTCCTTAGAAGAAAAAGTGGATCAGTTTCTTTGCAAATATTATTTAAATATGTATGATTGACGTATTCGTCCATTTCTTCTCCCTGAAGCGAATGATAAAGCTTCAAACTTTTGTTATTAAATTTGATGTTAATATTATACAGATCTATTTCTACCTAATAGTTATTAAAAATGGTATTACGTTTTACACCGTTAAACAAGTTGAGTAAACAGAGCCACGCTCATGTCAGAGAAGTTTTGTAATCAGTGTACGATATGCAGACACCAATAATGAATAAACTTAAGAAAAACTTTAACGACTTCTACAACAAAAGCATACTAATTTTGAAAGGAAACCCACTACTATACCGTTTTAACTTGCTGCCATTTTGTTGCAATATCAATAACAGCCGTTGACTGAATGTTATATTAAATCTGGGAATTAGAAGATCCAATTAAAAGTGTAGTGTCTGGTTCGATGGAAAGCTTGAATGGTAGAAAAACCGTACAATGTGTTTGTTGTACTCGGAGAGTTTTCAAACTGCTATTACTTCCGTGAATGCGATTTTACATTATTGAAACTTCCAGACTACAAGGACGGTTCCTTAAACTACTTTAATTTAAATTTAAGGTATCCGTATGAATTCAGTGGGATAATGTTACGTATATTTACAAATTCTACTATTATTAACAAAGTTGAGTGAGTTTCAAATTGTAAGGTGTTTGGTATTGGTGTACCACCATGAATTTTTCTCCTTTAGGCTTGCTCAGGAATATTTTCAAGTTCATTAGTGTGGATAAACTGTCCCGAGTTGTCGACTTCCATTAGTTCAGGGTATCCATATTTTGTGATACGATTTTGGACAGAATTTTGTTGGAAAGGATTTTGATTAGGAAGATGATGATTGATTCTCATAATTTTGATTATTTTTTCGGTAACTATTGTTTCTACTTTAGAAATATTGATTTGGGTAGTTTTGATTTTGGTAATATTGGTTTGAATATTGTAATTTTGATTCTGAAAATTTTTGTTTTGAAAATTCTGGTTTTGAAAATTTTGATTTGGGTAATTTGGACTATAATTAGAATTTTCATTCTGATAGTTTTGATTTTGGCTACTATTTTTGAGTTTTATTGCCAATTCTGGATTAGGAATTATTTATTTTATGATGTAAATGACCCGTTTCTATAAGGATAAAAATTGCTTCTTCTAGAGTGTCCGGATTTCTACAAAAAAAAATATTGTACTACAAGGTTCTGTTAATTTTTCTTTAAAATATCTAATGATACAGCTCAGTTATTATTGAAGCCCATATCGATTCTATAGATTATGCCGAGAACTTAAATCATTGTTTTGATGCCGAATGTTGAAAAGGCTGGAACATTACCTTCAGCTGATTGTGTAGACAATCAATTACCGGGTGGATTTACACCATGTCCGTCAATGCAGGGTTCTATTTATTTGAACACCTCAACTTTTTGAATATTTTCTTAACAACGATTATAAAATATTCAAAAACATAAATGAACACAATTCAATATTAATGTAAATGGAATAATAAGACAAAATAACAAATACGTAAGTCAATTATAATTCAGAAAACGTACGAAAATATTAAAAGTGATCATAAAAACTAAGAATTCAAGTATTCAATAAAATATACTCGGCTTCCGTGCTTGATAAGGTATGTTGGTTGTCTCCTGCTAACTTAAATACAAAGCCAGTACATGATCGTCGCTTATCAATACCTGAGGCCCAGTCAGCATCACTAAATCCATGTACGGCCTCGCCATCTGAATAACGATACAATATTTTGTAATTAGTTTTTGATTTTCAATACCTAAATATCCTTTTCACAGCTGTCCAGTATACTTCGCCGAATTTCGTATTGAGTTGGCTGACGTCGTTCATTACAGACGCGATATCAGGTCGGAAGCATTGTGACAGGTACAACAAGCTTTCTGCTATGGAGTTTTATCTAAACATTCGTTGTTTCCAATCATATTTTTGGATAACCTTTGATTTGGGTCGCTGGGTGTTGACTGCGGTTTGCAGTTTTCCATACCGAAACCAGCCAAGATCTTTTCTGTATATGAGGAATGAACGACTGCGATACCATCACCGGTGAACGTAATGTTCAGACCAACGCACTGCTTTGCTGATCCCATATCCTTCATGAATGCTTTGCTGAGCTCTGATTTTAAGTTGTCGCGTACAGTTTCATTCCGCCAAAAAATTAAGATGTCACTCACGTAAATTGCGATGATTACACTTTTTTCAAAATATACACAAGGGTTGTTAATTCTATCGAACCAAATGATTTATTTATTTATTTATTCCATCTTACAGACTGAATAATCCAATAACAAAATGGAACGCAAAGAATAAAGACAGCAATATTTAAATGACAAAAAATAATAAAATGTTAAACTAGTAGTAAGTCTCTTAGTTTTTTCTTAAATGCTATGCAAGAAGATTGGAATACAGCATCGTATTTTTCATTCCATTGTCTGCCACTTTGTTTTAATCCGTACATGGCCTTGTTTAGACGACATACGCGTTTCGTTCCATCGTTGAAACCATCTGGCTGTTCAATATAGATTTTTTCTTGCAGATCTCCTTGTACGAATGCTGTCAAAGGATCCATTTGATATATTTTCAAACTCCATTTTGCTGCTCATGCGATGACGAAGCGATTCGAAGTATATTGAACTACCGGTAAGTACGTTTCATTGAAATCAATACCGTTCTTCTGGGAACATCTCTTTGCTACCAACCTTGCTTTGTGACGAACCACTCTTCCGTCATCATCATATTTGATTTTGAATACCCATTTTGTTCTGAGTGGCCTTATTGCAGGTGCTTGTTCCATCATTATCCAGGTATGATTTGCTTTCAATGACTTTAACCCTCCATACATTGCGCCTTTCCATTCATTGCTATCATGCCGATTCAAGGCTCCTATATGTGTAATCGGATCATTTGAAATATCCATTGCCGAATACGTAACAAATTTGCTTTGTTCTAATCTCTTTCGCTGGCGTTCGGAACTCCGTACTGGGTGGTCTGGAACCGTTATGCTGATATCCGGCTCGTAATCATCATCTTCATTATCAGCATTATGATATTCGATCTCAGAGATGCTAAGTTTATCTGATTTTCTGCGTTTGGCGTTTCATTTTGTTCTTCAACATCAATTGCCCCAACTAGACCGATAATCTCTCCCAGGTCAATTAAAACATAATCGTTTACTTTAGCTGCTTTCGGGTTCAAAAAAGTAACGTCACGACTGACAATTACTTTTTTAGTCATTGGATCAATGCATCTCAGATCCTTTTGGGTGTTGATGAATCCAACAAACAACATTGGTTTTGATTTTCTATCAAATTTTTTGCGCTTTTGTTTTGGTACGTGGGCCATAACAAGAAAATCTGCAGCTCCTTTATGTCTATCTTAGATTCCGTCCAAACTCCTTTGAGTATCGTTTTTCTAATTGTTCGATTGACTGAACGGTTGACTACGTAGGCTGCCATGCTCACTGCTTCAACTCAATACGGCTTGTCTAAATCCGCGTCAAACAACAAACACTTGACACGTTCTACTAATATTCGATTCATGCGTTCTGCTACACCGTTCTGCTGTGGTGTATAAGTGCACGATGTTTGGTGTGTAATACCAGCCTTCTCGCATATCGAAGTGAATTCATTTCTGTAGTGTTCGATCCCGTTGTCCGATCTTATTGTTTTTATTTTTGTTTGTATTTCTGCCATATTCTTGAATAATTTGAATAACTGAGTCAATTCATATTTTCGCATCATAAAATATACAAAAACTTTCCGTGAAAAATCGTTTATGAATGTGGCAAAATATTTGGCTCCACCAATCGACGCGTTTTCCATTGGACCGCAAACGTCTGTATGGATCAGTTCAAGTACACCGCTCCTTTTGATCTTCGTCTCATGCCGGCTGAATTGCTCACGAGACTGTTTACCCTGTCAACAAACGATGCATTTAGCTAAAGATTTTTATCTCCTTTAAATGAAATTTCACTTCCCTCACCCTTTAGTTTGAGTACATCTCCGTGACTTAAATGGTCAAGCTTTCGATGCCAGGTCATCAGCTCATCGCTTGTACTGCTTGCCATGTTGCAATTTTCAGTGAGTAGATTTATTTCATATGTGCCGTTATATGGCTTAACTCGAGAAAGCAATTCATTTCTTTTATTAAATATGTTACAACCGTCACTGTCAAAAAATCACCTTATTGCCCGCTTGAAAAACCTTTGCAACCGATAGCAGATTGACTGTTAACTGCGGCACGTACAATACATCATTGACCTTGATATCTTTTTCATTTACATTAAACTTTGCTATGCCCGAACCGATAACTTTTAATCTATGATCGTCAGCAGTCAGAATTTTAGTCACTGAGTTCGATTTGAAATCACAAAGGATAGCTTTGTGTGGCGTCATATGACACGATGCAACACTATCAATAACCCAGCTATGACTTTTGATTTCACTGTCCCTCGCGGATGTCACTGCACTGAAAGCGTTCACAAAATTTGCATCTTGCTTCGACTGCCCGCAATCCACACTTTTGTGACCTCTTTTGTTGCATGTGAAGCACTTGAATTTTTTTTCCGGCCCTGGGAGGGCGGGTGGGTTTACACAATGTCCGTCGATGCAGGGTTCTATATATTTCAACAGTTGTTTACGTGTGCTATTAACTGTTTGAAATTCGGGGCCCGTTCCTGCTCAACTTTAAGATTTAAACTTGTCAGCCGTTTCTGTATAATATTAATGAAATGCAAAATTGAGCCTCTAAATTCAGTGGTACTTAATTCGTTTAACAACTGATTACTATTCCTTTGGTCCGAGAAACTTGCGTACAGAATCTTCTTCATATCCGCCCTAATATTTGTATGTGGACTTGCATCCAAGATTAGCTTGGCCCTTCCTGTTATCCTGCTGTTGATTATACTGCTAACAATATTCTGAGAAGGGACATCATAATGCGTTAAGGTTGGAACCATGATGTCTACCATGTCCATAAAACTTTTCAATTGGCCTCGGCTTCTGTCTAAAATAGGTATACTTAAAGCATGTTTATTTAAAGTTTCGTTTCCTGTTCCCAATGACATGATTCTTTGTTCAAAATTCACAATGAATTTGCGAATGCTCGTGTCATAAAAAGTTAAAACTCAGATGCAAAACATTTAAATTAGTATAAAAAAATGCAAATATTCAAACCGGCTTAACACTTATGGAGTCACGCCCTAATTTAAAGCACAAGTACTCGCTACTGGATCCACTGGACCCAGTATAACATCATATTATTTCATAAATGTAAATGTTTACTTTCTAATAAATATTGTAAGTTTATATAAGAGAAAAAACTTTTATATTCGTATTTACTATTTTTTTTTTTAAAGAAAAGAACCATTACAAAAATATACTCATATCTCTGTGGTTTTGTAACACGGTTCACAAAACTCTTTATATTTTCTGTAAATGTGGATTTAAAAAAAAAAAAACTTTTATTTTCTGCATTTATAGTATACTGAATTATACAACACTCATAATAAAAAAAACAAAAACAACTTTCAAATTATAAAAAATATATAGCTTCATTTGAGTAAAACAACAGACATTTTGTTTGTAAAAATTAGGTCAAAAAATTTAACCCATTAACCACCACAATTCAAAAATACAAAAAAAAAATTACTTAATGAGATTCACCCTAACCAACTAGAATATTTTTTTCCAAATTGTTAATGTTTTTGCTTTAATTTTAAAATTAGAGCCCGTCCCATTTTGGGGGGCATTGGCGGAATGTGATTATATGTTAGTTTACTTAAAAAAACAAAATTAAAATTGTATAATTAGTCTGGTCAATTTAAACACTCGAAGCTACATAAATTCCCAACAAGCTGAAAATCAGTAAATGATTAAAAATAAAATTTGAAAGTTCCCCATCTTTCCACGGTATGGGAAAAATTTTATTCAAGGCCAAAGGTAAAAAAATGAGTTTTTCGCAATTTTCAGCAAAAGGTTAAAATTTTATCATAAAAATACTTCAGACAAAAATTGTAGATCATAAAATTATCTACAAAAAATGTAGCAATACTTTTTTTCTTACGAGCCACCGTTTTAGAGATATTTAAAAAGATTCAAAAAGTTGTAATCATCATAATATGCACACGTTTCCATGCCACCTATGAGGTAGTGTACTTAGCGCGTTTTTGTTAACGTGGTTTCCAAAGTAGGCTTATTCCACGGGTCAGTTGTGATTCTGTTAAATTTGCAAATATTGCAAAATAATGGATATTAGCAGAGATTGAAATGTAAAAACCATTTAAGTTAAAAAAAAGTAGTGAAATTTAATCGTCCGAGTCGTAACATTCAAATTCTTGTTCTTGTTCTTTTTGTTCTTGTTCTTCTTCATCTTCATCCTGAGTATATGTAAACTGCGTTAATGGCGGTTATCGCATGTCGCCTCGTTGGAACCAAACGGATCCCCCACTGTTGGTGATTCACTATTAGAGCACGACCGGCCCTGACAATGTGTACATGCCAGAGAACAAAACAATCCGACTTTTTTGCAACCACATTTAGCGCTGCACCCCTTTTTGCAGTTGCAAAAAATTGTATTCAGCAGTTTTTCGGGTGCAGGTGGAAGTAAAGTATGGACTGGTTCTAATGAATTGTTGACCAACTTCCAACTCCAGTCTGTAGCGTCTCGCTGATAACCAAGCCACACTTGAACTTGGTAATACGAGTATACCCGAAAAAGATGTTGATGAGCAGCAACTGAGGTTGGAGGAAGACAAGTTAATTATATTGTTTTTTACTTTTTAACGAAACATGCATATCTATACTTATCTAAGCAGGTAGTTTTTTTAGGAGCACCGTACATAGAAAGAAGAAAGCGAATGCCGTTAGTGATAATTTCTTGTCGAGTTGAATTACTATTTTTAAAAACTTCAGCACATTGAACTAAATTTTGGATTTCAAACATTTTGAAAACTGTTATTTTACCCCTCCTGTAAAATGCAGATGTCGTATCACAGCCAGTTATTGTGTGTAAAAATAGTACATGATTCTAACATTTTGCAAAAGTAGATAAACTTTTTGATGAATATATTTCCGATTGATATTGAGCTTTTCCTGGTTTTAAGAAGAAAATAGTTTTTTCAGTTGGAGTTCGAGCAGTGAGTAATACGAGTAAGTCTACATCTTCACCAACAACAATAGTTGTATTTGTCAAATTGAATTGTTCTATTGCTGTTTCAATTGTCAATACATCAGCATCATTATTAGCTTGTTTTACAATATATTTCCAGCAGTAAATTTTTCTTTCAACATTGAAATAAACCGAGACTTGTTGTATTTGTAAGAATTTTTTTTTGACTGGTTGGAACTGTCATATTTTCATCAAATAAAATATCAATTGATGCAGAAGTTGCTAAGGTTCGACGACGTTGTTCTGCAGCTTTGGTATTTTTCATGCAAGCATTATAGCCATTAAATACGATAGTAACTCAGGAACCAAAATGTCGAACGAATATACTGTACGTGTTTATCTAAGATAACGTTAAATGTTTCTTCGCTATCCCACACAACGCGATATAGTAAGTATCCTCCGTCAATGATGTATGTCACATTTTTGTTGTTAATATCAAAATCTACCTTTTCGAAACAATCGTCTTCAAACAACGATGTCATCAAACAACGATAAAGGGTAGGGAGATAACTCATATCCAAAATAATTTTCTATTTCATCTTGAAATGCTGCATGAATACTCATGCGTTGGAACAACAATACAGGATCAACAGGTACTTTTTCTTCATGAACTTTTATGGTACTAGTCATAGCTAAAAGAAGAACAACTTTGTCAGTGCGTTTTAATTTACTATTATTGAATGTCAGTCCTGTCATTTTTGCCATAGAAGCAAGCCCAACTTCACGAGCTTTATAACAATTAATTTTATCATCACCAACAACACCACTCGCAATAGAAACAATTTTGCTAACCTCTGGAAAAGGATCATGCGTTGGGAACCACTCTAAAAGTTTTCGTATATCTTTAGCATCTTTTTTCTTTCGTGAATTACTTGCATCAACATGCTGCTCGGTCGTATCAATCCTAACATTAGGGAGATCTTCTAATTTTTCACAAACTGTATTCACAGCATGCATACTATAAACCTATTTACTTATGACACTCTCTTTTGTACTTCTCCCTCGAGCAATACCTCCATCTATCTTCATAGCTTTCATCATAGACAGCTCGATTATGATGTCCGTTGAAGTTCCACAACTTAATTTGTCTGAACGTCTAACTGTAAAAAATCCTTCTGAATATCTTTCGTAAACTTCGGGATCTATCGAATTTTGTAATTGTTGCAGAAGGAAAATGTCCAAACGCGTGAAAATAAGGAAGCATTTCTTTGACGCAGTTTAAATGAGCTTTCCAATCTCCCATTCCCCCAGCTCTTAGGAACTCTTTACCAACCGATGGAAATGGAATGGAAACCATATGAAAATACTGAATCCAAAGTTTTGCAGTTGGTCCTCGTTCCTCATATTCTTTTAATTTTTGATTCAATTTATTAAGTAAAGCTCCAGATACTTCATCATAATTTTCAATATCATTGTATGAAAGAGTGTTATCTAATATGTAATCGATATATATGATTAGATCTGCATACATGATGTCATTAATTTCAACTTCTTTTAATATTATAATTGCCTAAAGCAAGCTGAAGTAGTGTATGAGCTCGAATAGCTCTTGCGTTAGCATGACCATTGAGCATTTTTTCTAATGATTTTACCGCATAGATTTCACTGAGTACTTCTTTCACGCCGCTTCCTTGCATAATCTGACCGATTGCTCCCAAAAAGGACATCAGTAGATGAAATCTTCCTAGTTTGATTATGATTTTTGATACTTCAGAGCCCTCAGGTGCGGCTGATACAATTTCTCGAGCTTTAGCGTACAGGGGCTGGTCGAAAGTCACGATGCATACAGTGTGGCCATACCGTTTTGCATTCTCTAATGCGCAAAATAAAGTTGTATTATAGTTACTGGCTGGTTGGTGAATAAACGGTTAAAAATGAAATTTAAGATTTAAAGTCATTTATATGATTATTTATTAAACGTTCAATAAAACCATTCCAACCAGGTAAAGATGTATTTTTCCATTTCCCATAAAACCATACTGCATCAGCTTTTTTGAGGAAAGATATCGTGTCTGTTCCATCAACAAAATTTTTAACATTTATTTTACTGTAACCTACTACACCGTCATTTTGATAGGTCTGTATCGGCACATGAGCTTTTGCCTTGAAATCTTTTACTGAGAGAGCTTCTTTTATTCGTGGCATAGGCTCTTCTAGTATAACTGAATTTTTTGGAGTAACAATTTGAATAATACGCATTATGTGGAGTGTGTTATTGCCGTCGACCGTATTAACATTAATATCAGCATTGTCGGCAACGTATTGAATAAGTGTGCCACTTTCTGGTTGGAGGACCTGAGGAGGACGATAAAAAATTGCTGCTGCCTCGTACATTATTGTTTCATTATAGGATGCACACAAACTAAAAGACGAAAAGTTTTGTATAAGACGTTTTGACCCGAACCTTCGATGAAAAAAAAACTGCGGGGCCTAATTGTAATTTAGACTTAAAAGAGCTTGGTCGAACAGCAGTCATGATACTATGGGAAATATTTGTGCATATTAATTTTAAATAATTTAAATTTGATCGTTTATTCTTTAAAATCACTCGTTCTAAAAAATATGTCAATGATTCTGGGATTTTATTATTTAAATATTCAAACATGCGACCTGGTGGAGGGTAGTTAGAATTATCAAACACTGCGGTTTGAATATCTTCGCGAATGATAGCTGCAGCTGCATGTAGGACTCTGAATCGTTCTTTTTTATTCGTTTTTTTTTCGTACCAGGCTTGATTCAAAATATCATGATGATTATCTGCTAAGCATATGAATGTTGATGCTCCCGATTTCTCGGTGATAATAATTTTATCACCATACTTTAGTTTTAGTCGTAGCTTAATCGTTCTGTTATCTAAAGTCGTAGTTTTGCAAATACTCTGCAATTCGTTTAATGTGAACTGACAGTCATCGCTATTTTCAATGGAAGTAAATATTTCCTCTATTGCCCGATTCGTAGCTTGGTCTTTAGGACGACCGACTTTAAGTCCAGTGGAAGGTTTCATGAAAGAAGCATAGCAATCATGATGATATTTAGCTTCCGCAGCAACTAAATCATATTCAAATTCGAGTTGAGCAAGAACAGCTCTTGCTGTAGTATCGTCACGAGTTCGAGCTACTTCCAGAATTGAATCTTTAAATTGAAGTGTACTTACTTTTCTTTTCTCATACTCTTCATTCAATTCTTGGCGACAAAATAGGCATTGTTTTTTAAAACAAAAAACCAATTCACTGGAACGTTATCTAGTACGAGGGGGACTTCATGTGGATGTACTGGCTTCTTGTTCTTCACGTTGTCTTTTATTAGCTGCAGCAAAAGAAGACTTTCGAGTATAATTTTTACGATAATTTTCATGTATTGTCACAGATTTCTGATTTTTAAGATGTTCCGAAAATTCATTTGCTCTTTTGATAATTGCATTTATTAATGTCTTCATACTACGTTCAACAGTAATAACTTCACTTTCAGTTGAAAATTCAACATAAATAAAACAATATTCTGACATTTTTGATATAAAACTCAAAACAGCACGATATAGGCTAGAAAAACGCGTGCTTACACTACCGACTGGCGTTCAAGACTAACGATATTTCGTTTAATATAGCAGGTATAAGACCCTACCCACGCACACAATTCAACAGGGGACAGATGTTGTCTCAAGGTTTCAATGACCGATAAAAAATATTTTAACATATATTACAACTATAGAAGTGTATATACGTGGCGCACTCATGCATATTATGACGATTACAAATTTTACAGCTTTTTGAACCGTTATATCTCAAAAACGGTGGCTCGTAAGAAAAAAAGTATTGATACATTTTTTGTAGATAATTTTATAATCTACAATTTTTGTCTGAAGTATTTTTATGATAAAACACCGTTTTGCTGAAAATCACGAAAGACTCATTTTTTTTTACCTTTGACCTTGAATGAAATTTGTTCCATACAGGGGAATGATGGGGAACTTTCAAATTTTATTTTTAATCATACTTTAAACAATCTTACTGATTTTCAGCTTGTTGGGAATTTAGGTAGCTTTACTCTTACTTTTTAGTCTAATTTGGCCGGACTAAATGGTTTTACTCAGTTTTCTCGATAGTAATGCAAGAAAGAAATGTTTATAGAGTATGAAAAGATTCAAAACATTTGTCGTTTAACGGAACACTACATTTTGAGCATATTGTTGTCTTTTTTTCCCCCAAGGTGCACATCTTCGCTGTGTGTCTATTGGTTTTATAAGATGATACTTTCGATCATAGCGCACGTCTAAACTTACTCTGCCTCCAATAACTTTTAATTTTTATGGACCCGGTCTATTACGGTTAGTTTTAATAGCTGATAAATAACCAAGAATATTTTGCGTCTGATGTCAAAGAGCGAAATTTCTTCATTAGGATGCAATATTTGGTACAATCTTCAAGTATTTACCACTGCTATATCCAAGAATTGAGTAAATAATGGCCACCACCACTTTTTGGAACGAATCCTGATACTACGAGTATATAAGGATATTTGCTTATCTAGCAAGTCGGCGCCACCCATATTTTAATTATATTCACTAAATAAACGAGGCATTGGAACTGTAATGTTTTGTTTATCTTTTCTTGAAAATCTCCATGTTGATTATCTGATCTACCACCATACGGATCGAAATTATACAGATATCCATTAGAGCTACACAAGCATCAAATTTTGTACCCAAATTTTATTGGTTTTCCCTGCATAAACATCTTAACATAGTTGGGTGTTTTCCATAATACTGAACCATAATTTCATCGATGGACAACACCCTATAAAAAACATCAAATCCCGAGAAGTTGGTTTTCGGCAGATCAAAAAATTTCCGTAGTTTATAAAATTTATCTGTTTCAACAAGTTCACCGTTGTCGCTTTATCTCTCGAAATTTTCCTCTTCATATTACTAAAAACAATCGGTACACCAGCATCAGATGCTTGTTCCCAATACATATCTTCCAGTGGTATTTTGTGATAGCCACTAATTAGCAAAATTCCAATAAATTTCTGTAAATCTGGTAAGCCCAAAGAAAAATATGGGAAATTGTTTTGTTTTGCACAGAGTTCACTTTGTTCGATGATAAGCTGAAATATGTCATCGGAAAACATGCATTCGAATATAGATATCAATTACCGAACATTTATCAATTTTTTTTTTTGATAATTTCCAATTTAACCTTGGAAGATGCGTTGGTCTTGCTATAAATTGGAGGAGTATTTGTCCCTTTTATTTTCTCCTCTTTCCTTTCCGAAGCAGATTTATTCGATTCTTTTTTCCTTTTTTTGGTTGCACTGAGGTTTGCTAATACTTCAATAGCAGATTTAATGTGAGAACTGTATTAAATACCTCGAAACTCACAGCAATGTCGCCGTTTACTATTCCCGTGTCATCACCATTCAAATCATTTTCGTTTATGTCTTCTAAATCTGTCAATTCGTCCGTACCTGTGTTATTGCATCATTCACATCGTTAGTGTCTTTATTTTTAAAATCAGCTTGAAATTCGTCAACTTCCAGCAGGGCAGCTACTATTTAAACTAAAATAAAATTTTAAAGCTTTCATGGCATACGAGATACGATATGATTTTTGTAACTGCCATTTTTTACTTGAAATTTGCAGCTATTAAAAAAAAAATATTTGAAAATTGGTCCCAAAATAGGGACGTTGGCGGGTAATGGGTACAAACATACTTCATGTGTTCTCCGCAAATCGGTACACTACATTTAATGCAAAATATTTTCATTTTTCTATCTTTCTTCCAATTGCATAATGCACAACGCACTTTTCGTTCACTTACTACCGGTTTGATTTCAGCAGCTGATTCTACTTCTGGTAATATATTCTGGATACGGGTTTTGATTTGCTGTAGAATGTTTGCAATAGAAATTCTTTCGTGGTTGAATTAGTGACATAACCAACGTTTTGATGAAATCCCTTCGTGTGACGTTATCAGAAGTAATGGTCTGTTGAATAATGTAAGCATTAGGTCCGCCAATACTCAGCAGCCCAAAAAATATGCAATGAGGCCAACGTTGAGTATGCCTAGACCCGAAATATGTGCCAGTCATTCGGTCAACCACATTAACTCCACATTTGAATCTATTGTTGTTAGTTATCATTTCAGGTTTTCTTTGATCACCTGTTTATTCATCTATTTTAGCATCATAATGAATAGTCGATGCTAAAAGAACTACTTTGCGTCGTTTCGGCACGTAAGGTAACAAGGTAGTATTATTTTGAAACCTAAAGTAACTTAAGTGCGCCTTTCTACCCCTGGGTTGTGTAAACTCCAGAGGTATCTCTTTTTTGTAAGAGTTCCTAAACATGTCAAGCCAGAATCGCCTAATAGATCTGCCATCAATAAAGCACTCATAGACCAGTTGTCATTACAACATTACGGCTAGAACCTGTTATTGGGTGCACCAGACTTTTCACCACATGACTTGGGAAGTTGCTGACCTGATATAGACCGTCGTTTTGCAGACCAATATACATTTCAAGGTTTGATGTATAGTAAGTGTTTGCATCATAGGCTGCAAATATCTTCAATCCGTACTTAGCTAGTTTGCTGGGAAGATATTGTCGGAGTGGACATCGCCTACGGAGTGCTAGGAGCATTTCATCAATAGTGATATGCTCTCCATGTATGTAGTTCTTTTGAATATGAGACACAAATAGCTG
Organism: Odontomyia ornata; assembly: GCA_963969285.1. Classification (NCBI taxonomy): domain Eukaryota; kingdom Metazoa; phylum Arthropoda; class Insecta; order Diptera; family Stratiomyidae; genus Odontomyia; species Odontomyia ornata. Next base: position 152,275,142 of record OZ017740.1, on the reverse strand, counting down.
AAAAGTCATTCGAATTGGCAGTAATTTATCGTTTTTTTTTTCAAGCCGATCTCGCCATTACACCATCAAAACGCAAGCATCTGAGCAAAATGTGAAATCTACGTCTTGACAAAGATGCTATGCATATATCACAGCCTGTACCATCGGCGCTCCACAAATCCTTCGTATTCAAGTCTGCTCCTCTCAACTTTCCAATGCAGAAAAAAAGTTCAAACAAAGCCATTATTGCGGTTACACCAGAAGCTTTACAGTCTCTGCATCTCTCAAAGTTATCGGAAGTATTTCAGTCATGTAAATATTTGTATATTCCACTATTTTTGACTACATTTCATCGGGAAAGAAAAGACAAAACGTTTCTAACGGTGAAGCTGAGTTCAGAGCTTCTCCATAAAGCCCTAGAACTTCACGTATAATATGATGACTTCGAGTTCTTACATTTCTGGCCCTTTCTTCAATGTTCCATATTATAGTTTTGTTTTTACCGATATAAAATCCGTTTCCTATAATCGCCAATGGAACAGAATCTAAATCTTAACGTCGATCAAGAGCCGGTTGACGGATGCCTTGCAATGGTTGAAAGTTTAGTTTACGCTCAGGTTGTATATTGGCTGCTGACAAGCTTTGAAAACTGAACACTTCACTTTTTTCACTTTCTTTTTCGGCGTCCGATTGACGTGCATTTATGTCTAAGAAGGATTCAGTTTCAGAGCATTCTGCATTTTCTATTTCTTCATTCAATAGTTGTTCGATCTCGCTAGGCGTCAAAATCTTATTAGTTGCCATTTCTACGAAATACAACAAAGAAAATGGGCAAATATTAGTAGTACGAATGTGGAAAAATCACTTTCTTTTTTGGTCGCTACCGGTTCTAATGGACCCACACGCACCTTTTACGTCCATAAAATTCAATCAGTATCGTCATTTGATTTACTGAATTACATTTGCAAGGTACTGAGGGTAGCAACCTCGCAAACGGTCAACTTTGCAAGTTTTGAGCAAAATACGATGGACTGGGTCTGTTGGACCCATTAGCGGTTCCCTCAGTGTTAAGTATTCGCACAATCGAACTGTTTGTTTCCGTTCACTTTTCACAAAATTGTCACTATCGTTTGAAACTATTTCAATTATAAGAGTGTAATGATTTTCCGCTTAAAATAGCTAGAACGTGGAGATTTCCCGAAGCAAATCTGAACCAACCTCTCATCGATTCTAGACGTGAAGTTTTGGAACGTGGCAACGGACTGTACCCTTCAGGTCAACAAGTCCGGACACCCTTAGTCTACTCCGAGGTAGTTTTGTATCGCGAGGTGGCCGAAGTTAAAAAAAAAAATAATTTATTTGGTCACAAATACAAATTCCCTCAAACACATTTTAGTTCAAATTAAATTAATCAAACTTTATTTTTAACGGAATTTGCGAGTACATGCGTGCGCTTAAAAAGTATAGATCAAAACGACTGGGGCGAGGTCATGTATCGAGAGAACTTAAATAATTAAGTTATGCTGACACCATGTCTACGATTAGACATGTGTCGTTTATGAAATTCTATCGCTGCATTTTCCTGAATTAGGTAAATGCAACGTTTGCAGTAAATTCTCTAAAGAAATATTATTTTTAAAGGGGTTTTCGGTTACCGCATACATGACTTCTCCCCCCTTTGAGTGGGAATTCTCCTGAATTCTATGAATGTTTTCTTTTACAATTTGTAATGAATGTAACATGCTTTTATTTCTTTTCAAAATCACAAAAATCCACAGTGCCAAATTTATTAAAATAAATGAAATGATTCCAAAAGTAAAATAATTTATGTTTGTGTGTATTTTTAAATTGTTTATATGTATAACGTTTTCCTTATTTTTCAAGACTTTGTCTTCAAAACTTAATTTTTGTGTGAAGTTATAGGTTTGTTCATCAATGTAATAATATCTATCAACGAATTTTTCATTATAGTTGCTGAATGTTTTATTTAAAATTTTTAACGTACAATTATTAACGACTAACAAGTAATTTCCACTTACTGTTATGCTTCTATCGTCACATAAGTTTATTTTTCTTGGTTTCTTAAATTTTTACATATTATTGTATTTTCGTCTATTTTTCTTATTTCACTTTCTTTATTCTTTATTAATTTACAATTATTGCTTGTAATACAATTATTTAAAGGTTTAAGTTCATTTAAATACAACGTTTCTTCATCATAATGGTATTTAGTTTCATTGATTTCAATGACAAATTGGTCTTTAAGGTCGATTTCCAGATTGTCTTCATTAGGCATTGCAATAATTATTTTATAATCAATTAATTTATAGGAGTCTAGAATTTTAATCGCAAGAACAATTGTATTACCGTCATGTTTTAAGAGTCCTGTACGTACGTTTTTTAGTTCGTAAAAATCTAGGTTTGTTTCTTTGATTTCAGTTGCAGTCAATAAACTAGGATGGATAATGCCATATCTGATCAGTCCTATGTTATCTATAAGTTGATTTAGTTTCTCTTTTAATATTTCGATTTTGAATATTTGATCCAATTTAAGCTGATGTTTAATAATATTCTTTTCGTTTTCGGTTGTTTCTTGATAAGTTTTAACTATCCTTTTTCTGTCTGACTCGATAATATTCTTCAAATTTGTAATGGATTCATTTAGAAAGGAATTTATCTCAATTTGTTTGTTCAAATTAGTGATTTCTTCTTCTTGATTTTTATTAATTGTTTCTAAATGGTCAGATATGATCTGCCGATCTTCATCACTCATTGTTCCAAAAAGAAATTTTTGCGCTGTGCCTACTAAGTTGATAAGGCCTCTAGGTTGTCTATCCCTGGGATTTATAGCGGATAATTTTGCGTGGAGATTTTCTAACTCATTTTTAATGAAAGAATCATTAATAATTCCTAATTTTTGCAAGTTTTCTTCAAATGTGTCTATTGTGGATTTAATCTCGTCAACGTTCATGATGTGTCAAGTAGTCCTAGTCGTAGTTATTAATTCCGTTTATCCCAAGTTTACAATTGTGTATCCGTTTTTTGTCTCGATTGCATTCAGTAAGAGTGTCCCAGTGTCCGACTGACCGAATGCAAAAATGCTGATACGTATTGCAATTAGGATAATAATCATATTTTCTGCGAATATGCAACTGAACACTCCGCAATCACTACTATTGTTTTGTCGGGGAATATTCCTTACATGTTCCTTAACAAATTTTGTTGTGTCTAATGGCTGATTTAATTTATCAAGTGATTCTTCGGCTTTATAATTTTCTAAACCAGACAAAGTAATAGAATTATCATGGCCTAGTGAATCATAGTATTTTATAGATTCATCTTTGAAGTTTATCACAGCTAAACATCAATGGTTCTTTTGAAAGTGTAGTGGGACTAATATGATATCGAAAGAAAATAGGTTAACTCGCCTTGTCCATTTACGAACTGCATTATAAACGGCTTCCGGTAAGCGTGGTAGGACTACTAAAACTCCACTGAACTCATTTTCAGCTGTTATTTTCTTCGGCTTCCCAATTTTGGCGAAGTGATCCTCTAGTTTTCTATGAATGTGATGTGACTTCTATCAGGGAGGTGATAAGCTGCCGCAAATTTAGAAAATTTGTCGATAATTGTCAAGAAACTATTCTTCATTATTATAAATATATCCACGTGTATTAGATCATTAATATTGGATGGAGTCTCAGTGAGTTTGAATTTTGGCTTAATGGGACGTCTGTCGTACTTCACTCGTTGGCAAACTTCGCACTGGCTTATCACAATGGTTATTATTTCTAAGAGTTTTGGAAATTTTTTTTTATTCTTAAGTGCGGCGTAAGATTCTTGTATTCCGGAGTGAATACTTTCTCTTACATGGTAAAATGATACTTGTTTAACAGCTTCAGTTTCTGTATCGATATCTTTTGCTCGCAATGAGCATCTGAAAAAGCTTAAAGTATTGTCATTAGAAAAAAGTTCTCGAATTTTTTGTTGTACAATATTATATTATACCTATTTTCACATATGTTTTAAGGATACCGCTTAAATTTTCAAAGTCGTGTTCTGATATGTATATTATTCTTTTACCGTGAATAATTTCCAACTCAATTGTTTTGTTATTTGTTAAAATAAATTGCGTTTTATATTTATTTACTATCTCATTTTTTGTAGGGTTGTGATCGAAGAGTTCCTCTTGGGCAGAGTGAATTGTAGCCAAATCTGAACTTTGCCGTTTTCCATATTGAAAATTCCCACATCCGTATATGAATGTACTTCATTACTGTCTTTTTGTGAATCTTCCTCATTGGTTTCTTGGTGTTTAATTCTGCTAAGGAAATCAGCTACTCGGTTTTCCTTTCCTTTTAAGTATTCTATGTCGAATTGATATTCACCCAATTTTAATAGCCAACGCTGATGGTGTGGAGAAAAATCCTTTCCTTTGTATTTTGTTTGCAAATATTTTATAGGCTGATGGTCCGTGAAAATGACGAACTTGTTCCCATATAAATAAGGCCTGAAATAATTAACGGACCACGTGATAGCCAAGAACTCCTTATCAACCGCTGAGTAGTTTTGTTCGTGGCAGTTTAAGGTACGTGACGCAAAACAAACAGGGTGTCCGTTTTGCGATAGGACCGCGCCTATCACGTATTTGGACGTATCTGTTGTTAGCTGGAACTGTTTGTTGAACTCGGAAAATCGAAGAACGGGGTTTGAACTGATCAATGTTTTCAATTTTTCAAAGGCCTCTATGCAGTTAAGGTCTTTAGTGTTAGTTTTAACATCCTTTTTAAAGTATTTTATTAGATGCTGAGCAACTTTTGCATAGTCCCGGATAAGCTTTCTATAATACCCTGTTGCTCCTAAGAAACTTCTTAGATCTTTTTCTGTTTTTGGAAGCTGCAATTTTTGAATTGCAGGGACCTTTTCTGGGTTGGGTTTAACGCCTTCAGGAGTGACAATATGCCCTAAAAATGAGGTTTCTTTTTGCATTAACGAATATTTGTCGACTTGAACTTTTAGTTGATGTTTTTCGAGAGGTTCAAATATTTGGGTTAAAGATTCCATGTGACCTCCTAGAGATGTGCTAAATATGAGTACATTATCAAGATAAACTACGCAACTTTTGTTGATGTAGTCACGGAGGACATCGTTCATCAAACGCTGAAAAGTTGCCGGAGCATTTTTCAGCCCATATGGCATTCTAACAGATTCGTACAAGCTATGTGGTGTTACGAATGCTGTTTTGTGACGGTCTTTCTTACTCACCAATATTTGGTGATATCCCTTGGCCAGGTCTATGGTTGAAAAGTATTGTGCCCTTCCTAATTTGTCTAAAATTGATTCAATGTTTGGAAGGGGGAATTTATCGTCAACCGTTTTTTCATTAAGTCTTCGGTAGTCTACTACTAGCCGATACTTTTTCACACCTGAATTATCTAATTTTTTGGGAACCACAATCAATGGACTGGAATACCTAGAATTACTTTTCTGTACCCTATCCTTCCATTTCCGCGATCTGTTTGCGGACCTCATCTTCATGTTTAGGCGGGTATCGATACAACTTTGCATTGATTTGCTGGTCCGTAGTAGTTTTAATTTTATGTTAAATTGTTGGGGTGCTCGTTAGTTTATCCCCCTCTCTGAATAATATACCCTCAAATTTTTTAAGAATTTTGGATAATTCTCATCTTTCTTCAAAATTTAAATAGTCTAATTTTAAACGATTAATAAAATTTGGTTCTATTGTTTCTAGATAAGAAGTTTCGTGAAAAGAAAAAGGGTTGTTCATAAATTTAATAGATTGTCCATTAAGGGTAATCGTCTTTTCTTTAAAATCGATAAGAGTACCTAAATTGTTAAGGAGGTCAATTCCGATAATAAATTTATATTTTCTGTATAAAGCTTTCACTTTCCATCTGACCAAAGCATTATCTGGAGCTTTAAACTCTGTTGGTGGTAGTGTTTGGACTTCAAATTCAAAAGTGTCTTTTCCCGTTATTGTGAAAAAAGGAATTGGATTAATTTTTATTTTAGGAAAGATTTGTATTGATTCGTCGATAAGACTGAGAGAGGATCCTGTATCCACTAAGGCTATAAATTGATGATTTTCAATATTAGTTTTGATAAGGGTTAGGTTGTCCGAGGCTAGTTGAGAAAAAATGCTTCGTTTTTTCCCATATGATTAACCTCTGGACTCGTGTTAAAGTCACCTTCTAGATCATTTTCATTGTATTTTTCCCTATCTGTAAATTTTTGGTAACCTTATATATTATCAACTTCCATAGGTTCAGTATAGAATTGTTTTTGTGGGTGAGAATCTCGTCTACTGCCAGATGCATAATTTTGATGTCTATAATTATTGGAGGTACTAGATTGTTATTTAAAGTTCCGTCTGACAGAATTTTGGTAATTAGTGTTATAGTCGTTCGCTCCTCTATATTGATCGCTAGAATTATCTAAATGCTACTTATAATAATTTTTTTATTGTTCTTGAAAACGATTGTCCGCCGTAATGTGTTTCTGAAATTTGTTGTGTGTATTGTCAAGTACTTGTTTACTATTATCAGAATCGTGTCTTTGGTTGTTGCGATCATTCATTATAGGTGATGAGTTTTGATTAAATTTAGAAAAATTTTTGTTATTTTTAAATTGTTTAATGCGAAATTCTGGCCTAATGCAGGAATCTTCAAATCTCCTTTCTTTCATAATTGTTAATATTTTGATGTTCGTATATTTTTTCATACAAAATCCCTTGCGTCATTTCCTTCACATATTTACTGGTAAAGAATTGACACTACTTAAATCTACATGCAATAAATTCTTATGAAAAAGCTTCAACTCGTCTGATTTAATTTTAATTTTTTGTATATTAAACGCAAGATCAGTAACATTATTGACTTTCAAGTTACCCTAAAACAGATAATCCTATTATATCACGATAATAAAGTTGGTATTAACAGTGATTAGCTGAGGTCATTGAGGTCAGGGGCGAATCCTTCTAAGATTCTGCCTAGGGCTTTGTAATACCCTTTTTTAATTTTCACGATTACTTTCGATCGCGGATGCCGAATCTTTGTACCGCAAAGTGGCCGAAGTTAAAAAAAAATAATTTATTTGGTCACAAATACAAATGCACTCAAACACTTTTTAGTTCAAATTAAACTAATCAAACTTTATTTTTAACGGAATTTACGAGTACATGCGTGCGCTTAAAAAGTATAGATCAAAACGACTGGAGCGAGGTCATGTATCGAGAGAACTTAAATAATTAAGTTATGCTGACACCATGTCTGCGATTAGACATGTGTCGTTTATGAAATTCTATCGTTGCATTTTCCTGAATTAGGTAAATGCAACGTTTGCAGTAAATTCTCTATAGAAATATTATTTTTAAAGGGGTTTTCGGTTACCGTATACATGACTAGGTGACTGCTGGCTAGCTAGCTAGTTCGAAGAGGAGTTCGGTCGCAGATCTTATGTGAGCAGACTAAGTCCGAAATACAAAAATTCAGCCACCGGTTCACATGCCCGATTGAATAACGCGTCGAAAACATTAGCATACGGAAGAGAAACCTACATTAGTTTATTCCGTATTTCTTATATTCCTCCAGACAACAACCAAAAATATATATAATTCCGCGTTCCCGATATCACCGACGCGGTACCGAAAAATATCCTATTCTAACTCGAACCTGAAAAAACCCTTCTCTAATAAAAACGCAAAGAAAATGATGGTGCCGCGTACCTAGCGCGACGCGAAACCGGCCCTCCGCGGAAAACTAAAACACTACCCTTGTAACGGCATACTTACCGTTCACTGCCATTTCTGCTGGAAAAAGAAGGACTTGTTGGAAAGGAAAGTCGTTTATATCATAATTTATCGTATTTTTTTCTCTTCATGTTCGGTTCAAAAGTTAAGATTTATTATTAATCATTTTACAATGGTCCTGAAAAAGTTGTACTGTGGTTATGATTAATTATTGTTAGCCTTATTTCCTGTTTCCTTCTTTTCTGCCTTATGTTTTCAATTCACAAAGATATTGTTCTTAACTTTGATTTGATGTATTTAAAGTATGTTTAATTTGCTCTAAAGCTTGCTTTTTCAACATGGTGATGAAAAATAAAGATACCATTAGATACTTTATGAATTTTATAAGATGAATTTTAAACGAAAGTATTGTACTTTTTCGATTATATTTCAATTTGTTTACCACTTAAACCATAAGCAATTAAAAACGAATATTTTAAAGTTGATTAAAATTGATATCGGGTTATAAAATTGGTGTATTGGCTATTGTCGTGTAATTATTATATGTTGGACTATTTTTTTAGGTCTTTGTAAAAAATTTTTTTACAAAGACCTACTAGTTTCGCGACCTGTCTGTCCGTCTGTCCGTCCGTCTGTCCGTCCGTCCGTCTGTCCGTCTGTCCGTCTGTCCGTCTGTCCGTCTGTCCGTCTGTCCGTGCGTCACAGCTGATTTCCTCAGAAACTATAGAAGCTAGAATGCTCAAACTTTGTGAAAAGGTCAGAAGTGATGATCTCTCAAAAGTTAAGGCCTTGACAAAAATTTAAAAAATGTTTAAGGGGGGTCCCCCCTAATAACGAATTGGCCCTTAAAAATTTTTTTTAATCAAAGGTAGTCGAGTGGGGTATCAAATGAAAGGTCTTGATTAGAACTTTTAGAATCTGAAATAAAAAAATCATTTCATGAATTAGGGGGTCCACGGGAAGGCAAAATGTACCAAAAATTTGTGTCCCCCCCCCCCCTCGCGATTGGACACCTTTCAGCCGATAAATCTGAAAATTATCATGAATGTGGACCTTTATGAGTACAAGGGCAACAAATACCTTAGAAATCGAAATTCGCTCAACTTTGTTAATAATAGTATGATTTATAGATATTACATTTTTGCCCATAAAATCAAAACGGTAACTTTAAACTTCTTGAAATTTTGCAATTATATAGACTGACATAAGATATATATGTTCACAAAATTTAATTGAGATCGAATCATAATCAAGTGAGTTATATCCATTTCAATTATATGGAATTACAACAACGATAACACGTGTTCATGGTTCATATAGGGTTTTCCAATAAGAGGTGTTATTTTAATATTAAAAGAAAAATGCCATTTATTAAAATAAATGATCGGATGTTTAGTTCATTATAAAGAAGAAGATATGCCGTTAATAGCAATAACTAACATTGGGCAAATAACCACCACGACACGCTTACAGGACCATATCCTCTTCATGAAATTTTCCATTACCAAATCGCAAAGTGGCTGCCCTATGTCCTCGACAGCCTCACGAATTTCATCTTTGAGATCTTGAATTGATGCTGGGCTATTGGTATAGGCCTTCTCTATCACGTGGCTCCAAAGGAAGAAGTCGCAAGGTGTTAAATCAGAAGATCTATTCAAAATAACACCTCTTATTGGAAAACCCTATATATATTTAAAATTGACTTAGGTACTTTTATTTTCTTTCAATTTTCATGAAAATTTAAGGAATAGTGTTTAACTTGAACATGTTCAATCGGCCGAGCATTCAGAAAAATCATTTAAGCTAGATTAAAATGGGGGCTGCACTGTGCTTATGAAAGAAACTGTGCATCTTTTGTATAAATTTGAACAATTTCATATCTAAGTATTGGATGAATAATTCAAGTTATCGATTCACGCCATTAGAAAACTTGCTTCTAACCCTTGGATGTTTACAAAGACCTTCTGGTAGGAGCACTCTCCTACTTACTCAACTTGTTTTTGTACTAATCTAGTCAAAAAGACAAATAAAGGTATGCAAATACAAAATAGAGGGGTTTCTTATTTTACAGGGTTTATTTTGGGTATTTATTATAATACTAATGCATGTTTGGTTGTTGTCAGTTCCCTTAAATTAAGTTTAATTCAAATTGTCTAAATTTTACATACTTTATTGCGATTAAATGACATTAGTTCAACCAAATGCACTAAAGCCTTGTGTGACTGAATACACGCCTTCGATTGGTTCCAGTTTAATTTTGACTACCATCGGTGAATGATCATTTAATTTAGAAAATGACCCATCAACGGAAAATTTGTCACAATATAATTTGCAACAACTTCAACAATAACATATGGTGAGTGTGGGTTATCCTAGCGCTTCAACAGCTCGATCGTATTATTCGAAAAATAATTATCCTGTTGTTTGAAGCTTATGGTTATACTGTAGAGGAAATATTGCTAATCCCACGCAGAAGCTGAACAACACTCTTTTTTCTTGGTGCATGCGATCAGGATAATTCCAACTCACTTCTTATTTTCAATTGAAAGTTATCTTGAATTGATTTCGATGTATGGTGTGAGTGAGCCTTTTTGACTGGTTTTGCGCGATGCGTCGTTCGCCAAATGAAGACGATTAAAAGATGCTGATGTGAAGTTAATGTTGACGATGGCTATGATGATGAAAATCGTTAGCCAAGCACTATATTGCGCTGTGCGTTCTCCAGGAGAGTGTTTACTCACTGTCGCTCGCAAACCGAATTCGATATGCTCCCATAAGCTCCAGGCATCCTGGCAATCCCTCGACACCTTTGTGGAAATACTAAACCCCCCAGTCCAATAACATTTGAATGTGAAACAGAGGCGCCAATGCAGCCCTCTCTTATCCGTAGCCTGAAAAACGTCAGGCCGATCAAACCGCTAAATTGCATTATCTTCCCGTTGCGTTGAAGAGGGCATTCAACCAAGTACACTGCCTGCAGAATAGGTTTCGGATCGAGGAAATTTCACAATATAATGAACCCCTTTTTTAAATAAATTCTTGAAAAAAATGTGGCACTCTTATCCAAGTTGAATTAAAATCTTTCACGTGAATGGGCCACTGCCCGGTTACTCCTTCCCTTTCCTGCCAGCTGTCAGAACACGGTTCAGTATCAGCGAGTGGTTAAAGGGTCGACGTCAATAACAACTGGCGAATTATCGTCAGTGGCGTAGGGCCGAATAAATACAAGAGGTGAACTTCATTATTCATAATTAAAAATTTTCTTTGTAATATTTCGCCCGTGTGATAAAACATTTCGTTTTTAATTTTTTGCACTTTTGGTCAAACTTTTTCGTTTTATTTTTTTGCACTTTCGCTAACACTTTTCCTTTTGTTATTTTCGATTTTACACTTAACACATCCTACCGACTGCCAGTAATACGTATACGAATTATCATATTGATTATTCTTTTTAAATTAAACTAAATGAAACACTATCCTTTTATTTTTGAATAATTAAACATTTTTTTTTAATTTACTTTTACAATTTCTTCTTTTTCTTAGCACTGCAGCCCCTTTCGGGGCTTCGCCACTTGCAAAACGCGCCTCCAACTGTCTCGGTTCATGTACCGTGTCCTTCAATTTCGAAATCCGAGCAGCGATGTCTTCGTCGACCGAGTTAGACCAGCGTTTCTTCGATTTCCCCACTGGCCTCCGGCCTTCAGTTCTCCCAACGAATAGCTTTTTGGGTATCCTTTGTTTGTCCATACGATTCATGTGGCCAGCCCATAGCAACTGCCGCAGTCTTACAATCGTTGAGACCTCCAGTTCGTCAAAAATTTCATACAGCTCATGGTTGTATCGAATTCGCCATTTGTCCCTGTCTAACTTTACTCCGATTATTCGCGTCAGGACCCGTCGCTCAAAGGCGTTCAATATATTTTCAGATGCTTGGGTTAGGGTCCATGTTTCACACTCACAGCATAACACAGGTCTTATCACAGACTTTTATACTTGGAGCTTTGTTTTCCTGTGTATGCAGCTGGTCTTTAATTATACAATTTCACACTTTTTATTTTTCAAAAATTCGACCGGACCGTTTTGATTCTAAATCGCAACTGATTGAATTTCATATGTTATAGTCCTAATCCAAATCCTTTTGTTTATTACAAGATCATGTTTCCCATGAATCAATTATCAATCTTTACTGAATTTCTTCTTAATTGAATCAATCTCTATTTCTGAATCTGCTCTTGTATGGATTTCTGTTGATCTGACATTTGCTATCATTGTGCATTTCAGAATGACAGAGATTGTGAAAATATAATCTTTCACATTTGATTTTTGTATTCATAATTTCAGATCAATTGATTCTAAAGAATTTTTTTATGATTTGTTATTTCTTTGAAAATATTAAATTTTGAAATTCAGATTGACTTTTAAATTACAATTAATTAGATTGATTTCCTGTTTATTTGATTATGCTATGTTTGCAAGTTAGATTTAAAATAATGGATTGATTTCGCTTTTATGCTGCGAAATGTCTTCAGATATGACTGTGCTTTGATTGCTGCATTGTTTGGTAATGTACAGCATGTGTAAAAGGATCGATTGAAACGCAGATACATATCTTCAGTTGTTGGGCAAGTGTGATTTTGTTCAGATAAAAAAAAACTCTTGAATCGTCTTATGATATTGTTCATTCACTTCAGGATGATATTCCAGCTTTTTCTTGAACTGATGAAACGATTATTAGCTATTTGATGCAATTGACCGATGATTTGGGTAAGATAAAATAGCGTTTAAGTGGTTCGCGAACAGGATGACCAGATGGAAAAGTTTGGACGGAGTACAATTTGCTGAGAAAAGGAGGACATTTGATGAAAAAAGAGGACACAATAAAAAATGTGCCTAAATATGTTTTAAATCATTTTTAAAATTTTTATTTTAGTCATAAAGAGATTGTATGTAAACATGTTTAGTTTATGTATTTCTTAGCAGAGGAAAGCTTTTCCAATAAATGTTTATTTTTTTTAGAGAATCATAAAATTGCTCACTTGTCATTCCCTTAAAATTGTACTTTGTGAGAACGATCCCTCTCACTGTTTCCACAGTTATCCTTTTTCTTTCATCGCTCCACTGAACATTAATTAAAGAAAATACTCTCTCAACATTACTGTTCGATCCACGAAGACAGAATAGGAAATCACAAATTTTAAAAGCTCCACTAATTGCTCGGTGTTGCTGTGCTGAAAAAATTTAATCCATTTTTGATGTATTACTAGCTGCTTGAACTCAGAATTTTTTCATTGGATATTCAGGAAGCTTTTCAAGGTTTGAAGTTGATCGAATAAAATATTATCGTCAATTTCCAAGCCACGTTTTTGGATAAAGGAAACCCTAGGGAAAATATCATCGGATGTCATTTCCAAAATACGCTCATAAAGGTCCATCCATTCAAAACATTGGAATTCGGCTAAAGGAAGTGTCCATTTCCTGATATACTCCACACAAGAAGAGTAGAGTAGCAGGGCCTCGTTCAGAAAGTGTTCGCACCGTTCGGTAAATCCTCTAATCTTGAGAGGCTGCAATAAACTTTTAACTTTAAATGGAATGACTGAGTGCAATAGCCAGAGATATACCTCAGAAAGTTCGTCGTTAAAGAAATCGACTATCTTTTTTGGAGCCCTTTCTTGTTGAAGAAAATATGACTTCAAAGCCGGATACAATTTGAGGATTCTTTCAATGGCAGGAGATAAACTTAGCCAGCGAGTCATGCAATGCCTTAAAAGCTGCTGATGTTGGATTTCAGCAGCATCACAAAATTCCTTCAACGCTTTTGTTCTCACCGCATAAATTGAAAAATAATAGTATATTTTCATTACTATTGAATCTATATCCACACTTAATTGATCACAGCTATGATGAAGAGAATTGTGAAGAATGTGTGATGGACATCCGAGAGCAACAAGTTCTGTACATAATCCATTTCTTTTTAATAAAGTGTATATATTTGATCCTGGATATCTGTTGATTCCTTCAAACATAACGTTAGTGTTGTCACCACTAAATGCCACACATTTTGCGAGGAGGTCGTATTTTTCCAAAGTATCTATAATATATGAAGATACCGTCTCAGCTTTCTCATTTAGAGTGCATTGCAGCTCTAGTATCTTCGTTTGAATTCCTTCCGCTTTGCAATCAAAATATTGAATAAAAATTGGAGACAGCTTTATATTGTTATTATAACTGCCATCTGTCGATAAGCTGAAACATGAAATATTCTTCATGGCTTCCACTACATTGGTTATGGAATGAGGTGATAGAACTTCTTTGACCATTGCCTCGGTTTTCGTGCGAGCACTATTACATTTTTTTTTCGCAATATCCGAATCATTGAATAGAATCCTGTACAGGGAAGATGAGCAGTCCGTTGATCTAAAACTTATGTGATGATTAATCATATGAAAAGCCATAGTTCCTTCGGCTGCCCTTGTATTTTCATCTATCTTCGATACTGGCTTCACAAAAAAATTGTTCACTTTCGAATAACCTGCTAAAGTTTGACGATTTCTTTTGTGTTTTTCTGTTTCCAAATGCTGTTCTAAACTTAATTGTCCTTTGCTTTTTTACGGATATGTAACAGTCATATATGTCACATTTTGCCTTGAAATCATTCCTGCCTTTTGAAAAATTGCTGATTTTGGGATCTTTCCGTTGGTAGCCAAATGTACACTTTCTTTTTTCACTCATTTCTTTTTTCACTCAGTTAAAAAAGTTCAACGCTTATATTTAACTCCTTAATTATTAACTTACTATTTTGAAATTAGGGTGCTTATTTTGAAATATATATCATATTTTGTAAATTCTCAGAATTTTGGGCAAGTAAACTTACACAATTTTTCCAAAATTTTGAAATGTTACGTATTATGCCATTAACCACTCACAATTAATAAAACACGCTTTAGCCAAATTAGTAACCACCGATATTTAAATTCTCGTATGTCTTATGGCACATATGTATTCTTTTTAACGTTACTATGCTATATGCTTTACAACAGAGCTAGAAAACTTTAAACTGCTAAGGAGGCATTGTTTACATTATATTTTGTAACCATTTGGAAAGTGGTGCTCCTTTGCGAAGGTTTTTACTACTTAGCGCTTTGCAATATAATTCTCAAATTAAATTATGTGCTGCAGTTTGAATTGATTGATTTGAAGTTTAGTTCAATATTTTCAAACGTAGAGATTTATTCATTATCAGTCAGACAGACGGACAAGCAATGCGTGATATTAATAGCTTTTCACAAATCCGTTCAATTGAGAAAGAATTGAATGGAAATTGAATAAACAAATGCAACAACAGTGCTGCCGCTTTAATATTTGAGTGTTTATGCGAAAACATTGGGAACAATTTTCCGTTGTCCAAGTTGGTTAGGCAGCACTGAAAACTAGATGCGGAAATGCATGCAATTTCTTGCTTGCTTGTACTTATGAGAGCTTTATTATGAGGAATCCTTCAAGTTTCCAGGCGCCTTTTGGAGGCAAAAGAGCTGTGGTTTATCGTCTCTTGCCTAAATTCATGTTAACAGTTTACGGTTGCCAGAATACTACCTATCTATACGCACTTATTCTCGTTGCAAATGCAAATATGTTTAACGCGACGATTTGTTCCTTGACTTTGAGAAAAAGGAGGAAATTTTAGCATATACCAAAAAAAGAGGGAGGACACAGGACATGATTTGTAAAAGGAGGACATGTCCTCCGAAAGGACGAGGTCTGGTTACCCTGTACGCGAACCGAATACTTTCCATTTGGTTGTCTCACGGTTGTACGATTATAAAAATTACGACACCTTTGTTCGTCTGGTGTGTATTGAAGATTGTCTGGGATACTTTAACCAATGTGTTCAACCACTCCAAAGAAACGTATGAACTGGTTCAGTCGATGGTTGTGCTGATTTTTCGAGTGCTTTGCCGAAAACGAGCCAACCAAGATGTGAATTTTGAGCGATTGGTTCATTCGGTTTAACATTACGGACAGTGGCGGATCTAGGATTCAGGTTTGGGAGGGGCTTGACAGTTGGGACCTCAAAAGTTGAGTTGAAATAATTAATTCCAGTTCTAACTTTTCGGTGCAGAAATTTTTCCCCGTAAAATTCGTGTGGAAACATATTAATATTTCAAGAAAAACAATTTTTCCACGAACGCTTTATTTTCTACTATTATAATTACGACAATATGAACAACAGTAAATTAGTATGAGAATTTTCTCAAGTTGCACTACAGAGGCTACAATATTTGACTTCTTGCACTTTTGATACTGAATTGCTTATCGCTGTTACTACATCAGAAAAATTATCGCCCGACTTGCCCGAAGATTTTAGTCGTCGAGGTTTCATATGGTGAATTCACCTCTGAAAATCATCTACCGACCAGTCCAAAGTTTCGATTCGTCGAGGTTTCAATTTGCAGAACGTATCCACAACTTCTTCCGTCTTTATTCCTTTTTCTTTGTGGATGTTAGCTAACGCTAAGCCGTTGAGACGATTTTCGGACATGTTGACTCTCAAAAAACTCTTCAATCGTTTGAGTGTCGAAAAAGTACGCTCCACTGTCGCTGAAGTGACTGGAATTGTAGCGAATAATTGTAGCAGTGTCGCAACGTTCGGAAAAAATGAGCCATAATTCTTCGATTTCATGACTTGCAGAGCATCAATCGCAGTTTGGGCTTGTTGAAAAGCGGTAGTCTTGCAGTGCTTGTGCCAAAGAAGAATTTCTTTTCTCAGCTCTGTTTCGCTGCAGCCGCTCAGATCTCCTTCGTATACTTGTGCAGCTTTCAAATTTCGTCAACAGAAATTTTGGTACAGAGCGTTGGAATCAGCCCTTCCATAGGTAGTATCTTCAGAAATTCACCCTTGAACCTCGAAGTCAGAGAAGAGATCATGTGATCCAAATAAGGGTAAAAAATCGTAGCTCTGAAACGCAGAAAGATAAATTCGTTAGAAACGTCAACTCGAGCTAATTTCGAATAATTTCAGGAAAAGAAGTTTTGTTGATATAATTGCATTGAATGCATAATGTATTATATTAGAAATTCAGTATTTTAGATTGAACGAATAATAATATGCAAATTCGAGTAGATTGTCCATTTGTTAGTCAGCAAGATACAGCAAGAAGCAGAAAAAAGTTCAAATAACTTACCGGAAATATCCAAAAGCTGTTTGATCTTCTGTTTGGATATTAGATCGATTCTTCTGCCGGCCACACAAGCGAGGGATTTTCAGTTCTAATTCCATCTTGTTAGCTCTTTTTTCGGCTTTCTGGAAGATTTCTTCGAAGGATTTTTCTCCCTTTCTCGTCTCAAGAAACAGCTCAATGATTTGCTCGATGTGAGCACAAGCCGAAGAAATTTGCAGTTGAGAATGTTGAAGAGTCCTACTCACGGTCACGATAGGGGAATTCACATCATTGAGAACTTGCAGAGCAATCAAAAAATCAGATTTTTCAATCGCACCGAGTAGTTGTGTCGCTTTCGAAGACGTTTCGATGTCCTTATCGTACTTCAAATCATCCAACACTTGAACAATATATGGCAGGAACTCACAGACGGTGTTCACACTTTCATGTTTCTCAACCCAGCGCGTAAAGCAAAGTGTTTTCAAATGGGTTTTTTGCGATGTCGGTAACTCTTCTTTTATTTTGTCTTCGAGTAATTGCGTTCTTTTCGATGAACTCGTAAAAAAATTGATCAACGTCGAAACTGTTCCCAGCATATTTCGAATTTCGGGGATTTCACAAGATTTTGAAACGCACAGATTCAATGAATGGCTGAAGCAGTGCGTATAAAATGCCAGTGGTTGTTCCTTGGAAATTAATGCTTGAACTCCATTTTCCCTACCAGAGAAGTTGGATCCTCCATCGTATCCTTGTCCACGCATATCAATGATGTTTAATCCCAAAGCCTCCAGCTCATCTGAGATCACCGTTTCGACATCTCTTCCGACAGTGGATTTTAATCGCATGAACCCCAGAAAATCCTCGCGAACGACGTATTCCTCTATATCAACATAACGCACGCACATGGTCAGTTGTACTTTTCTACTCGCATCTGTTGTTTCATCAGAAATAAGGGCGAAAAATTTTGATTTTTTGATCCTTTCCACAATCTTGCCGCGAAGAGTCTGTCCAATGATGTCAATAACTTCATTCTGCACCGTTTTGCTGATCAGAGTACAGTTCCTCGGTGCTGTTTCCAAGTGAAGTTTCAAATCTTCATCTCCAGCATTTATTCGGAACGCCAACAATGACCGGAAAATACCCTCTCTGCCAGACAACGTGTCTTCCAGTTTTTCGGCTGTCCTCATATCACCGGAGTCCCTGTGTCCACGTAGTGGCAAATTATTGCGAGAACAGAAGAGCACGGTTTCAACGATTGGGCCCAAACGTTTGCAATTGTTTTCGATGATCTTTCTTTTCTCCTTATCAAGAAGCATGTCGACTGCGTTTGAATTCCGGCTGTCAATGTTCTTCATAAACTCGAGAGCTTTTTCTTCAGAGAAACGATGATAAGACAAATTGCTGTGTCGGTTCATTTTTTCGACTGCCTTCTTATATTTATTCAAAGGCTTGCAGACGAAGATTTTCAAATCCTGTGAGAAATCAAGTATTTTTAGTCTATATTCTATAATATATTACTCCACTTATGTACAAAAGTTGTTTTGACGAATCCAAGGATTGAGGCACGACCTGAAGGAAAGCGTGACGATCTTATGGGTTGAAAAGGAATTGTGAACTTGTCGACAACAATATTTCATTTGAGAACGTGAGTCAATGCAAGTTTTTTACGTAAATGTGTTTCAAACTTGAAAAAAACGACAATTTTTATATAGATTTCATAAGAAAAATCTAATTCCGACGGGGATTCCTTTCTTACCTGACTTGAGCGCGAAACACCACTGGTTGGTGCGAAAAAACGCAATATTTGCAAAAAGCTCCATTTTTTTCCTCGCTGTAGGCAAGCCATTTGAAACGCTGCAGAAAATTGTATTGAAACCTTCTGCTCTGTTGCCCTTCCATACACACAGGAAATTTGAACGATGGTTCTGGTGTTTTAGTGTGGATTAAGTAATTGTAAATTTCGTCCTGCTTCAAATTATGGCATTTATCTACAGCTGACCCGATATCGTACTTGACAGTTCGATCTGAATTTTCGAGTGTTGTGGCCTGTAACAAAGACTTACTCATTTGTACGTGTGACACCAAATACTGATTTGATTCAATTATCTTTCTGTCTTTTGACGAATTTGCAAATATTGCGGAAAACTTATTCACTGGTGTTAACATAAAGTATGCAATCTTTGAATAGTTAAAAATTTACCTCAATCGTTGTAGATATCCCAGATGTTTTTGAGTTTTGTGTAACAGATGTTTGTTTGTCGCATCCATCAGACTGATTTGATGAAGGAAAAACCATTAAATCGTCGGTTTCTCCTGCATTCGTACTCTCGGAATTATTGTTTTGCTTTTTTCTCTGCGGATGTCCATTTTCTATTTCTGGGCTCGATAATCGTGGCCTTTTTGCGAAATAGTTTCTGATGTCCATCTTTATCGAGAAATGCAGCACAAAAACACATTAACACGCGTGAAAACTAAGAAAGTGAAGAATGGCAGACGAAAACGTTGAATACGATCCAACACCCAACCTATTTGTTGCTCATATCATCTGTTGATTGTCCATTTTCTATTTCTGGGCTCGATAATCGTGGCCTTTTTGCGAAATAGTTTCTGATGTCCATCTTTATCGAGAAATGCAGCACAAAAACACATTAACACGCGTGAAAACTAAGAAAGTGAAGAATGGCAGACAAAAACGTTGAATACGATCCAACACCCAACCTATTTGTTGCTCATATCAGCTGTTGAGCCCCGGACGCGAAAGATACTGCATATGTATATTATGCAGCACTGAGTTTATGTCGACAGAATACTTATGGCCCTATCTTCTCCGCGGGAAGTTCAAATCGATTCGCATGAATCCTGAAATAAAATCGACGTAAAGATTGTTTTTATATGAAATAGGCACATTCGTCTTTCGAAATAAGTAAAAAATGTGCTTTCAAGATTGAAAAACTGACTTCGAAAATTATTCAAAGTATTCTTGTCTGGCTAGAAAAAATTTCGGGAAAAATTGATTTCGGGATTTTTCGCAGTGACTTTTTTTCTGACCGTAGCTATGGGGGGGGCTACAGCCCCCATAGCCCCCCCCTGGACCCGCCACTGATTACGGAGTCCTTCAAGCAAAATATCAGCATAAGAATCAGGTCCAATGAGCATATAGATTAAAGATGAATGGTTAAAAATCTGAATCGGCTAATTCCAAGCCTCGAACGTGTGGCCAATCATGATACGCTATTTGTGTATGCCGTGGGAGCTTATGACAAAAAAAAAATACTTGCAAACCAAATAACGCGATTTTAACTTAAACACACGATTTATTCAGTGAATCACTTACGAGTTAGCACTTACGAATTAGACTGGGGGCCGCCGCGATGCATATGCTTTCCTTTTATATTTTCAATTTGCTGATTGTATATTAATTACACGATGAGTGTGAAAGCTAATTTGCTGACGCTCATGAGAATTTCTATGCGCGTGTATTATATCCGGGAAATACTATTTCGCGTTTGCAATGATTCCAGGTAAGAATCTATGGTGTCAAATTTATTTTTATTTGATGCGGATGTAGGCATAAACATGGCTTCTCCCCCTTTTGAGTCAAATTCTCCTGAATTTGTTTATGTTCATTGATTTTTTTCTTTTACTCTTACTTGCAAACCAAATAACGCGATTTTAACTTAAACACACGATTTATTCAGTGAATCACTTACGAGTTAGCACTTGCGAATTAGACTGGGGGCCGCCGCGATGCATATGCTTTCCTTTTATATTTTCAATTTGCTGATTGTATACAGTCTTCCACAAAAGTCAAGGTACAGAGAATCGGTAACTGAAAATTGTATTACTGAATCAATATTTTTATTTGAAAACCAAAAGTTATGAAATGGTAATAATACGAGTTCTGTTGAATTTAAGTTTTCATAAATTTAAAGGGATTCGGCAATAATGATCATTGACGACAATAATTTTTT
Organism: Odontomyia ornata; assembly: GCA_963969285.1. NCBI lineage: Eukaryota > Metazoa > Arthropoda > Insecta > Diptera > Stratiomyidae > Odontomyia > Odontomyia ornata. Next base: position 152,254,266 of record OZ017740.1, on the reverse strand, counting down.
GTTGGCAATGTCTCTTTTCTACTCCACAAAAGTCTTGGTACAGTTGCAGAAAATGCCCTGTTATTTGTAAAAAGGGGAATCCCCCAAGTACATATTATCAGAGTGAGTTAACAACCGTAGGCCGCTGTCTTTAATATCGCGTCCGTATTCGTGGTGTATCTTTTATTTAATAAAATTTTTAAAAAATGAGTCGAAAGGAGTTGAGTATTAAGGAGCGTGAAATAATTATTAATCTGCATTCAAATCAGAGCAAATCATATTCTGAAATAGCTGAACTAGTGTTGCGAAGTCGGTCAACCATTCAAAAAGTGATAAATCGATTTAAGAAGGAAAATAGAGTGGAAAATGTGCCCCGAACAGGTCGTCCATCTAAACTAAGTGCAAAGGACAAGAGAAAAATTTCGCGAATGGTAAAACAAGATCCATTTCTAAGCTGTAGAAAAATCTGCGATGTTCTTGGAATTAATGATAAGAAGAAGGTTAGCGCAGAAACTGTGCGTAGAGCTGTCGTAGAAGCTGGATTTTCATCTCGTACGCCTAGAAGAAAACTTCTTGTAAGTTCCATAAACCAACAAAAAAGAGTAACATTTGCAAAAGCATACATTGACAAACCAATAACGTTTTGGGATAATGTTTTATTTTCGGATGAGTCTAAATTTTGTATATTTGGTGTAAATGGGCATAAGAGGGTCTGGCGAAAAGTAGGAGAAGCATTTAATCCCAAGAACACTATTAAAACAGTAAAACATGGAGGCGGTGGTGTTATGGTTTGGGGTTGCATGGCTGCTGCTGGAGTTGGAAATCTGACATTCATCGAAAATACTATGGATCAGAACTCTTATTTAGAGATTCTACGAAACAACATGAAACAAAGTGCAGCCAAATTAGGTATGCGGGAAGATTTCTTGTTTCAACAGGAAAATGACCCTAAGCACACTGCGCATAAAGTTCGAATGTGGCTATTGTACAATACTCGCATGCTTGCTACACTGCCTCAAAGCCCTGATTTGAACCCTATAGAGCATCTTTGGAATGAGCTTGAGACAAAAATCCGAAAAAGAGTGATATCAAGCAAGGCGCAGCTTAAGGATGTTATATTGGAGGAGTGGGCCAGAATCAGCAGCGAATTTACTAAAAAATTGGTATATTCTATGCCTTAAAGACTGAAGTCAGTAATTCAGATGAAAGGATATCCGACAAAATATTAAGAAAAGTATAATTCAAATAACTATGCAAGACTATAATTACAATTTGTATCATTTTTCTTTAGGTGTACCATGACTTTTGTGGACTTCATTCATTGACTTTCCAACACATCATATGTAATAATATATTAATACGACAGAATTTTCGTTTTGTTTTACATGAATTTAAAGTGTAATGATTATAGTTGAAGTAATACCAAAAAAAAATTTATCACTATAGGTTTTTTAAATAAAAATATCAAACAATTTTCATGATATTTATCACTGTACCTTGACTTTTGTGGAAGACTGTATTAATTACACGATGAGTGTGAAAGCTAATTTGCTGACGCTCATGAGAATTTCTATGCGCGTGTATTATATCCGGGAAATACTATTTCGCGTTTGCAATGATTCCAGGTAAGAATCTATGGTGTCAAATTTATTTTTATTTGATGCGGATGTAGGCATAAACATGGCTTCTCCCCCTTTTGAGTCAAATTCTCCTGAATTTGTTTATGTTCATTGATTTTTTTCTTTTACATTTTGTACGACAATTTTCATCTTTTTATTTTTGAAATGAATAGTAAGTATGAAGCCAAATATGATGCACAATATTATAATAACAAATGTAAAATTGATATAATTAACATTTTTATGAAATTTTAATAGATTTATATGTTTTAACTTTTCAGTTTGTTTTAGCATAATTTATTCAAAATTTAATTTTTCGGTAAAATTATGAAATTTTTCTTCATTATACAAAAATCTGTCGATAAATTTTTCATTTTCATTCTTATATGTCACATTTGATATTTTAATGCTACAATTATTTATTGTTAGTAAAAAGTGTCCAATATGGTTAATTTTTCTATCATCGCAATTATTTTCAATTACTTGATTCTTCATATTCTTAACAATTAGTGTACTTTCATCAATTTTCATAACTTCTGTTTCTTTATTTTGTTTGAGTATACAATCATTTTGAGTTATACAATTGCTCATTGTAATTTTGATTCATATAATATTGACTTTTGGTAATTTCAATTATATATTGATTTTCTAAATTAATCTTAAGTTGATTTTGGTTTGGTAAAAGAATGATGACTTTATAGTCGGCTAATTTATATACATCCGGAATTTTAAAAGCCAATATTAAGTTATCTATGTCGCGTCTTAAAAGTCCTGTCTGTACAGTTTTTAGTTTGTAAAAGTCTAATTTGATAGCGTTAATTTCAGTAGCTGTAAGCATACTTGGATGTATTATTCTATGCCTAATGAGAGCAATATTGTCTATTATTTGATCTAATTTTTCTTTCAACATCTATAAATTCAAAATTTGTTCTAGTTTTAGTTGTTGGGTCAGGATATGCTTTTTGTTTTCTGTTGTTTGTTGGTAAGTCCAAATGATTTTATTTCGATCTAATCCTATTTTATTTTTCAAACTAGTAATGGATTCATTCAGAAAAGAATTAATTTGGATTTGATTGTTTACGTTTCGAGCGATTACTGCTTGATTTTTGTCAACTGTATTAAGATGATTCAGGATTTCCTGTCGATCATCGTCATTCATTGTACCAAATAAAAACTTATGCGCTGAACCTACTATATTGAAAAGTCCTCTTTTTCCTCTAATTTTAGGATTAATAGCCAATAATTTTGCTTCAATAGTTTCCAATTCATTCTGTATTATTACGTCATTAAGTATGCCTAGGCTTTTAATATTTTGCTCTATGCTAGAGATAATTTGTCTTATTTCAGTAACGTTAATAATGTGTAGTATTGTCTTAGTACTTGTTATTATTTCTGCACGTCCTAAATTTACGATTGTATATCCATTGTTAGTGGTAATAGGATTCAGAACAAGTGTCGCAGTTGTTGATTGTACTAGTTTCATCTGAAACAATAACTAAACCTATAAAACACTTTGAATTTGCATAGATATATAGATATAAATATATACAGATTTTTATTTTTTTTTTATAAGAGTAATTTTCCTTCAATTTTTTCTAGAATAATCCTTTTCCTAAAATATGGCATGCTCTCTTGACTGAATTTAATCTGTTGTTTTCTACTTAAAAATTCTGCAAACATGCATACAAATAGTCCACGATCATTGCTGTTGTTTTGATGGGGAATATCTGACACATTTTCTTTTCTGAAGGGGATCATGTCAAGATTTTCATTTAACTTGTAAAAAGACACTTACTTAAAATATTCTTCTAGTGCATCCAAAACAGAGTTGTTTGAATTCCTCAGGGAATCATAATATTTGGTACACCTTTGATTAGGTTGAGCAACTGCTAAACTGGTTATTGTTTGCATGAACCGGTATCAAAATTAACTCATAGGAAAATAAATTAATCTTACGATTCCATCTACGTACTGCGTTATACCCTGATTGTAATAGTTTAATAATAAAGAATCTATTCATAATATGTGTTTTTGGTAAATTGTTTTCCTCTTCATTTTCCCTATGTTCCATAATCATTTTAAAATAGAAGTAAATGATGTTATCATTCAGCCATTTCATTGGTTCTAATGTTTTAATATCTAGTCTTTGTAATGAATTTTAAGTCTACGTCCGTACGAGGAACCGACCTCTCATCGGTTCTAGACGTTAAGTCTGAGTAGTGCCAACGGATGGTACCAACCGGTCAACCAATCCGTGCACCGTAATCCATTCACGCGGAGCCTGCTTGTCGGCCAGCTAGATCGGAGAGGATTTCGGTCGGGGGTCTCCGAATGGATTACGCTCATCTACAATCTTCAGCCACCAATACATGCCCGTTTTCAAACGCGTCACAAAACAAAACCATACGGAGAGGAAACCTACTTTACGTTACTCCGTATTTCATAATTTAATCAGTCAAGGACAACAATCTAATTTTTACTTCGCGTTCCCGAATTTCCGACGCGGTATCGAAAAGTATGCTACGCTTACTCAACCCGACGAAAGCTACGCTAATAAAAGGCAAAACAACAAAGGTACCGCGTACCGCGCGCGACGCGAAACCGACCTCAGCAGATTTTCTCAAACCCTACCCTCGCGACGGCATACCTACCCTGCACTCTATCTCCCACTGAAAGGAAGAACCACTGGAAAGGAAAGCCGTGTTGTTAGTTAGCAATTCATGTTTTTTTTATTGAAGCGTTTCATATCCATTTATTGGAAAATATTTATATGATACGTATGAATTTGTCTGTAAACATTTATGACTAAAAATTAAACACGAAAAATAATATTTCTTTAGTAATATCCTCAGGATATGTTAGATGATAAATTCGAATACGCTCGCCAAATGAAATTAAAATCATTTCCTACTTCGTTTAGATAAACCTAGAATTCTAGATGATAGTTGATATCGCTTCTTAATTAAAGTGAACAAATTTTAGCAAAATCGAAATTTCAATTAAAGTGTCTTTTTGAAAATAAATTTGCACTAATGTATGTATTTCATATCAATCAATAATCATATACCTACTCAATTAATCTAATGTTGCAAACAAAGGGCTCAAATTTCATATTGCTGCCACAAATGAAAATGATTTGTTTGGAACCTTGAGTTTAAGTTAGTGAACTTAAAGTTCTTTGGAGTTTTGTCTTTCAACTAACTGCTTTGAAACTAATTTGTCGGAAACATTAACATTTTATGAAAAAAAAGGTTGAATATGTTTTAAATATTACAGCAATTTTCATAATCCAAATAATGCCATCACTTATTTTCTCAAATTCCTTTGTTTATGTTTGGGGATTAATTTCAAAAAATGAAAAAAAAAATCCAAAATAAATGCTTTGTGAATTGACAATGCCGTATAATTTATTGAGTAGCGTCCAAACCAAAAATGATAAAACGGGGTCGCTGCGCTTATGTTATTAAACATTTCTTAAGGTTATCATATTTTGTTAGTACTTATGATTGTTTGTATTATTTTTCATTATTAACATGGTTGCTTTTATTTCTTGTTATTATTTGTTACTTATTAATATGGTTCGTATTTTCATTTTTATTATTATTCTTTTAGTTATGAATAGGGTTCGTATTATTTTGTATTATTATTTGTGTTCTTGGTTATTCATTGACATGGTTTGTATTATTGCTTATTATCATTTGTAGTTTATTTGTAAGTTAGTAATATGGGTCGTATTATATCTTATTATTATTTGTATTATTTATTATTGCTATTCTTTTGTTTAGAATTATTTCTTATTATTTGTATTATTTGTTACTACTATACACTAATTACTGCTTAAGTCAAGTATTCCCAATAATTGGAATACCAATCCATTTTTGAACAGATAGATTACGTTCATTGATATTGGTGAATTCTTTAATTTAAATCTTTGTATGTATGTAAATTACTAAAATGAGTAAGAAACCCCAAAGTGGGCGTTAAACAATGACTTGCTAAATGGAATTTTGAATCTTGATGAAAATAAGGGAAGCATAACTAGAAAATTTAATTGAAATTCACTGGCTAAACACAATTTGTTAATGTCGGGGCCTGTTGAATACACTGCAAGTGGGTGAAGTTAACATTTAGTGAAGAAGGCACACTATCGTTTCCATCATTCAATAAATTTGTAATAACAACACTATGAAATTCCTTCAAATATTCATGCATTTCTACTTTCATTCATGCTATAACAGCATTGATGCATATGTTGCATCTTTAGCCGTTATAATTGAATTAGCTAAATAAATTTTGTTATATCAAAAGCGAATATTGTTTTGATTATTCTATTATAACCCTCATTCTATCTACTATTTACGAATTACTAAGCATAGGAGTCTTGCAGGAGACTTTCTGCTGCGTCTCTGGTTAGACTGGCATGTAACATTGTCATTTACCGTTGTTTAATTCATATGTCCTTCAGATTGGATCGGATTTAACTTGTATGCAACATACTCACTGTTATATTAAGGCCATATTTCGATAAAAACATTTCGTTTAAATTTTGTCCGTTCAGCGTATTTTCAATTGTACTTTCATGTTGTTCGTTCAGGTACTTGTCAATATCCATGGAAAGTAATTCCTCTTGATCTTTATTTGCGTCGCAATACTTAAGTTTCTTTTTGATATTAACTGGATGAACGTTACTTAGTCTTGCCTTTCTATACTTCGGAAGATGTTTAAGTCTTACCGCTTTGTAATTTTTAATAAAACCCGTTGTCCTTGTAATTTTTTCTTGTCTGATTCAATTTAGTTAAATATTTTATCTTCGCGTTTTCCATGCTTTGTTTTACTTTTTCAAAGTCAACTTTATGATTTTGGACTTCTTTAGGAGCACATTTAATTGTAGAGTGGTATATCTCGTTGTAATTCCTTACGGCTTGTTGGATAGTTCTTTTAACTGAATTTTGCGTTTTATCAAGTGAGAGGGTCTTAAATTTTTCCAATCTAGAGTTATGAAATCTTTCTATGTCAGCTATTCCTGTATGACTATGTGCTTTTGTGAGATGCTTGTAGAAAGTCCTTAAAAAGGGCTTCATCAAACTCGTTTCCTGCTATAATTTTTTTGGGTTTGCCTTAGTTTTGTAAAACAATCTTCCAAATTATCTATTATAGTGATATGATTTCTATCAGGAAGGTGGTACATGACTCCAAACTTCGAAAATTTATCAATAATGGTAAGTAAACTTTGATTTTTGACAAAAATTATATCTATTTGTACTATTTCATTAATGTCCGATGGGGTTTCTGTATATTGGAATTTCGGTTTTATGGGTTTTCAATCATGCTTGACCATTTGACAAGTATCACATTGGCTGATAAGTATGGTAATAAGTTCTAACAATTAAGGGAAATAAATTTTATTTTTCAGTGCGTTGAAGGATTCTTGTATTGCTGAATGAATACTTTCTCTCACGTGGTAGAAAGATATTTGTTTTACGGCTTCAACTTCCATTTCTATGTCTTGTGCCCGCTTTGAGCATCGAATGAATTTTGTTTGATTATCATTTGAGAATAACTCCCTAATTTTTTCTTGTACGATGTTATATTTCGAACCCTCTAACTCCGTGTAGATACCAGTAGTTCCTTTCTTTATGTATCTCTTCAGGATATCGCTTAAATTTGGAAAATCATGTTCTGCTATAAAAATTATTCTTTCACTGTGTATTATTTTATGTTCCATAATTTTGTTATTGGTTAAAATTAGTTGGGTCTTGTACGTATTCACAATTTCGTCTTTGATAGGTATATGATGTCTGTGTGGCCTAGTGGTTAGAGCATGAAACCATAAACCGAAGGTCCCAGGTTCAAATCTCGTTGGGAGCAGCGTGATTTAGTTCAAGGGATTTTTCAGACAGACTACGAGTGTTCACTCAGTGGTGATATGTACTGATTTAATCAGATCATATCATAGCTGAGCAAGCACACGGGAGCATGGTGCTGACCAAACCAACTCCCGAAAAAATCAATACAGTCATGAAAATGAGATGTTCTAACTATCTCTAAGCGAAGGCCCGAGAGGGCCTGTAGTGCTACAAAGAAGAAGGTATATATTCGAGAAGCTCTTCTTCTGCTGAATGGATAGTCGGCATCGTAGAGTCTTCATCATTTTCCATGTTAAATAGAACTCCTAAGTTAGAACATCAGTTGGTTTTAGTTTCTAAACTATTGAGGTCAGAATCATATTTCGATTTGGGTTTTATTCGGCTTAGGAAGTTAGCAACCTTATTCTCCTTCCCTTTTACGTATACGATTTTAAATTTATACTCTCCTAGCTTCAGCAGACACCTTTGATAACGTGGTGATAAGTCCTTTCCCTTGTATTTAGTTTGAAGAAATTGTATGGGTTGATGATCAGTGAAAATTGTAAATTCATTTCCATATAAATTCAGCCTAAAATAGTTTACAGACCACATTATTGCGAAAAATTCTGTGTCTGTCGCTGAATAATTTTGCTCATGTTCGTTCAAAGTTCTAGACGTAAAGTAAACTGGATGTCCGTTTTGGGATAAAACCGCACCAATTGCATTATTTGATGCATCGGTTGTCAGACAAAACCTTTTCGAAAAATCGGAAAACCTTAAAATCAGATGTGAACACATTAGTGTTTTAAGTTTCTCGAAAGCCTCAATGTAATTAGGATCTTTGGAGCTTACTTTTGCATCTTTCTTCAAATATTTCGTGATGGGTTGGGCCACTTAAGCATAATCACCTATGAATTTACGGTAATAACCCGTAAGTCCTAAGAAACTTTTGATTTCTTTTGCTGTCTTTGGAAGTCGTACGTTTTGGATTATGTTCATTTTTTCTGGATTAAGCTTCAGTCCGTTCTTCGTTATAACGTGCCCTAGAAATGCTGTTTCGTGTTGCATAGAATTATATTTATCTATCTGAATGTTCAGTTTGTGTTCTTCCAAAACCCTGAAAATTTCACTTATGGATTTTATGTGTTCTTGAAGTGATGTTCTGAAAATTAGCACATCATCCAAATATACGACACATGTTTTGTTCATAAAATCTCTCAAAATGTTATTCATCAATCGTTGGAATGTCGCCGGTGCATTTTTCAAACCGAACGGCATCTCCTGATGAATTCATAGAATCCTTGTTGAGTCACAAATGCTGTTTTATGATGATCTTTTTCAGAAACCATGATTTGATGATAGCCTTTCGCTAAATCAATAGTTGAGAAATATTGAGCTCTACCTAATTTATCTAGGATAGACTCAATATTCAGAAGAGGAAATTTGTCGTCGATTGTAACTTCGTTCAGGCGACAATAATCAATTGCTATTCTGAATTTTTTCTCCCGAGAATTGTCACTCTTTTTCGGAATGACAATCAATGGGCTAGAACATCGTGAATTACTTTTAGTGATACCCTGTTCCTCGATTTCTCGAAATTATTTTCTGATTTCGTCCTCATGCTTTGGAGGATATCTATAAAGTTTTGCATTAATTTGTTGGTCTGTTATTGTTTTAATTTCTTGTTGAATGCTCAATGAACTTGTCAGGCGATCACCTTCTTTAAAGAAAATAATTTCATATCTTCTAACTATTCTTGTTAATTTGTCATACTCTTCTTGGTTCAAATGATCTAGCTTGAGCCTTTGGAAATAGTCATTTTGGGCTATTTCCAATGACTGTATTTCTGCTAATGAGTAAGGGTTGTTTAGAAAGGTTAGAATTTGCCCATTAAGAGTTATTGTCTTTTTTCGAAATCGATAATTGTTTCAAAGTTGTTGAGAAGATCGAACCCTAAGATAAATTTATACTTTCGATTTATCAAATTCTTAACTTTCCACCTTATTTTAATATTTAATGGAGATTTAAATTCTTTAGGTTCTGGCGTATGCACTTGAAATTTGAATGCATCTTTTCCAACAATTGTGGAAAAGGGAATTGGTTTTATAGGGATTTCATCGAAACATTTCACCGAGTCGTCTATTATACTAAACGACGATCCCGTATCAATCAGCGCAACATATTTCATACGGTTAAGGGTTATGCATATAAGGGGTAGCTCTTCCGAGGCTAATTGTGAAAAAAAGTTGTATTTGCCTCAGAATATGAAGAAATTTGTTTTGCTTCATCATCCTGTGGAACTTCATTATATGTGGTGGCACTTGCGTGACATTGGCAGTGTAAACAAGGATCACTTGCACTATTCACATTTTTAAACTCCGGCCGAATACAAAAATGTTCGTACCTCCTTTCTCGCATAATATTTAAAATTTCATTTAGATTATGTTTGCAGTAAATTTCATCAAGTAATGTGCCCTGTGTAATATCTTTAATATAGTTAACTAAAAGCGACTCAACATTACTTAAATCTATATGATTTTTGCTTTTATAGTATATGATCAATTAATTTGTTTTTATCTTAATTTTTTGAATATTTTCGTAAAGTTCACTTACTGTGTCTGCTCTTAAGTTGTGGATGCTTCTATAAATTTCTGCTGGTTTTGTATCGGGACGGTAAGCCTGTTGTAACGCTTCCTTGATTTCCTCCCAGTTATCAGTATTTGGTAGATTGATGATTACTTCCTTCGCTTGTCCTTGAATTTTTTCATAGAATATGGCCCGTACTGCTGCTCTTTTGGCCTCCTCGTTTTGAATCCCATTTAGATAGTGTTCCATACTGCTCAGGAATCCATTTATTGACACTTCATCAGTTCCTGTCAATGTCACCATGTGCCGTACTTATCGTAGTGCCTTTTCTCGGTAATTATTCACATTTTGTTGGATTGTAAGGTGGCGAAAGGCCTCAGCCAGTTTTTCGATTTGTGCTTCTTGTCTTTGAAGTTGTTGTTGCAACGCTGTGATTTCTTCTATTTCTGCTAAATCTTGTCTTTCGTCAAGTCTTGATTTTAAGCTCATTCAACTTTGGTTGCTACTTTTCACACACTTTATTGTTTTTATAAACTTTTGCTTGGGTTGATGGACAGCCTCGACCACCGGTTCGAAGAACGTTTTTGGCTTAATCGTTCTCCCAAACAATATCGCGAACGTGGTTTTTTTTTATTGGTATTCGTTTATGTATCCTTCGCGGATATTTCACCTTTTTCGGTTTTAATTCGAAGACTTAAAACTCTGTCGCGACTTTACCCGACTGCGCCATTTATGTATGCCGTGGGAGCTTATGACAAAAGAAAAATACTTGCAAACCAAATATTATGAATTAAAACAAGATTTTAACTTTAACACACGATTTATTTAGTGAATCACTTACGAATTGGACTGGGGGCCGCCGAGATGCATATGCTTTCCTTTTATATTTTTAGTTTTCCGATTGTATATTAATCACACGATGCCTGTGTAAGCAAATTTGCTGACGCTCATGAGAATTTCTATGCGCGTGTAATATATCCGAGAAATGCTATTTCGCGTTTGCAATGATTCCAGGTAAGAATCTATGGTGTCAAATTTATTTTTATTTGATGCGGGTGTAGGCATAAACATGACTCGTTAGTGTCGATGTGGGCGAATGTTCGGTAATATGTCAAACAACGGATGCAAAAGCTTCAAATTTTGCTTCATTGAAGCGTGATTAGTATGTACTATGAGCAATTGACTTACCTGTTAATTTCTGTTCATTTGGAAATTTGATGGATGTGTGCTTCAATTGTAGGGTTTGGCAAGCACGTTCAGAAATCAGAGGTCCAGTTGAGTCAGGACCAACGAGGGTACGAATGATTCTAAAAGTATTGAGCTATCTGGTATTGCTGTTGTTAGCAAAATATTCGCTGCGGAATGGAACTTCGTTGAGAGGGCCAGTTGCATGTGATTGGTTACAGTGCAAAACCCCTTGTTACTATTGTTTTGTTTCGATGGATTTGCACTTAAACGGGATGCTAATTGTGTTGGTTGATGAATAAGAGTATGATGCCGTTGCCCGCATACATTGCAATTTCGTGCACTGAAACATGAATTTAATTGATGCATGCAACTGAGGCAATTTATGAAAAAGCTTGTTTTTCGATGAATGTCTTGCGTGCAAAATTGTCCTGCTGGCGAAAAGATTGGAATTCTTGACGAATATGTACGCCTTAATAAGACACACAGCTAGCGGTTGCTGGGCGGTCATTAATAGTAGACACATGCTGCATACGAGTCTCGGATCGCTGTGAGGCTTTGTGCCAATAATTTTGACTGATTTTGGATTATTCTGATTAGTTTTAGGATGAAAATTCCAATTATTTTGATACGACTCATTGGATTGCGGGCGTAAATTAATTCGCTTGGAGGGTACGATATCAGGCGGTCAGAAAATCGGCGAGAGTTTTAAAAGTTGCAATTTCATTAGGCTACCCCAATTTTTGTTCTCACAATTGGATTGTGGATTTTGGCAATTTATCAATTAATAAATACGCTTAAATATGGCCACAATCATCCACATAGATTTTCAATTGCTTCAGTGCATTTACACATGTACGGAATGTTTCAACTTACTGTTTCAGATCGGTGGCATACGCCTTTGTAGCAATCGGTTGTAAATTGAAAAGTTGCGTAAAATGCGTGAACAGCTCTCGACTGTGGTAATAGTTTTCGATCACGAAATTCCAAGCACCATCATAATTTGCAGTAGTGAGTAGCATTTTACGAATATTACTGTCTAACGTGTTCTTCAAAGCTTGTTTGAGTAAATGAAACTTTTCAATCGTTTGGATTTGATTGTTATCATCCACCAAACGCAAGAATGAATCCCAAAATGTTGGCCAATTAGTGTACTCACCAGAAAATTCTGGAGCTGGTATGCCCGAAAAACTTGTAGATGACTTTGCTTGCAACAGTTGTGACATTGAGCTATTTAACACTGTGGAATTCAGATCAGCCGACGCGATGCCTCATCTATTGCTCCGGTCGGTGTTGATCTTGAAATTTTGTAACGAAATCTGCGTTTATTTCGCTCTTCAAATTGATCAGCATAATCCTTTATGTAGGAGTCATTACTTGCCTCTAAATCTGTAACAGTGGCAGATCTAGGGGTAAATTTTGGGGGGGGGGACATCGGTTTTTAAATTTTTTTCAGCATACATTTAGAAAATTAGAACCATTTTTAATGGAGATATTATCTAAATTTGAAAGAAATATTCAATTTTGATAGTAATGCGTGGGGGATTGGAAATTGGCGAAGTAAAACAAAAATTTTATTTTATCGTATACGTCCATCATATTTTAACCATTAGACTGTTTATTTTTGTATGCCTATGTTTATAGTAAAACTTTTGTAGCGTGTTTTTTTTTGTAATTTTTATTACATAAATGACAAAATCTCACTATTTTATGATAAAACGTTTAAAAAAAGATTTTTAGTCTTACAGCGACACAAAGTTCACAAAACAATTCATTGTAGTCCTAAGTTCGCGAATCGTTGAACGAGGCCTTCCGGCGTCACTTCAATATCACCATGCACATTGATTAGTGCCAGACCGACTAACCTTTTCTGGAACATCCTTGTTCTGAGCCATGTTTTTAACCGGCGTAGAGTTGAGAATGACCTTTCGGCGCTTGCATTGGTAACACACATCGTACGAAAAATTCGGAGCAGAGCGTGAATCATTGGATACACATCTTTGTCACAACTTTCAAGAGTTTCTTTGAGAGGCCTGGGTTGTTTTGAGTTTCCAATGCTGTTACCATTGTTTCATTTCTCCCTTGAGTCTCAAATATTAGAGTTTTTTTAGCGTCTTTCAAAAGGTTACCAAATCGTTCTATGAGACTGTTAAAGAGATCGGTTACGTTGTTCGGTGGCATGTCTCACGTTTTTAAGAAGTAATAAGCTCAACTGAAAGCCATCCAAAACAACCTGAGAGAAACGAATCTTCATATCTTCCATAATGTTGTCTAATAAAGGAAAGTACATTGGTACTCTAAAATATTCTTTACAGTCAGATGTATTGTGGTTTTCTCGTCGTGTTTGTCTACCACAAGCTCTCGGTTCCTCGATTTCTATGTTTAACTGGTCTGCTAAATTCATTGTGTCTGTATATATTTGGTCGAATTTTTCCTCTGAGTTCAGCCTTTGACTTGTCAATACTTCAAGTAGTAATTCTATTTTTTGCGAAGCTTTGGCCAAATCCATATCTTCTTTCTGAAGATTTTCACTCAAGGGAAGTGTCAAAGATAAAACATCACACAAACAAAACAAGCCTATGATAAAGTCAAATGAGCCTACAGCGGAAATGAGTACTGTCGCTTTGTATCTCTATTGTTCCAAATACTGACTTTCGATAATCATTGGCAAATCTACGACGAACTGCAATACAGCATCATGTCTTTCAACCCATCTTGTTTCGCACAAATGCTCCAGTTTATGGCCAAGGAATTTAGCTAATATAGTATTACGCTACGGATGCGCGTTCTGGAAAAATCTCGTCAACTCTCGTATAACGTCAGAAACTTTTTGATCAACTGAACACTAGATGTTTTCATGAGGCTGCTGTTTAGTTTGTGGGAAAAGCACAGTATCATGACAGCGTTTATTGCTTCTTTCTTGATTTCATTGACAGCTCCACAGTTTTCTGAAACATTCACTGAGCAAGCATCAGCTCCTATCGAAGTACAGTTTTCTAATGTTAAAACCAGCCTTTTTACAGCCTCTAAAACGATCTTCCCTAAAGCAACCCCAGTTAAGGATAATTCTACGTTATCCTCTACATTCTCATTATTTTCCTCAGCTTCTTTGGACAGCTCGCCGAAAGCATCAATGAAATCCACAAAATCTTCTCTAATCGGGGGTTTTCCGGAAGAAAAATCGACGTATCGAATTGTGAGACTTATCTAGACACAGAAAACATGAATATTATTGGTAAACCTACAATTATAGCTGTTGATTTTAACGTCAACGGGTTTATATTTTGGTGCTCAAAAAAAAAAAAAAAATTTATGTAGAATATGGAAACCAGGATGTAACAATTTATAGATTGTTAATCAACGATAAGTTATCAGTTTCAAAATATAAATTCTCAAAAATTTCAAAGATTTTTCATCAATGAACTAATGACACTTATAATTTTGTTAAGGTTCCAAAATATTGGTAGAAACTTTCGCGATATGAACAGCATAAAGACTGCTGGTTACTGAGAAAAACGTACCCAATGTTCCCAACGTGCAACCTAGAATGTCATGAAATGTATAAATTACAGGAAATTAAAGTATTTAAATACACTTCATGGTAAATAAGTGTTTTCATGCACATTCTTCTAGTATTTGAATACTCATAACTACGTTGAGTAAAGCAACATACTCAACTTGAATTGCATAATATTATCAAGATAGCAAGTTGTACAAATATTTTTTATTAAATTATAAATTCTGAACTCAATTTGTAAAGTGTAAAAGAACACCCATATGTAGTTCACGAATGGACCGGGAACAGCATTAAAATATAAGCTAATTGAAGTTTTTTTTTACTCCAAACCCTAGGTCTACAAATAAGTAATGCATACAATTGAACTTTATTGTTTTGGAAGAAGTTCAAATTTACATCGCTCAGAAGTCATTGAATATGAACTAACAACAAATTTTATTAGGTTCTTATATCTTAACAAACAAAAACACTTAATTTTTTTTCGTGTATTGATTATTCTAATGATGATATTTCCGAAACAACTCAAGATAGCGTTTCCTCAATTTGAAGTTGTCTGGTGTTATAGTGATTGTTGTCTTTTCAAATTTTTCACTGAATGTAAGCAAAAAAGAAATACCTGTGCTTTTCCTGATTGATCTGAAGTTTCATCCAAGCCGATGGAGTAACATTCGGCATCAGTAACGAGTTGTATAATCTTTTTCTGTATATCAACCTTGCAGCAGTCGATGAGTTTTTCTTGAGTTGTTTTGCTGATATAGGTTGCCACTAATGACGCAGTTTCCAGATGCTTTTCGAGTTCTGTATCTCCTGATTCAATGAGAAGTTTCAGCAGCGCCCTGAAGTTTCCTTCATTTCGCTCAGATCCTGCTTCAGTTAGCAAACGCCCATCGTCCCGATGCCCCCGGAATGCTTTATTCCGCCGTCTAAGAAAAATGACCGCTCTTGCTATGGTTTTGAAAAATTGTTTGTTCTCTTGACGTTGAGTAAGATATTCTTCATTAAGGATGTTTTTGTCGTCATTCTGTGGGTTATGGTAATTGTATAAAAAATCTTGTGATAACGGTTCTGTTTGTGGAGTTCTAGATATCCTTTCTGTCCGGTTATGTCTTTAAAATGTACTAAAGCTTCAGTAACGAGGGCGCCCAGGGGTATATTTTTTTGTTATCCGCCTACGTTGTTGACAGTAAACCATGGACAAAATTTGCAACAAAGTCCTTTCTGCACGTCAGAGAAAACCAGCCAGTCTCCATGAACAATCAAAGGTTTATGTGAAACATAATGCTTTCTTTCTTTCTCTGAGACTTTCCTTGGAGAAAAAGGAAGCCTGTAATCTTTCGATGGTCTCCATGAGTTTTCTAATAGTTTGCGCTTAACTTCGTCGCTTATTTTCAGTGTAATAAAATGACCTATGTCATTAGAGAACTCTGGTACGATCGCTATAACTTCGTTGTAGTTTGTGCTTGATGGAAATGATGGACAGGCTTCAAGGGCATTGATGTCTAATATATTTGGGGTTTTTCGCTTGCACGTATTCAACTCTTTCGAACCATCATGTGAGTGATGATTTTCTTCGACGTGATTCAGTTGATCCGAAGAATCCCCCTCAACTTTTTGGTTTTTGAGAGGTTGAAAAAAATATGAAATCGAAAACTGCCGGTAAGACTGAAAAAAATCAGTGTACAACTTGATATTAATCATCTTATATCCCTAGAAGTTCTATGTATATAAGATGATTAATATATGTTCTATGATAGAACATATATGAATCAAACACAAAACCAATATTATATCTATGTATGAAACCTATATTTTCATAACCTTACAAATCAGACATGCCATATATATGGCCATGGTATGTTTTCTTTTCCCAATACTAATAAGTTCAATATTGATTGATGAAAAAATTCATAGATTTGAAAACAACAATGTATTACTGAACCGAACCTGAAAAGTTTGAAAAGTAAACAAACATAAAATTTCGTATTTTTGGACCAAAAACAACGATGGTTTATATTTATATTGAAAATTTCAATCTTTCAATTATTTATGAATTTATACTTTTATCACTGATTTTTGTTTCTGAATTCTAAATTTCCTAACGTAAAAACAAAAAACATTAAATAAAAACGCCTGATACACAGCAGACAGAACACAATTTGTATCTAATGTTTTCTAGCACAAGCACATTCAATCAAAATCGAATGTACTCATCCATTTGTCAATTATTTGTTGCGAAAGCAATACTTGTCACCAAAAACTAAGAAAGATACTAACCATTGTTTAATACAGATGTTCACTGTTCACAAAAGCCACTGCCGGGTGCCACGACACACATTCAAGCTGCAAACGTTTTAGCAACAATAAACAATTGGTAATTTTCAGAAATTCGAATAATACCTTCTGTTATCGATATACAAAACCTACGATTTTATCAAGATGTTGTGCCAATACATGCCAACTATAGGTGAAGTAAACTTGGCAATATGTACTCAGAGCAGAGTGCTCGATTTGGATGCAGAGAAGCTGGTTTGTCTCAATCGCACAGTCGAAGGCCACTTGTGTGACAGAGACAAACCAGCTTATGTGCATCTAAATTGGGCACTCTGACTAATATAGTCAGATAAATCGATGCGGAATAGATGGTCGATACTATTTGAAATAACGATGTTTTTCAAATATTGCGGGAAAACAACTATTTGACAGTAAATGTTTATCAAATTTTATCAAACTTTACAAATTTATCGTAGTTTAACAAAAGGTAAAAATCCACATTGGAATTTTGTGGCCGAGATTTTGGGGGGATGACATGTCCCGGATGTCTTTAAAATATAATTAAACTCAAACTTGAGATGTTAGATTTTAGTTAGTTTAGTTATAAGAAGTACATAAGTAAAGATTTTTTAAAAAAGTTCAATAGTTTAATAATTGCAAAGATCGAATTCATAATGCTTTCTTAATTATTCTTGAAATATTTCGCTTGTTCCTATAAATTGACGGTTTGTATGAAGATAGGCTAGCGGAGGGAAAAGAAGCGAAAATAAGTGAATGGTAAATAAACGATAGATAACAAAATGAATGAATGAGTGAGTGTTCGAACTTACTTAGACGTAGTTGATAACTTGCTGGTCCAGGTGGATGAGAGTCGCCACAGGTTGGCCCCAGCAAGCCGAATGATTAGGATTTTGCGATATAAGCCAGAGTCAATTCACTGATTTGAACAGATTGACACGATAAAATGGGCTAAGGATTTCACTCACTCACTTTGTCTCGAATTGCACTCTACGAGGTGTCAAAGAAGACTGATCGATAAGAAATGAGTGAACGAGTGAGTGTTCGAACTTACTTAGATGTAGATGATAATTTGCTGGTCTAGGTGGATCAGAGTCGCCACAGGTTGGTCCCAGCAAGCCGAATTATTAGGACTGTGAGATATAATTCAGAGTCAATTTACTGGCTTGAACTAATTGATACGATGAAATGTGCTAAGGAACTCACTCACTCACTTTGTCTAGAATTGCACTCTAGGAGGTGTCAAAGAAGACCAATAGATAAAAAATGATTGAACGAGTGAGCGTTTGAACTAACTTAGATGTAGTTGATAATTTGCTGGTCTCGGTGGATCAGAGTCGCCACAGGTTGGTCTCAGCAAGCCGAATGATCAAGACTTTGCGATATAAGCCAATGTCAATTCAATGATTTGATCTACTTGATACGATAAAATGTGCTAAGGAACTCACTCACTCAGTTTGTCTCGAATTGTACTCTACAAGGTGTCAAAGAAGACCGATAAATAAGAAATGAGTAAACGAGTGAGTGTCCGAACTTTCTTAGATGTAGTTGATAATTTGCTGGTCTAGGTGGATTAGAGTCGCCACAGGTCACTGATTTGAACTAATAAAGTCAAAGTCAAAAGCGCTTTATTCAATACTAATCGGTATAAATTTTCAAAAAATATAAAGCAAATTCCAAATAATAACAATACAAAAACTTAATGGCCCAAATGGCTCTCTGAATTTATACGTTTTTATTAAACACATTTCATCAAAAAAAACTATAGCAAATTCAATTAATTAAGATTATTATGTTACATATTTTGAAATTCAATTGGAAAAAGGAGAAAAAACCAACCAGCACTATCCTAAAATTATTTATAATTTAAACACCACAGTAAACTTTGATCCTACACCTCATATGTTTTAACTTATTCTAATAAAATTCAATCAAATATTTATCTTATACTGAAAAATTCTATCAAAATATTCCTAACCTACGCGTTTAATCTTATCTCTAACCTTATATCGTAAACATAACGTATACGTCAGTAACGAAAAACACAAAGACTGGAAATAAACACGAATAATTTAGGCATTGTCATTCAGCCACCAATACCTAGATTGCCCCATCTCAGCTCGATCAGCTTCTACGAATCTAGCAAAGGAGTATCTCCATTGGATTAGTTAGTCTCGTGAACTCAAACTCGGAGGATATTTTATATTATCGGTGCCCCGTCTATAGATGTGATATATGACAGGGACGCCGTCAGAATCAAAAACATATCGATTCATGTCCAAATACACGAATGATTCTGGAGGAACGAAGCCAGTATCGAGGCAAGTCGCAATATACCCGTCTGTAGGGTGGAACAGTTGTGAAATCCAGGGATTTTCACTCACAGTCACAAATCTTGCGATATGATTCCGAAGAAGTTTCAATATAAAGATATCGACTCTTGTTACTTCAGCAGTTTGATAAATTCTTCTATTCGATATATAATGTTTCCAATCCGTCTCAGGCTTTCTGTACGAACCAGTACATGCACGAAGACATTTCCTTTCGAAAACTCTTAATTGTTCCATAGTACTAGCACTCTGTTTATAGCAGATCTGACATCCATATGTCAAAACTGGTCAACCAGGGTCTTGTAACAGGTAATTTTGACCTTTTGATCAATGTATTTGGAATGTGTCTTCGTAGGCTCAGTAATGCACTAGAAGTAGCCATGGTACTTCTAGTGCTAGTGTTCCAATTACGTTTCAGGTCTTGACTGCCCCCCTGCAGCGTTTCGCACTTCTGTGCATTGATTTTCATTCGCCAATTGTCAGTGTAGAGTTGCACATCATTCAATATTTTTTGAAGATTTTTCTGAACTATTGTAGCTTTTCAGTCTGCCGTATATATGATCAAATCATCAGCAAACGCTACCAATGATCGCGTTGGCGAGACGTTAAAATCAAAGCCGTTCAATAGCTTGCGAATGAAGATTGGGAAGAGCAGAAGCGCAGTAACTGTTCCCTGCTGTAGACCATTCAAGACCTTGAATTCGCACATTGTTGTCAGATTTCCGTCAGTTACAACAAACGATTTCCCGTATAACATATTCCACATCATGGCGACAAGGTGTCTGGGGAACTTGTCCTGAAGGAGTTTAAAAACTAGTCCATCTTACTACACCGTATCGAAGGCTTTCTCCATATCAATGAGACATGCTCCAACAAATTCTCTATTATTTAGTTTCCAACAGATGTCTGAGGTTACTTTCATTATTGCATGTGTGGTCGAATGCTTGGCACGAAAACCAAATTGGCAATTCGGCATCAACTCATATTTCTCAATGTGGGCGTTTAATGCTCTGTTGAGTATCACTTCAAACACCTTGCTGATGTTAGGCAGCAAGCTGATTGGGCGATAGCTTTTGGGGCATGAAGATTATTTTCCTTTTTTCAAGATCGGAAATACCTTAGCCTTTTTCCATTCATTTGGGAAACATGAATTGCTCAACATGTTGTTGAACAATATGCAATAATTTCTAATAGCAACCTCAGGCAAATGTCGGAGAGCTATATTTGGAATACCATCAGTACAACATGATTTCTTGTTGTTTATCCTGCGAAATATGAAACACAAGTCTTCACACTTAACAACATAATCAATAAGATTCAAGCTCGGTACGAGGTCAGATGTTGATGTTTCATTGAAATGAAGAATTGATTGGGCGTTCAAGCTTGATTTGAAGTCGGAAACTTTTGCTCCAACGACGAAATATTTCATTCCCTCTCCTAGAATTTGGTAGATGTACCAATTCAAAATGTGTGCCAATCAGGGCAAGTTTGTGCAATCCCTCACATATAATCCTGTTTCTATTTCTATCCAGAGTCGTACTATCAATTTCAGGATTCGATACCTTCACTCGAGATTTCTTACGGAATATGCTATTCACTTTCGCGAAAACCCCATCTGGGTTCTGTGGGCTAATACTCCTTAATTTTTCCGCCCATTGATTGCTGACCTCACTCCTGAAGTAAGACCGGATAAAGTTCCGGACATTCTTCAGGTGTAATTTCAACGAAACAAACGAGGGAAGGTCTTAGTCCAAAAATCGCCGATAAATATTGTTGACGCATGTGAGAAGAAGGCTTTGCAATCTTTTCAACCTTGCGATGGTTGGTGTTTCATATCCTTCCATATTGTTTCGATGTTTAATCTTTGGAACTACTTTCTCAATCGTTTCCAACGTCAGCTTCTCTAACTTCGACAAATAGAGATCTATTTCATCGTTAGTTAGATTCCTGTCATTAGGAACCATATAGCCAGAAGTGCCATCATCAGAAGGAGGACATTTCCTCTGGTACTCCCGATTAAACTTCTTTTGAAACTTTCCCCAGTCTGTTTTACTGAAACTCAACCGATGATTTTCATGTTGAACTGGAATGAGGAAGAAATCATCCCTTTGGTGATTGACTTCCATTACGATTGCGTTATGGTCGCTATCGTAAGGAAGCACCAACAGTTTCTGTTGAGGACTATTCAAGCTGAATTGAAGTCTTGCGTCTGCAATGCAGAGGTCCAAATATGAATTTACCCATATAGATTGCACCTGTATTCAATTTGGTTCTCTGTTATCCACGATTTCAGGAATACATCTCTTGGATTATTGGTAGCGTTCACCAGCAAGAATATAATAACTATGCAGCCTGATCAATTAGAGTATTTCAAACAAGGAATTGAGCTCCTCCTTGAGCTTGAGAACAGTTCCACCAGTTGCTTAGGCAGAGATAACGAAGAGGTTATCCCCACCTGGCAGTGATATTTTGATAACGGACACTTCAAGAGATTCACAGCTTTTGAATTCGACTTTTTCAATATTTTGGAAACAATAGGGTCTTCGAACCAATATGCCGGTGCCACCTCCCCATCACCTATGACCCTATCGTTTCTCACGAATTCAAAATCCTTAAATATCATGGAGTACCATGAATTGAAGTGGTTTTCAGTGAGAAGCATGATGTCAGGCTTTTGCTTAACAATGAATTCAAGGAGATAATCACGCCGATGTATAGTAACAATGGAGTTGACGAGATGAGACGAATCCTATCCATGGAAATGTGACTGGATGACAAACTATTTTGAGGCATGTTGGCCTAAACATTGAAAAACGAAATTGATTTTTTGTCTTGTTTATTTATTCTATCTGAAAGAGATTCAAGTTGCTGGTAGATTTTGAGAAGCAGCTCATTATTGCCACTTACATTATTTATTTTATTTAAATTTAAATTAAATTAAATTGTCTGCTGGTCCTCTAGCAGCAAATGCAAATGATATCCCGGGTTTGACGAAGTTGGGAGGTAACAAATTGTGATTTACTTTGGTTTGTTTTGGGGGAAATTTTAACTCCTGCATCTTGATACCGAGGGCATCCTCGATATGATGCTGGATGACCAAATATACCGTAATAAACACAGTTTAATTTTTCTTTTGGCTTCATCTGAGCCAATTTGCATTCACTGGGGGCGTGAATATCTTTGCATTTAACACAGCGATAGTGCATGGCACAATTGGCAGCCGAATGACCGAATCTTTGGCACCTGTCACACTGGTTGACCTCAGTTTTTTGAAAGCGTTCCCACCTCACAACTCTCAAGTTTAAGTACCTTTCCTGTTGGAAGGCACGCGGACTGCTATCGGTGTAAATTTAGACCGTTGATCTCCTTATAGCAAAATTTTTCACACTGATGAACTTAACAGCTGGTGCTGCTTCCTGCAACATTTCAAGGAAATCAACTGTATTCTCCCCACAGTCCAAGCCCTTCACCAGGAAGGTCTGATTGGGGAGCTTTTACACTGTTAAGAGCATCTTTCGCCAGTTTGAAATCAGCCAGTGTTTTTGTCTTCATGGTGAGTTTATCAGCGGTTTCTCTCTTAACTTCAAAGTTATCGATTTTTTGTTCGGCTGCCAATAACCGAACCATATCTCGTCCACGCTGCCCAAAAACATTAATTGGAGGAACTTTCTCATTGGCTTCTTCTCCTCCTCCTTTTTTTCGATTTTAAATATTCAATGAACTTATTACTACAATCATTAATGTTAATATTATGCTTTCGTGGCACTCCATCTCGATGTCTACTTCGTCAATCATCCCAGACAGCACCGCATAGTAATTGGCGCTGTCGTTCGCTCCTCCTGCGCTTAGGATGTTTTCAGCGTCATGGATTGATGTCTTGCTCGTATTTTGCAATTTTGGTTTATATATTTGAGTCTTTTGCGTTGGTACTGCTTTTTCGTTGGTCTTGTTTGTTGTCGCTTCCTTTTTCTCATTCATCTATCTTATATGTTATCCCTTCTTTTTTGCCGGAAGTATTTTGTGGCTTCATCACTTTTGTTTTGTTCGCATTTGATGATGTCCGGACCATATCCTCCAAACACGAGTGAGTGTTCGAACTTACTTAGATGTAGTTGATAACTGCTGGTCTAGGCGGATCAGAGTTGCCACAAGTTGGTCTCAGCAAGCCGAATGATTAGGACTATGAAATATAATCCAGAGTCAACCCACAGACTTGAACTAATTGATACGATAAAATGTGCTAAGGAACTCATTCACTTACTTTGTCTCGAATTGCACTCTGCAAGGTGTCAAAGAAGACTGCTACACAGGCTCAAGAAACGCTAGGACGATGCTCAAAAGAAGAGCAAAGGGTTGATCATGTGCGCGCCTCATGTTCAAGGGGTTTCGAACATTTGGCAATGCGCCGCAATATCTCTGGACGCACGAGGATTAGAAAACCAAGCAAAAAATTATAGATATTCGCTCAGGCTATGGATTTTCCGAAATGCGACAAAGAAAGACAAAATCATTTTTAATAAGCTACTTATATCGCTCTTTAATCGCATTGAGCCTTGTCTGAGAGTAGAACCTTTTGCGGCGGGAATCACCAGTTTTTTATGGTTTGCCAAACAATTGGTGACTTTCTGCAAAGAATCAATTTGAAAAGCAATTAAACCATCTGAATACACATTGATAACAGAGATCGTAACCGATATAATGACTAAAAAATTGAATGAAAAGCAAAAGAACACCTCAAATTAGAACACTAGATGCGTTGTGGAATGTATGTGAGCAATGCTGAAATGAACGAGACGAATGTTCGGGGCACAACAAATCACGAATCGAATCACACTTAATAATTTAAATTTTTTCGGTGGATCACACGGAGATTATGTCGCCAGCAAAAAACTAATATAATATTCATTGTCTATCACAATTTATTGATGAAATTTTTATTATTTGAGACATTTTGCTATTCAAATTGAATATTCCTCACTCGGGGCACCATAAACAGTTACGATTATGTTGTTTGATATGGTCTTCAGGTCCGTTAAATTAAATTTCTAATATCCTGTTCGAATAAAGTTATTTTTCAAACCGCTTCCACCTAATTAAATGCCAGTTCCGCGGCACAACGAATTCAAGCTAACCGTAATATTTCTGATTTTATTGTATCTTACTTAAAACTAAAAAAAATTAAATTAAAAAATGACCAGCGATCAGCCTGCCAGCATGTCGCCAATTTTAATTAATTTAATCAAATTGATTTAACTCGTCGGATTGGGACGTGATCACTGAGTTCGTCCTGTTGTTAATGAACGGTTGTTTTGATGCTCATATCATCGTCCTATTTTCTATTCTCATCCAATGTATTGATTTCCGCGTCAATTCTACTCATGAAACCCGCTGCTTTGTTATCCTTTCCTTTGATATAACTAATATTGATATCGTATTTTCCAAGTCTACATTTTTAAACATATTTTTAGTTAGCAACCACTTGAGTGACTGATGGTCCATCAGCAAATCGAATGGGCTGCCATATATGTGCATATATATAAGTTTCTGATTTGGGAAACTTAGGATTTGTGTGAGAGTCTGAGTTGAATAAATCGACTCCAGTTGTTGCAGTAAAATAATTGTAATTAAATATTATTTAAGGTAACATATTAACACTATTTACATTATTGATAACATATCGATTAACACAATACCTGAAACAACAACAAGTTGGATTTAACTAAGTGTTTGATTAACAATAGTAATTGTGAAGCAAAAGTAATAACAATTTATGATCACGAAAAATGTGGCTGCCTAGCGTGGCTTCCTAGCGACGTCTGTCTCGCGACGTCTGTCTCCCTGACCACAACCGATGCGAAGTTTGTAATGAGCGTCACTCAACCGTCTGGCCGAAGGTAACTTGACCGAACGGACAGGCGGCAAAGTTTGAAAAGAGGTTTCAAACTTACATCTCCCCTCCCCCCCCCCCCCCCCTCCCCCTCAAGAACGAAGAAGGAATTTCGGATTAATGGAAAGGGAAGAGTTTGCTTGCGTGAAAAAGGTTTGATCCTTTTTTCCTGCGACCGCTATCGACCTCAAATATTACCTCAGAAATTTTCCTTTTTATTCTGAATGGCCCTTCTCTGATTGGATCCGTTTTTTTCCTGTTCAATTTGTTTCCGTTGTTTATGTAAATGAGATCATTTTCGTTGTATTCATGTTTAATTGTTTTCTCGTCGTAATACCTCTTGTTTTGCTCGTGAATCTTTTTCGATTGCTCGAATGCCTTGCTTCTATTTTCAACTAAGTTTTCGGCATTGTTCTCGTTTAGTTTATCAGGTAGTATTGATTCTTCTTTTCCAGTTAGTAGGTAAGAGGGTGTAGAACCAGTGGAACTGTGTATAGTATTATTATATTCGTGCACGCATTCTTGTGCAACAGCTGGCCAGGAGCGTGTTTTGTTCTCGTAGATTTTACATCGTATTCTGTTGACTAGTGTTTGATTTGTCCTTTCATTTAATCCGTTTGAAAAGGCACAATCTACTGCTGTAAAGATGAGTCTTATATTTTCTGATTTTAAGTATTTTTTGAAATCATTCGAATTGATACCTGCGTATTGATCAGATATAAGCGTGTCGATCTTGTTAGTATTTTTTGTTGATTTAACTAGTTTAATAAAATTGTCGGCTGTTTGGGTTGACGATGTTGTGATAAATGCGTATCTTGTGAAGTGATCTGTTAATAAATGTAGATATTTTTTGTGCTTTTGTTTCCCGCAAAACCACCGACTGTGTCCAATGAGACTATTTCAAATGGCTTTGAGGCTGGACCCAGCTGGGATAACAGAACCTTGTAGTTTGCAATTCTAGTTTTATTCTTGATACATGTTTCACGAGCACGACAAAATATTTTTATGTGTTTGTGCATATTTTTAAAATAAAATTTTGTTGTTATTGTCAAGATCATTTGTTTTACTCCCACATGACCTCGTATTTCATGAACTTTTTTTATTAGTTGTTTACCAAATGCTTCAGATAACCAAATCTTCTCTTTATTGTTTAGTGATCTGTAGATGATACCGTTCTTCTTTTCACATTTGCTATCTAAATGGACATTTTTTTGATCATTGATTATTTCGTTTATTTCCAAAAAGTTCACGATTTTTACTGCTGAGCTTTCGAAGTTATCTTCTTCTTCTTCTAGGACAGGGTTGCGAGATAAGCTATCCGCTTCCAAGTTTTCTTTACCTGGGTTGTAAAGGATTTCACAGTTGAATTGTGAGATGTAAGTAAGGATTTTTCTTAGTTCTGGGTCGTTACAATTGTTTATGTTAAAGTCCTCTAAGGGTTTGTGATCGGTGAAAACGGTGAATTTTTGACCAATTAAATAGTACTGCCAATACAATATTGCTTCTTTTATTGCGAGACATTCGATAAATATTGCTTTTTTTTCTTTTTGTGTATTGTTCAATCTGCGTGAGAAATAGAATACTGGTTTTAGTTTTTCATCTTCCTGACGTTGTTTTAACACTGCACCGACTCCTTGAATGCTCGCGTCCGTAAAGATGTAGGTTGGTAACGCTGGATCAAAGATCGAAAGTATTGGCTCCGAACACAAGTGTTCTTTTACCGCCTCGAAATTTTTTTGACATGATGGAGACCAATCAAACTGCACATTTTTCCGGAGCAAGTTATGAAAAGGTTCCAGTACGATACTTGAGTTCGGGATATATTGGAGGTAGAAATTTAATTTTCCCAAGAATTGTCTGATATTTTTCCTTGTTTGTGGAACAGGGAAATTTTTGATTGCGACTACGTTGTCATTTAGAGGTTTAATACTGTTGTATCCTATTTTATGTCCTAAATATGACACTTCACGTTTTGCAAAAATACATTTTGAGACATTTAATTTAAAACCGTAGGAGCGCAATGTTTTTAGTACCAGTTCAGTATGCTGCATATGATCCTCATAATTATTTGAATATATTAGGATATCATCTATGTAATTTACAGTGAATGAATCCAAGCTATTTTTCCTAAAAATACTTGATAATGTCCTTTGGAAAATTGCTGGAGCGTATTTTAAACCGAAAGGTAGACAGTTCCACTGCCAGTGCCCGTGGTGAGTTACAAAAGCAGTTTTATATTTATCCTTGTCGCGAAGTGGGATCGACCAAAACGCCGAATTCATGTCCAACTTTGTGAAGTAATTGCAATTTCTTGCACACAATTTTAGTTCATCAATGCGTGGGAAAGGGTGACTTTCCGGCACGACTATTTTATTCAGTTCTCGATAATCAATACATAATCGGGATCTTTTATTTCCGTCTTTTTTAAAAGCCAATGTAACCGGAGCAGCGTACGGACTACTCGATTCTTCAATTAGACCCGATTTCAATAATTCTTTATTTTGTTTTTCTATTTCTGCTTTGTCTTGCAGAGAACATCCGTAAGGTCTTTCTGCTACATATTTGTTTTCAGTGAGTCTTATTGCGGCTTCATAATCGTTGACTTTACCAATATCGAATTTTTCTTTTGCAAAGACATCTTTATAAGTACTCAAGATTTCTTTTAGTACAAGATCAGACTTAATTTCGTCAATCTCATTATTTTTAAAATTCAAAATTTCCTTTTACTATATCTATCTCGGCCGGTTTTTCCAAATTTTGACTTATTTTTAGGTTTTCGTCTTGGCATAACCTGAATTTTTTTATGCAGTCTAGACCTAATAAGACATCATCTTCAAATGATTTACTTTTGGTGATGAAAAACAGACAGTCTTCTTTTATATTGAAAATAGTAACTGGTAGGACGACACTTCCTTCAGTATTTGAGTTGCCCGAAATTGTTTTCAATTGTTTATTCCCACTTATTTTTTTATTTACACACAATTTTCTCCAATAGTTGTAATTTATCAATGAGACATTAGCTCCGGAATCGTAGAGACCGATGGCTGGACTATCATTGATTAGAATTTTTAGTTTTATAAGTGGGATCGTTATTAGTTTTTTGGATTTTCAAGGAGAGAAATTGCATCTTGCGCTTCGATATTATTTGCGACTTTGATTTTATTGTTTTTGTTTTTGCTCTGGTGTGCTATTTTCGCACGACATACTTCTTCCGAGTGACGTCTGCCTGGAAAACCCATTTTATCGCAGTACCCACAGGTTTTTTGTTCATTTAAATTTTCATTAAAGATTTTATTATTCTTTTTCTGAACTTCATCCGGCTTTTTTACAGAACTCAAAGCGGCTTTGTTTCTGGAAGGATCTATTTGCCTAAGTTTCGACATTAAATCGTCAACTTTGGTCAAGTCTTTTCGTTCTAAACGCGTTTTTATATAATTAGGAAGATCTATTACGATTAAATTTATTTGTGATCTTACCGATAAATCAGGATCAACATCAATCAAAAGATTCCTTTTCTTTAATGCATAATCTAAAACCGAACCGCCCAAATATTTATAAGTGTATGCGAAGGTGATTTCTGACCACGACTTTGAACCGAACGTGTCAACAAAAGAAGCTTTCCAAAATTCCCACGCGTGCGAGAGTTTATTTATTTTTAAAAACACCGCGTACCACTCCAGTGCGACATTCTCTAAACACAAACGCAATATTTCAGAATATTTCACCTCTTGTACACCGAGTCTTTCACATTCTTGTTCGAAAGTATTTAACCATGATTCCGCGTCCACATCATTCCCGTCAAATTTATTCAGCACTAAATTTTTTGCAATGGGATGCATTGATTTTTCGGCGGGTGGGATGGGAGGTGAAGGAGAGTGAAGAGATGTAGATTTGAAAACCTCTAAATAGAACTCATTAAAAACTACGTTACCCTCCTCGTCCAGGTATTCCTCCAGCAGCTCGCCTTCCTTCAAGGTTATATTGACCTTTCGATATTTGTTGCGAGTAGTCAAGCTCTTGACTACCTGCTTTGTAATTTTATGCTCGAAAAGTTTTAAATGGTGTGTGTGTGTGTGTTTGTTGGTCAAGAGGAAATTGGTATGCTTCGGGACGTCCCTCAAGTTGAATAGTTTTAACCTTGACTACGGTCATCTTTGAGTCGACCGCTTCAGAAACGAAATGAAATGTAGCCTTTACTTCCATGATGCAGTTCCTTAATTGTTGTTGTTTTATAAGTTTCTGATTTGGGAAACTTAGGATTTGTGTGAGAGTCTGAGTTAAATAAATTGACTCGAGTTGTTGCAGTAAAATAACTGTAATTAAATATTATTTAAGGTTACATATTAACACTATTTACATTATTGATAACATATCTATTAACACAATACCTGAAACAACAAGTTGGATTTAACTAAGTGTTTGATTAACAATAGTAATTGTGAAGCAAAAGTAATAACAATTTATGATCACGAAAAATGTGGCTGCCTAGCGACGTCTGTCTCCCTGACCACAACCGATGCGAAGTTTGTAATGAGCGTCACTCAACCGTCTGGCCGAAGGTAACTTGACCGAACGGACAGGCGGCAAAGTTTGAAAAGAGGTTTCAAACTTACATATATATATATATATATATATATATATATATATATATATATATATATATATATATATATATATATACATATATATATTTATATATATATAGATATATATATATATATATAAATTAAATAAAACATAGTCATATCTTTACAAAATATGTATTTTATTGTTTATTGAATGCCTACAACAATCCTCAACCAAAATGTCAGAGGTTGGATTCATCTATATGTCCTCCTTTGCTTTTGATAAGCGCCTGACCGATTTTGGGCAAACGTGCAATCAATTTTTCTAATGTAATTTTTTGCCATTGGTCCTGCAATATTCGCCACAAGTCTTCCTGAGACGTAGGACAACTTTTGCGCACTTTTCTGTCTAGTTCATCCCACAGCAGCTCTATCGGGTTCAGGTCTGGGGATTGAGGGGGCAATTTCATAATTTTCAAGACATTTTGTTTCTCTTTTTCTTCCAGAAACTGCTTGCACAGTTTGGATGTGTGCTTAGAGTCGTTAACTTGTTGAAAGGGAAACCCTGGACCAATTAGACGGGCCCCAGATGGAACAGCATGATTTTTCAAAATGTTCTTGTATCCTTCTTTGTTCAGTGTTTCCTGTATTCTTGCAATGTCTCCTACAGCGGAACCACCAAAACAGCCCCAAATCATCACAGAACCTCCGCCATGCTTGACTGAAGGAACGATGCATGATTCTAGTGCTCTCTCACCAGGCCGGCGGCGTACAAACATTCTTCTTTTGGAACCAAAAAAGCGAAGATATACCGATAATTCTTTTTTGTGTTTTGCATCGGGCCAAGGTGGTCGATGTGGAATGTCTGCAATGGCTGGTCACCTTTCGGAATTGGTTGAAGGTAACCTTCCGCTTTTCCTGTTTTCCTTTCTGCAAGTATGCACCTAACACAACCTTGTTTTCCTCTTAGAGACGTTTCGTATAAAGTATTCCTTGTCCAGAATATCTCGCATCTTTCTTGCATGAAAGTGGCCCTGTTCGTGCGTCTTCCTGATGATTTCTGTAATCATTGTATCTGGAACTACAAACAAAAGTTTATTATTAATGTTTTTACAAAGTATATTATTATGAAAAACGTAGTCTCGATAGGGTTTATCTTTCAAGATCTCGATAATCGCACGCAGTCTGTTGTCATTCTCTTGGGCTTTTCTTAGTTTCTTCAAAAGACCATCGTTTTCACTGCTTATGCACATGCTAATGAGGTTGCGGCTGAGAGCATCTACATGTTTCATTTGATTTGCACTTCTGTGCTCCACGTCATAATCAAATTCTTCTAGGAGAAGGACCCACCGAGTGACTCGTGTCGCTAGATCTTTGTTTTTCAATGGACATTCGATTCACTACTTAGAATTGCTGTCCAAGGAGATATACTTTGAAAACTTTTTAACTGCTTCAACCACCACTAACACTTCCAGTTCGTAGCTGCAATACTGCTTTCCCGCATCCGTGGTCTTCTTACTCATAAAAAAAAACTGGGTGTAGGGCACCGTCGTCGTTGCTTCTTTGTAAAAGATCCGCTCCGTATCCGTCTCTGGAAGCATCTGTGTGTAACTCTCTTTCCATTCCGTATTCAAAAATTTGCAATACCGGTTTGCTGACGAGCGCTTCTTTGAATTCTCTTATTACTTCGAGGTGTTTTCGTTCTAGGTTGTAATCACTCCCTTTCTTTAATAAATCACTAAGGGGCTTAGCTTTGATTGCAAATTTGCATATACATTTTCTTAAGTAGCTTGCCAGTCCTAAGAAGCCCCGCATCTGTTTCATCGCCGTGGGGATCGAGAAATTCATTATAGCCTTCGTCTTCCTCGCTGATGGAGATATGTGACCACGTCTGACTTGGTACCCAAAGTACTCGCAAAATGTAGAACACACAACAAATTCCACTCCAATAATTACGAAACGCACGTCGTCATATATCGGCAGATCCAAATCCATTAAATCCAGCCACACGACTTTCACGTCGTGCTGTGTAAGAGAAGAGATGGAATATGCTGCTTTCGCTTACAATAGCGAAAATGATTAGTGAACATGCCAATATTGGTGAATGACAGTGAGATGTCCACATTGTGATGCAGCCAAATTTCAAGGTGAAACGCCTGGCATGTGTTGTGCTAATGGCAAAGTGAGACTGCCAGCATTTGAATCTCCCCCCGATCCACTTCATTCACTCATTTTTGGAACGTCGCAAACGTCTAAGCATTTTTTGTCACATTCAAGAATACAATGCGGCATTTCAAATGACTTCTTTTGGTGCGACCAAAATTGTAAGAGACAATTTCATGCCGACGTTTAAGGTGATTACTTCATGTGGAATATCATATGAGTAATGGGATCTGAGTAGCAATTTTTTCGATGTGTTCAAGAATATAATTACATTTCACAAATATTTTAGATTCAAGGTCAGATTTATCATCGAACTGGTTCCTTATTGCCATATCCTGATACTGATCCTCGATCGACACGATATAACAGCACGTGTATTTCGACAGAAAGTAAGAGCACATGGATTTGATTATCAAATTGCGAATTTTCGGAGAGGTGCGTTGCTGGATGTATTCGATTGAATGGCAAAAGAGAGCGCTGCCGCACGCGCACATCTTGATATGGCTGGTTCGTTAAATATCACCCGATCAAATTGATAACATTATATCAGCTGAAATTCTAGATGAAATCAGTGATCCAAAATTATTTGAAGTTGTCACGAAAAATATGATTCATGGCCCTTACGGTCAAATAAATATGAATTCACCATGCATGATCGATGGAAAATGTACAAAACGGTATCCAAGAGCATTAACTTCGGATGCAATTACAGGTGACGACGGATAGCTGTTGTACCGACGTCGGTCACTGGAGGATAATGGCCATACAACAACAATTAAAATACACAATCAAGACATTGAAGTTGATAATCGTTGGATTGTGCCTTATTCTCCACTATTGTCACATAAATGTTGAGTACTGTAATTTTGTGAAGTCGATTGAATACATTTGCAAATATGTGAATAAAGGCAACAATATGGCTGTTTTTGGAGTAGCTAGTGACAAAAGCAATGATGAAATCGCTCAATATCAAATGGGGCGCTACATTACCACTAATGACGCTCTTTGGAGAATTCGTGAGCGATATCCTGCTGTTGTTCATTTGGCTGTTCATCTGCGATGCAAAAGTACAGCAGAGAGCAGAACAGCCACCAACAACAACATGAACTGCATTCTTCAACTGTGTGAAAGCGATGAATTTGCCAGAACGTTGCTGTATTCAGATGTAACGCATTATTTCATTTGGACTGCGAAAAATGGATACGACGTAAACAAGGAACACCTGTTGATGGCCACCCGGGTGTTTTTTTGCAGATACCATGGGAAGATTATACACAGTTCATTCAAACAATGCAGAATGTTATTATTTGCGGTTGTTGATGGTAAACGTTGTTGGACCACGTTCATTTTAACATTTGCTAAGAGTAAAAAGTCATTTATGTGTGAAGTATCGTGAAGCATGGGAGCAACTATGTTAACTTGAAAATGATGCGCATTGGGCTTTAAAGCTTCATGATGGATTGATTGCTTCTTCTCCACATCAAATACGTATGTTATATACCATAATCATATCACCATGTTTTCCAACAAATCCACTTGAATTTTGGAATAAATACAAAGATTTTATGGCAGAAGACTATTTGATTGGAATGCGTCACATCACACGAAAAACGCTGATTTGCTGATTTCATATGATCGAGGATTGCCACGTGAACAAAAATATGATCCCGATGAAATGCAAACATTTGTGAATTTGAATGTTCCCAATTTGAATGACCATCAAAAACAAGATCATAGACATCATGAAGTCGGTAGATTATATTTTTTGGATGCACCTGGTGGTACGGGAAAAACATATGTGATATCACTGATTTTGGCAGCCATTCGATCGCAACGAAAAATTGCATTGGCACTTGCTTCGTCGGGAATCGCTGCTACTCTATTGGATGGTTAACGAACAGCGCACTCTGCATTAAAATGGCTGTTGAATGTGCAGGTGTGCTTATATTTATTGATTGATCACTTTAAAATTTAATCCATATTAATTATTGTAAAATATAATTATTCTCAAATTAACAGGTAATTGAACATCCCACGTGCAATATTTCAAGAAATTCTGCGATGGCAAAATGTTTTGCATCAAGCAACAATTATTCTTTTGGATGAATGTAAAATGACGCATAAAAAATCGCTGGTAGCATTACACCGTACAATGCAAGATCTATGTCAGAATCAAGAAATTTTTGGTGGTGCATTGATATTATTGTCAGACGATTTTCGTCAAATATTGCCAATGGTTCCATAATCAACACCGGCGGATGAGATCAATGCATGCTTAAATAAAGTATGCTCTTCTGTGCACATCGACCAATCTGCAGATTGGTTCTCGAAGCAATTGTTAGATATTGGAAATGGCAAAGTTCGAGTCGATAATACAAATGGATTGATTACATTGCCCAACAATTTTTGTACCATTCTCCAATCAACAGAAGAGTTGATTGAAAGTGTGTTTCCAAATTTTCTTCAAGATTACAGGAATCACAATTGGTTGAGAGAACGCGCAATACTGGCACCAAAAAATGTACACGTCAATGCAATCAATAATCAGATTCAAGAAAAATTACCAGGCGCAGTGACATCATATAAATCTGTTGATGGTGCAATTAATGCAGATGCTGCAGTGAATTATCTAATTGAAGTTTTGAATTCATTGGAACCATCTGGTATGCCACCGCATTGCTTGAATTTAAAGGTTGGCTCATCAATCATTTTCTTGCGGAATTTAAATGCACCAAAACTGTGCAATGGCACAGGATTTACAGTAAAAAAATCGATGCCGAATTTAATTGAAGCCACAATATTGATCGGAACAGCGAAAGGTGAAATTGTGCTCATACCACGTATTCCAACAGACATGCTATTTGAATTTAAGCGTTCGCAATTCCCAGTGCGTCTATCATTTGCCATGTCCATCTATAAGGCGCAAGGACAAAGGCTTCAAATATGCGGATTAAATTTAGAGTAGCCGTGCTTTACATATGGACAGCTATACGTGGCCTGCTCAAGAGTTGGAACTCCAAATTGTTTGTTTGTGCTCGCTTCAAATGGGCAAACGAAAAATATCGTATATCCAAATGTTTTGGATTGACATTAATAATTTTGAAATACAATGCATCCATTTCATTAAAAAAATCTAGAATATTTCATTCCTTTTTTGGTTGGTTGCAACGAAGTGCATCGGGGTCCGCAAGTATATATATATATATATATATATATATATATATATATATATATATATATATATATATATATACCTGTAAATAAACAAACTTTACTTGTTTTTAACATAGTACAATAGCTGCCCCTGGGCAGTGGAAACGAAATTCCCATTCATATTATTATAACTTTTTTAATATCTAATTAGTCTACGATGGCGGTGACTCCAATGCGACCTCGTGGAACTCCAAATTTTATGGGTTGGTTTCGCTGTTGCAACTCAATACTATCTTCCCTGCATTAAAGTCGTCCAAAACACGATCGCTGCACTTGTTGTAGTGTGATGGGAGAAATATCCGCATGCTATTCTCGACATCAACTACGATGGCGACATCATAACTAGAAAGACAAATATTGAAAATCATTTAATTTTTTAAATTTTGCGTTGCCGTGTGTCCATCCTTTTACCAGCAGTGATCCGTTAGCGCTTTCCCGTCTCTAGCTTCGAAATCTTGCCAAATATCCATGGCTTGCAACTCAAAAGCTCTATAATTGACTCCATCTTGGTTCGTCGGAAACGTTTTCACTTTTGACAAACATTTTTCCATAGACTCAACTATTCATATTAATTTATTATCACTAGCAGATCCCAGGATTCTCAGGATTATTAATAGGAAATCGTTTCTGCGGTTCTACTTCCTTGTATTTGGTTGGGAATATTTCTTTTCATTATCAGAATGAAGAAAAAACTCAAAGCTAAATCTTTTCATAAATTAGGAAAATTTAAACCACAATACCATTTTTATCAATTTCCCAAATTTACATTATAATCACCTGTGGTCGAATACTTCCGTTCTCATGAATTGCATATATCCTAACATGAATATAGCTTCTGATAAAGAAGCAGTTCTTCTATGCCAAACGCGGATTTAAAATCAAACTCAATTAGTTGATATAATCATTCCGGGAAAAATATGTCAGAAAACCAGCTGCAAGGACAGAGGGAATATCAGGTGCCGACATTGCAGGATTACGCTTTGGCTGCATGGATGGCGTCTAGAACCTTCAATCGTGAATATTTCTTCTTCTTAAAAGACCGAATGCAGCTGCAAAATCTAAAGTTTACGTCCAAAAACCCCAAACGATTCATTGGATGCAACGATTACAAAAAAAACGGATACACTTTGGAGAAAATCATCAATAGCCGATGGTTTTCTACGAAATCTCTTATGACATACTTTGCCTATCCTGCAATTAAAACTGTTCAAACTTACAAAATTCCCGAAATTGAAAAACAATAAAAAATTAAAATAACATATTAAAAAAAATAACTTATTTTATTTCTGTATTTTCTTTTCACTCGGAATACAAACGGACAGAAATGAATATTTTTCTGTGTTAAATATGCACATTTTATAATTGGTCATTATTTCTCTTCTCTTTCACTTTGAATTTCTCTTTCAGCTAAATCAACTTCAGGATTCCCCTTTTCAAAGGCCTTCAGATAACCAGTCCTTATCCGAAAAGTTTTCGTGGATCTTCCATTCTTCACCTCTTTTGCAATAATTTTACTCGTCAAAGATTTTTTATTATGTTTCCTTCGAACCAATCGATCGAGCTCCCGCTGAATTCGTGAAATATTGGCATCTTCTCTATAATAATCATGATGACTTCCATTTCTGCGAAAGACCTCTTTAAATTCCTCCTCATCTTGCCTTTCAAACTCATTTATGGCATATTTTCTCTCCCGAATCCAATAATCGTCTATGTCGCTGAACGGACACCCTCTCGGATATCGGTTTGTCATTTTACTCCCAACGAACCCTGGCAACATTTTTTCCACCAGCGTAATTTCAGCACCTGAAGCAACAACGTTGCATTTACCAAAAAAAATAATACAATATTCCATCCACCATCTCACTTACCTATCACTTCAATCTTAACATGCTACCAAGTTTGAAATGCAAGTGTCGTATCAAATTTTAAGATTTGGTATCCTCTCCGTTCCTTAAGCTTAGCACAAGTGACCTTGTCCTATCTTCAGGTATCATATAAACCTCCAGATAAGCCGAATCAATCCTCACGTTGATAATCTTAAGACTACGCCATACTTGTCCACCTATGCGGCAATTGCTCAATCCAAAAGATCTTTTTATCCATCTCACTTTTTATCTTTTTTACAACTAAAACGAATCACTCACCGCAACAACATGAGGCACCGTCCAGCATGGGAACTCCCCAGACGTGACGTCACACTTGCAGTCCGCCCTTATCACCAACCAATTCATACACCACAACCATGAACACACTCTATTCCTTATCACTCCAATCACAAACCATACCCAAACAACTTCCCCTTCACTCCATACTCCCCTTATCTACAAATTCTAATCGCAAGAATTTTATATGGCATAGATTTAGAACCCCCATATTTATACTACTAACCGAACTAGAAAATGTTCCTTCACCGATCAAATCTTTAGCAACGTCTACAAATAATTAGAAAATCTGTAAATAGAGCAATTATGACATCTTCCAATACGACGCAAAACTCTAATTTATTCAGACTAACAACAGTCAGCAGAAACGAATATTCGTATCAAATTCACAGTTTGAATTCAGTTCATGCAAATATCTTGTTGGATCAGTTGTTTATTTTTAAGGTCGATCAGTAAATTGAAAT
Organism: Odontomyia ornata; assembly: GCA_963969285.1. NCBI lineage: Eukaryota > Metazoa > Arthropoda > Insecta > Diptera > Stratiomyidae > Odontomyia > Odontomyia ornata. The sequence goes on along the minus strand of OZ017740.1, from coordinate 152,216,461 downwards.
ATGCTAAGAAGTTCGTGTCTGAAATCGCGGTGTGGACGTCGGCAACCGTGGATTTCCTAGAGTAGACAGTTTCGTTTCCGAAATTCAGGTTTAATGTCCTTACGTCGTATGCCCTCATGACAGTATTATTTGCTGCAAACGGGGTGGCATGTCCCTTGTTACTAGGGCCTTTACTAGCGTAATTGGCAGAATTGACGTGACCGATCCGGAGTCAACCAAAAACTTGATTCGTGTAGTAGAATTCGTGACATGCAGGCGATATTCTTTGGGCTGTATGTTGCACATGAAGTTGCCGCCTAAGTGTGCAGCCCTAGACGGCGAAAAATTTAGTTTTTTGTCTTCTTCGTTGTCTGGAATTCGCAGCAAACAGACAGTGAGTTATATGCTATTCCTGGGGAAGCTTTTTCGGTCTTCATCGAGGCTTATTGACTTGATCAAAGAGGTAAGTTCTCCCACTTGTTTCTCCAATGTGCTAAGTCGATGATGAAGTGGTTAGTTAGGTACTGTCTTGGACACATGATGTGTGGTTACCATGACTGATTATGTCTGGTTTGATTCAAATATCTTATCCGTCATTTCTGCCTGTTCGATTATCAGTAATGTATGATTTGGGGCTAAAATATCCCGAATATTATTTGTCTGGTGAGAGGTCCATAAATTTCGTAGAATAAAATCTGGCAGGCGTTCTGAAGCAATGGCTTGCATGTTCCTTTGTAGCTGTGAGGGCCGTTTGTCATCGAGTTCCAATCCACTCAATAAGCGATTAATTTTAGTGCTGCCAGATATACTAAATCGTTTAATTAGATTGGCTTTAAGATATCCATATTTGTCATGAATTTCCTGGAATACTATATTCTCTTCTCGATCTAGAATGCTCTCAACTTTCGCCAAGCGAGTCACTATATGTTTCGTACAGTATTCGGGTGCAATATTGCTGAAATCATTGTAACTTATCCGCCTCATTTGGATCGATGGGACTCGCATCCGCTTGCTAATCCCATCGATCCAAACGAGGGTTTTTGTCGAGCCACAAAGCTACACTACAAAATATTTATCACGCGTACTCTACTCTACGAGGCGTACCGATCAATTTTGATTATCTTTATTCATTTTCTAATTTACCACCGTTTACAATAACACCATGACTTATGATAAATGACGATATAAACTTATATTACTGAATACTCGTCAGTTGCTAACTCTCGTGAGGTTTGGAATGAAGTGTTCTTATCTTCTCGTCGACGCGATATCAACTTCCAACAGAACGTTCCACTTGCGTTAGACCATGCACACCCGCGACCACCAGACATACTGAGTGGAGCTCTGGTCGTGTAAATTGATATGGCATGTTTGCTTGAGGCAATTGCTGCGTTGGTTGAAGTATCGGACAATGTTGCAATGCAAGTGTTGCACTGCAGACAAAGTTGCACGCTAACGTGAAGCATCGGACAATGTTGCAACGCTAACGCTGCCGCCACTTTCTTTTATGTGTCAGTTCAGCTACTCTACAGTAATTCAAAATTTTTTTTTGGCTCATTAAAATTAGCGAACACAGAGGCTTGAGACAAACGCAAACATTCTACAAAAAAACACCATTACATTCTCCAAAGAAGGTCGTTGCATTACAAGGGGGACGTCAAACCGAAAGATGTAAACGTGGCTGAAGTGAACCACTCATCTCTGCCTAAAGCAATGAAACTTGACAGAATTTTTATCGCGTAAAACAACAAACTAAGCAGTTTCGACAGGGTGATTATCTTATCACTTCAACCCACTCGCAATTTTCCTCTAACCGGGATTTGAGCCAACAGAACTAAGAGGCAACATGGCACTATTTTTCTGACACACGTCAGTCGCGGTTCAGTGACGGTACTTAGACTAAAAGCCGCTCATGGGCTGTTGACGTCAGTGGCGTAGGGCATATGAATCGGCTGGTCGGCGTCAGTGGCGTAGGGCGCCAAGAGCGAGGTTATCACCCCTTGTCTGTGTACCACCTTGGCATCTTGTCAGTGTACCACCGAAAAGCGCCGAAAACTTGGCTTCGAACCTTACACGTTTGCCTTGAAATAAACGCAGTAGACACAAGAAATAGCTAAACAAAGGCGCAGGTAAAATGACACACGTCTATTTGATACCGGCGCTCCGGTTCATGCTATGGTCTCCAAGTGTTCGATTCCTTTTTCCTTAGCGTATGTAATGGCGATGCTCATGAGCTTTTGACGAATGACATATTCCTGCTGTAAATAAGTTCAAGCTACTCCGATTTTTGGGCGGTAGTCTTCGCATCTTATCTTTTACTGTTTCTCCAATGGTGGTTTTGTGATGAAATTTCGCTTTTGGATATTTTAAAATTTTCTGAATCGCTGAGCAGGTTGTTGGATTCTCAAAGAACTCGTCTCAACAATTCATTTGTAGTCACGCTCTTAATTTGTTCTACTGCTGCTTGTCCGAGCTCTTCTTTCCATGAATTTGTCTCTTTATCTATGAGCCGTGCGTTTGTTAAATCAACTTGTAAGATTGTTTTCTTTGAGGAAGACCGCTCTATTGAAATTGAGATATCAGCGCAAATGAAGCTTCAATTAAAGCTCCTTCACAGTCCTAGATCCGACTTTAGATTGGTTTTGCCCCTGACTTGTATTGGGGAACATCTACAGAAAGTCTTAAACGAAATCTGTAAATCATAACCATTTCAATACTCGCTTTCTTACACTGTATCCACATGCTAAAAACTATATCAATGGTGTGATTCACAAAAACACCAGCATCCTACAAATGATTCACACAAAACAAGGTATATGTTAATGTGTAAAACTTGGAGGTTTAGAAACGGCAATTCACAATCTTGCCTTCTAACTGCACACTTCGAAATATTGCATAGTACCACATCAAACAATGCAATCAGCTACGCGGAAAAGAACTTTTATTAACTACCGGACAGCTTCCTATAATTAATAATCGTGAGCACGATCTTATCAAGGCCTCTGCAATCCCAATTCAAGAGAACCAAAAAATTTTTACAATCTTCGACATAAGATCTAACATGCTTAGAGTCAACTATGGAAACGAATTACAGTGAAACTTCTGTGCAACGGACAGCTTTGGGAACGATATATATACATAAATATATATATGTGTTTATATATAAATATATATGTATATATATGTATATATATATATATATATATAGTATATATATACCTATATATATATATATATATATATATATATATATATATATATATATATATATATGTATATATATATATATATAGTATATATATATATATATATATATATATATATATATATATATATACATATATATATATATATATATATATATATATATATATATATATACGAGTATATATATATATATATATATCTTCTGCTAGTATAACTTATTAGATGTTCATTTTGTGGCAGGACAGCTCCTATTGCGATTTCACTTGCAGCTGTAACTAACTTACTTGTACTCCAGAATCGGAGCATCCTTGAAGATACATTTCAACTTCCGAAATGCATCAATATACGAGGGCGTTCCGATAAGTACTCAGTCTACAAAATAAAAACGAAAATTTTGGAGAAGCGGCTCTTTATTTCTCAACATAATCTTCTCTTAGTTCGATACGTTTTCTCGAGGTCTGCAAAGTAGGCATCGGTAGCAGCTTTGACCTCCTCACTCGACTCAAATTTCTGCTCGGCGAGCGACTTTCACAAGTTTGGAAACAAAAAAAGTCGCACAGGGCCAAATCTGAAGTATACGGTGGATGGAGTAGCAATTTGTAGCCCAATTCAACAAATTTGGCCGTGGCGACGGCGAAGGTGTGAGCCGTTGTCATGGTGGAAGACCACTTTTTCTTCGCCAAATGGTGCCTTTTTTCTGTAATCCGCTGTCAAATCGGCCCAATAATTCGGCATAGTAAAGCCCTGTGACTGTTTTGCCCTTCTTCAGGTAGTCGATGCAGATCACACCTTGTGACTCCGAGAAAATTGTGGCCATCACCTTTCCGACCGATCGGATAGTCTTCGCTTTTTTTGGAGCAACTTTGCCGAATGAAGTCTACTATTTGGACTGCTCCTTGATCTCTATTGTGTACAAGTGGAGCCGTATTTCAACGTGGTCTCACGGTTACGTTTGTTGTCCGGAATGAGCAAACCCGGCACGCGTCGCGCCGACAGCTTTCTCATGCCCAAAATTTCATGCAGGATATGACCCACGCGGTCTTTTGAGATGCCTATTACCTCAGCCATCTTGCGCATCTTCAATCAGCGGTCTGCCAAAACAAGCTCATAGACTTTTTCATGTTATCCTCTGTGGTAGCCGTTTTCGGGTCACCTGGGCGTGGCTCATCAAAAACTTACGTGCGACCACGTAGAAGCTCGCTAAACAAATTTTTACGATAGCCAATGCAGCATCCAAGCGCTCATTGATTTCGCTACACGATTACCCTTCCAAAAATAATAATCGAATCACCGACCGATATTGCTCTTGCTCCATTTTTTCTAAAATCCGCAGACACTCCCGCTTCCAAACGTAGTCAAAGCAAAATTACGAATCCGATTCGGCTGAAACAATAGCCCTCTACAAGAATTTACTGCACGATAGTGAATCTCTCTTGTTAGAGTGATGGCATCGGGCGGTGGTGCTAACTACTTATCGACCCGCCCTCGTATTAGGGATCGTTTTTATTATTTTTACACTTTTTCTTGACATATTTTGTCATTCACTTTCGCATAATACTTTTCAATTTCTAAGTCTAAGCTTTTGAATACTCTCAATTTGTCCATATTTTGTTTCCTAAATACTCAGTAGCTCTTGAGGAAATCCACATTTATTATTTTGGATTTTTAGATTGGCGATCTCAATCTATTTTTGAACACTCAACATATGCTCTTCAATGAAAGTACTGCATATCAAAATATCATTCATGTACACAACTCATATTTGGTTTATAAAATCTCTAGTATAGATCAGTAAGTCGTTGAAACATCGCTGGGGTATTTTATACCCCCCACGGCATCCTCACACACTCATAATGCCCTAAAGGTGCTGAGAAGGGTGTTTTTTTATCCTTCTCTCAGTTGACCTGGTGAAAACCTTTGACGGTTTTAATTTTATGAAATACTGAGCCCTGCCCAGTTTTTCCAATATCGACTCGATATTAGAGATGGGAAACTTATAAGGTGTTCGAGAATAGAATTTCTTAAAAATATTCGGCTATACTTTACTATACTCAAGTAATGTAGTGTGTTGACGCTTTTCAAAAACGGGAGTTTCGGAATCCATTGAATTATAAATCTGTCCACTTATATTTTCGATAATTTTATAAAACGTTGATTTCTCTCATAGTTTCAGATAATTGATGCATAATAACATAAAATACAACTTATTGACTGTCTGTAGTTTAGATACATGAAGTTTTAATATAATTTCGAATACATTTATTGTGAATCAAATCACGGAGTAACGAGTAAACAAGCGCACAGAAAATCAATATTCTTTAAAAGTGTAAACTGAAATTGTTGTAAGTATAATTCAAATGTTATTTAAGAATGTCGAATTTGATAGTAATATTAAGAAAAAGACTGAAATATGAAAACATTATCGAGAAAGATAAAAGTAGTTTCCGTTTAAAAAGTTAATAAAATGTGCAAAAGACTACAAACGAGTAAATGTTTAAGACGAAATGTAAAACTTGGAAATCGACAACGTAAACACGAATAGAGATGAAATGAATTAATAACTAATTACTTAACGACACTTAAAATATCCATATATATATATATGTATATATATATATATATATATATATATATATATATAAATATATATATATATATATATATATATATATATATATATATATATATATATATATATATATATATATATATATATATGCATAGTCTTCTGCACTGCAAAGTGACCAGCTTGATGCGCCTCGCGAATAATTTCAACTTCCATTGCCCTGGGCACCACCAGCAAATCATATCCATCGATGTTCTTGTAGATAAGTTCGCCATTCATTTTGTAATTTTTATACCCTGTTGTTCTTAATATCTCTGCCACTGAAACTAAGTGTTCATCTTGTCTTTGTAATTTTCGGATACGCGCTGTTATTTCAGAATTTATAATTAGAACTTTTGGATACCTGCTCAAACAGTCCGCATGTTTCATTGCGTCGCCACTTCGGTGCACTACTTCGAAATCGTACTCTTGCATGTAAAAAATCTATTGTGCTACTGTGCGTGGAACTTCTCTCTTTGCTATTGTTTGCTTAAACGCTGAACAGTCTGTTGCCAATTTAAACTTGATGCCCAACTAGTTGTATCTGAATTTTCTCATTGCCAAAAACGCTGCTTTGACCTCTAAGACATAGCTATGTTGCTTCGATTCTGCTTCGGAAGTCTTTCTACTCCAAAATTGTACCGGGTGGAAATTACCGCCTACTTGCTGTAAAAGTACGGCTCCAAAACCATACTGGGATGCGTCTGTGTGTAATTCGGTCTTCGCATCACGGTTATAAAGTTGGAGTACCGGTTCTTTCGTTAATAGTGATTGTAACTGGTGTACAGCTCGTACTTGTTCTGCATTCATAGCAAATTCGGCACCTTTCTTAAATAATTGTGTCAACGAAAGAGCTATACAAGCAAAACCCTTGGTAAATCTACGGAAGTACCCAGTCAGTCCGAGAAATGATTGGACCGCTTTCAGGTTTTTAGGCATCGAGAATTTCTCAATGGCTCTCGTCTTTTCTGCTTCAGGTTTTACTGTAACGTTTTCGACCATTTGACCCAAGAATTCAATTTTTCGTTCCAAAAAGGAACATTTCTGCCATTTGATCTTCAACCCATATTTAGCTGCCAACTGTAATACTTTTTGTAATTTATGGATACCTTCTTCGATGGTTGCGCTGTAAACCACTATATCGTCCATGTAAAGCTCCATTACGTTTTCGTTTATAAGCTCTTGAAAGATGCATGTGACAAATCGTATAAACGCTGCTGGCGAGTTACAAGATCCAAATGGTGCAATATTGAACTCGTAAATGCCACTCTTCACCACAAACGCCGTAAACTTCTTACTGTTTACTTCAACGGGTACATGGAAAAAGCCGTTTTCTAGGTCCATGACCGTGAAAAACTTTGCCGCCTGCAGTTCTCTAGTATCTCGTCAATTAATGGTACAGGACAAGCATCTTTGAGTACCATCGAATTCAGTTTGCGGAAGTCAACACAGACACGGTAAGCTCCATCTTTTTTCTCTACGACCACCACGCGACTGGCATAATCAGAAGTAGATTTGCGTATAATATCTTTTTGCAGCCATTCTTGTATCTGATTCTCTACAGCAACCTATTGATGCAACGGCAATCTGCTTGGCGATTGACGAAACGGAACTGCATTGTCTACCGTTATTTTCAGTTGGATAGCACACTTGAGTTCTGCTTGCTGATCGTTGTATTCCGCAATCATTGCTTCAACACGCTTTTTAGTTTGTAGTGCTAGCTCACCAAAGTCTATTTCATTTTCAGAAATTTGATATACATCTGCAAACTGTTCACCTTCTGGAACTATTACGCTCGCAAATTTGTAGCCTTTTTCGTTATGCATATCTTCAAATTTGTCTAAAAAATCATTGCCAATTATGACCGGATGTTTTAAAACGCCATCGTCGACCACAACAAATTTTTGCTCCACTTCAAGTTTATCAATTTTAACTTTCGCAATAATAAAACCTTTTGTTTTTACTGGCACATTTCCCAGTCCATACAATGTCGTAACACTATTGTCAATTGCATCATTTTTCAAGCTATTCTTTAGCACATGTTTTTGCACAATGCTCGAAAAAACCAATTACACTTTTATTGTTGATAAATATGTCTTGTAAACGTTTTTCGTGCTTAATAAGGTTCACTTGCTTGTTATTGTCTTTACAATCTTTGGCGAAATGCCCGTGCAAATTACACTTGAAACACTTCACATCCGACTTGCATTGCGCTTTTTTATGATCGGTCGCCCCACAATTAAAACAATGGTCTCTCTTTATTTTTGCATCATCGTTCGTTTTCTCGTTTCTAAAATTCGTGCTTTTGTTATTGTTCCACTTTTCATTTTTGTTGCACTTTTCACTGTTCTTTACTGCTTTGAAAATTTCGTATTTTTCTTTTAGCTCTCTCAAGCTTGTAGATGAATAAAACGAATATTTAATTTCTTGTTTCACTTTTAAGCCATCGACTACATACTGCACAATTGACTTCTCATCAACATTTCCCATGGCCGCTAATTTTTTCATATGCAAGACATACTCATGAAGTGTTTCGTATTCTTTTTTGCTACGTTCGCATAATTTTTTATGTAAAACTCATCTATAAATTCTGATTTTAAACTATCGTAATCACAAACCGGGGTTGAGTCTAAAAATAATTGGCAGTTTTCACCACTTTATTTCGAGCTTACACATACATTTACTGTTTATCGAGTTTGTAAACCTCCGCGTTTTTCTCGAAGTTTTCGAACCATAACCTAACCGGAATGCTGATACCATCAAATTCGTTGATCACTTTGTTAAATGACTCAAATGATACAGGCGGTTTCTGTTGTTGATCAAGCTTCAGCGCCAGCAACCGTAAAATGTTTGTTAACTCTTCACTGTCTACTGTTTGTGTTTTCTGCTGAGATGTTGGCATTTTCTCGTAATCGTTATCAACTTTTGCACTTTTTATTCTTATTGTTGTTTCTACTTTTTCCACGTTTATTGTTCTTTTGACTCCTCTGATTTTTTCTACGGCACTTTCAACTTTTCTGTTCGTATTGCAACCACTTTCAAACGAACTTGAAACACTATCAACTGTCTGTTCTCTTTCAAATGTTCCTTCCAACTGTTCACCTTCAATTTCACCTTCTTTTCTCCTTTTTGGTGTTTCTTTTCGCGCTGACTCTTTGTGGTTTATTTCACATGCAAAATTCTGATCGGATTTTGTAGCTTTACCCGAATTATGCACGTATTCTTCTTCGCACGAACTGTATACATCTATTTCTGATGAGTGCCGTTTTCTAGTGTGGTTTTTATATCGTATACTTCTTTCACTTGGTTGATTTGTGTGTGTATCCCGTTGCATTACCTCATGTAAGGGTTAAAATGCACATTTTTCTGAATTTGTACGCCAAATAATTTTTAAGTCGATAACTTTTTAAGAATCACTTCTGCGGATACTGCACGATAAATATGCTGGCACTTTGAACAATTAACACTTTTAATGTTTAGTTTTATCTCTTAAAATTCGATCGATTTCTTTTCCGCACTTGTACACTACCGTTAATTCTTCTGATTAATTTGGTTCGGTTGAGCCCCCAAATGTAAGAATTGTAAAATGACTTGTTTTATTTAAGTCTAACAAATTAAAGTTCAGGTTTATTTAAACGAAAAGTTCAGGTTTGTTTAAACGATGAGTTATTTAAATGAATTATAAATTAAAAAGTAATTGAATTCACATCTACTGTGCAAAAGATAGCACACACGACCTCAGCACCGCAACGTCGGAAAATCAACTGTGTCTGATCAAAGGCACGACCAAATGTCCAGAACCGCTTCTACAGTGTAGCCACGCTAACATGACTGATTGCTATTATATATATATATATATATATATATATATATATATATATATATATATATATATATATATATATATATATATATATATATATATATATATATATATATATATATATATATATATATTATATGCAAGTAGGACTTCAACTGAACATGAGATAAACAAACTGATTATTGAAAAATAGCTTTTGGCTATACACTGGGCGATCAATTTTTTTAGACCATATTTATTTGGAAAAAAGTTCATTGTTGTGACAGACCACAGACCGCTAATATCACTATTCACTCACAAAAACCCATCGTCCAAAATGACACGCATACGACTAGACTTATCAGACTATGACTTCGACATAATATACAAAAAAGGCAAAATGAATACAAATGCAGACGCGTTGTCAAGAGTCAAACTCGATTCAAAACATTGAAAGACATGATTCCCAAATGCGATAAAGACCAACAAACAATATTTACCATTACTCGGAGTATGACCAAAAAGCAAACTCCTGAAGAAACAAAAATGTTCTATATTCCTACAAAAAGAGTAAAAACATATATATGGGGTTGTACATCCTTATCAGACATAAAAAATGTTCAAAAAGTCAAATTTCGAATAGAGAAGAATCAACAGTTCAATATTGAAAAAGATAGTAAAAATGGACACATTCGTATGAGATTCAGTGACAATCCTTCGAAATTAGTTTCGAACATGGAGAAACTGACTTCAGGAATGTCCAAAAGAAATATAATTGAAATAGCTTTAGAAAGAGCAGATGGCATATTCAAAACGTACACGATTGAAAAATTCAAAGATATCCATAATAAAATACAAGGAAAATTAGTGAAGAAAAATATGGTACCAATGAAAATAATCGTATACAAAAACCCTGAAATAATAACTGAAAAGACAATACAAAATAAATTAATAAAAGAGTATCACAATCAACCATACTCAGGACATTTAAGGTGTACGAAAAACACTCTTAAAATTAAAACAAAAATATTTTTGGAAAAACATGCATAAAATAGTAAAAAATCATATATCAAACTGCGATTTGTGCCTTAAAAACAAACAAAGAAAACACATCAAAGAACGACTAACTCTTACTGATACGCCAAAGACAACCTTTGAAGTTATCTCTATAGATACAGTAGACCCCCTAAGAATATCCAACAACTTCAGGTATATACTCACAGTACAATCCGATCTCTCTAAATATGTAATAGCTCATCCCATGGAGAGCAAAGATGCTGAAACTATTGCTAAAACACTAGTCGAACAAATTATTTTAAGATTCGGTTTCTTTAAAATTCTAAAATCAGACAACGGAACAGAGTTTGCAAATGAACTAATGGAAAAAATTTGCAAGCTGTTAAATATAAAACAAGTATTTTCAGTACCTTACCACCATGAAACTTTAGGATCAGTAGAAAGAAACCATCGAGTTTTAAATGAGTATTTACTAAATTTTGCCAATAACCACGAATGGGATAAATGGAGACCCTACTACACATTTGCGTACAATACGTCACCACATGTTGACACTCAATATTCGCCGTTCAAACTTGTATTTGGTAAAATTGCTTCCCTTCAAATGACACATTGCAAACTAATGAAAATGTATACAACATCGACGATTACGGAAATGAGTTGAAATTGAGACTTAAAAAAGCATCTATATCGCCAGAAATATGATTAATAAAGCAAAACAGACAAGACAAGAAAAGCAAACTGTAACCAATCCTTCAAATTTTCATCCAGAAGATCTAGTACTAGTTAGAAATTTGAATAGAAAAAAGTTACAATGTCCATACCAAGGTTATAAAAACCTATGACGTAAATTCAACAGTATTGATAAAGAAAAAACATATCACACTAATTCATTAAAAAAATACAATCATTGAAAAAGTCAGTAATTTCAAAAATATATATATGTATACAGTATGCATGAAACCACACAAAACATTACAAATTGCAAAAAAATATACATATACACATATAATAACAATAAATCAAACAAATGTTTACTCAAAGAAAGTTCCAAAATAAGAATAAAATGTAGATTAAGCTCTGTACACAACAAATAATCAAACAAATCAATGTAAGTAAGCGGAATTCGAAATTCAAAAAAAAACAGAATCAGTATGCTAAGAAATATATAAAGTCAATAACAACAAAAAGATATATTATTATTTGTACATCAGAGAAACCATACAAATGAAAAATAGAGTTATACTCAATATTTTGAAATAAAAATTGAATTGACTAGATACATATCATTAACTTAAATTTTCCGTTACCGAAATAAATAACATAGTTATTGTATAATCTCAATTTATATGCATAAAAAAAAGAAGAAAACAATCAGTACTCAAAAATTTTAAAATTAAATCAAATTTAAAAATCTTTAACTTTGCTGTGAGGGTGTAATATGACAACATAACAATCAGATGATTGTCCAACGTCATTCAATATGGCGGACTCTTGTGCTAAATTAAGCATTACCATAATTTGAAACTATTAAGCATTGCCATAAATTTAGAATTGCCATAGTTTAATTCAGCAATATAAAATTAATGCAAAAATGCCAGCAAATTAAATACTAAGTGAAAATAAAGTACTGTTGGGTTAACTTAGTATATAAGGCGGAACGAACTTCAATAAAGTCCCAACTTCTCTTGTATACGCTGGAGTACTTTTTTTGTAAGTATAAATATCCTTTGCTAAGGGCGTGAAAATGCTCGCATGGGATTCCTCCTTCGTTTAAGTAGATACAGACTGGAACGCGTTGCACGCTTGTATCTGCATTCTATAATTTCACGAATAATTAAAATATTGAGAAAACAAAATATAAAATACAAAATAATAATTCTCTAAGTCGGAAGCGAATTGGAAGGCGTTTTACGCTTGTATTTGTGTCCACGTAATGCGAGCGTTTTTACCCGCAAAAATTAATTCTAAACAAGGGAACTTTAAATAAAACTAATAAAATAATTATAAAAATTGACAAAATGTCGCCACAGGGCAATGGCTGGAGTTTCTCAAGTGCCAGTATTACCACACTTATGAAGGCTTTCGAGTTAGAGAAATTTTTGTAGGCACATATTCGACTTATAGAGGTTTACTTTCGATGTAATATTATGCAGAGCTACAGAGGAAAACTTAATGAAAATATCTGACGTGAATATCAAATTTATATCTGACTTGATCATAGTTTAATCTGAACTTCATTCAATTCATTTAAAATATTATTCCAACTTAATTTATTTCAGTATTTTTTGAGCTTACTGTACTCAACTCCAAGTTGGGTCCACTAAGTATGTTAACAATATCTTAAAAAATTAGTAATAGTCTTTAATAGTTTTTTGTTTTAAATTATTTGAAAATGCTGAATCTGTTGCATTTTCAATATTGTAGAGAGCGGAAAATACAGTGTCTTCTGTATTGCTGTTTTGTTCCGTAAAGCGCCTCAAACTATTCAGTGAAATGCTTGCTTGCTTGATAGAAACCTGAGGAGCCTGTGGTATGTTACTTAAGTCTCCTTCGTTTTCTTCGTAATAAATCTCCGTATTTTGACCGGCTGAATCGGTTATTTCATCATCAGATAATAATCCAGCAGTTACCACTTCGGCAACCAAAGTGACGAAGTCCTCAAAACAGATTTCAATGCCAGACAGAAGCGTATTCCATCCGACCGGAGGCTTTGTTGTATATATTTCTTCAACTTCAGGATCAGCTCTTTATGGTAACGGAATTCTACACCGTATGAAATAATTTTTTATCGTGGTCGTAGTTACATTTCGTTATGATTTGTCCACCATTCTCATCGCTAGCAATACGTCAATAGACGTACTAGTGTTTTCTTCCATATCATCTAAAATTTGCTTGATTACTTCCTTTCGGTAAAATGATTTGAAGTTTGTAATGATACCCTGATCCATTGGCTGTAATTTTGACGTTGTATTAGCAGGAAGATATTGTATACGAATAGCTTTCATTGGCGGAATATAATTATGTGAAGTACAATTGTCGAAGATCAATATAATTTTCCTTTTTCCCTCAGCCATTTTTTATCAATTTTTATAAGCCAACTTTTGAATATGACAGAAGTCATTCAAGCTTTTGTATGAGTTTCAAAATTTAACGATAAGGATTGACATTCTGAAAAATATCGTGGTTTTTTGGCTTTATCAATAATTAATGGTGTTAGCTTTTCTCTGTACCTGACATATTTGCAGCGAGTAATATAGTCAAACGTTCTTTATTATGCTTTTCTCCATGGCATGTATCATTTTTGGCGTTAAGGTCTTGTCAGGGAGACATTTAAAGAAAAGAGCAATTTCATCTGCATTGAAAATATTATCCGATGCGTAGCCACATTATGAATTTTTCAAATCTCCTTTCCACCCGCTGTATACTTCATTGTAAACACTGGCGCTTTCCCCACAAAGTTTTTGAAAATAAGATCATTTCTTCTTTAAATTTTTCCAACCAGCCATTACTTGCCCTGAAATCTTGCATCCCAAGTGACTTAGCGGATGCCTCCGCTTGTTCTTGGAGCAGTGGTCTACTTACACTAATATTATTGCTCCGATACTGTTTAAACCACCTGAGTAAGCACTCTTCCAAATTAGGAAATTCAGCTGCTCTGTTTCTTTTACTAGATAAATCTTAGCCATTTTCTATTTTGCACATTATTTCACTTTCTTTTGCCGTATTGATCAGCGACATCTTTCTTTATTTTACACATTTTTACAGCCTCTATCACTTTGAATTTTTCAGATATGCTTAAAGTTTTCTATTTTCTTTTGTCGGCACTTATCTTCTAATTACACTCACTTCTCAATTTTTCGTTTAATAGGAATTCACAGCTTAAAAGCTACACCACTAATAAACACACAAAACCTATGCACAATGTGGGGACACGTGTCAGGGTCATTTGATTTCTGGAATAGAAAATCTCATCCATGGAAGAATGTTCCTGCATAGGACAATAAAGGCAACATTTTAAAATTTTAACGGATTAATTTTTTCTTCGAGTTAGAGAGGCGGTATAACCGCAAAAATTCGATATATAAAGGTAATAACATCAAACATTGTCTTCTTCGAGATATAGAGGTTGATTTCATTTTGTCGAGTTATAGAGGGAAATTTTATACTGAGACGCATTTTTCGTAAGAATTTATTGTTTCGACTAATAGCGGTTTTAGATTTCGAGTAACAGAGGTTTTATGCTTTGAAAGGAAGGGAATTACAATTTTGATTCGAGCTATAACGGTTTTCAACTTATCAAGAATCGACTTATCGAGGTTTCACTGCATATAATATATATATATATATATATATATATATATATATATATATATATATATATATATATATATATACACTCGCGCTCAAAATTAAGTATACGGTTACCATTTTCCAATAAAATTAGTTATAAATCGAGCTAAAATAGTAAATTGAAGACATTTTGATATTTATTTTGATATTAAGCTGCTTTATTATATATTCATAGTCAATTCAACGGTTTTAAAAATACATGTTGTATAAATAAAGAAAAAAAACAACGTCTTAAAACAAATATCAGTTCATCTAAAAAAAATATAAATAAAAAAATATTGTTTTAACATTAAAATTCAGTCAAAAAAAATATTTTTTTTTTTTAAATTCAGTACTTTGTGGCGCCCCCTTTACTGTTTATCACCGCCTCCAATCTTTTCGGCATACTTTCCACCAAATTTTTCAGTTTTTGTCGGTCTATTTTGTCCCATTCGTTTTTAAGCTCCGGAAAGAAACTTTGTAAATTTAGTCTTTTACTTCTAGGCACATTGGTATCCAAAATTGTCCAAAGATGTTCTATGGGGTTTAAATCAGGAGACTGGGGCGGCCATTCAAGTTTTTCGATGTTTTCTTCTAGAAAATATTGGTTTGCAGCACGTGAGGTGTGCTTAGGGTCATTGTCTTGCTGGAAAATAAAGTCCCTAACTCCAATTTTCTTAGCAGAAGATTTTAAATTTTCTTTTAAAATTTGAACATAGTCTACCCCAGTCATCCTCCCCTTGACGTGAAACAAATTTCCTATTCCAGCCCAGCTAAAGCATCCCCATACCATAATTGAGCCACCTCCATGCTTAACTGTGTGCTGGAGAAATCGGTCCTCTAGACCTTCATGTGCCTTTCTCCACACTTTTTTCCGTTTCTTTTTGCCAATCAATTCAAATTTGCTTTCATCTGACCAAATGACCTTCTTCCAAAACTCCAGAGGCATGGACACATACTTTTTTGCAAAAGCTAAGCGCTTAGTCTTATTTTTCTTGGTGATCAGTGGTTTTTTCTTGGCCAAATAGTTTTTTAATCCAGCCTTATTCAAGCGCCGTTTTATTGTGGACGTAGAAACATTCAAGTCTAGTGCATCCTTAATATCTGCTGCGGTTACTGATGGATTTTTAACAGCTTCTCGTACAATTCGAGCATCTTCTTTAGGTGTTGTTGAACTTTTTCTGCCCTGCCCTGATCGTTGCTTAACTGAATTCGTTGCAATAAATTTGTCAAAAACTTTTTTTGCACCCATTTTCGATATATTATACTTCTCTGCCAACTCACGATACGACATACCATTTTGCCGGTCGGTTACGATTGCCTTTCTTACTAGTTCTGTTTTATGGAACATTTTTTTTGCACCCTGTATAAAGCAATACAAATCACAATTACAAAGCTAAAAATATAATATTTTTATATAAAATTTGTTCACAATACAAAAACACAGCTTTTATATTAAGAAATTATTAAAAAACTCCAATTAGTTTTGAATAAGATGTGCACAATTTACCCGTATACTTAATTGTGAACGCTTACACTGTTACGAAAATAACACTTGAGCAAGCTGACGGCACAATAGATACTAACTATTGCATCATTCAAACATGCAGATTCTCTTTGTATTGCGTCGTAACAAATAAAGTATAAAATTCCTGGAAAACAAAAGTAATTTTAAATAAATACGAATATATAGCAAGTGTATGGCGCCGTATACTTAATATTGAGCGCGAGTGTACCTTGTATTCAAATATTTTTTAGTGATACATTGAATAAGTAGTCTGTAATGATCAGTGTTCTTTATTTGTTCATCTTCATATACAAACAGGTTTTTATTAATGAAATAGTCTTGAACGGCAATTATGATTTTAAGCAAGATACTTTTTTCAGAATGTTTTCACTAGGATTTAGTTGCATTTTCAAGCGTAATAAACTTTCGGCTTGTCTCCATGTCTGAACTACGCTCATGGGTGGGGTTTTTAAGAAGCCTTTTGATTTGTAATCAATGGGCGATTTAGTTACATGGGGGCCTTCTAAAGCTAACAAACACTCAGGACAAATCAACGATTTATTCAGTTTGAACACAGTAAATCCTGATATGTAGTACACAATCTGCTACACATATTCAGACAGTTCTGTTGAATACATTACATAACTATGATCTTGTATGAATTGCTGATCAAGTAAATCGGTTTCTTCCATAATATCTTGATCGATCAAAAGTGACCTATCTGTGGAGGCATTTATTCGTGATATTGCCTGGTCACTTGCATGTTTTTTGTATATTCAAAATAGTGATATTAATTTAATTTGACATCGGACCAATAATTTTTTGTAGGCTGATGAATAGACGGACTGATGGATTATTATTGTGGTTAAGATGCATTCGTATCGAAGCAAAACACAATTCCAAATGGTCTTGGTTAAGTTTGTACATTGGAATAAACGTAATCTTTTTAGAGGCAATATAGTTTCTGTACTAATAAGCAACGTTTTTAAGGCCAACTATTAGCCCCATGTAGCCAGTTTCCCTCGTACTTTCAATCAGCAATTGGTTCAAGTAAGTTGTTAGCTTGTATAAATAAGAAATACAATGTTGTCATATGGTAAAACTTCACTAGCGTTGTCTACACACAATGCACGTTTAAAATGCTGCAAAGTAGACAAATTCCTACTGTTTAAAATGTCAAATGCATTATTTACTTTACATATAACCTCTGTTAATGGTTAAGCTACTTTAAATTCTGGTAAGTTAAGGAAGTCTTCACAAAAGCCGAGTGCATCAGCTACGAACTAAAAAGTTGCGTAGCTAGTTTTACGTTAATTTTTTTCTTGGTAAAATAAATACATGCTTGGCGTAGCTTATTGCCCAAATGAACCTGATCTTTTCCTTGCAAATTAACAAGCCTCTGAAGGTAAAACCATTGAATATATTCACCATCCGGATTTAATAAAATTTTCAAATCTCCAAGGGTATTTCTGACCAATTTAATCATATGGCAAGGATCAGGATGCACAATGTATTCTTCACTCCTATATTTGTGCTGTAATTGTGAAGGCTCTGATGTGATTCTCAAATCGCAGCCCAGTAATTTCATAGCACTTATATTTTGGCATGCTCCACCAAATGTTATACCAATGTTATTAACACCACAGTTACTTAGCTCTTCTAAAGCAAGTCTAATTATGTTTGATTTTTTATCTCTACTTAAGGATGTAATAGGGAAAATCCGATTGGTTCTTTCCATGACCTATTAAGAGCTACTACCATTAACACTAAAGCTTGGGTAGCTAAAACCCCCTTTCTACCACCGTCTCCCATGCCTACATATCCATATGACTTCTCTCCATCCCAATCGACATATTCGCGAATGTCTATCTCGTCAAAGACAAAGTTAACAACTAGTCTTTCCCCATTTTTAGTTGCTTCTTCACAAGCATTTTTTATGGCATGAAGTGCTTCATTTGTAAAGTCAGGTGAGCAATCTATACGCCGATACCATTGCAAAATAGTTTTTGGATGCGGAAAGCAGTTATCGAACATTTCTCTAAGATAACTAAAGCCTTAAGGGTAGAGGAAGTTTAAATTGAGTGCGAAAAGCCTGATGTTGTCATTGTATCCTCTGTCAACCAGTCCATGTTTTGCTTTTCTTAAGTAAAAATGTAGAAAATCGTTTGTTGGCCCCGCAATGTCCGCTAAAATATTCTCCAAATCATTGTCAATAAAATTTTCTTAACTTTTTTAATTTAGCTTTTTTGACAAGCACTTTTTCTTCTAGATCACTATTACTTTCAGTCAAAGTTTGAAGACATTCACTGAGCCTTAACTTGCTTTCTATTTTATCCTAAATAAATTAGTTTTAGTTAGAGTTATCCTTTTATGATGTTAAAATTTAACCTTTGCAACAGAGCAACTATCATGTTTGTTAACAAGAAGCGAATATGGTTGTGAACAATAAAATTTATTCAAAGCATTCAGTAATGTAGCTCAAGAACAAAACGAAGCAATATTTTAAAAAGGGAAAACTTACAGTAAAAATTTTTGCGCTACTTTCAGATTTCTTTGGCTTGAAAATTAGTGAATTATGATTTTTATCCTGAAAATGGTTTAAATGATATAAAATTTGATGCGCGCTATAACAGTTGAAAACAATCACCAATATAATTTGAAAATAAAATTTTAAGTCAGAAAAGTGGGCATGCAAGAAATAAATAACTATACAAATTAATGAAGCTAGTTCAATATGAAAATGAGTTTGAAAATTTTCAAGAAGTTAGTAAATACAATCAATCACATGAACCACAACCATTTTTGCAATTGCAAAATATTACGTTTAGTAGTTCGGCTGGTGCTGGAGGTAATAACGTTCGTATGGGCTCCAGGATTTCATTTTCAAGCATCCAGCCCCATTCTTTAGGTTCTAAGTCCTTCCCTAACCACGTTTGAATCTGGTAGTAGACACGTTTTATGTGTTGATGAGCTGCTACACTTGTTGGTGGAAGTGTTGACAGTTGTACAGGTTTATTTAGTTTTGTAAATTTGATGAATTGCAACGGTACAATTTCAAACTAACGAATAATCTTGACTCATACAAAGTGGAGAGAGTGGCCTTGAATACTATAGAACATCTGTCCCGGCAATGAATAGAAAAGGGCATAGGGTAGGGACAAGTATTTCCAGGTATATAAGTATTGAGAAATTTACGCGTTTTAAAGAAAAGATATATAATGTCGTATTAACTTAAAATAAAACTAAAATATATAATCCAGAATTAATAATATTTTATACTTAAATAGTTAAATATGAATAATTATATATAAATAATCAAGTTACTTACTTTAATTAAATATAAATAATTAATAGTTAGTACATAAATAATAGGCATTGTTTAATAATTATAATTTCCAAGTAAATAATTGACTTTATAACGTACTGATAACCATAACTCACGCTTGACCTTGCATTAGGCCGTATATGACTGTACGATGTGCACTCTTCGCGCTCTACCTTCAAAACGGTTGGTCGTATGAAAAAAAAGTTTAAACAAAAGTTGTAGGGAATTTTATAGCCTACAACTTTTATAATAAATGCAAATCTCATTTAACCGATAGGAAGCCAGATATTCGCGAAAAACCGATTTTTGTGACCTTTGACCTTGAATATCTTGAGACGCGGACACGATAACGATTGTGACTTTTGAGACAACATTTAGAATGACAAAACAAAGGTTCATACCAATTTGCAGCTTATTATCTTTCATTCCGAGGTGAAAGCCCTAATATGACTGGGCTATAAATTGATTGTCATCTATTATGTTCTTTGGTTTTCCATGATTTGCGAAAAAAATTGCCAACGCTTCTTTCAGGCTGAAATCATCAGTTGCTGTTAGATTTAGTACTGAAGCGTATTTAGAAAATTTGTCGTTACTCGTGAATATTTTGTTGCCTTTCATTGATAATATATCAATCTGTATGATTTCTCCTATATCCGATGGGGTTTCAGTGTCTTTTTTTTTTTTTTTATTTATTTATTGCTCAAAAAAAATACAAATATAATACATGTGTTATCTTATTTAAGAAAAAGAAGTAACAATTATTCAAAAATATAATTCAAAAACCTTTATATCTATAGTCTTTATATGAGCACATTCCTCATTGAGCACTGCTCGTGTCGAGGAAATGGCTTGCTTATGTCAGCATCACTGCTTACAATTTTTATCAGCCTATTTAATTTTCATGTGTATTATTTTACAATAACTTTTTTCAGAAATAAAAGAACAAGTAAACAGAGGATAAATTACTTTTGAAATTTGTTGTTTCACTTCTTCTTGGGTAACTGGTACTAAAAATAAGGAGTCTTTAATATTGTAACTGCTGTTTGAAGACTTTCGAATATGATTTACTGAAACATTTGATTTAATATTGTTTGAGATATGTTTTCCAATATTTACAAAATGTTTATTGAAATGCTCAGCAATATTTTGAGGATCACTATGAGACACTTTTACTCCCTCTGTGGTGAAAATATCAGTGGTTGTAACATTAGACTTCGAATTTCTACAACCCACTGACTCATTGATTAGCATCCAAATCTTTTTATTATCATTGCCGCATTCACTTAATTTATTTCTATATTAATTACTTTTTGCTCTCCTTATTAAAGATTTTAAAATATTTTTGTAGTTTTTGTAAAAAGTTTGTAAGTTTACGTTAAACGGTTCTTTAGACATTCTTCTCGCAATATTATCCCGTTTTCTTATAGCCTTAATCAAACTATTAGTTATCCACGGCTTCAACCTTTTCAGTCTACTAGAAGGTTTTACGGCAATCTTTAAGCTGCAGTTTAATACATAAACTACTCTACTATAAAATAAAGAGAAAGCTTTCTCAGCATTTGTCTCCATAAATACATCTTCCCAATTATCTTGCGACAGAATTTCTTTGAACAGTGAATAATCTATGATTTTAATATCTTTATTTTGATTCTCACTTAAAGCTTTATTTCTATTTTCTTCTTTGAACCATTTAATATGACCCATAATAGCAGAATGATCAGTTGCGCATGTTGTATAAATTGCTGTCTGAAAAATATTATCTGGTTTTGACTTTAAGAAAAGGTGATCTATGCAGGACTCTCGAGTAATTGATTTTCGAGTGCAACCATACAACGACCTTTGTAGTAATTGAGGAGTATGGCTCTAAAAGCCAGCGCTGCCACAGGCACACAGCACAACTCCGCACGAACTACCACATAGTGCTGGAGCTCATGCTCCACCAACCTTAACTCCGTCTCAGGCAGTCTCATTTCAGTAGTCCGCGCGATTGTGAAATTCAATTCTAAGATTTGTCAGTAGGGCGCTTAGCGGCGCGTAAATAATTCATAATAATGAAGAAAGTTATTCAGCCAAATGTTCGAAAGGGGTACGGTCCACCTAGTGCCCAACAAGAAAGCCAAATGAATGCAGTACGAAAAATACATAATTTGCTATCAAGTGGAGCTGTAACAGTCTCAGGACCAACACAACCGCGTATTCTAAAACAAAAAATTGGTGTTACGTCGAACGTTTCACTGTCAACGTCCCCCGGTACCATCCAAAATAGTCAAACACAAATTGTTCAACAAGTGCCCGTGTTGCAAGCAAACAGATGCTACGTATGCGATGAAGTTGTGGGTAACCAATGTACACTTTTATCAGAGTCTGTGACGTCACACTCCAATACAAAATTACCAAATAAAACAAAATTTAGAAGATGTAATATGTAAGCGATGCGTGACGATGATAAACCATCTGGATCGTTTGGAAATAGACTTTGAAAGGGTCAAATCGAGTTATTAAATTTTATATTCGAAAAGTATGGTCTATTGGATGAAGATCGCCTCGCAGTCACCTCGCCACCATCTAAAATGCAGAAACAACACTGGCAACGCGGTGAAAAAGAACACGTAAAATATCAACCCAAACCGTTCAGCGTGATACACTCGATAATCAAATGTCGAATATGTTTGAAGGCAATGAGAAGCTGGCACAAACCCAAAATTGTAAATCAAACAACACCCCAAAATCAACAACAGTCGCCGGCACGGAAGGGCCCAATTAAAATTTACAAATGCATGTCGTGTGAATTTAAAACAACAGATTTGAAGCAATTCCCGCCGCATTATGAAGCTTGTCGCCAACAAAATGGATTCCGATGTAAAACATTTAAAAAGATTTGCGTAAATATGACGACGTTAAACAGCAGGTCGCCGAAAAACATCTTAATGAATATAATTGCAATATTTGCAACACAAAATTTTTAAACGAAATAACTTTAAAGCAACACATGGAGCTGGATCATTTAGAGAACAAGTCACCGAGTGGTGGTGTCGTGGCCGGTGCACAAACACTCCATTCCTGCAATTTGTGCGAGTATAAAACAACCGATAGAGAAAACTTCGACGACCACCAAAAGAAACATCTGTTCATCAAAATCTGAGGACAGACACAGAGAAGGGGAGTCGAGTTGGAACTGCGAACGCGTGCGGTCGCGAAGAGAGGAAATTTGAATTATATTTGCAAAAGTTTTAATGGTGCAAAGATAACTGTATTTAATACCTTTAATCGAAATTGGATTATGTGAAGAAACTGCAAAAAAAAATACAGTTTCCATATTATGTTTCATTCCTGTGCCATTCTAAGTGAAAGTAAATACCGTGCAAGCTTATTAGGGGCTGAGAGGTGAAACGTCTACAGTTTGGATATACTCGGATGTCCGCGAACATGAAGGCATCGTGTACTGTTGGATTGTTGCTGGTGTGCATGTTGTACAGTTATCAAAAGAAATAATTTGTCAGGTTTACATGGAAAAATATCTTTTCGCGTGTCGCGAAAAATCCACCTTACGGGAAACGTGATTAGCTAGTGCTAAATATTATCTTTGGCGGAATTTCGGAAAAAGTTCCAAACTTATTGGAATCGGAATTTGAGAACATACGTACTTCAAATATTCATTGCGTTCATGTTCGGAAAAACAAGAGAGTGCGAGGTTAGCTGCAGTTTGAGAGGAGTAACCAAAGTGACGAGCGATGAAAAAGTGTAATTTTATCAAGAACTTAATGAAACTTGAAAACTGTAAGAAGTGCTGTGCTATGTGATTATCGATACAGAGTTGTGCAAAGGTCTTGCCGGTTCCGAAGTTCAACTAATCACTGACGAACAAGGGATGACGATTGATATTGAACTTTAATGGATTCCATAAAGTTTGTCTGTCGGGCGAGTGACGGTTTACAATTTATTTAAAGAAGCATACAATCATTTTTGTATTAAAAACCACGGGTAGATTCCATTTGTCCCATTTTCTATCAATTACCAAAGTATTTCGTTGCCGGCTTTCGACATTTTCTCCCGTGTTCTGTTAATTCGCGTGTTTGAAATCCAAAACCTGGAAAGTGGAATTGGCAATCAGAGGACGACAGGCTGAGTAATTCGGGAAATAATCGAATTTTTAACATTCGACCTCAATTTGACGTTTTGCTCTGAAACTTTCTTGCGTGCTGCTACTGCTGCGGCCTGCGACCATCCGATGGATGGATGGATGCATTTTTCTTTGATCGGGAATCTTGTTTAGCTGGTGTTTCTATAATTCAAAATAATTGAGCCGCGAGTGTACTGGTGAAAGCGGGAAAATGAAAACAAGCGGAAAGTGATTGAGAACGAGTGGAATTGTTGCGGGGTTTCGCCGGGACTATCGAATTAACAAAATACAAATGCGAATGTGAATAAGAGAGTAATTTGGTTTCTTGAAATTGCATTGAATACAACTCAACGCTTTTACAATAACACCGGAAGTGAATGAATGAATGAAGCACTTCAATAAGTCGCCGGGTTTATTAGTATTTATTTTTTTGCATGGACTGTTTTAAATGATAAATAATCTTTGTTATTCCTTGTAAGTCGAGAAAAATTTTATTTTTGGGATTTTCCCGAATTTAACAGAAGATACCTGCACCCATCGAGCGCTCGACGGAACATGCAGGTGAGTACCCTTTGGTTGCCTAATTTTGTATTTATATACTTTTGGTTACATTTGTTTTATATCTATTTTTTTACATTTTTTTTGTATACGTTTTTATATTTGAGTTTAAATTCTTTTTCTAAATTAATTAATTTAGATATCCGTTTAAAATTTTTTTTATGCGTTAGATTTTTTTTTTTGGCGCTTACCTTTCAAATTTAATCAAATAATTAGTAAATTTTAGTTTTTTTTTGGAAATTTATAAATTACTTTTAAAAATTGAAAAATTTATGGGATGATATATTAAATAAAAATGAAGTAATAACGTACCCGAGGGTCTTTCCTTTCCTCCATTTCTAATCGGGTATAGGGCCCGGTACGGTGGCAGGCTTCCATCCCAAAACATGAGCCAGCCGCCGGGTACAATCTAATTCCTTCTTTTGTTTCAGGTGACGTTATGGGTTGAGTGGCCCAAACAGAGTGCCTTTTTATGGCCTAGATTTATGCAATCCAATCGTATAATTTTATGACATAAATTGGTCACCGGGGTACTCCCCTTCTGATGGGAAGGTTCATACAATTCAAGTTGTATGAGTTTTCCACTCAGAAGAGGAATACCTGGCCACTTCAACCAGCTATCAATGGATTTATTCCGGTTGGGTGGGTATGAAGGGGCTCCACCACCACCCGGTTGCCCCTCTTTCATTTGTGGGCCATGAACTTCGTTGGGTAACGACGAGGTCACCCCAAGTCCGCCTTTTTTCTCAGGTTTCACTTGTTCTTGTAACAAGTACATCTCCTTCGGTGAGGTTATCTACAATTTTGCGACTTTGGTCGCCTTTTTGATCTGAAAGCAATTCATGAATGCGAAATTGTTTTGTAGTGGGTCCTCGTGCCGGGGAAACGAACCCGCCCCACGACACCGCAATGCTAGCCTGCCAGCGCATTCACGCGTCTCCGGACGAGGGCATTCTCGGCAGATACCTCCATTTTCCTCTGCCGAGGCAGCAGACCATCGCTGCAGTCCTTCACGGACATTATTGAACATCTTTATTCACTACAATTGGCGCCCAACGTGGGGCCCGAAATGCCCGGCTGTATCATCAGTCGTGAGCACGAGACAGTCCATCGTCTCTAGGTGTCCCCACTAGGTGCTAGAATTATTGGCGGGTAGATAACTCCCGAGGGTAATTGCACTGATCGTGCCCCAGCAAATAGTAACTTTCGAACTTGTGTTGTCTTCGGACATCAATATCGTTTGGTCCTGCTTTTGACTTATACTTTGGTGGTTTACCACCATTGTATAACTAGTAAGGCCAAATGATA
This sequence comes from Odontomyia ornata, assembly GCA_963969285.1. Classification (NCBI taxonomy): domain Eukaryota; kingdom Metazoa; phylum Arthropoda; class Insecta; order Diptera; family Stratiomyidae; genus Odontomyia; species Odontomyia ornata. The sequence continues at coordinate 152,190,701 of OZ017740.1, read as the reverse complement.
TTAGAGTCCCTTTTTGTGTTCGGAAGTTATTATCCCAACAACTTTTTGCTGAGGATTCTGATTCGCTCCCCAAACCAGCAGTGCCTAGGTGTCTTAAATTACATGGATTTTGATTTCATGTGATTGGCTGATTAGCTAATCCATGACTATCCATGACAAGACACGCGCTGCTTGTGGATTAGAATCCAACCCTGGGCTAACAAGTTGCAACTTGAGAAATTTGCTAATGAGGGATCACTTCTGAACCCTGATTTTCATGGTGCCACAAGAGAGTGTCCCTGAAACGCTTTAGAAGGATTGTGCCATTGGTGTCCATACTTGGGAGGAAGGACGGAAAGAAAAGATCAGTTATATTTTTGTTTGATAACGTAAATTACTAAACTTTTTTTCATATCTTTGGTTTTTTTTTGAGAGGATTTTGAATAGCTCGCCACTGACGGCCACTTTTTGGGGTTTTGTCTTGTTAATACTTAATTATTTCTTTCATTATTTATATATATATATATATATATATATATATATATATATATATATATATATATATATATATATATATATATATATATATATATTCATTTAGGTTTTTAGTTAGCAATTTAAATTTCATTTAGCATGCCCACCAAAAGAACTCCCGAGAGGAGAAAGTTGCGGTCGGATGCCGGACCAGCGCTCTTGTGCTCCATATGTCATGAGGACATGGATGAGCTCACCAGTCAGAGGTTGCAGTGCGGACACAGGCTACACCAGCTGTGTTTGGTCCAACTGCGGCAAACCTCATCCACGTGCCCGCTCTGTCGTCAGCCTCTAGGAACCCGCCCCACGACACCGCAATGCTAGCCTGCCAGCGCATTCACGCGTCTCCGGACGAGGGCATTCTCGGCAGATACCTCCATCTTCTTCTGCCGGGGCAGCAGACCATCGCTGCAGTCCTTCACGGACTTATATGAAAAGTCATTTATTCACTACACCTTATAAACCCGTATTGTTCTAGTGTCGCCAAATATTCATGGCCAATTTGATTTAGATTTTCTTCCTTTATATCTATATTCATATCTCCTATCAAGATTTGGTTTCTAATGTCTTTAAAGTTCCCCAAAAACATTTCTAAGTCATCTACAAAACATTCTGCATCTGTATCATTTGGGGATCGGTATATACAAGATATAAGTAATTTTTCCTTCAACATATCAAAAACAATATTAAGTGAATTGCAATTGCCGATTTCTTCATTTAAAACTTGAAAATTTAAATTAGTTTTTATATACACTATAATGCCATCACATTTATTGTTTTTTATGGGTTTGATTATTTTATTGTAGCCACTAAGTTCAAAACTATCAGAGGCATCAAGCCACGTTTCAGTTAAAACTATGACATCAAAAACAATATCAAAAGAAGAAAGAAGCAAACATAATTCGTCAAAATTTTTAGCAATGCTTCGAATATTTAGATGAAATATTTTTAGGCTTTGAAAATCGGAAATAAAATATTTACTAAGCTTTGGATCGTTTAAATACATAGTGTTGCTTGTTTCTAATTCATTAATAATATCAAACATTTTGGAAAGGGAAAAAAGTGTTATTCAAATAGGATCAATTTGCTTAAAATTCATTGGAGTAGATTTAAATTCAAGTCTTCTTCAAAGTTAATCCTATAAATTTATCCCTGCTCTGATTTTCTAATAAATACATTTTCATCTTTAATCCATACATACTTGTAACTATTTTCTCTTGCGAATTTTTTGGTTGTGTAAAGTAGCCGTCTATAGTGTTGACTTAAGTGAAAATTCACATAAAACCTGTCTGCTTTAAAGCTTCCGTGAATGTTTGAACATATGAGTTGCTCACGTTTCGCTTTAGCTGCTGCCATCCACGCAGCCCTCGCTTCATCCGTAGCAAATCGTACAACAATTGATGGGGATGCGTTAGTTTGATGTCGTTTAATCATTTTTCGCATTGAAGAGATTGGTTGATTTTTGTTAGTATCAATATGGAGCAGCTCGCCTACTTTGTTGTATTTTCGTTTGGAGTCAATGGAATCCCATTTATTTCCAATTCCGTTGCCAGCTTCGACTGTTGTAACTGGTTTACTTGCAGTGTGAGGCTTTTAATTTGCACGTAATATTTTTCATTTTCGTTCGATAACTTATTGCACAGCGCCTCCAGCCCCTCAATTTTTTTATTGTAACTCATCATTTTTGCATTAAAATTATCAATTTTGTTGCAACAGTAGTCCAATGATTTTTTATATTCTGCCAGTTCTTGTTTGAAAAATTTTTTTAGTTCAGTGAATTCCGTATTTTGAAATTGGAGCTCACTTTTCATCGCCCGCAAATTTTCAATTATCTCCTTATTGAACTCATTTGAACTTTTAGCAGCAGGATCATTAGCGATTCTGCAATTTCTACAAAGCCAATTTCGTTTTTTATCCCTAGTGAGTTTTCTGAAGCTGCTTTCACTGTATCCAACACAGAAGAAATGGCACAGTTTTTTACAGACAATACAGTCTAGTGAGTCACTGTTTTCTGCAATGGGTTCATTGCACTCTAAGCACTCTAATATGGAGCTCATTTTATTTAATATTAGTTTACTTCACGAAGATTACAAATTGTTTATGTGTTGATAAAAGGAATGAGTTTCTGATCCACTAACACTTCTCACGACGTTAATAACAAATTTTTAATTTTTAGAAGCTTGACTAACTAAAATTCAAAATATTTAGAGCAAGTAACTACCGATTGCGATGCTGACACGTTGAACGTTGAACGTTTAGGATTGTTTTTAATTGGGTAATTTTCGAAGACCGCAGGGCGTCTCCAAACGTGGGACGAGATTCCCGCAAACGCACTGAAACCCACCTTTCGGCTTTTATAGGATTTCTGTCATGTTTTGCCCTTGTGCATGTTTCGCATGTATTGATGTATTTCTGAATCATTTCTTTAAGGTTTAGATAAAATATTTGTTTTCTTAATCCATTATAGTTTTCATGTATACCAGAATGTCCTGTTTCCTTTACATGATAATATTATGTTTTTGACTGTTTCTTCAACATCTTTCATATATTTAGCCATGTATGAGCATCTAATGAATTTTATATTTCTTGTATCAAAATTTTTGATAATGAGTTGTTGTATTTTATTATAAAGGTTATCATTAAGTACCTATCTTTTTGTGTCTGATGATTTTTTTTAGATTTCCTAAAAGGGTCGATTCATCTCTATTGATTTCATTTTCGTTGATTATCAGTCTTCGTCTTCGGAAAATAGCGTTTGCAATATTCGTTTTATTCGTTAAAACTAATTAGTTTTTAGGGAATTTATGGTAGTTTCATGGATTTCAAAGTGATCATTGAGATTTTCGGCGTGGGTATGAATGGTTGGTACTAAGCTGTCTTGATCTTCGTCATCCAAAGGATTCATTTCTTCATTTCTTACTATCCGTTAAAGGAAGTCTGCTGGAACATTGTCTTTTCCTTTGATGTACTTCTCTTTGATGTTGTATTCTCTTAATTTAATTAATTAGCCATCTTTTGTAATCGGGGACTGATATCTTTTCCTTTATGTTTGACCTGAAGCCATTTCAATACTTGGTGATCAGTGTTTAAAGCAAATACTTTTCCATATAGGTATCTTCGAAATTTTTTTACTCCTCAGGCGATTGCTAGGAGTTCTTTTTCCACTGTAGCATAATTTCTCTCATGTTCGTTGAAGATTCTGCTTGCATACCAGACTGGACGTATTTTGTGTATAAACACTGCTCCTATAGCGTAGTCTGATGCATCTGTTGTTACTTCGAATTCTTTATCCATTTCCGCATATTTTAGCACAGGTGGGTTAATTCGACATTTCTTCAATATGTCGAATGCGTTTCTATATTCAGGGTCTTCAATATTGATTTTGTTTCCTTTTTTCAGACATTTAGTAAGAGGTAACGCTAATTTTCCATAGTCCTTAATAAAGTTCCTGTAATATTCTGTAATACCAAGGAATGACTTTATTCTTTCGGTGTTTTTGGGATTTCTACTTCGAAGATTTTCTTGATTAATTTATGATTTGGTTTTATGCCTTTGTCCGCTAGTATATGTCCCAGAAACTCTGATTTCCTTTTCATAAAGTTACATTTATCTGTCTGTAATTTCAATCCATTTTCCTTAAGTCTATTTAAAATTTTCGTCAAATTTTGGATATGTTCGTCAAGAGGCGTTGAAAAAATCAGTATGTCGTTCAAGTACACTATACAAATCTTATTTATTAGTCCGTCCAATACTTCGTTTATCATCCTTTGAAATGATGCTGGGGCATTTTTTAAACCAAAAGGCATTCGATAAAATTTGTAGTGTCCATATGGGGTTGAAAATGCTATTTTTGGTCGGTCATTTTCTTCAACGGGAATTTGATGGAATCCTTTAACTAAATCGAGTGTTGTAAAGTATTGAGCTTCGCCAAATTTGCTCAATATGCTTTCAATATTCGGGATTGGGAATTTATCTTCGACGGTATGTTCATTAAGTTTCCTGTAATCGATAACAAATCTCCATTTATGTTGATCAGAATTATTTATTTTTTTAGGAGAAGAGGAGAATTACTATATATGGGGACTTAGATTTTCTTATTATGCCATCCTTTAGCATTTGTTTTATTTGAGATTCCACTTTTTCTTCGTGGCTATCAGGGTATTGATATATTTTTGAGAAAATTGGTTTTTCGTCTTTCGTATATATTTTATGGGTAATTTTATTCGTTGGTTTTAAAATATTGCCTTTCTTGTAAAATAACTCCTGACATTTTGCAAGAATTTTATTTAGTTTGCTTTATTCTTCAGCATTTTAATGGTCAGTTTTAATGTTTTCTCCGTTGTCTTCAAGTTGAGATATTTCATTTGATAAAATAGTTGGGAATATAAAAGCAATTTTAATACTATCCACTCAAATAAATTTTTCACGCATGTTAATTAAGACTCCTAATGGTTCTATTTTATAATTGCCAAGAATTGCTTCATCATCCCTATCTTTAATTTCCATTTGTTTCCAAATCATGTATTTTCAGAATTTTGGGGTTTTGAATTCTTCTGGTAGAGGAGTTATTATTTCGTGGGATGGTTTAAGATTTCCTGAAAGGGTATTAATAAGTAATTTATTCTACAATTGTCGTCTTTTAAAATTTTTCAATTTTAGATGAGTCAATAACTGATAAGGTGCTTCCAGTATCAATTAATGTTCTCACAACTTCTGTTCCTATTGTTATATCTATTATGGGTAAATTTCTTGAGACGGGTCTTCGCAAAAACCCTGGTTTTGTGCCTGATGTTTCTTTCCTGTGTGTAATTGATTTCCATTGGTTCCGGTCTTTGTGAATTTCGGCTGACATTATCCTGTCTATTCCTTTGGTTGTTTCTGAAATTGTTTAACCTATCATTAGCCATATTCCTGTTTTGTCCATTCGAGATTACTGAATATTGTTCGTTGTCTCTCCTATGTGGTATGAAGTTAGGACGCTGAAAATTATGATAAAAAGGATTTCTATTTTGGAGGGGATATTAATCATTTGATTTGTTTTGGCGATATGTTTGAAATTTGTCGTTCGACTTATCGGAAGATATATTATCGTATTTGGGGTTATTAACCATATTTTGTTTAATTAGATATAGATATGACTCTGTAATATTGTTTGATTCAGTATTCAATAGAGCTACAGACATTATTTTCGGTGCTTTTTGTTTGAATATATCATTGATTAGATCAGATATACTGTTTTCGTTATATATAACACTTCGTTCACTATTTCTTTTGGTTAAAATATCTGATTGAATTCTCAATAAATAATTGTTAATTTCACTGACGGATTTCTCCGATGATGCTCTCGTTGTTTTCTAAATAAGTCTTTCGTATGATTCTTGCGATAAAAATGCTTTCAGTAATAACTCTCGAACTAGGGGCCATGTCCTTCGATTTTGTGAGATGTTGATATGACGTCTCCAGCCTATCTCAAGATTTTAGGGAAAATATCGAAGTTTTCCACGAATTCTGTATCTTCTGGGTTCCCTATGCCTCTATACATTAAGTCGATTTGTCTAATAAAAGTACTCACATCTTCCTTTCCTGTAAAGGGTTTTACCGCTGCCATGGCTCTTGCAGTCGTATCTGCTACCGCATGCATGTTTGCTGCTCCGTTAGCTTGATCCTCTCGGTTGATCGCTTGATTGGCTGCTTCGATGTTTAGATTTTGAGTTTGTTGCCTGATTGCTTCCATTTTTTCACTTGTTATATTGTTTCACTTTTAGTTTTTATTTACGCTGCCGATTTTTTGTATTCTGAGCTACTGCAGGCTTCTCAGTTTGTTATTTTTAATTTGTTAAAAGCTACCTTTTGGATTTCTTACGGGAGTCTCCCCGTAGTCTTTTTAAGATTCCTTGTTTTAAGGCTTGACGGAATCTCCAAAAGGTTCACTTCACTCGTTTTATTCGTTACTTTTGTTAATTTACGTGCCGTTTTTTATTATCACTGCACTATTAACTGTTCACTTTATTTAAACTTATTTTGCTTGCCAAGTCCATGCGGCTCACAAAATGCACTATTCCGGCCTATTGCACTTCTAAAGGCAGCCAACACATCGTTCAATAGGTCCCGAGACTAACCCAGAGATGGTGCTAGTAGTACCAAACTTGAGGAGATCACATAGTCTTTTCTAAAATTTCAAACACAATTTCAACAAAATTAAAACAATCTATTAACTGAAACGTCATCAATGAAGGTTGAAAATACACAAAATAAAATTTGACAGAGTTTCGAATGTTTTTATTGTTCCGCTCTGCCGCTCCTCGTAACTTTTGATTCACTGATTGCTTCAATAGATGCCAATCCTTACGGCTTTCATGTTGATTCTCGATATGTTGCCACAATGCTCCTTTCCAAGCAGTTTAGTCAGCTGAAGATGACAAGATTGTCAAAATGCACATTACATCTTGAATGTAACATTTTTGTCTGCATCGCTTTAGCTTTAGGACCCTGGTATGTCCTTAAAGTTGTAGGTCCTGGTATTGTTTGTGGCGTCATTGTTGGTGAATCGGAACTGCATGAGGAAGTTCCTGCCATGGCCTCATAGTATGCTGGCTTGAGTCGCTCGATGTTGACATTGATGAGTTTCCCATTCACATCGAGAGTGAAAACATTATTTGTCTGTCGTTTCATCACCTTGTAAGGACCTTCATACGGATGTTCGAGTGGCTTTTTAACACGATCCACTCGAATAAATGCATGCGTGCACGTGAACAAATCTTTATGCACAAATATTTTCCTTTTATAGTGTTGGGCCGCTGGAGTGGCGCGAATCTCCTTCATTTGTTCCCGAAATTTTTCAACGAAGAATTTAGGATCGGGAGGCATATCCTCATCGAAGAAAAATTCTCCTGGGATCCGTAATGTAGCACCATACACCAATTCAGTTGCAGTGGCACCGATGTCATCCTTTACGCTAGTTCGCAGCCCAAGTAGAACAGTTGGTAAAACGTCCACCCAATTGGGATTGTCATGGCACATTATTGCCGCCTTTAATTTTCTGCACCAACGCTCAATCATTCTATTGGCGGAAGGGTGATACGCTGTGTTCCGAATTCTTTTACAGCCAACGAGGTGCGTCAACGCCTGGAACAGCAGCACGAAAACGACATATCCATGTTGTGTAGAATGCATCTGCAACGACATCAGCTGTTATAGATGGGATCGGAACCGGTTTTTGCCATCTCGTAAACTGGTCAACCATCGTCAGCACATAGGAGTATCCTCGAGAAGATGTCAATGGTTCAACAATATCAATATGTACATGGGCAAATCTTGCATCTGGCATGCTGAATTGCTCAGTGGTGGTTTGCCGTGCCTGCTTACTTTACTGCGCTGGCATTTGAGGTATGTCAGAGCCCATTCCAAGATATCTTTGGATATGCTTGGCCATACATACTCTCTTTTTTTGTTGTGCGCCCGCTGGGATGTGGTATACCATGGTTTATGTCGAATATTTTCCGCCTAAGAATTTTTGGGATGTACGGACGAATTTCGGAAGTAAAAGTATCGCAAAATATAGTGTTATCCGAGTTATCGATGCGAAGTTTACGCAATTTTAACACTGTCTCCGAACGAAGTAACTGTTTCAGCTCGTCATCCTGGTTTTGAGCTGCCGCCAAATCCGGGCTGGTGATTGCAATGGAGACTGTGATCGAGCTAACTCGTGGCAATGCATCTGCTGTGGCATTCTCGGTTCCTGCAATGTGGATCAACGTCGTTGAAAACTGCCAAATAAAATCTAATTGGCACTTTTGTCGTGGAGAAGCTTTCTCCGCTTTCTGGTTAAACGCGAACGTAAGCAGTTTGTGGTCCGTGTTGATTATAAGTGGCCGTACCTCTATCATATTTCGGAAGTATTTTACAGCACTGTAAATCGCTTGTAATTCACGATCATAAGTGCTGTATTTGCCCTGCGCAGCTGTAAATTTCTTTGAAAAGAATCCCAGCGCTTCCCAGGTCTTGCCATTTAGCTGCTCAAACACCGCTCCCATGGCAGTATTGGATGCGTTGCATTTAAGCGCCAGTTGGGTATTTTCAATTGGATGCCGCAATAGTGTTGCATTTGCCATCTGCTCATTGCATCGTTGAAATGCCGCTTCAGGATGCCAGGCTATTTTCGATTTGTCCTTTTTCTTAGCGCCAAGTCAAAATCTATGTAGTGGCGCCTGAATTTCAGCTGCACTTTGCAATGATTTGCGATAAAAGTTTATGGCTCCTAGGAATCTTCTTAGTTCGGCAATCGTTGCTGGTTTCGGGAATTCCAAAATAGTTTTAACTCGTGCAAGAAGAGGACTGATACCGTTTTCGTTGATAAGGTATCCCAGATATTCCACTGATGGTGTGCCGAAAGCACGTTTCGAGACATTGACTGATAAACCATATTCTCTTAGCCGTTCGAAAACAATTTGAAGATGCTTTTGATGTTATTAACTAATATGTCATCAATGTATGCGTAGCAAAATCGCAATCCACGTGGCGCAGAATCAATGTATCGCTGGAACGTCTGCGCCGCATTGCATAACCCGAATTTCATCACTTTAAATTCAAAGAGTCCAAATGGGGTGATGACGGCGGTTTTCGGGATATCTTCGGGAGCCACGGGAGTTTGATTATATGCACGTGTCAAATTTAATGTTGTGAAAACTTTGCATCCACTCAAATTTTGCGTGAAATCACTTGGGCGATCGGGTACTTATCCGGAATGGTAATGGTATTAAGACGCCGATATTCGCCGCATGGTCTCCATTGACCCGTTTTCTTAGCCACGAGGTGCAGTGGGCTTGCCCATGGGCTGCTAGACGGTTGGCAGATACCAAGTTCGAGCATAAATTCAAACTCTGTTTTTGCTTCACGCAATTTCTCTGGGGGCAATCTTCTAGCTCGCTCGGCAACTGGTGGTAAACACCGTGATTCCTAACCTTTTTAATATTACGAGGAATGGTAACGTCGTGGTATGCCTTTAACAGGTCGTGATAAGGCGTATTGGATGAAACAGACAGCACGGTAGAGCCAGTATTAAGCGAAACGTCGGCGATGGATTTCAGATTAGTTTTACCATCTACTGTCAATACGCGAAACTCGCTTTTTTCCATTTTACAAACAAATTACAAAGTGACTTTACTCTTACCTCGATAACTCTGCTGTCTGTAATCCGATCGACGTAAAATTTTTAACCGTTTCATGTAAAGGTTCGGACTCTATGGAAACGTGGCCAGTTTGGTACTACTAGCACCATCTCTGGGTTAGTCTCGAGACTTATATATAAAGACTATGCCCAAAAAATAAGGTGACATTTGAATTTAATCTGCGCGCGTCGAAGGATTTGAAGAATTATTTTTTTTAAGGTTGTTAGTACTGTCAGTGACATCTATTTCAAATTTACATGTCGTTTGCGTAATGCTTTCCGCCTAAAAAGGCCGGAATTGTGGAAAGGCAATTCTTGGTTTTTACACCACGATAATGCACCATCCCATACTGCACTCGTAATTCGTGATCATTTCGCCAAAAACTCAACCCATATCGTTCCGCAACTAACGTATTCACCTGATCTGGCGCCGTGCGACTTCTGGCTGTTCAGCAAGCTCAAAAGACCGCTCCGGGGACACCGTTTTGATACGATAGAAGAGATTCAAGCCACAGCGGAGACGGAACTGAAGGCCATCCCGGAAACGAACTACAATCAGTATTTCGAAGATTGGAAAAGCCGTTGGCATAAGTGCATTGCATCGGGAGGGGATTACTTTGAATGATGAAATTGATTTATATATATATATATATATATATATATATATATATATATATATATATATATATATATATATATAAATATATATATATATATATATATATATATATATATATATATATATATATATATATATATATATATATATTATAGAAATATTATAGAACGTATATACTAATATGAAAAAGCTATAAAAGGCTATTAATAATAAATTATTTTGAAATATCGGCATTAAAATAAAAATTTGCCTGCACTTCAAAATCACAGCAATAATACAAATATAAATTAATTATTCTTGAATAATGAACATTATACTTACTATAGCTCACCCACTTGCGTTGAATGTTGACGCATAACCACCAATCAGCAATGAATTTTCCTAAACCATAGAAAATTTTTCATCAAAACAAGATTTCGCTCTAAATATTCAACTTACAAAATTAATACTGGGAACTGCCTTCGACATCAATTTTCTGCTTACTCCAACTAAAACTACCTCTTCTGGTAGAAAACGGTCCTGGCACACAATTGAATATTTTGTTGTATTGCAGTCAAGGCGACCAATCGCAATAAGCCACTGACACTTAATGTCATGTCTTTTGGAAATCTGAAATGAATATAAATTGTTAAGTATTAAAAAACAAAACTAAAATAATCGCAAAATTAATTATTATATCTTCAACCCCCTCAAGATAATAATTTATATGATCCCGCCACTGAATTAGAGGGCCAAAATTTTATGTCACTCAAAATTGTTTGATGTTTGATAGCAAAATGTAAACAAAAATGAATAACATTTATTTCAAAGATTAATCATTAATTGAGTGACTCATTTGATTTAACGAAATTTACAGCACGAGAAAGTACACGGGTTAATTTATTAATTCTATTAGTATTAATACCTCAAATATGATCTCCCACTGACGCGAGTTATGTTACGTATCACTTTAAGTTATAAAAAACAAAGTTTTCTATAAACACAACTTTATTACTGGACAGATATGAACGCAATAATTATTTTATTCAAATAAAATGGCAAATTCAAGTGTACTAGACAATTAAGTATGAAACTTTAAGAATTTACAGAAATAGGTTGAGCGGATATGATGTGCAGACAAATGTGGAGCTTTTATACTACATTTGCATAAACAAGTTAAGTGATATGGTAGATGGAGTTGGCTAAACTGGAATGTAAGCTTTTGAAGAAATGTGAGTAGTGGGTCACGTGGACGTAGCGTTGAACCTGATGTGATCTAGGCGATGGGGTCACGAGGAGCTTGTGGACGTAACTCCTCCCCCGTCGGACTGAAGCGTAGGGAACAGGAACTGTAGTTTTGGTGTTACTGTGGCTGTAGCGGAAGTTTCGATCTCGAATTTAAATTTTCGCAATTTCCAAAGGATATATGCAAGTATGATGAGGACAATGGCTCCTTGAAGGGTTTGCAGAGAGAATGAGACTGCATATTTTCGGTTTGAGATAATTTCCAACTCTTTTAAAGATGATGTTGCGTTGAAATTGTTTTCTTTTAGCGGATGTAAGGTGAAATTTTCTTCCAAAGTGGTCATGTTAATTTTTCCAAAAGTGTAATATGTAGGTTATGTGTTCCCAAAATTTTTTAGTTACTCCTTCGTAAATTATCCCGTTTATTTGGATGTTACAGCTTTCAAAATGAATGAGTATAGTTCCAGAGACACTGTCGGGGGTGAATGGGCAAGTAAAGTTGATTGGTACTTCTGGGATGTTGATAAACAGGATGTAGTTATCTTGTGATTGTTGAATCTCGACTTTTACATCCGTGGTTACGAATTCGCAATCTGCTGGTTTGTTCTGGACCAAGCTACTGAAGCAGTTTGACGATCTTCTGTTTTCGGTGAGGAGTGGCTTTCGGCAGTAGAATACTTTTTCAACCTCAGGACATCTTTTTTTCAAAATGCTGGATATTGTTTGGGTTTAGGGTAATATAGGGTTTTGAAATAATCGAAAGGTTGTTCTGAGTTGGCTTGTAAATTTAATAGTTTGTATATATTCTCTTCCGACTGTAAATTAATATTTTCTTCTTTGAAGGTGTTATAAATTTTTGAGAGTTCCTGGGGGCTTAAAATTTGCTTTGAAATTATACCCAGTTTTGCTAGTATAACCGCTTCAAATATTTCGGATAAGTGATTACGAAGTATGTCTATTTGGTAGTTTACCTGATTAAGGAACTCAATGTGTTGAAAAAGATCGAAATTCTTCCTCATACCGTTATTAATCTGATCTTGATTTAGCCTCAAATAATTGCTGACGATGTTTTGTTGAGAGTTTATGTGCTCTGTAATTTCTTCGAATCTTTGAATAATTTGATGATTCCGGAATGATCGGAGCTTTGCGGCTTCCTGAAGATTAGGCTTGCCTGACCGTAACTTTTCGATTTTGTCGTTTAGACGGACAGCATCATTTGCGTCTATGTTTCCGGTAAGAAATTTGATGGCTGTTCCCAGACCATTGATTAGGCCACGTTTGTTTCGATGCTCAATTTGTAGTTCGTGCAGTTTAAGCTTTGTTGTGTCTAATGTATCTTTTAGTTAATGTATGCTTTCAAGTCTTGAGAGTGTTTCTTCAATTTTATCTAAGGTTGTTTGATACGTTTTCAATTGGACGATGTGTATGAAGTCCTTGTGTCCATTCTTTACTTTAGCCGCCCCTAGTGGTAGAAGTCCCCGGTTGTTGCGTAGGTCGTGTATTGCCAATCTCTGTCCTAGTGTGTGTGGTCAACATTTATTTGCTAAGCTTATCATCAAAAGCTTCATCGTTGACTTTTCTGCCACTTTGTCTTTTTTTTCAACACTGATTCTAATATTCATTCGGTGTTATCGACTAGTTGATTTTGACCTTCGATTTCGAAAAAGTAGGCTTTCCGATTTTCTAACTTCGATATACCTTCGACACTTTTCGCGATAATATTCGATAAACCGTCGATATTACTTTAGGCGAAAAATTAGAAAAGCGAACCGTTCGACTACGCCAGTTATGTTACTAATCACTTTAAGTTATAAAAAAACAGAGATTTCCATAAACACGACTTTATTACTGGACAGCTATGAACACAATAATTATTTTATTTAAGTGAAATGGCAAATTCAAATGTGCTAACGATGCACCTGACAATGAAATGTGAAACTTTAAGAATTTACAAAAATAGTTTGAGCGGATATGATGTGCAGAAAAATGTGAAACTTTAATACTACATTTGCGAAAACAAGTTATGTGATATGGTAGATGGAATTTACTAAAATGGAATGTAAGCTTTTGAGGAAATGTGAGTAGTGGGTCACGTGGACGTAGCGTTGAACCTGATGTGATCTAGGCGATGGGTTCACGAGCACCTGGTGGACGTAACTCGCGCGTGAATTGTTTTTACACTTCTTCACTAAACACTTCATTTTTCACTATTCCTCTAAAATAAACTCCCGATGATAGAACGAAATTTGATACGTACCGCACGCTACACAACTTTCGAACGTTTTACGAGTTCACGACGCGATAACTAAACAAAATACATGAAATTAACGTCTGTTTCAATTCATTTTCTTAATTTGTTTACATATTTTTGATTGACACTTACCAGTACCACAATCAATTTGACATTAGGAGCCCATATTTTGTTTCTTTTCTTCCCATGTACGCTGTCTTCGTCATACGATTTCTCCTTCATTTGATCTTACTACACTCATGCACACTGTACGTGTACTATATCGCGCTTCCTATACTACTTATTCCTAGACCTTGAAAGATACAACGAGACAAGAATGTTTCATTTCATAATCATTTTCCCCTTAAACAAAGAATTATTTTATTGCAAAAGTAATTTCAGTGACATTCTTCTTAATGCGAAAATATTAATATTACTACCACAATTATTCTTTTATTGTCACAAGAACATTCTAAGCACAGCTGAAATTATTATCTAATTTTCAATATTACAATGGCTTGAGCATCCAAAATGTAAATGCAACTAAAGCAGTGAAACAATCCAATTTTACTGCTTAAATTTCACGCGTCGCGACGGAAAGGTTATCCATGACTTCGACTTAAGCCATAACCAAAAAATAGATCGTTCTCACTGGTCTTGATTATAGTGTCTATTTTCTCTCCCACCAATTCAACTACCGAAATGCATCGTCTGAGCCGTTCCCAGCTGCCACCAACGACTAAGCCATTAAAACGTAAACGATTCACTGAATATTCATTGCAAAACAAAATACAGGTATATCCTACCAGAGAGATAAGTTTAATTTTCACGCAAATCAGACCAGGCCCGCCGCTAGCTGTTTGTGCGCCCGTGTGCAATACCCATTATGCCGCCCCATGGTAGAAGGAACAACAAGGTACGCTCGCTTATATAAAAAGCATTTCAAGCGATATCAAACGGAGTGTATTCGGAAAATACCCAGGCTAATGATATGTTCATATACAAAAACGTTTGTTCCTTATGATATTTTATTTAAATACATAGTAATGTTTTGCTCAACACAAAGCTATATGAATATGTATTATTTACAAAAATTGAGCTCTTCTTGCCTTTATGTTTGCAAAATCTGCTATTAATTTTTTCGTATCCAAGCTATCTAAAATTTCATGTTCAATCGAAACTAAAGCCAAATTACTTAATCTTTGCTGGTGCATTGTTGACCTTAAATAGTTTTTTATAATTTTAAGCTTTGAAAAGGACCTTTCACCAGATGCAACTGAAACTGGCAATGTAAGTAATATTCTTAGCGCAATCGTTATGTTTGGAAATGTTGAAATCAAGTCATTAGTAAAAAGATATTGCAACAAGGCCTGCGGATCATTCGACTGGTTTTCTGGAAAATGCAAATTTAAAGCTCTGATTTCATCAAATAAATCGATACCGTCAATGTCTGTTTCCCCATTGGAATTATCTTTAAGCTTTAAATGTAAATCTTTGCAATGTTTAATTAAGTCATCATTGCTGTAATTAAATAATTTATTGCTTAAAAAGCCAAATACATCGGTAAATGTTTTTAACTCTTCAAATCTATCCTTCAGAGAGAGGAGCGACTGATCTAGGATTCTGAAAAAAAACTCTACTTTATATTTGATCTTAGTGTCTAGTAAAACTTCATCGCTATGCTCATATTGAAACTGTGTTGGTCTTCGTCTTGGGCGAATGGTGTTTATTGGTGGAAAATCTGTTTGTGAGTTTAGAGCTTGGGCCACATTGGTAGCTTCTTCTAATATTTTCTCAAACTGTTTGTCCGTGCGATATTCGGTGAACTTAATAATCAATTTATCTAACAAATTTACACAGATTTGAGTATTCATTGTGGGGTTTTGCATAATTTTGCTCAAAGTATTAACTTCGTTTAAAATATCAAACCAAATTATTACTGAGCATATGAATTTATAATTTTGAATGCTCAACGCAAGGGAATGAGCTTTGTGAGATGTCGTACAATCCCATCCCGCCGATGCATTATCAGATATTTCCAGCAAGGCATCAAATATTTTTTCGAGATGATACCATAATGGTTTCACTTCATCGATTCTGCTAGACCATCTTGTGGAACTTAAAGCTTTTAATTTGAAGCCCGGCAAATATTTGCAAATTATCGACCACCTTTTTGTAGATGATGAAAAGAAAACATAAATTTCTTGAATTATATTAAAGAAATTTACAGTTTCGTGTGTGATATTGGCTGCGTCATTGACTACCAAATTAAGACTATGAGCCAAGCAGGGAACGTAAAATGCACGATTATTAATTTCTAAAATTTTCTTTTGCAACCCGTTGTGTTTTCCCCGCATGTTGGAGCCATTATCATAACCTTGGCCGCGTAAGTTTTGAAGGTTAAGATTTAAATCTGAAAATAAATCTATAAACAAAATTTAACAGACCTTCACCTGTGGAATTAGTGATTGGACAGAAGCCAATGAAATTTTCACAAATTGAAACAATTTTAGTTTCATTATTTAAGAAAACATGCCTGATCACCACAGTTATTTGCTCTGTGTGACTTACATCTGGTGTACAATCTAATATAATGGAGAAATATTTTGAATCTCTGATTTTATCTAGTATGTTATTTTTTATTGTGGTGCCAAGTAAATCAATGATTTCGTTCTGAATTTGATCGCCTAAATAGTGGGCCATACGGCTTGAATCAAATTTCGAGGCCTGGATTCTGTGAATATGTTCACGCATGACTGAATCAAATAATACTATCATTTCTATTGCTTTTAGAAAATTACCGTTATCATGCTCATAGAAAGTTTTAGACGTGCCTCGAAAAGCTAGACATTGTTGAGATAAAAACTTTATGACGGCTATAATTCTTTCCAACACATCACACCAGTGTTTTTTTTTCTGACTCTAATAGTTTCAGTTGCATTTGGTTTACAGTGATTTTATTTTTTAACATTTTATTCAATTGTACCAATGATTTCACATTTTCATTATGAGACACGCTTGTTTCATGTCTTTTCAGCGCTGATGATAAATGTTGCCAATCAGAAAATCCATTCAAATTAGAGAAACTGCTTAAAGATTTCCCAAATATTTTGCAACAAAAACAATATAATGAATCTTTTGAAATAGAATAAACAAGCCATTCTCTCTTAAATTGTTCTCGATTAGGGAGATTTCGGAAATAATAATTGTCATTGAACTTTCTCCCATCGTCATTAGGGGGAAAATCATAGTTAACCACTTGTATGGGACCACGACTAACCAAAATATTAACAAGATCACTAGTCAATCTAGTGGGCCACAAACCGGGGTCATCATTTAAATATAAACTGTCGCATACCACTGATGACGATAAAATGCTTACCACATCTTCAGGACAGGTTTGTCTTATTTGACTAGTGTCTCTTTCTGACAAAGGATTACAATCTACATAATTTTCTTGAGATACTTCCATCGTTCCTGGATTTAAAGCTGCGTTTGTTGAGGCTTCATCAGAATTTGCTTGAGGTGTTGATTTCTTACTTTCTGGCTTTCTTAAAATTTTTCGTAAGGAACCCATCAATTTCTCGTTCCGTGCATCTTTTTCTCGCTTTTGCTGCCGAAATCGTGCTCCAGAAAGCTTTCTCCTTCTTTGCGGTTCCTAAAATTTTAAGTAAATATTTCATGTTCGGCCAAAAATAAAAAATGGATATTGACTCCACTCAAACTCAAAAGAACTTTATTTTCTAGGTCATTACACGTCAATTGAAGCCGTACAAAGTCAGACATTAAGTACCTACTATCCTTCCAATCAAATTAAAACAAGTCGGGTAGACAGACCTACGCTCGTGTCAGAAGGGTTTTGTACTCATACTATGATATGCAAGCACTAATAATGATAAGACCTGTGCTATGCTATGGGTGTGAAACTTGGACCCTCACCCAAGCATCCGCAAACATGTTGAACGCCTTCAAGAGGCGGGTCTTGAGGCGAATCTTTGGAGCGAAGCGAGAAGGGGACCAATGGCGAATTCGATACAGCCATGAGATGTATGAAATATTTGACGAGCTGGGGTTTCAAAGCTTATAAAACTGTGGAAGCTGCAATGCAGTACTTATAATATTATGAAGTAATATTTAATGAGATCTCAAAGAAAATCATGTTACTCATACTATCTGAAATTTTTATTGTTAAAACAATTTTTTACAAAACCCTAAAAATCATACTATTATTAACAAAGTTGATCGAATTTTGGCTTCTGTTGCCTTTTTACTCATTAAGGTCTACCTGCATGATTTCAGACTTTTAGCGAAGAGGGGGACGCAAACTTCTCATACAGTGAGTGTAAAAAGTGTACGTACGATTATATGTCCGATGGTGACTTTTTCTCTATGTCGCTAGCTTCCTTTCATTTTAAAGGCTTGCTTTGGCTAATCATTAATCAAGCCATTTGACAGTAGCACTCAAAATAGCTAAATCGGGTCGAATTGTCCTTGTAACTAACCAATTGCTCATTTTCCCCCCAAATTTGGAAAAATTAACGGTTTTTCTTCCATGCACTTATAAGAAAGTGCAACCGTACGAAGACTTTTTGCGCATCTAAAAGGGAGTATTAATATTTTGTCAAACGTTTCGCTACTACTAAGTTTTTCAAATTGATTTTTTTGAACACTTTGTCACTCCCTAGTCTTAAAAAAATTATATGGTGCAAAAAGATACTGAAAATGTTGTAACGGTTCGGATAAATAATGATTTTTCTTGAACGTTTATAGTCGTACGTACACTTTTTACACTCACTGTAGATAGGATACTTTTGGCAAAAAGAAAATGTATAACGACCCCCTCGATATATGGGGAGACTCCCTTTAAAACCCTTATAAAAATTTATTCAACCAACTTTATTTACCTTCTTGCTTAATTTCATGTCTCTAGCTTCTACAGTTTCCGAGAAACATGCTGTGACGGACAGACAGATAGTACCGATTTTAGAAAGGTTTTGTAAAATAATTTTACAAAACCCTAAAAAAGTATTTATTTTTGCTTGTTTACGCGTTATCCGATATATTTGCTAATTATAAACTGATTTTAATGATTTTTCCAGATGAATCAAATGTCTCAAGGTTTTCCTGATTTAAATGTAAAAGAAATTTGAACAAGATCCCAACTTCCAATTTAAACAAGATTCCAACGCAAAGTCGTAACTTATTTTACTTTCGTTCTACAAATGCTAACTAACAGACAATTACTGGGAATCAATTAGACAAGTCGATAAATAAACTTAGACACTTACCATAATTGCAATTTGTTCACTTACATATGTTTTTAACACTGATATAAAACTTTGAAACGTAAATCCACTCACTAATGAAATTACAATGTTAGTATTTGTTCTTAAATTAGCAGATTGAAATGAAAGAACCTTTTCCATTAGAACTAATAGTTCGACTGAGAGAAAAACCTAGTTTAAGCGACTTGAATTAACCACACCGAGATAAAAGAACCTTTTCCCAAATAACTTCATATAGGTAGTACGATAGTTCTGAGAAGAAAACAAATTCGAGCGACTAAGTTGATTCTCTGCATGCGTGTCCGTGCACAAGAGCCTTAGTGTCGGTGCACATGAGCAAATTTCAACGTTTCGTCGACAACAGCATCACAAATGTTGTTGGAATACTATTTAGGATGCCGCAGCGGGCGGCACTGCAGCGTTTCGCCGTATATGCTGTCCAATATCATCACATAGTATTTAAATGGCATTTGCGGTACCGCTGAATTGACGCAACATTAAAAAACGCTCGTGCCCATCGGCACTTAGAACTACTGGGCCAGATAGTTTGTTGTCCTGTGCTTAATTTTCAAGCGCCCTATCGCCTCGTGCATTTTGTTTCGCATTTTCATTCCGAAGGGTCGAAATGTTTACGTTATGCGAAATATTAACTGTGCGGTGCCGGTGCTGTGAGAGGTTCATCGTCCATATGATGAATTTTTTTATATTTCAGCTCGGGCAGTTCGAACTCCAACACACATTTCGCCTTTTGATTTTGGTGGATAGCAATGTTTACGTTATACGAAATATTAACTGCACGGCGCCGGTGCTGCTAGAGTTTCAGTGTCCATATGATGGAATTTTTTATATTTCAGCTTGATTTTGTTACGTTGAATATTTTTCCATAAATCAATTCAATATATTTTTATTAAATATGTACCTTGCACACCCGCTTACGCTGGCGTGAATCAGACCAACAATCGAAACAGTTTGGTCGCTAAATCCTTTTATGGTAAATTTTAAATATTTAAAAGCTGATTGCAGAATATTTGGAGGGAATATGCTCGAAAACGTTCACTGAGCAACATTTCCTCAAAGTCCAACCACGGGATGACACTTCAGTCACTTGCCAATCCATATACGTTTCATTTTCCGGAAACGTCAGTAGCGTTGCCAACATTCAATTTTTGTGAAACTGCACACGTCAAGTGAAAATTGATGAGACGCAAAATAAGTTTCAAATTTGAAACTTATTCTGCGTGGCGCAAATTATTCGACTGCTACGTTTTCGTACGAATTGAATTTTATCTTACTACAAAAAAATTGCCCTTAATTAGTTCTAATAAATTGCAGCTTATGCTCTGGGATCTGTATTTTTCCAGTGCATAATGGCTTATAAAATATTTGGGCTCATAGGAATATATCACTTGGCTCATGAAATTTCAGATCTGCAAGATTATGTTTTGAGGTATACTAAGCATCCATTTGTGTACGAATTTGTTTGATTGCAAATTTGCGGAAGATGCTAGAATTCAACAGTGTCATCGTAATTATTGCATTTTGTATGAATTTCCGTTATGACTGAGTGTTCAATACGTGCTTCAAGCTGGTTCTTCACAGGAAGGTGTTTCAGCAGCTATTCCAATCAGTCTGCCTACTTTTTGTGACGAAATGCAATTGTGATCCACCGTCCAGTAATACGCGTGCTTGAATCATCGCCTCGTTTTTCCCTTTGACATGAATTAATGCCATTGATAATACTTGAGATGACACGATTCCATTATGGACCTTCATTTTCGGATTTGCTTTTGTTTCGTCATTTTTATTTGATTACGACTCGACTCGATGTTTATTTACCTATTAAATCATGGATGACCCAAGACTTATCGAACGAATGCGTGAACACCCTTAAGTTTTCAACCAAAAACACCATATTTACAAAGTTGCAAACGCCAAAATAAAATTACCAGGTAAAGTATTATAATCTTTTGTTTATTCAATATGACTTTAAATTACATTTACGTTTCTTTATGCACAAAAAGGTACATCACTTTAATAAGTTTTTCTTTCCTTCTTTGATTTTGCGTCTGTCATGTTAACTTCTGCCATTTGCCAATGTACGCATCAACTTTTGCTGTTCAAGTAGTCACCAAAACGGTCTCGTATCTCAAAACCTTCAAGGTGTCCAAAGCTGCGTCCAGCACGCAAAGTAATCAAATTTTGTGTAGATAATGGTTCCGTGTTGGAGACCTCAAAGTAACATCGTGAAGCACATTGTGAAGGCAGTATGCAGTCATTATTAACTTTTCTGTAACTTCCGGGCTGACTGCTATTGGGGTATAAAGAAACACAAAAAACTTGAGACAGTAAGGCAAAGGAATTTTCTGGCACTCTCCTTGCACGAAGCAATATGTAGTTGAGCTTTTCTTTTATTAGCACGAGCCTCTGATTTTGTGAAAGGTTTCATTAAACACATTGAAAGTTTGAAGGCTTCATCAGCTACTACAACATCAAGAACCTCTGTTGGTCCTACAGTCCTTGGTGGAGGATAAACTGTTCATTTCTGATTTCTCCACGTCCACAGGAACCAATGCCAACCATAACAAACGTAAAATTGGCATCTACAAAAGCTAGCAAAACTATTGAAAAGAAATCTTTGTAGTTTTAAAATTGGGATCCATGTCTTGCCGGGCAAAAAATCCGTAAGTGTTTTCCATCTACTGCCAATATACATTTAGGAAAATTCCATAACCTCAGATAGTAACAGGAGGTCTTGAGTCGTAGAAGTTGGCATGAATTCAACTGAAAGTCTTGCACTGCATAGATCTGAATGCAAATGATAAGGTAGTGAAGCTTTCTCCAATTGCTAAATACCTGAAAATAAATATAAAAATTAACGACATGTTTTGGTTTCACTTCGCTTAGGGCCCCTACGATTTTGGCGATTTCGCAGAGGTTTTTTACAAAAATTGCAGTATCCAAACGACTTGCCATATCCACACTCTTTTTTAGGATAACTCTTTTTATGACAGTTACAAATACCCTTGCGCATGCTGATAAAACACTAGTTTATGGACACGAAACTGAGAATCTTCAACTAGCTGAAGAAACTTTCGGTTCAGAAATTTGTGATCCAGAGTATCTTGACAAAAATCAATCCGAAGAACCCGAGAAGCCCGATGGCGATGGCAATTGTGTGCCGGAGCAATCAAACAAACGTAAATAAATCACTAACTTAACAGGAGAAAGTATTCTTAAAGTGTTAAAGAAAAATGCTGAAGGGAGTTTTACATTAACAATTATTATGGATAAGCCAAAAAAGCAACATTCCATCAATGTTTTTTGTAAAGTATGGCTATGACAGTTAAAAGATTGTCCCCGGCAAATCAGATCCGTGCGAGGATGCAAATTTGTCAAACTGTAAGCCAATTGGATTTAGAGGAAGTCAATCAAGCCAAAAAATTTCCACAGTATGATGCCATGTCACCCACTTCTCACGGTTCGAACTCGTCATTTCAGTCACCGCCTCTTACAAATCTACTTCAAAATAATCCACAGTTTGATGCTAGATCCTCAGCTTCTCACAGCTCTAACTTGTCAATTCAATCACCTTCTCTTTTGGTTGATCATGATGATGGTTACGACTGCACTTTATTGACCAACACGTCTGGTTTTAAATTTAAATAGGCTGCACAGCACATATTAATTAACTTACTGTTTCATTAGCCCTTTGTTATAATGTTTTCAAACATAATATTTCTCCAACAAACGTATTATTCTTTCAGCAGTTACTGTTTCATAACATTCTTACCTTAGCGTCAATTCCAGTTTTTCTGCAGGGCTGATGGGCTGACTTTCTGAACATCTAATCGTTCTTTAGAATATGTCTCTGAATTAAAATGTTTTGTAGTAATCGAGCAACCCACCTAGGCTGGTCGTGGGACCTTGACGATAATAATAACTACCCAATAAGTGCCGAACAATTTGATACGCAACTTATTAATATTGTTACTAACCCAAAGTAAACCACACCACTATCGACAAAAAGTTTTTCCAAAGAAAAATAAAATAAATAATGCCAACCCCATTGCGACACAATCTAGCGAAGCAATTGCTAAATTGTTGCAACCAAAATCTACCGTTACCACCATAGATAGGCTCGATGAGGGAAGTGGTAGGGAGAATAGAAAACTAACGAGATGACTGGTTGACGATGGCAACGGGTTGGTTGCGCTACGTTTGGTATGTGCATTAACGAATCCGATAAAATATAATTAAAAAAATTTATTTTTTACACTTGGTGACAAAAGTCAGTGATCGGATGAAAATTCAATACAGACTGAAAAATTATGATGCAAGTATTTACAATTGAATTTATATGATTAAAATATTTAGGTTGCATTTTCCCGAATCATGGGAAAAGTTAAATACTCGTAGTTGATGTTCCTATAGCTAGAATGAGTTCGTGGGAATGTGTTGTTACCTCTTCCCCTCTTAAATGCGATTGTCCGCAATCGTCAGAAATAGGGAAGGTCATTGAATCTTAGGGATACTGTGCTGCTACTATTGTTATGATTGTTGTTTGAGGTCTTCTCGGATGCTGTTGGTACTTGTAGGCTAATATTTTTTTCTGGAAAAGATGAACTTGTTAAAAGGATAGTATTTGGCTTTGAACCGAATTTCCAGAGTATGTAGATAGCAACCAGGATGCAGAATATGGTAAGTGTCTCATAGGATGTTATTTTGTGGAAATCGTTTTCCGATTCAAGTTGCTGAATGATCTTGGTGTTGTTAATCATCAGTTCGGTCATGTTGTTGTTAGTAAGGATAGCTTGCTGATTCTTGATACCTAGTGTCGGTTGGAGAATCGCAAGTAGGACCTCTTATTTTGAAATCTCCTTCGATACGAAGGTCTTTCCATTAATGTTTATGGTAGTGTGGTGGAACTTGATGGCAAAGGTACCGTTGAGTTTGTCATGCGTTTCACCGACATCCATTGTTACTGAAAATGAGTTTAGTAGTAGTACTACTAGGGAAATTTCTTCGATGGTTTCAATTTGCGGATTGATGATCGTTTGGCAGGTGGCTTAAGCTTGGTGATGCAGCTGGTCGGACTAATTTTTATGAGGTTGTTTTGGTCGCAAATAAGTAGTTCGTTGATTGTTTTGCAACTTTCCGGAAGTGCGTATATTTCGTCTTCGTTTTTGATGATTTCACCGTAAGGGATATTGTACAGAAAATCGAGCATTCGTAATCTGATTTATTTGATGTGATCGGTATGTTTATAATATAAAGGATACAGAGGTTGTTTGTTATAATCTTAATTTGTGAAAAGTCTAAAGCTGTCTCCACTGTTGTATATGGTAATGATTCTGTGTTCAAGAAATCGATAGCTAACTTTATCTCTTCTAATATAACGGAATTAATAATACCAACTTTGGCCCAATGGATTGCGTAAATTATGTTTATAAGCTCTTCTTTTACTAATTTGACTCTAAACTGCAGATCCATTACAAGGTTATCTTTAATTTTATCATTTGATTTTATAATTTCTTGGATGACATTTTTTATTGCAGTAATGTTATTCAATCGTTCGTTGCACAATTTGTTGATAATTACTTGTTTGTTATTATTTTCTTAAAAGATTTGAGATTTTCTGTTTTATTGTGACAAAATCTTCTTTATCGGGGTTCCAGCTATCCACTTCTAGGCTGTACCAATGGCATCGATCGATCTTTTGATCTTCCACTGTTTAAGGTTGTGACCATATTTGCAATCTTCTGACCTCATGCATTAGGAATTGGGAAAGGGGATGGTGTCTGGTGGTTGAAAGGTTCAGTAAACCGTTGATTTCGTCTACTAGTTTAGAGTATTGGTCTAGATCGATAATATGTATTAGTTTAAACTTTCCATTTCGTAATTTTGTGCGTCCAAGATTGAAGGTAGCGATAAGGGCTGCACGTGATTTTTCCTGAGTAGTGCCGAGAAAATATCTGAAAAGGAGTACCGGTTTTAGCTTTTAATTCTATCTTTATGAATAACTTTGCCTGATTCTGTTACTTTGATAGTGTTTTTATTTTCTTTGACAACTTTTTGACGATTACCTGGGTTAATTTGGATCCTAACCATTTATTCAGTTTAACATAGACTATTTTTCCTATTTCGTACTATTTTGGTGGGCGTCTTTTTTTTATTATGGTACTTTAAATCTTTATCCTGCTTATAAAGCTTGTCAATGTTTGTCAAGCGTGCCGAGAAGATTTGCTTTTGTTTCTTTAAACATTGAATTGTTAATATTTATTTTTGTGAAATGTTTTCGCCCACTATTTGTGATCTTCTTCATTACAATGAACTAGTACATTCTGAAAACATGCTTATATACTAACAAACTTAAACTTAATTATCCTTGCTTTTGATTACCCTTAGCAGTTTTGAATCGCAATTGCCTTCATCCGTATTGAACCTAATGCCTGCAGGTACTTGCCGTATATATATTGACTCGAGGACATCTAGTTTATTGGGCCAATCTACACTTTTTATTATCTCCAGGCCATTAATATCTATTTTATGATTTCGGGAGATTATATATTTTGCAATTGACGACTTGATTTGAGTATCTGGTTGCTTCGCTGCTATAGTCGCTTCTCGAAGCTGCTCGTGAAATCTTACTGGTATCAGCCTTTTTGTCTGCCCTATGTAAACTTTAGGGCAATCGTTGCAGTTAACTCTGTAGATACCGCTCCTTTCTTCCCATTCCTAAATGTGTTTGAATCATATGGTCGCGGTTTGTTGTCACTATTTATATCTGGTGTTTCTTGAATGCTTTTTTGATTTCCTTCAGTTATTCCGTGTTGTTTACACTGATTCGCCTGCACTCTGCACTTTGCTTGCCCAATGTTGTTCGCTTGCGTATTAGTAGCTTATTCTTCCTTATCCGGGTTATACCTGTATTTTCGATTGTGTTGCTATCGAACCCATTTATTTTTGCTGTGTCAATAATCCATTGTTTTTCTCAAGTATAGCGTTCGTCGTTTAGCGGTGTTGTCAGCAGCCGGCGTATCATCGAGTGGTACGCCGCCATTTTGTGCGCGTATGAGTGAAACGAGTAGCTGGTTATTGTACGCCGGGTGTAGCTTTGTTTCCGATAAATGTCGAATTCGGTTTTACCATTATTCCTGATAATCATCATATCTAGGAAAACGGAATTGCGTCATGTTGTTCCGTTTCCACGGTCAATTTGATTTTTGGATGGATACGATTTATGCATTAAAAGGTATTTTCCTATTCATCTCTAGGAAGTATGGCCAATATGTTATCTACATATTCTGCCCAGAATCTTGGCATCAAGCCTTCCTTTTCAATGTGCCTTCAACATAAGACATAAAGATCTCGCTGATCACTGGTGATAGCGGGTTTCCCATTGCCGTTCCTGATGTTGTTTTATAGAATTTGTTTTGAAGCGTGAAATAATTCTCGTTCAACACAACCGTGCTAGCTTCACATAACACTTCACTTTCGCTTTCCATTCAGCTATCCTCCAATTGCTTGATAAGTGCTGCTAAATTCTGAATAGATCTGCGGCTTATTGGTTTTCATAAACTTTCGATTTCTTTCGTCAGCCATTTTTTATACAACTGATAAGGTTGAATGACAGATCTTTGCGACTGGACCGCGGCTTGACGCCGGCGAGGAGTGGATAACGGCCGGTCGATAGAAAATGTTTTCAAGTGCGAGTTGTTCTAGAATCTTAAGAAATCCAATTTGCATTTAAGTGTAAAGTCTATTTTGTGCAAAGGTTGGTGAAAGGGGTCTATTGCTGTTCATAATTTCTGTTCATATTGTTATTATATCAGTATTTTAAGTAAAATAGTTAAATTTTCCGTTGGGCACTGATTGTGATTATTTGCCAATCCCGGGATGCAAAGAATTTGTGTTCCCCTTTGCAAGTGAGTTTTTATGTTGCTCGTAAAAATAATTAACAGTACAGTTAATTCTCATATCAATTGGTTCTAGAATATACAGGTTAGTCATCGCTTCAAGTTGATCTTGTTAGTGCGAATTTGTGTCCCGAAGTTTAAAGTAAAATAACGAAGTGATTGGGTGTGGCGGATGCTGGGTGTTATGTAATGATTTTAACTACATTTCTAGTTCAACGCGGAACCGACCTCTCATCGGTTCTAGACGTTAAGTCTGAGTAGTGCCAACGGATGGTACCAACAGGTCAACCAATCCGTGCACCGTAACCCATTCACGCGGTGACTGCTTGTCGGCCAGCTAGTTCGGAGAGGATTTCGGTCGCGGGTCTCCGAATGGGTTACGCTCCATTACAATATTTCAGCCACCTGAACATGCCCGTTTTCCAAACGCGTCAACAACTACTCATCCAGAACGGGAAACCTACGTTACGTTAATTCTGGATGTGATCTCTCCACAGATCTCAAATCAAAAACGCTACAAAATCCCATAGGCGCGTTACCGAATCACCGACGCGGTACCGAAAAATATGCTACTCGAAATTAAACCGACTAAAACTACTCTAATGAAATGACGAAACAATCAAAGGTACCGCGTACCGCGCGCGACGCGAAACCGACCTCAGCGGATTTGTCGAAACCCTACCCTCGCGACGGCATACCTACCCTACACTCTCTCTTCCCACTGAAAAAGCAGAACCGCTGAAAAGGAAAGTCGTGGTTAAATTTTTAGCAATTCATTTTTAATTATTCAAAATTATAGAAATACATTCCTACAAATAACGATAGCACTCCATTTCATTTTGTTTTTTTTTTCTTTATGTGCTAATAGAATATGAAATGAGAAAACTAATAAACTAACACATTTTTATAAACTATCAAAACGGAGTTTTACAATAATAAATGAGTTTAAATGTTAACGATATTAGAAAAAAATAAAAGTAGAGAAATTGAAAAGAATGTCTTTGTCATCGCACAAGAAGTAATTTTAGGTTGTGATATGGAATTGGAAACCATAGTTGAGAGCAATTGTAGGATGATATAAACGTTAAGCTTCCTTCTTATGCATTTCGGCCATACAAATATTATTCTTTCTTGGTTGTTTGTTTTACTTTTTCCAAATTATTTCAATTTATATCTTTCATTTACTTAGAATATTTTCCGTAAAAAGAGCAACTTCAAAAGAGTCACTTAAAAAAGTGCCGTCTATAAAACATAATTTTTCATTTATTCATCTTTCTTTCTTCGCATAATATTTTGTCCTCTACTTATTTTTTCCTTTATTTTTTTCTTATAGCTTGACTTACTTTCGTCCTCGCCCTGCTTATAAGTTAATAAGATTCAAATACATTACACATATACATATATATAGTTCCTTTGTTATTTGACGATGATTTTAGTTTGTTAAAAGGAAAAAACGTAAAATTATAAAATTAAGAACGAACAAAAAACTTTCACATTTCTCTTTATCCGTACTAAACCTTTTACATTCGACTTTTATTAACGACTTTGAGATATTTGAAATATGGTTGAAATGAATGTCGGGAGTTTGTAGAAGGACGTTAAGAGGAAGTAGAACGTGTGTGTAAATAGAGACGAAATTGTAAAGTTTTTTCTTCGCTTTCATCGTTTTTCCCACTATTCCAGCATTCAATTTTACATACTCGTAGGGTGGTTTGTTTTTCAGTATTTGTGTATACGTTTACTACAAAGTTGATTGTTTGCTTTCATCTATAATTATCAATTTTTCAATAGCTAGATATGATTTGTGTGTAATAATAGAAATGTATAGAGACAGTTTTGGGATTTCAATAAGAGTCCTATAATATATAATAGAACTATCTGCCTAAATTTGTGTCCCTTACTATCAATAATATTAACATAATTTGTTTCTAGTCTCTTTTTGTTGCTTTTCTTGTTTTGGAATGTTATAATTATTAGTCTACATTACTTAGTACCGAAATAGAGATACTTTCTGTTTTTTTTTTATCTAATAGTAATTATATTAATAATAATAATGTCTCCTTATTTTCGCTTCGCATATACTTAATCAATAAATTTCAAGTATCTATCTTGTTGCGTCTATTGCACAACTAATCGTTTTTCATCTTTAGGGGTTCTTTAATTTTTAAGGTGTTCAATCACACTTGAAATTATATTTACTTAATTTCTTTTGTTTGTTAAAGAATTCTAATTAGCTGCTTACATCTTTCGCCTACTTGTGTCAATTTCATTTCGGTATTTTTATCTTGATTTTCTTATTTGTAGTTTTCTCTCACACAGTCAATATCACTTTTTTAAATGTTTGATTTGGAGAAGCTTACACGTAAATGATTGGATTCCGATAGTTGATGATTGTGCATTTTAATGAGAGCTAAAACAGCATCTTCTACGGATGCAAGTTGGATTAGTGTCATTTTGCGGTCTTTCGGGATTGTATCGAGAGACACTTTAATCATCCCCAAATGGTCACGATTTTGGGGGACTGAATTGTTTTAAAATTTGATGGCTATCTGTCTAAACAACAAGCACCATCCGGCACTGCCGATATTTCGCTATGCCACTTACTTGTTAGCGCCGCTTGGTAGTTGCTGCGTGCTACGATTTCGACTGCCACGTGGACTTTCCGGGGGACTGGAAGAAGCCGACGCAGGTCCGTCTTGTACGTTATCGAGAGCTCGCCCGTCGTGGGATACCCAGATGGTGCCGCTGGAGGCGCAGCCATCCGCAATCCGGAGTGGTGTCCGGGAGCAACCGGGAACTGTCACGTGCGCAACGGTGCGCGATCGCGATCCGCATTCCCCTAGTTGAAGATAAAAAATTTCCAAATCAGTCGAGGACCACAAATACTTGTCGATTTACCTGGTGACTGTCACTCTTCACGCGTTCAATGGCACCCCGCACAACAGATGTGTTAAGAAGTCGCAATAAAGCGAAAAAGTAATTCGGACGATTGTCCACTTGAGTGGGAACCACTATTTTTTTCCTTTTTTTCGTTTTTTTAATTATTTTCCCGGCCTCGGAGGTATTTTTCGCGTCTTATGTTTAAGAAATTGTCTACTCGTACGTCCTCTCCATGTGGCTGTCAAATCCACCGCTTGTCACATCGGACAAAACAGCTGTGTGTGGAATGGCACGCCACATGGCGGCAATGTGCCTCTCCATTTGTCGCCAGTGGCATAGTTTTTTGATGGCCACCGTGGAGGGGCATTTCCAGATGGATATGTCTCGAAATGTGTCGGGGTTTGGATTAATTTTATATTTCGAATATTTATATCCACAGATCTAAATATTTGGAAAGAAAAGAAATATTTTTCTGCGCAACGATATCCGCACGACAGATGAAGTCCGCTGGCACTTCGAGGACATACCCATCTGGCCGGTTGCAAGGGTTCGGGATCGGAATCACTTCGATTCCCGGGCGTAGGCGTCACAGTTATGCGAGTTCTTTCCTTGGCAAGGAAAGCGGTGATCAGTGCAACTTACATGAGGAGTTTCATCTTGACAGCGTTGCTTATAGTTGTTTATAGTTTTAAACATGCGGTAAGTCCTTTAGATGTTGATATGGATGTTCAAAATCATAGCAGTAAGCGGCAATGTTACATGTAGACTCCACTCATCACAAAATTGAAAAGTAAATATAGAAGATGAAAAATCTGCACGTGATTTCTGGAAACAATTCTTGAACAATATTTCGGCAACATTTAAGCTAGCTCTCCGGAAATTGGAATTTATGATAAGTATTTACAAAGGCTAAAACTTGATCCTTTTTGCATTTTTTCTTTACAGAAACAATTTACTAAGTTATCATTTTTTAAGGGGCCTGTATTTCGATTTGCTTATGCAATTTCAAAAATCAGAAAAATATATTTACACATATATACAAACATTAAGAGTAAAACATAGAAAATAATGTAAAAAGGGATCAATTTAGCAATACTTAGGGAAAACTAATTATGATCATGAATTGATATGGCAAGGCCTTCGTGTTTAGGCTCTCTAATTTATAGTATCCAAAGAGACCAGCAAGTTAGCTATAGTTTTACGCAGAAAAGTGTTTATTTAATCCCGTTTATTCCTGTTTTCACTAATATGTAATAGTTTGCCACAAACGCGCATGTTCAATATTAAAGCAATTGTCTTAATTTTATCCCTTAATGATTCTTATCACTATCTTGTTTCGAAGTTTGAAGAAGCCAAAATCGTTTTAATCGAAGCTGGTAGATAGTACGTATGTAAAGATAAACCAAATGTAACACACGTCAGACACACAAATACACTAAGCAGATATATTTTTGCCAACAATTTTAAGATTTTTCCCAGGCATCCTCGAAGTCAAAACCTTTGAAAATACTTATTTTCGCATCTGAAATTAACAAAACAGATGTTTCAAAAAATCGAATGCTTAGAACGCAAGGCTTAGATAATGGAATCGCTAGAGCCCGCTTGAGGTGAGCAAAACTGTCTGTAGTGAACAAGTAAATTTCAAGTCCGTGAAGGACGGCAGCGATAGTCTGCTGCCTCGGCAGAAGAAGGTGTCAGTATCTGCCGAGAATGCCCTTGTCTGGGGACGCGTGAATGCGCTGGCAGGCTAGCATTGCGGTGTCGTGGGGCGGGTTCATTCCCCCAAGACAAGGACGCACTACAAAGAATTTCGCATTCACGAATTTCTGGGGTCGAGAAAAGCAAGGCGACCGAAGTCGCAAAAATCTTAGGCAACTACACCAGGGGCAAATGAATTGTTCATGGAACAAGGGAAACAAGTAAAAAGAAGTCGAAGCAGGGCAACTTCGTCCTTACCCGGAGAGGCTCATGGCCCACAAATGAGAGATGGGCAACCGGGTGGTGATGAGGCCCCCGCGCACCCACCCAACCGGATCAAAATCCATAATTGTTGCAGTGGCCAGGTATTCCTCTTCTGAGTGGAAAACTCATACATCTTAACTTGCATGAGCCTTCCGATCAGAGGAGAAGTACCCCGGTGACGAATTTATGCCATAGAAATATGCAATTCGATTACATAACCCTATGTCATAAAGAGGTACCTTGCCAGGGCCACTCAACCCGCGCCGTCACCTGAAACAAAGAAGGTTAGTGTGTACCCGGCGGCTGGCTCATGTTTTGTTGTGAAAGCCTGCCACCGTACCGGGTGCTATACGCGGTCAAATCCAACGTAATGGAAAGACCGAAGGGTACCGGGTATTTTATTCACTCCAATTCATATAAATATATATAAATATCAAAGACATCAATATACATTTTATCACTTCATATATAAATAAACCGTATTTAATGTTCTTTCCAATCAATCTTCATATCAGAAACCCCTTTTTAAAATTAGACATTTATATTCCTTCAACTTTAAAAAACAGTGCAGTCGCGTTAACGTAAACAAGATAAAACCGAGGCAGTTCACGCTTACGGGGTTGTTCACATTCTCGGGGGTCCCACATTGACAATAACGTTAGCCGAATATATATATGCAAATATATAATAATAGTGTGTTTATTAATACTGCAGTACAAAAGCGTCAAATAATTTAAAAATTAAACTTTATTCCACATTAAATTTTTATTATATATAAAATAATCTAGTGGATAATATAGATACATAGATATATGTGTTTGAATTAATTAAAAAAGTTTGAAATTTTAGTTTGCCGCTTTCTGTTCTCCAAACTTTTAACTACCGCTCTTTCTCTTAATGTTTTTAACACTGATATTTGGTTGAAGCAAACTAAGTCACTTTCAGCCCAATCGATAGCTTTGTTGAAAATTTCAATCGCTTCCTTTGCTTTAATGCTCGGTCTTTTTTCTTCTATTATTATTTGGGCTTCTGAATCATTTTCTTCGCAAGTTTCTACTTGATTTATATCCTCTACTGGGACATCAGTGTTCCATTCCTTAATATCGTAAACAGTGAAAGAACCCTTAAAATAAATTATGCATACATATTTTAATTCAATTCAAAGGCATAAATTCAACATACTGCCGGATATAGAACTTCAAGTAGCTGAATAGTTTCTGTTACGGGAGCCAGTATCTCATCATTAACCAACAAACGATCCCTTAGAATATTTAGGGGCAAATCATCATCATCCTCAACAGCTGCGTCTTCCAAATCTCTGAGTAACGGATTCCAGCATTTAGCAAAAGTCTTCTTGTCAACCTGATTCCATGCGTGGGCAAGGTTCAAAATAGCATTCTTAATAGTCAGATTTTTCAAAATTTCTTCAATATTGCCACCTTTTGCCAACAATGTCATCAAAAGATTTTTTCTGTAGAAAAGTTTAGTTAACCTTATAGCATTCTGATCCATTGGTTGATTAGAGGGTGACATTTGGTGGCATGAATATTGTTGAAATGCTTCCATCTGCTGTCTTTAACTCACTTTCGGGTGGATGAGCCGGAGCGTTATCCAAGAGGAGAATGGCTTTCATTGGAATACTCCATTGTTTTTGAAATTTATGTACCTGTTTAAGACGAGATAAGAATCAATCTATTCTAATGTTAATATAAATTCTCACATCTGGAACAAAGTGGTTAAAGAACCAATCTTTAAATATTGCTGCGGTCATCCATGCTCTTTAGGAATTTTTATAAACCAAAGGGCAAGCAAAATTTTTAAATGCTCGTGGATTTTTGGCACGGCCAATGACAAGCGGCTTTATTTTATGGTTACCCGTTCCATTTGCGCATGCCAAAAACGTTAACCGCTGCTTCTCATTTTTTCTTCCACATGCAGTTTTTTCAAATGAAGCTATAAAAGTTTTGTCTGGAAGAAGCTTCCAAAATAGGCTACTTTCGTCTCCATTGTATACTTGCACCGGCGAAAGGTTCATATCTTGCATTTTCTTATCCAAGTTTCGTTCGAAGGGTTCAACGAACTCAGATCTAGCTGATAGTTTTTCTCCTGTTATTTTCAAAAAACGTATGCCATATCGTGTTTTAAATCGTTGTAACCATCCCTCACTTGCATTAAAGGAGGTGTCAGTTTCTTTCAAAGCTTCATGTAATTGCCTTGCCTTTCTTTTCATTATATCACCGTTTATTGGGCAATTTTTAATACGCTGTTCCAAAAACCAATGATACAACTGTTTTACCATAATTGGCAACTCAGCTTTTTTTAAAGTTCTTCTTTTTCCTGGTCCTGAATAAGTATTTCTTACCGTTTTCAAGATGTTTTCCTTTTTTTTCCTTATGGCACAAACAGTCCCTTTGGCTATGCCATATTTCCTTGCAAGATCTGTAACTCGAGCTCCAGCAGCTAAATCGTCAAGAAGACGGCTCTTCTCTACTAACGTTAAGCACTTGACTTTTTCTGTCATTTTTATTATGAAAATTGGGTAAAATACAAAAACACAACCACGCACTCACTGAATAACTGGAAAAGTGAAGAACATAGCACACAAAAGAATATTTACATAGCAAATTCCAAAGAAAATAAATAAGTAGTACACATTCTACGAATTCCTAGCATTTATGATATTGTTCACGTTACCGCGTGTGAGCTGTAAGCTTGTTTACGTTACAAGAAGGTGAATGTTGGAAATATTGTGTTCATGTTATCCAGTGTTCACGCGAGCCGGTGTTTACGTTAGCGCGACTGCACTGTACCTTCAACATAATTGAAGATTTTTAGAGAATAATAAATTTTTAAATTTATGTAAATTAAATATATTTTTAATAAAAATGCATAAATTAAAACAAATATGTACTCACCAGTATCCTAAACGAGCGCTCGCTGAAGATATGGTGATAACGGAGACCTGGCCTTCCTGTTTCAACAACACTCATTGATTAGACGATTCTCTCTGAATACAATTTTCCTTTTACAATTCAATCAATTTTCCTAAATCATGTCCTCCCATCATTTCCAATCCTTTCCGTACCTTCCAAGGCAGGAGAATAAATTTCTATTTTTTGGTCCAGCGCACATTTCTTTTTCCTTATAACTTAAATTGCCATAAATTATATCTTCACGCCTCATCCTACCTAGTTTTTTTGCCATTATCATTTGTGGTTGTTGACAGAAAGCCTTAGCATAAGCCAATACTTGGAATGTGGGTGGTGTGGAGTTAGTGCGATTTAGAGCCTTAACTCCCTCATATCTGTGAGTACTTCATAACCCATCTACCTTCCTGAGCCAGTTTTAGTCATTATATGATTTAAGAAATAAATTTTTACAGAGTTATTTGGCGGTTAGAATGAAACAGTAATTCATCCCGTTCCGTACAGTTCGTAGGAATGCCAAGGTACTCTTAATATGGTTGTCAATTGTGTCAAAGAGTTTGAGTGCCTTGTCGTCTACGTATTTTTCAACTGTCTCAATTCTTAGGTCGTTGTATATGTCAGTGTTTCTAATGTACCATGGAATTCTTAAGATCTTTCTAAAAATTCTTTTTTGGAAGGACTGGAGTGCTTTTTGGTTAGTCTTTGTCGTCTGGTAGAAAGCAGAACTATAATATAGTAGCATCAGTCGTATAATTTGTTTGTATATGATCAATCGATTTTTAAGGCGGTCTATTGGATTTGATGAGTGGATATAGAGAGGAGAGAAGTCCAATACAGTATCCTCATTTATTTTGTATGTGTTGTTTCCATGTGAGGCTTGTGTCAAATGTAAGTCCAATGTATTTCGCCGTTGGTGTCCAGTCTATTGCTTCATTGTCAACGATAAGTCTTTGTGGAGTTTGTAGTCTTTTCCTTGTGTTGAATAAAGATTGTGTTTTGTCCGAATTTATCTTAGTTTTCCATTTTTGAAAGTATTCCAATAAAATGTTTATTGATCGTTGCAAATTTGAAGTGATAACTCTTGCTTATCGTGCTGTGATGTATATACAAGTATCATCAGCGTAGAGTGATAGTTTTACTTTTGGAAGCAGAGTGGGAAGGACTGCAGTGAATATATTTTATATGGGACCAGTGAGATGGATGAGCCCTGAGGAACTCCAGCATTAATTAGTCTCAGGCTTGAGAGTTGTCTGTCAATTCTGACACGGAAGAAGGAGCCAATAATTTGAGTGAGCTGCAGTGGCATTTGGAAGATAAGTCCTGCATGCCAGACTTTATCAAAGGCCTTAGTTATGTCAAACATAACTAGGCCTGTTGAATCGCTGCGATTTTAGACTGTTCTGATGTGTTGAATCCCTCTAACTAACTGGACATGAGTAGAATGTTTAGCTTTGAAGCTATTTTGTTCTTCCGGTATAATGTCTGCTGGATACAACCTCATTGAGTCGATGCAGAATCATCCTCTGTAATGTGGCGCCTACGCCCGGGAATCGAAGTGATTCCGATCCCGAACCCTTGCAACCGGCCAGATGGATATGTCCTCGAAGTGCCAGCGGACTTCATCTGTCGTGCGGATATCGTTGCGCAGAAAATATTTTTTTTCTGTCCAAATATTTAGATCTGTGGATATAAATATTCGTAATAGAATTAATCCAAACCCCGGCACATTTCGAGACATATCCATCTGGAAATGCCCCTCCACCGTGGCCATCGAGAAAACTATGCCACTGGCGACAACTGGAGAGGCACATTGCCGCCATGTGACGTGCCACTCCACACACAGCTGTTTTGTCCGAGGTGACAACCGGTGGATTAGACAGCCACATGGAGG
Organism: Odontomyia ornata; assembly: GCA_963969285.1. Lineage (NCBI taxonomy): Eukaryota > Metazoa > Arthropoda > Insecta > Diptera > Stratiomyidae > Odontomyia > Odontomyia ornata. The sequence continues at coordinate 152,154,088 of OZ017740.1, read as the reverse complement.
CGAAGGAGTACAAGTTCTGAGCCTGAAAAGAGAACTTTGACTTTCAGATAGTATTTATTTAAATTATAATAATTAATTAATTCGTCCACAATACCTGATTATTCGAGCTCAAAGGAGTGATTGTGAATAAAGAGGTAAATTTTTCTTCGTTCGAGTTACATCGACGAATGCTTTACCCTGTTTTGTTTGTAGTTCCTCGCCCCATGAATTGGATTCGCCGAAAACACCGAAGGAAATAGGAGCCTTGGACAAACTTGAAGCTTTGCAAAATCACGAAAATGAAGATATTTATAGCCAGGCTTTCACATTAGTAGATACTTACTTCGTACCCCAGGAGGACGAAAATCTAGCTCCCAAGCAAGCCGACGATCAGTTCGAGGTTTCCTTTGAGACGAGGCGGTGGAGGATCATATTTGCCAGCTAAGTATCAGATTAAGTATAAGAAACGACGCCATTTTACGTGCAAGTGCTGTCAAACTCAAGTCGCCGCTAATTTATTTCCGTGGGATATCGATGATAATGTGAAATCGATAAAATATTATACAAAAACGCTTAAAAAGAATCGTAAACGCTCTCATTCCTCTACACGGCTAGAAACTGAAATACCATCTGACAGTGAAATTCCAGTCAGAAGATCGCGCTCCCCATCAACGCATTTGGAACTTGCAGCTGCATCAGGATCCAGAATCAAGTCTGCATCTGCATCCAGAAGCAAACCTTCTACACCCGTTGGTCTCAAAACTCAACCACAATCAAGTGGACACCTTATCACCGATTTGGATCGAAAGTTTCTCTTAGACTCCAAATCACCAGATTGTGGAAAGTACTCTCTACCGAACTTCGGTTTGCTCACGCAGTCATCCTCAACGATTACTGCCGTTCCTCTAAAATCACGAAGTAATTCACAGTGTTCCACCTCAAGTGAATTTAGTCATCGCGACGGAAAGTGGCCACTTAAGGTGTCTGTTCTCGAACTAGTTTGGGGAAGTGTTCGATTGCGTAAATCTGTGCAAAAGTCTTTCCAAATAAAGAACACTTCGCATAAAAGATTGATTGTGAAAGCCGAAGTTTCAGGACCAGGGTTTCAACTGATCAATTCATGTGAAGAGACCTCGAACTTAATGAGATTGCAGGGGCAGGAATGCCGAACTTTATACGTAAGTTTTTGTCCTACTGTTATTGGAGATGCTGCAGGTCAGCTTGTTTTCTCTTCGCCATATGCTACTAGTAACAGTGAAGGAGGTCAAATCATTAATCTTTATGTTCATGGAGGCCATGCATCCATTATTACACAAGGATTGTACAAAGGGCCATTTGGGTCCGATTATTTGCCATTAGGTGAATTAAAGCAACGTTCAACCGATATTAGCAAATCATTTACCGTGTACGATAAAGGCTCCTTGCCCGCATTCATCATCACTCAAGTAAACTCAACAGGCCTCGATTTACCGCGACTGCGTGAATGTATAGAAGTAAGTCCAGCGAATCTACTACTAAACCCTGAAAGCAGCCTGAACATCACTATAACCTTCCGTCCTCGTCGAGACGATATAAAAAAAAAAAAATATTCAGAAAACTCGTTGATAATAATAGGGAAGTCATCACTTTAGTAAATTTACATCTAATATATAGCGAAAACGCTACTAGGCGTCGGATCAAAAGTCTGATACAACAAATGAATAGCAAGGAAAAATCACAATTCGAAGGAACTTGTTTGTCAAATCTTTGGTATGTACCGGCAATTTATGCACGAAAGGTTCATAATTATGATATTCCTTCATAATGGAAACAAAGAACCATTTGTTTATTTTTCGTTTGTCTACGAAATCATTTATTAAACGAAGTCTTCTCGTATAGATAGTTCTATTTAATTGAATAGGTTAACCGGTTATATAAAAAAAAAAAATGGAAAGACGAGGAAAGAAAATTAAAACGAACTTTTACATGTTCAGTGATTGCTGCATTTAATTGAACTCAACGTGACCATACGTTGCACGATCTATTCGAATTTGATTGTTGAAAAAAATTGATGAATACAATGGAGGCTCGTTAAAAATGGTTACTGCAATTAATTATGCGATTGTAGTATTGTATTCTCAATCAAATTTAAACCATGATCCAAATCAGTTTTGATAATTAATTAGAATTTAAAAGATTACACATTTGATGTCTTTAAATACATTAAAATGTATACTCCCTATTCATTCAAATTGAAGTTTATTTTACATCTTCAAATTTAGAACTGTGAAATTCAATTTACCATTTACTTTTCCAAACTGTTCCTTGTAAGAATGAGATTATTTCAACGATTATCCTTATTAATTTCTAACTCTTACCATCTGATTCAGTCGAAAACTCATCTTTCCATTTACGATAGACTTATTGAAAACGCAAAATATTGAATGGAATATAGTGAGGGCATTATTATAACCACATGATATGAAAGTAATTGTAATCCCTCTATTGGCCGATCGCTCAGATAAAGAAAAAAAAAAAACCCAACTCTCAAAGATTTCGTGCACGTATTTTTTAGAGAATTTGTAAAATGAATGTCTTGAAAAGTTGATATTGATATGTGATTTGAACGGAATGATGCATATGAAAAAAAAAAAAAATTTTTGATGGTAATTAATACTTAAATAACAAAATAAATTAAGGAAATGTAAAATAGGTTGTAGAATTAAAGCAAATGAAAACTACTAGCAATTAATTTAAAGACATAATATTGAGGTATATAGTGATGAAGTTTTTATTGAAAAAAAAAAAAATATCGCGCGCGCCCTTGCTATATTATTCATTTAAATATAGAAACAAATTTAACTATAATTCCGTTTTATAATTTCGATTCTGTAAAGAAATTCTTGTGTTATAGGGTATACGAACAAGTGAGCTAACTTAAGAAAGAGAGAGAAAGATATTTCATTAGGAAGAGAATTATTAGGTTTATAATAATTGTTTTTTCGTTTTCTGTAGATTTCAAACGAGAACTACTTAAAATAGCAAATCTAAAATTGTTCAATATCTTTGTAGTATTAAAGATGAATTGCTAAAAAGATAACTAACGACTTTCCTTTTTAGTGGCTCGTTCTTTTTCAGGGGGAACCGAGAGTGTAAGGTAGGTATGCCGGCGCAAGGGTAGGGTTTCGACAAATCCGCTGAGGTCGGTTTCGCGTCGCGCGCGGTACGCGGTACCTTTGATTGTTTCGTCATTTCCTTAGAGTAGTTTTAGTCGGTTTAATTTCGAGTAGCATATTTTTCGGTACCGCGTCGGTGATTCGGTAACGCGCCTATAGGATTTTGTAGAGTTTTGATTTGAGATCTGTGGAGAGATCACATCCAGAATTAACGTAACGTAGGTTTCCCGTTCTGGATGAGTAATTGTTGACGCGTTTGGAAAACGGGCATGTCAGGTGACTGAAATATTGTAATTGAGCGTAACCCATTCGGAGACCCGCGACCGAAATCCTCTCCGAACTAGCTGGCCGACAAGCAGTCACCGCGTGAATGGGTTACGGTGCACGGATTGGTTGACCTGTTGGTACCATCCGTTGGCACTACTCAGACTTAACGTCTAGAACCGATGAGAGGTCGGTTCCGCGTTCGATCTGAAAAGTAGAAAATCATTACACCTCTCCGCAATTTTCAACAGCGATGATGGGTCTCCAATTTTGTGGAAATTGTGGGTCCTTTTGAGGTTACGGAAAAACAATAATAACCGATGATTTCCGTATTTTAGGTTACTCTTGCAAATGGAAACATATATGCTTCGGATCATTATCCTGTTGAAAACAGAACTCGGAAGATAAATTCAGTTCTTATGTTTTTTTTTTATATATCGAGGCACTTTGTCCATAGTATTAAGTTCCGAATTCCCGGTTCCATTTGCAGCCATAGAGTCCCAAAGCATAACACTACTCCTCCATGCTTCACTGTTCGACAAAGAATTTTCTTCTTGAGTGCGGCGTTAAGTCCTCTCCATACTACTTGTCTCCCGTCAGGGCCAAATAAATTAATTATTGTTTCTTCTATCAAAATGACGCTTTCCTGAAATCTGTGAGGTAAATCGACATGTGTTTTTGCAAACTCCAAACGTTTTCTTTGATTTGCCTCAGATATGAACGGTTTTTTTCCGCGCAGCTCTACTATTCCAATTATTCCGACGTAAAACACGACGAACCGGTTCTGTCCAAATTGTTTTGAAGCATCGTGGACGCTTCCTCGGTCAATTTCGGAACGCTAGTTTTAGGATTTGCCCTTACCTTGCGAACAATGAGTCCTTTTTGCATGATCTGAAAGAATTTTTTTTTCTTACTCTTCCAGGACTGTTCTTTAAGTTTTCTTCGTATTTGCACTTATTTATGTATGATTTTTTGAATTATAAAATGTGTCCGTCCCACTATTTCTCCTATCTTCCGTAATGATTTACCCTTGCAGCTTAACAATGAGCTCTCGAGTGGAAATATCGGTTTGCTTTCGCTCGGCTCCCATTTTCACAATTAATAACAGAATTCTAAGCAACCATAACTTACTTCTTTTTGAAATCACAACGTCATAAGTAGAAAATTTCACTAACCTGCATACTACGATTTCAATTCAGTGGTATATTTGTGTGATACAATTCGAGGAACTAGTTAGGGGAGTCCCCGGTTTTTCTGAGTGTACGCTAAATTCTGTGTTTGTGAAATTTCAGTATCACCTAGTTATTCTGTCAACAAATTGAATTTACATTACCTTATTTCGTTTGAGTGTAATTTAATAAGTTCATTAATGGACAAATGTTCGAAATTTAAATACATACATATGTATTTTTTCACGGTAAATTTTTTTTACTACCGTTCCTTCTAAGGGGCTGTCCCTTTTTTTTGTGGTAGGGAGGTGAAGGGGCTGTCCCTTAATTACGTAAGAGGTTTTGGGTGGTTTTTAGAACCCTTCCCTTCCCTCATGTAAGAGACAGGAAGATTTCGTTAAATCCTGAAGGTATGTCCTACATGACCGCATTCAATTTCCAAATGATGTGCGTGTATCATGAAAATGTGCGACTTATAAATTCTCCTTCCTAGTTAGCTGGTTTTTAAGAGAAATCACAAATCCTTGCAACATTTGTCCAGGAAAGAAAAGTAGTGTGCACCTGCTCCACTTATGTGTAAATTGCGATAGTTTTGCGACCGCCGTGTGGTAATGTGCCCGCACCATTATGTGCCCACATAGCAATTTCCGTAAACTGTTTTGAATTTTAAATGCAACTTTCGTTCTTTCAATTCCATGAAGAGGAAGCGGGAACGGTGTTGCCACATCTAAAGACCATGCATGGCTAAAAATGTAATTTTAGGAAGTATCACTTGTTCTAGCTGAATCGTAATAAAAATGTAAATAACCATGAACTAGCTCTCATTGTAATGTTACATGTATGAAGTACGTAACAAACGTTACCAAATCCAGGGATATAACTTACATTACTCCCTGAACAGACAACTTGAATTTTATTTAAAAAATTTCGGCTGGCTTTCTTCGCCCCAAGTCTAGTTATATTTTGATTTAAGTGCGTACCGAACAGCTAAAGTTATTATTCATAGAAATGACAAGTATGTTTTGAAAATCAACTTATGTTTGGATTGCTTTTGATCCCTTTGACGCTAACAATAAATCCCAGGTATTCAATTTCCTATTTCATGAATTCGCACTTATCTAGATTGATTCTCATGTGTGCTTTCTCTAAACTTTTCAAAACTGCCTCTAGGTTGATGAAATGTTCCTCTTCGCTTCGTCCAAAAAACGATGATATCGTCTATATAGCCGTAACACTTGGTGCCAATGTGCTCCCTCAATATATTTTTGAGCCCAAAAGGTAATCAAACGAACTCGTACTTTCCGTTGTTTATTGAAAAAGTTGTTTTTTCTATATCACGCTCTCTAAGAGGAATTTGATGGAAGCCACTTGGGAGGCCAATTATTGAAAAGTATTGATTGTTACCTAAATTTGTCAGAACTTCGTTTATTTCGGGTATTGAGTATGAGTCTGTAATGGTGATTGAGTTAAGCTTTCTATAATCGATCACCATTCGAAATTTCTATAGTCCTGATGCATCCTCTTTTTTTTGGAACCACCCAAACTGGGGCATTATATGGGGATCTCGATGGTCGTATTATACCATCCTGGAGAAGCTTTTTTATCTCTGCCTCAACGATACTCTTTAAGAAGCGGGGATAAGGATACGTTTTGGAATAGACGGGGTCGGCTGTAGAAGTTTTAATTTTTCCTTTCACAGAAGTTGTATAAGGCTGGCGAGGATCAGCGCCAGCAAAAATGTTGGAACATTCGTTCAGAATGTTCTTCAATCTACTCGCTTGAGCGGAAGTCATGTGGTTGGTCCTTATTTCCGTGTGATTCACCGCGCTAGATGTCACCTGCTTAAGAGGGATACGAAGTTCAGTTTTAATTGTCATGTGGTCAGAATTTGTGTGTATAATTGCGCGTGAATTTTTCAATGCGGCATTCCCAATGATTCCTGCTAAAATTCGAAGGTTTGGCAACATGAAGAATTTTAATCTATCCGTGTATGGTCCAAATAGATTTACGTATGCATGGTAGATAACACTTAATGTGCCACCCACAGAATTTACAGAAAACGGTTTTTCGTTCGGAATGGGTTTGAAAATAAATTGTGGTTGGATATAATTTTTGTTTGATCCCGTGTTGATTAAAAACTTTAAATTTTTTCTGCTCTTCACCGTGTATTCGAAATACGGGAGCGAAGAGTACAAAGATCTAAAACATTAACGGTTTCATTTACCTCTGCATTTCGTTCCTGATCATTCAGGGACATGGAGTCGATATACTCCTCCAGCGAGATATGTTCTTCTCAAGGTGCTTCCTCTGGCTCTCCAGGTTGTGGTTCTAGCGTAAATAGCCGTTGCTGTTTATTTTTGGCATTCCCTTGAACTTGATTATACTCTTGTGGTCTTTTAGTTGAAAATACGGTCCTTCTGATGGGTGGACGGTTTTGATAGTTCTCAGGGAAGGACCAACATCCATGGGCTCATAAATGCGGGGTTTTGAAGCCAGGGCGAGATAGTTTGGACTCGGATTCTGGTTTTGTACTTGTCTATTGAATTGTGGTCTTTGTGGTACCCTAGGATTATGGAAAAGTTCTGGATGGAAATTATTGTTACCTATATTTTGATTTTGCATCATTTGGGTTTGCCTTTGTTCTTCCCTTTTTGAGGGCAGAGGCGGTGGATTATGATGGTCATTTTTGCGTAAAGTATTCATAGCATGTTGTGTCCTGTAATAGACATCTTCTAATTTTAAGCATAAAGATAGCGCTTCTGGGAAACCACTGGTTCTCTTATGCTTAAAAGTCGAGGTAGATCACCCTTCAATCCTCTTACAAATGTATCTAACGCTTCTTCACGATAACATTGAGTCAAGCTGCTAAGTGAGTCTTGGCTCAGTTCCATCGCAGAGAGTTTATTTAAAATTAATGAAAGATGGTGATAAACACTTTGGTAAAATTCATTAACAGTGCTAGTACCTTGAACAAGAATGGTAAGCTGATATTCAAGTTTACCCAAATCACGTTTATCGGCGTTATGCGGTGTTAGGCATTTGGCTATTTTTGGCCAAATCAAGGGAGTGTTATAAGATTCCAGAGCAATATTAGCATGCCCCAAAATCTTATTGAGGAGAATATTCCGTAGTATTTGGGTATCCCATTTATGTGGTCATATATATGGAGGACTCGCTCTACGCTTTTCCTCTATGAATTGTATTCGCTTGGATCTCCAGTAAAAGTTCTCAGACTCTTGACCACATTCGGAATCCGCGTTGATTGGTACATCCAATTCATTCGAATTGTCAGCAGCAGGGTTCATAATTGAAGTAACTTATTTTCGACATTCTGTCTGTAAGGTCTGTGAAAAAATTCGAGTATTTATTTCTATTAATTGGTTATTTTCATCTATCGGGGGATCATTTTGTGGGGATTCATTTTTATCGACACCACCATTCGGAGAAAAATTGAGTATGGGGGGACGAATCAAATTATCATGATTTGCCATGGCTATATTTTTAATTTGAAATATTTGCTGAGGTAAACCCAATCACTAAGATTTCCGTTTTAAATCGTTTGAAAAGCAATAATTGCTGCAGATACTAATAAAAATTTAGTGTATAAATCTGAGAATTAAACTTCTTTTTCACATATACTCACTGTTGAAACGAGATTCTTAATAATAATAATGGCAACATGCAAAAATATTTTCCAAAACTGTTATAAAGGTAATAATAATTTTTCAAAATGTTAGTAATTATTAAGATAGTAATGGCACAATTATTTTTAATTTCTACTCACATTAGAGTCGCTATATATATTTATTTTTCACTTTTGAACGTTATTGTCACTTGCTTTCTTCAGTCTGCTTCATGCTATTTCAGTTAATTGTTTTCACCTACTATTTTCGCTATTTTGAATACTATTTTTTCCGTTTTTCCTTATTTCTTTCTTTATTCCACTGTCCCCTTTAATAATTCCCTTTTCCGGCTTTTACGCACTTTCAGTTTATAAATTTGTGAAGCGGTTGTTCACTTTTAATTTTTTTCTTTACGCACTTTTATTTTGTATGCACGCTGTTACGCACTTATAATTTTGTGAAGTGGGTGTCTACTTTTTAATTTCTTGCTTTTACGCACTTTTTATTTTGCGAATGGATGTTCGCTTAAGAGACCCGGACGCAGTAAACGGTAGCACTATTCCTTTTTGTTAATACACTACTTGGGGGCAGACCAATTCATTAATCACTACACTGCAAAACTGTTACATTCCGGTTTCAAAAAAAATTTCTCCGTTTCATTCAAAACTTCTAATTTAATTTAGAACTTGTGTAGCGATGCGACCGTGGGCCACACGTTGGGCGCGAGTTTATTAAACAAGTCTTTTATGGCTTTAAAAAAAATATCGCAAGACGAGTGTTTTGCTTCTTTATTCCTTGATTCCAGAATTACGTTGAATAAAATGAATTACTTATATCTAAGTAAAAAGTAGACTTAATCTAATTTGTCAGCACTTTTCGATCGTGGGATCGTCTGGACAGTCGAATTCACTCGCATGTGGGAACCGCTTGCCATGCATTTCCGTTATTCTGGCAATGCATATAATATTTTTATGACTGGCGTTAACTTATATAACTATATATATATATATATATATATATATATATATATATATATATACGTATATATATATATATATATATATATATATATATATATATATATATATATATATATATATATATATATATACATATATATACGTATATATACGAGTATATATATATATATATATAAATATATATATATACATATATATATATATATATATATATATATATATATATATATATATATATATATATATATATATATATATATATAGTTGTTTGAGCAAGTTGATCTCAAATATTAGAGAGAAGGATACTTTTCAAAAATATGTTGTTTGAGCAAGTTGATCTCAAATATTAGAGAGTAGGATACTCTACTTCTAATAATGAAAGTCGACTCAGTTCTGGTGTTAGATGTGTGTGTCAAAATATTAGAGAGTAGGATACTCTACTTCTAATAATGAAGGTCGACTAGGTTCCTGAAATAAAAATGCTGAAATTCTTAATCCCCTAGAAATATTAGAGAGTAGGATCCTCTACTTCTAATAATGGAGTTATTTAAACCTGAGACAAGAGAGCAGGATTCTCTACTTCTTGGTTCTGTTGGTTTCTGGAGCTGTTAGACTAAAACACTTTCGCTTTCGTAACAACTCTAAACTATATTTGGGATTTCCAAAGCTTAAAACCAAAATTACAGTTAACAAATACATATTTCATGAACAGACTACGTTATTTTAGACTTTAGGTAAAACAAAAATGCTGACGCTAGATAAGAAAAATGCACAATAATTTTCCCATGCATGAAAGAAATCAGAGTGTGCAAGTATGAAAGTAATTTTGCTGACGCGATGTCTAGTCCAAGACAATCCGCATGAGAAAATTATTGCGGTACAAGGTTGGTATCTTTTACCATGGTAATAATTTGAAATAGTATACTATTTTACGAATTCGTGAACATGATCATTTTAACAAACTTTGAAATGAATGAATTTTAGTAAGATTAATTGTAAGAAAAAAGGGAATTTAACTGAATTGAAAATGAGTTGAAATTAAAATGAATTGGAGCCAAATTGATTTGGAGAGTCCTTGGACATATTGCCGCCTGTTGAAGTCTCATACTTCAAAGTTGTATCGCAAGTCGTGCATAGAATGTCGGGGCGCTGGAACTGGTTTCCTTTGAGTTCGTGTCCTTCTGAAGGTTCGCAAGTGCTGAAACACAAGCCACCCTATAGCGATAAGGATAACTCCTAAGGCGCTGTAGCTTACTGCTATTGTATGGATAGAATTGGATTGGGCGTGATGGAGCTCCGCTTGTTTCGCTTTTAATTCATGTAGTTGTTGCATTGCTGTTTCGACATCTATAGGCACCATACTTATGTTGTAACCAGTCGCTGATTGGAACGGGTTGAAACTGCTCGTGAACTCTACAATGGAAACATTAATTGATGGAAAAAGTGAAGCATTCATTTTTGATTGTCGCGAGTCAAATGCTTCGAGTGTAAATTTGTCATTTTTCAACGTGCAACCAGGCCGCAATTTTAAGATACCCTTTCCTTGAAGGCGCTGTTGGAACACGTTGTTCCGGCAGACGCATGTGAAGTCGTAAATATTGTTCATTGAGAAAAGCCAATGATTGGGTGTTTTTAACTGATGCCAAACTCTACTTCGATTATCTCGTTGTAACGTACAACTAGGTGACAATTTTTTAAAGCCCATTATTTCAATTACGCAATCGTTGGTTGTGTCCGTTTTATGGATTATGGGTCGTTGTTGGTTACAAATGAAGTAGTTGAGTTCTGGATTTTTGCATTGTATAAATCCTGTCATTTCAAGAGTGTAGAATTGATCCTTAAATATGTTTGACATAATAACTTCTGTAGTAGATGATGAGTACACAAAGGTATTGTTGACCATGGTTGGCAAAGGTAGCAGCCGAAATATATGGAATGTGGTGGGCAGCAATAGTGGTATCTTTAAGGCAAATATTAGATATCCACCTTCTATCCAATATTGGATTTGCATGATCTGGTAAATGCGTGTTATACTGCTGGGGTTTCCAACAGTTGGGAGCTCTAAGCCTTGTGGCACATTGTCTTTGATCCAGGCAATCTGGGCTTTCAGTTGTTGCGGTGATATAACGTTAGGATTTATTGTTTCGTGATGTGCGTCGATTATTACTTCAATCAGTGAATGTTGCATATCCTGACATTCATTAATCAATGCCATAATGAGCATGGAAAGGGTATTGAATGCTTCGCCCATCCTTTGTTGCTTAACTTCTGTGTTGAAAAATTATATATTCTCATAAATAGTATCGAAAGCCATTTGAATTTGTTCTGTCTGCTTTATCCTCTGTTCTTCGCTTTTTGCGATAATGTTGGCAGTTGTTTCTAGAATTGAAGTGTGCCGTTTCACCAATTCATTAAGATGGCTCTCATTGTTGTCGATGTTGGCGATGGTCGCACTCATGCTTTTCTCGTACTCCCTGTCCAATACTCCGAATAGTTTGTTGGCTAATGATCCAATTATGTCGAGTGGGGATCGCTTCTTTCTTGATTGAGTAGGGTCTCGTAAGATGAGGTTGCCTTGGCTTAATAATTGTACTCGATGACGGTATTGGGTTATAAAAGCATCATGATACGTGTTATTGGTGATGTTGTCCTTAAGCCGCTCAAGTTGTATTACACCAGCTTCAATGGTTTGAAAAACATTCCAGTAGCCTTTAAGATCACAAATGGTTATGATTTTTCATGAGTTTGGAGTCAGTCGTCCACTCTCGATATTTTCAAAGTATATGCCTCCGTTATTGTCAATTTGGGTAATTTCGATCGGTAAGTCGGAAGCGGAGGAAGTGTTCCAAGTAACTATTGGTAAGACCAGCAATGTGAGTAAGCATGTTTTAAGTGAACTTAATTTTGACGGAGATCGCTTTCTTTTCCTGTGTTTCTTGTACGTAGTGTCCACAATTTCTGTTGTCTCCATTGGCTCCGTAGCAGCTTCATTAATGTCGTATGAGTCTGTGAATTCCTCGCCATCATAGTGGATAGGTAATGGTGCTGATTGGTGGATTGTTCGCCTAATGATGCCTGAGCTCGTCTGTACATCAGCTTCACATACACGTCCATCTGGAATGGTCTCTATAATCTGCCCCAGTTTCCATTTGTACGATGGCAGGTTTTCTTCTTTAATCGTTACCAGTGTTCCTGTTTTGATGTCTATTTGTTTTGATAACCATTTTGTTCGCTTTTGTAACTCGCCCAAGTATTCCATATACCATTGCTGCCAAAACTCCTTTTTGAGCTGATTTGTTAGTTGCCATCTCGATACTAGTGACATTTTCGCGATCACATTTGTTGGGCTGTTTGGACCTGAGAACGGTTCTCCAATTAGAAAGTGTGCTGGAGTCAGTGGCGTTAAATCATTCGGGTCTGAAGAAAGTGGAGTGAGTGGTCTTGAATTAAGTATTGCCTCCACTTCTGTGGCCACTGTGCATAATTCTTCATATGTTAATGAAGCTGACACAACCGTCCGTTGTAATAACGACTTTGTGGATTTCACTGCTGCCTCCCACAGCCCGCCAAACTGTGGTGGACGAGGGGGTATGAAGTGAAACTGGATATTGGAATTTGCGCAGTTGTTCACGATTGTTTCAACCGATTCTGGTTTTGTCAAAATAGCTTCAACCTCCTTCAGTTGATTGTTCGCGCCAACGAAATTTCGAGCATTATCGCAGTAGAGGTGTTCGCACCTTCCTCTTCTGGATTCGAAACGTTTAAGTGCATTTAGAAACGCATCGGTGGTTAGGTCGGACACGACTTCCAAATGTATTGCTTTCGTTGCGAAACAGACAAAAACAGCTATGTAAGATTTTTGGGGTCTTTTGCCTCGAATTTTGAAGTGCGTATAAAGTGGTCCACAAAAGTCTACGCCACTGTTGAGGAATGGTCTCGTGAATTGAACTCGATGGTTCGGTAGGTCACCCATTTGTTGGCTGAGTAAGTGAGGTCGAAATTTTGTACATGAAACGCAATTCGCCACAACGGTTCTGCAGATGTTTCTACCGTTTAGAATCCAATATCTTTGTCTCGCGATATTCTGTAACGCTTGAGGTCCTGCATGTAAATTCGCTTGATGGAGATGTGTGAGTAAGAGTTGCGTGACAAAATGATCTCCTGGTAACACCATGGGGTGTTTTTCGTCGTAACTGATTTCTGCTGCTCGTAATCTTCCTCCGACTCGGATGATATTATCTGGAGGTTTGAAAGGTGCAAGAGTGCGAAGCTTACTTGATTTCGAAACTTCTTGGCCTTTCATCAAAGCGGACATTTCATCCTGGAAACTACTTCGTTGAACTTCTCTGATGATAATTTTGAGGGCATCATTTAATTCTTCGGTTGAAAGAAAATATGACTTAACGTTTGGGATTTTGTTTTTTAAGTTCCCTACCACTCGATTTACGTAAGCTATAACTCGCAACAGCTTTTGGAATGAATTTCCATGGTCAATGGAGTACAGTGGATGTGTATGCGAATAAGTTGTAGCCGTCGCAATCAGTTTGTTAACTTTTGTCTCTTCGTAATGATCTTGGTTAGAGTTTGGCTCAGCTGGCCATGATTTTTTGGGCAATTTTAAGAACGCTGGACCGTCAAACCATATTTTGGACCGTTTTAACTGCTCGGGAAAGAGTCCACGTGAAACAAGATCAGCTGGGTTATCTTTAGAAGGAACATATAACCACTCTTTGGTCGACGTCATTTCTTGTATCGCTGTGACTCGATTCGCGACATACGTTTTCCGAATAGATGGATCACCTCTAATCCAGTTAATGACAATGAGTGAGTCAGACCAATAGAATGTTGCATTCGTTTTTATATTAGCTGATGACTTGACTTGTTTTACCAATTTGGCCCCCAACTTCGCTGCACATAGTTCCAATCTAGGGATGCTAGTAGGTTTGATTGGAGCAACTCTCGACTTCGCGCAAAGCAATTTGACTGTAATCTTTCCGCATTTATCTTTCGATCTTATATAAACAGCAGTGCCATAGGCCTCTAAACTAGCGTCTGCAAAGGCGTGGATTTGCATATCAATTGTTTCGTGGCCACTGAACATGTATCGTGGAATATATATTTCATTCAAGTCCCGTAGCTCTTCTCTATAATTAAGCCAAGTCAAGTGAAGCTCTTCTGGAATATCTTCATCCCAGTCAACCTTTGACTTCCATAACTTCTGCATGATGAGTTTCCCTGTCACAATCACAGGACTTACGAGTCCTAAGGGATCAAAGATTTGTGAAATATCGGCAAGTATACTTCTTTTGGTGGTTGTGCTGTGTTCCTTGAAACCAGCATCGAGCGTGAACATGTCAGTGATTGGCTGCCAAATTAGTCCTAAAGTTTTAATTGAGTCAGTAACCAATGTCGAAACATCAAATTTAATGTCGAGTTGTTGATTTGCGATACCATCCACCAATTTTGGATGGTTAGCGCACCACTTGTGCAGATTGAAACCAGCTGTTGCCAATAATGATTTTAGCTCGTTCCGCATTGATACTGCTTCATCTAGATGATCACTCCCTGTAAGGACATCATCAACATAGAAATCTTGAATTGCGGCAGCTCCTAATGGGAATTGGCTTGCTTCTTCTTCAGCCAGTTTCTTCAAACATTTTATCGCTAGAACTGGTGCTGCTTTAGTACCGTATGTGACCGTAGCAAGTTTGTAATATTTTATTTCTTCAGATGCACCTTTTCTCCACATTATTAGTTGAAGCTGTTGGTCTTCTTCTGCAATGAGAATCTGTCGATACATTTTCGTAATGTCTGCTGTGAACACATAGCGCTTCAAACGGAACCTAGTGATGATAGTGCTGATATCTTCCTGAACTTTCGGTCCCTTGAGTAGAAGATCATTGAGCGATAAGTTGTTCCTGGTTTTTGCCGAAGCGTCAAATACTACTCGTAGCTTCGTAGTACTGCTTTTAAAACGTAATGATGCGGCAAAAAATAATGCGGTCCAATGATTTCTTCTTTGGAGATTTCCATCATGTGTCTAATTCTAGATATTCTTGCAAGAACTGGTCATACTGCTGTTTAAGCGTCGGTTGCTTGGCTAATTTCCTTTCCATGGATAAGAGCCGCTTATGTGCCAATGCCTTTGAATCACCGAGAAGTGAGGCATCACCCAACAATGGTAAGTTGAGTATGAAACGACCTGTGGTATCTCGGGAAGTAGTTGCTTTGAAGAATTCTTCGCAAGTTTTGTCAGCGCTGGATAATATGACTGGTCCAGAGCATTCTTCCAACTCCCAAAATTTCTGCAACTGACGTTCTAAATTGATATTGGATATTCCGCTAAATGGGATATGGTTTGATACTTTTCCCAAAATTATCCAGCCCAATGTTGTATTTTGAAGGATCGGTAGCTTATCTAACAAACGCATTTGCCCATTTCTGATTATTTCTCCATAGACCTCCGCCCCCAAAAGAATGTCTATTCTGCCAGGTTTATTGAATGATGGTCAGCCAGCTGAATGTTTTCCGGTATATCGATGTATTGCTGTGGTTGATTGTTTGTAATTTCAGTAATTGAATAGACTTCTAATATGGTTGAGAACTGTTTACAAGTTGATTTTAGTTTGATATTGATTTTGTCGCTTGCTTTAACTTGTGTGTTGCCAATTCCTAATATGTTGATACTAGAATGATTTTGTTGTAATCCCAACCTTTTTCGCAGTTTATCGGTTATAAAATTCAGTGATGAACCGGAATCAAGAAGGACACGTGCTCTTATTGGTTTCCCTTCATTGGTATCGATTTCGGCGATTGCTGTTCCTAAAAGAACATATCCATCTGATTCCTTGGATTGAACTGATAAACTGGTGCTTTGTGTTTCTTTTGTTATTGTTGTTGTGGGAATTTGGTTATGTAAAAGTGTGTTGTGCTTCCTACCACACTTTTGGCAGCCTCTGGACACGCACTTTTTGTACACATGACCTTTCTTAAGGCAGTTTGTGCAAAGGTTCAATTCTCGAGCCTTTTCAATTCTTTTTGCAGGAATTAGTTTCAAGAACGCTTCGCAATGATAAATGGCATGACCCTTTTTGCATAGTTTGCATTCAGGAACTGCTTTGCTGCCAACGAGCGATGATTGTTTGGCTGATTTGTTCGATTGCTTCGACGGCCCGGGTCTTTGGTTTAAAGTTTCTAGTGTTTGAAACCTCATTTCAATAAACTTTAGCAATTCTTCTAATGATGGGAGCTCACGAGCTGATTTAAGCGTTTGCTCATATAGTGTATAAGAAGTCTTATCTAACTTCTTTAAAACTGTATGCACAACAATTGGGTCCCAATGTTCTTTGGTTGAGATGCCTATTGTTTGTACTGTAAAAAGACATTCTTTTGTTGTATCATGCAGTGACCTGAGTGCTGATGCTGACTCCGTAGCAATAGCTGGTTGTGCCATGAGCTTGTCCAGTAGGGCATTCACTAGCAATCGTTTATTGGCATATCGATTGTTTAACATGTCCCATGCAACGATATAGTTGCTATTGGAAATGGGTAGATGCGTCACGAGCTTAGCTGCTTCACCCGTCAAATTCATTTGCAGGTACCAAAATTTTTGACAATTCTCTATTGGCTGATCATGTACCATTTGTTTAAAGAAATCCGCGAACTGAGGCCATTTAATATATTCTCCATCAAATTTCGGGAGTTCTATTTTAGGAAGCTTTAATTGGGAATCATTTGTAGTTGCTGTTATGGTGCAGCTAGTCTCAGCTTTCTTGATATTGCTATTCAAGTTTATAAGGAGAGCTTCACTTTGGCTCTGTTAATCATAGTACTCTTCCAACTTGTAACTTGTAGCATTAATATCTTCCACAGATTCCCAAATCACGTAGTGGCAATTTCGATTTCTGCCCATGTTTTGGTTATTTTTTCTTTCTTTAGCGCTAAATATTCTATAGGCTGGTCGCCTGTGAGAGAAGTATTGGCTATTAAATGTTTTAATGCAGCCTTAAATGCTTCTTGTTTTTTTTATAAGTCGAGTTAGATCAGGACTTTCATATTTCGGCTTGATATTTTGATCTGGTGCGTAATCATCGTTTGAGCCACCATTAGATTCTTGAAATGATTGTGTATTTATGTAATCTAACAAAGACGTCACCTCTTTTTTAAATTTTTCTAACGCTTCTTTCACTGTTTTATGATAGTCCTTTTGAAAATATGGATGATCAAGGGAGACACCAGTAATTTCCCTTATTTTATCATCGTTCGTTTCAAATTTTTGCCACAGCTCTTCTACGGCTGCAAGTCGTTCTTCCAAGTAGGCAATCGTTTTTCTATCAGGCGATTGAGCCTGATAAGCTCTGATGATTTTCTCGATCTCTTTTACGAGACGAGCCTGATCTGCAGCTAACGATTCCATTTCTCCTTCCACAACAATATCAGAAGAAATTTGTTCACAAATACTTTTTCGGTATTTATGAACTTTTCGTTGTTCTGACGGGGGTCACCAGAAATATGTTGTTTGAGCAAGTTGATCTCAAATATTAGAGAGTAGGATACTCTACTTCTAATAATGAAAGTCGACTAAGTTCTGGTGTTAGATGTGTGTGTCAAAATATTAGAGAGTAGGATACTCTACTTCTAATAATGAAGGTCGACTAGGTTCCTGAAATAAAAATGCTGAAATTATTAATCTCCTAGAAATATTAGAGAGTTATTTAAACCTGAGACAAGAGAGCAGGATTCTCTACTTCTTGGTTCTGTTGGTTTCTGGAGCTGTTAGACTAAAACACTTTCGCTTTCGTCACAACTCTAAACTATATTTGGGATTTCCAAAGCTTAAAACCAAAATTACAGTTAACAAATACATATTTCATGAACAGACTACGTTATTTTAGACTTTAGGTAAAACAA
Organism: Odontomyia ornata; assembly: GCA_963969285.1. Taxonomy (NCBI): domain Eukaryota; kingdom Metazoa; phylum Arthropoda; class Insecta; order Diptera; family Stratiomyidae; genus Odontomyia; species Odontomyia ornata. Next base: position 152,136,008 of record OZ017740.1, on the reverse strand, counting down.
AAATGCTGACGCTAGATAAGAAAAATGCACAATAATTTTCCCATGCATGAAAGAAATCAGAGTGTGCAAGTATGAAAGTAATTTTGCTGACGCGATGTCTAGTCCAAGACAATCCGCATGAGAAAATTATTGCGGTACAAGGTTGGTATCTTTTACCATGGTAATAATTTGAAATAGTATACTATTTTACGAATTCGTGAACATGATCATTTTAACAAACTTTGAAATGAATGAATTTTAGTAAGATTAATTGTAAGAAAAAAGGGAATTTAACTGAATTGAAAATGAGTTAAAATTAAAATGAATTGGAGCCAAATTGATCTGGAGAGTCCTTGGACATATATATATATATATATATATATATATATATATATATATATATATATATATATATATATATATATATATATATATATAGTGGTGGAAAAAATAATCAAAAAAAGGTTGTTCGGTAGTATTTATTGATAAAATTAGATGTGCAAAGCATGTACTAATTGGTATATTATAATGTCATGCAAGTATTCAATATAAAAGTTTTACATAAAATATAACAAAAATGGTGAAAAAATAGATTTTTTTTATATTTTTGGTGATTCTTAAAAAAATCAAAATGTGCTTTATTTTGAGGAAGTAACATTACCGCTCGAATATATGATAATCTTTTAATATCTTTTCATTGATCGTTCGTTTTTTTTTATTGCTGCAGACCTTCATATAGAATGGACCAATTTGCCATACGTTTCAGATGGAATGGAGTACCACGCAGCTTGAATCTTTGACCATAATTGTTCTTTGCTTCTGGCTCTTCAGTAGATTGCGATGGCCACTCAATATCTGCTACTTTATTTCGTCTAAGTCACTCTTCCACTATGTGATATGTTAATTCGGTTCTTAGAGTTTTTAGCATAGAATTCTTGATGTTTATTTTCAAATCGGAAGCACCACAAATATTTAGTAGGCCTTGACTTTCTTATAATATGTGGATAATGCAATATAATATGGTGTTTCGGCTTTAAGTTATCGTTAAATAAACTAACGAATAAGGTATTGTGCTTTGAAATAAGTTCGGTTAGATAGGAAATCATCGCATTCGAAAAAGATGGAGAAAGTAGGAGATCAATGAGCTTAGAAAGAACTAAGACATATTCCCACACTGCGTCATTTTCAGGAATTAATTCTCCAATAATCAGCGGAAAAAAGTGAAAAAACACCAAATTTCCCGCGCCCACATGTGAATATTATCTTTTTTTGATATGCTCTATTTCGACCGGTTGAGAAATATTACGTGCCTCTATCTCTCCGTAGTCAAATAATTGCTTTCTTTGGTTAAAATCATTAAGTGTAAACATCATTGATATAAAAGTTTAAGACTCTAGCTATCCCATATTTACAAATCCCCCAAAAAACGTCGAGCATAATATCTACAGAGAAGTTTTCTGTTACATGGAAGTTTTCCAAATTATTTAAAAGAGAATTTTCAGAGACTCCTGTTTCAGCTAAGCAATTTGTGTGAAGATCAATGCTATGGTTTGATTTGTTGCGAAGGAGGGATGTATCTTGAAGGCATGCCGTGAAAGTAGCTTTTTTCTCCATTTTGCAAAATCTACTGAAATAGTTTGAACTGAAAGATTTTGTGAAACCTAGTATTGAATTCAAGCCCAAATTATCACCGAGTACAAGTCCTAGAATAAGATATACTCTGTGTATTCTTCCATTGATTATTATATGGTTATTTTGCCTTGAAATCGACTTTATATGCTTTTCCATCTTGCCCCATTGACAAATGAAGACAAGTTATTGTCAAAGCTTTCCATTTCACCGATTATTTCCGAAAATATGTTAGAACTTTCAAGAAATTTTTTCATTTGAAACTCTATAACAACTTCTGGTAAGTCTTTGATCTGAGCCTTAGTAAAAATCACAGTCTGGAACTCATTAACCTGTGTTCTAGCTAAGTTAGGTTGTTAAAGAAGTTTCTGAACTTAAATCGCCGCTTGTTAAGTGGAAACCAATTTCAGCTCCCCCGCAACAAATTGTGTTCGAATGAATTTATAAATGATCAAGATTATCTTCGGAGGAATGAATGAGTTGTCTTCCAGTTTCCATTGACATTTCTAAACTGTCTAAATGTTTCCGTATAGAGTGGCGTTTAAATGAACGAACCGATGCAAATATTTATGAGCAATGAGGCACAGCGCATTTGTAAATTTTATCATTCTTGTTTTTGGGGACGTGAAATGTCTCCAAATGGAGGCAGAGAGCATTTATATCAATGAATTTAGTTTTTACAAACATAGCAAACGAAAATTTTTGGGCAAAAAAAAGCGATTTCAAATTTTGTAATATAATAAATTGTAATCAAAAACTTTTATTTTCGATCGGGGTTTTTGCCAATAATGTATGCAAAAGTAGTGTAAATTATATTGAAAAATTAATGATACTTTTTATTCTTATAATACAAATTTTGAGTGCATGTACGATCTTCAGTTGTGTTTCAGAAAAGAAATTAAGCTCGACACAGAGGATGTAGCCTTGTCGTGTTTTGTTTTAATTTCAAAACAAAAAGTTTTTAAAAAATACCATACATTAGTGGAAGGTGGTTTGAGATGGCATAGATTTTGAAAGTATTCATTATTAGGAAACAGGAGAATATTTTAAAATAAATAGCAATTCAATATCAAATAATAGTTTATTATTAACAAATAAACAGTCAATAAGTTCAACAAAAAATACGATTTCTTCGAAAAATAATCAAAAATTAAATTCAGTCAAAAATCCTTCTCACCCAACCTAAAGGTAAGATGGCATATAGCTAACAATACTAGCAAAAACCACTTAGAGAGGGGGAAAGTAAGCAAATCATGTTATTTACAATAGCTACAAGCGGGTTTACTTGCAAATATCACAAATAACATGTTTAGCCGTTTTTGGTAGTCCTATGCATTCGGCGTGGCACCACTTAAGGCAAACTTGGCATTGTAGCCACCACTCCCTCGAGCGTGAATGACTCCAAGGCCCCATGCCGTAAATGCAACATGGGTCTTCATCTTCCGAAACAACAGGTTCTTCCTCGTCACTAGAATCTGTCAATATGACTCTTTTTTTAACTTTTCGCGCGGATTTTCTCAAATTTGTTGCTTCTTTTTCAGCAGCAATAGCTTTCAATAGTGCTTTATCTGGAGATACATTCAACATTCCAGATTTACCCTTTTTACGGATTATTCGCTTTGTGTGCGAAGATTTTGGCAGCGGAGAAATATCTGCTACGATTGGACTTAGCTGGGTTTGGTCATTGACCTGAGAGATCACAGGCACTGAAGGTCCTGCCTCCAAAATATCGATTGACCGGAAAAATACAGGTTCTGAAAGCGCCAGTTCAGCTTGCTCGTTTGACTGAAAGCTTAGATCTTGGTCGTTTGACGTGAAGTTCTGCGCATCACTATTGTCACCCGGTGTTATAGTGACAGACTTCACAGATTCTGTATGTTCGGACTCAGCTTGATAGTTTGACTGAGATTTCTGTACATCACCACGGTCATCTGGTACTACAGGGACAGATGAATCTGCAAGGTCATTGTCCGTAACATCTGCAGGGGCATACATCCACTCAGGGAAAATGCTTTCATTCAACGGAAAAATACCACTCGCAGCAAATCCATTTTGACCATTGCTTACTGTGGCCGCTCGAAGATAAGCCAGCTTGAATAGCTCAGCCACTTGTAACTGTGTGACAGTTCTTCCTGGATAATTCCTTAACCACTTATGCAATTCTTGATTATAAAATATGTTAAGTGGGCCAAAGAAACTTACATCTAGTGGCTGCATTTTATGCGTGCAGTGAGGTGGAAAGCAAAACAGGATGATGTTATTTTCTTTGGCATAAGTTAATAGATCCAAATTTTTATGACTGGAGTGTCCATCAAGAAGCAACAGAACCTTAGATTATTTTGACAGATTAGCGTATTTAACAAAATGCTGCATCCACTTAAGAAACACTTCTCCGTTCATCCATCCTTTTTCTTGGGCAAAACCAACAGCGTCAGTTGGAGCATGATCCATTAATTCTGCTTTCATATTTTTCCTTGGAAATATGAAGGCAGGAGGTATGAAACTTCCAAGAGCATTAACGCAGCAAACTGCTATAAAGTGTTGTCCTCTTTCAGCACTCGTTAGAACATCTACTTGTTTTCTGCCTTTTATTGCAAAAACCTTTGGGTTTTGTGATGGTACTGTGCTGAATCCGGATGCGTCAACATTCCAAATTTGATGGGGTTCGATGTTATATTCCTTGATGACATCAACTAACAACTTAAAAAAAGTTTCCACTTGGACTTTGTTGAAGCTCCGCGCTCTGGCTGCCGATGTAGCTTCAGGTATTCAAAATGATATAGAGGGATTCCGTTTCCTAAAACCTCTCAACCAGTCTAGACCTTCCATTTCATTCTCCTGAGAAAATCTATGAGGAATTTTTTTAAGCAACCGCTATTTGATTAGCCAGCCTTCTCAAATCGGTTGTCGTCATTCCAAAAAATCGCACCTCCAGTTCTTGCAAATGTTGGATTATTTTTTGCTCAAGATCTTTTGTGAATGTCGCTTTGTGACCACCTAAATATCCTTTTGAGGAATTATCCGTCTCTGCTCGACGTCGGAGTGTAGTAGCTGCCGCCATCTGCCATCCCATCCTTTCCTCACGAACCGCTGCAATGGCATCTCTCATATTCGTTTCGTCCCAAGCCTGCCTTTCAGATATTCTGATATATGGTGCCATTCTAAAATAAAAAAGGCACATTTTGGATTACTTTCAACAAAATAGTATTAGTAACTTCATAATTTACAAAACAATTATTAAAAGTGTTGCTAATATTGGCTATGGGTGAGATGGCATACCTATGTGCCATCTTATCCGGTGGTACTTCTATTATATTAAAAGTTACATATTTCTTATTGGCACATTCTATTCAACACATTTGGCCATATTTATCTGCATATAACTTACCAGATATCGTCTCGTAAAACACTCACAATTTCGATTGCTTTTGAACGAACTAAAAATTTCCGCGAGGCCAATCTTATGATAACGTCTGCGGTGTTCGCTTTAATCACTCTGATGCACTGGCAACGAACTTGCTAGAATATGTATGCGTCTGGTATCTCCTCACTCTAGTGACTGCTCCACTGGACTGCAAAAAGCGAACATATGACGACTGTGCCATCTCAACCACTATGCCATCTCAGACCACATTCCCCTATAACGCTCCCTTTGATACAGAAGATTAAATATATGGAACGATTTGAAGCAACTGTCAAGAGCATTAAGCACAGAATGGTGTTGATATAAAATGCTGTCGATTGCCACAAAGCTACTTTTGATACTCTCGTTTTCATGAACGACGACAATAAGTGACTGTAAGCTACTACATTTATGTTTTTGTTCCTCTCGTACCTCATTAAGTCTTTCGGCCACCTCTTTTCCAGACGAGAGAATCTGTATCATACTCCTGATGGAGTCCTATATTAGCGGCTTAAAATGTTGAGTGCCAGTGTTTTCAATTGGTATCTCGTCCCAGGCGGGAGAAGATGGTGTAGCGCATATATTGCGTTTAATTTTGCATAATCTACAAAGAATTCATTAGTATTTTACATTTGAGTTATTAAATGTTAAGTTGATTACCACTGTTTTTTTCTTTATCAAACAGGACACCAAAATTTTTCTTCTCTTTTGCGAATTGTAGGTATTACCTTTTTCTGCAGTTGTTGCCATTCTGACAAAAGGGTGGTACTTTTTCCATAATGCAATAAGCCAAAGTCTATATCGATCTGAAATCAAATTATTTGAAACAAAGTCCTTCAAGAAGAAAATCATGATCTTACAAGTCTGTGGCCGTATGAATGGCTGTAAAGAGGCCAATGCCTTAACGTTACTGCTATTGTTTTTTCTTTGCAGTAACTTATCTCAGTACCGCGGTGTAAATAATTTTTTTGCCGTCTTCAACTGTTGGCCAGGGATGCTTATTGTAGAGTAACCAAAGTTTGTCATCATTGCTTAAATGAGTATCTGCGAATATAACAAATAAAAAGCCTCAAAGCTAATTGAATCCGTGTGAAAATAATTATCTGCCTACTTCTTATTGGAACTGGCGCATCGATTTTCCGTTTAAGAGAAGAAATTGTTCTTTTCAATAGACCTTTACTCCTTAACTTTTTAATTGAGTTGTGGTATTTATGATAAAGCGCTCCACGGGGATGAGTATGCTCCGTCCTTTCGATGTAATAAGATGCCTACGTTATGGAAAAGTTTTAGTTTTATTTTGAAAATGGATGCTTTTGCTTTGAAAAGCGTGAATTTTGATTTGAAAAAATGTGTGACTTTTGTTCTCAAAAATCTGAATCTTGAATTGAAAAATGTAAATTTTAGTTTGTAAAATTGAGGATCTTGAAATGAAAACATCACTTTGTATTTGGAATATGGAAAATTTAGAAATGAAAATTGAACAAATTTAGAAATAAAATAAAATTTAGAAATGGAAGTTGAACAAATGAACAAGGTGTATATTATGTAATCCGAATTGATACTAGTAAGCTCACCTTGTCTTCTTCTGGAAATAGTCCCCGAATTTTTCCACAACCTTTGCAAAATCATCTGTAGTTAATTTGATCTCTTTTTCAATGCAGTGGTTGACTATTGCAGAAATTATATTTTTCCGGTGGTACTCATCGATAATTTGATGCGTTTCATAAAAATCTTTTAATATTGCCTCTACATCCTTTATATGAAAGAAATATATATGAAATATCAGATTATTCTTAATTAAAATTAAATTACAAGTTGATGCGCTGTATCTCGTATGGCAATTGGCGTGACTAATCTTGATGTTGAAGGTGTATCCGCATTGCTCATCAGCGAGGCAATTGATTGACATTGCGAGCTTGAAATGTTACTCAGAGTTGACAGCGTCTCTGCAACAGAAGTTGTACAATGTCCCTAAATAAAAGAAAACACTTCAATTACGTGTTTATTAGTAGTGTTAAATATTTGTACAAACATTGGATGCTCTCCACTCAACCAATTACCTTTTAAATTTTGCTCTGATTCCTGTGATCGGTATAAGCTGATTTATATCGCTGCAGGAAATATGGATCAGAGCTTCAACGTCAATTTTGTGTTCTGGAATAATGCATATAAAAATTTACTTCAAATGAAAACCACGCCATCAACAAAATTATACAGATTCATTGTTTAATTTCCCTTGCAGGAACAACATTTTAATCTACTTATTTGAATCGGAATTGGCATCATTTCCACAAAAATTTTTAGGAACGTTGGAACTAGAATCAAACAAAGTTATTGAAATTTTGCATGTAATTTTATATTTAATAATACGTGAAAACAGTAAAATTTCTTTTGATTGCTACAAAAAAATATTCAGTGTAAAAATTGCCTTGATGAAGCAGAAATAATTTATAAAAGATTTGAATGTTAATTTTGTAAGCTCAGCTTTAACCATTTAAGAAGGAAATCGTCAGGTAGTTTGACTAAAATACGCAATAAAAAGGTTCCGTTAGAGAGTTCTATTTGTGGGAAACTGCAATTCCCGATCACTGCTTTTATGAAATATTCCATCACAAAAAACCGACCTCTGCAAAGACATGACAACCAGAAACAATGAATAATATTTTCTCTTTTTCAAAAGAAGTATTCAAATTAGTGGACTTTATGTTTTGTTAAAAATTATTATTTTTCAATTAAAAATTTTACTTGATCCATTACCTTGAAAATCTTTTGCTAAAGCGTCGAATAAATCCCATTTTCTAAGTAGGCTGCCAACCTCTGATTCATTTGAATTGCTTTCCACTAAATGAAAAATATTTTCATAACACAGTTCATTTTCCGAACAAGCCGCTTTGTGCGCCGAAAAATAGGTCAAATCTGTATATATTGGCTGCTCATCATTGTGAGCTGTGTTGAATGTACTGTAAGTGGTTTATATATTCCACTTATATATTTATAAACTTAATCAATACTCAATTTAATTAAAACTCAATTATATTAATTAAATATTACACTTATTTATTAATTATATATTCCATTCTAATCAGATTCACTGACTAACTACATTTCAAAAATTTCATGCTAAAAACAAGTCTCCTATAATTACAATCAAAATTTATCGAAAATAAAAACTAAGTATATCGAAATGACATTTACGTTATTTTTAACTGAGTGTATTTTGTAGTGTGAATAATAAATATAACGCTACAGTACCACCCTCTTCTGGTACTTCCAAGGTCAAATATATGTATCCACAAGCTATTATTTAATTTAATTTTTTAAAATTACTCTTAATGTGTACTTACAAAGTATTTCACGACTGTCAATCGCATCCATTGATAAAACATCTATATACACAAACGGCACTTTGTTGTAAGTCACTTTGGTTGCACGAAATCAACCACTGTTGACTTACAACTGATGACTATGAACTGTTTTGGTTTGTTCTCGTGAATAATTCTTTTTTGGTAAAAACTACTTCCTGATTGTACTTTTTAAGATTAATTAGTAAAATATCCGTTGACTTGTAGGTTGATGATTGTAAAAAATACAATCGAATCGTAATTTTTACTATCCTCAAGCAGTGGTAGGAAAAACATGCAACCGAATGGTAATTTTTACTATCTTCAACCAGCGGTAGTAAAAAATGCAACCGAGTAGTAATTTTTAATATGAACAAGATATTCGTTTTGTTAGTAAAATATTAACGAATTAGTTGTAAAATTAACGACGGAGAAAATGCTCATATTTCCCCATTTTCTAGTGTATTTTGCGATATTTTAGTAAAAGTTACTAATAATATTGTTGAATTGATATTTGAGGTAAATTATTTTACTATTTATTAGTTTACAATTCAGAATGGTTAAAACTAACGATTGATTTCTCTGTGTGCGCTTTAAATTTTTCTTTAAATTAATACTGACAGTTCACAAAACTCTAATATCAGAATATTTTACTAGAATAAGTCTAAACAACACGTGGAAGCTATCGGTGTATACTAAGAATCTCCTTTGTTTCTATTTTTTCCAGCCTGAACCAACATCTTATTTGCAGTTTTGCCGTTCGAGATATTTAAACCCTGATAAGAGCAAATAGTTAGAAATGAAACTTAGTAGGCTACAACTACAAAATTAGTGGCTTTTATATTCCTAGGAACATTATCATTTTGTTATAAAATTGGCGCAGTGATACTTTCTCGGATTGTTTTTTCACTAGAAAGAAAAACCTTGCGTTCCAGTATTTTTCAGTGATACATTTAATTACTGTAATGATTCGTGTTCTTCATACGTTCATATTCATCTATGTTACGAATAAGTTTTTATCAATGAGGTGCTCTCCAACTGCAATAATGATTTTAAGCTAAATATATTATTTTCAGAATGTTCTTATTAAGATTTAGTTGTATCTTTGAGCGATATAATCTTTTGGATTTTCTGCATAACTTTGCTACATTTACGGATCGGATCTTTAAGAAGCCTTTTGATTTGTAACTAATAATCGAATTAGTTACATGGGGACCAGTTAGAGCTGACAAACGCTCGGAACAAATCAACGACTTATTCGGTTTAAACACGACAAACCCAGATATGTAGTACACAACATGCTGCACGTATTCAGACAGCTTCGTTGGAAACATTACATAACTGAGTCCTTGTATGAATGGCTTATCAAGTAAATCGATATCTTCCATAATATCTTGAGCTATCAAAAGTGGTCTATGGAGCCATTTTTTCGTGAATATGCTAAGTCGCTAGCATGTTTTTTTTTTATATTCAAAATGGTGATATATTCTAAAAGAATGCAATTTCCCGTTCCTTCTCTAATTTGACATAGGATCAATCATTTCTTCTAAACTACGATGAATTGGCGGACTGGTGTATTTTTATTGTGACCAAGATACATTAGTATCGAAGCAAAAAACAATTCCAAATGGGACTTTGGATAAGCTTGTACATTCGAAAAAATTTTCTCTGCTAAGCAATGTTACAATATTGTACACGTGGTAAAATTTCACTACCGTTGTCTTCACATAGTGCTCGTTAAAAACGCAAAAAGTAGACAGCTTTCTACTATTTAAAATGTCAAAGGCATTATTCACTACGCGTATGAACTCTTTTAAAAGTTTAGCTCCTTTAAATTCTGGTAAATTAAGAACATCTTCACAAAATTCAGCTACGGACTTACTTAAAAGTTGCGTAGCTAGTTTAACGTTCATTTCGAAGGGTATTTCTGATCAATTTAATCATATGGCAAGGATCAGGATGGACAATGTATTCTTCATTCCTAAATTCGTGCTGCACTTCTGAAGGCTCTGATATGGTTCTTTAGTTGCTACCAAGCGATTTTCTAAATCTATCATCTGGTACAAGTTTCACGTGGATGGTCTCATATATACCTAGATCAATTAATTGCGGAATTTCGAACCAGAGCTGCTTTATCTGAGATTTGACTTTCTCCGTCCATAAGCTTGATGGTTGTAGAAGATTTTAAGGGAGCTGTACAGCGACTTCAAGTTCTGATGATCTAATTTGTTGAAGGCTTCTAGTCCTAGGGATTTTATGGCTCTAACAAAGTTTAAGAAGAGGTCGCTTTCTTTTCTTTTCCATTTCACGGTCAGAGAATATGGGGAACTAGACTTTACATAGATGGTTCCCTCACCCATTGGAATGGGTAAAAACTCAGACGGAAATCCGGGTCTTAGAGGAGCAGCCTGGGGGGTTACGGGCTTTGCTAGTTTTGCCAGGATTTCTCTCATCTCTGCGGTGGCATCTTTTATGCTGGACGTTGAAGTCATAGAAATTGATTGCATTGAGGTAACGCATGGTCTGAGTTGATCTTGGATTTGTGTAAAGCTCTCTGTCATGACAGAGACACTTGACAGTATTTTTCGAGCCTGGTCTGAATCCTTCTCAGTTGCATACAGATTTGCACCAACCAATCCATGATACCAAATTTCATCATTTTTTGTTAGATGTTCCAAGGATCTAGAGCTATTCAAGCTTTCTATCATTTCTCTCCAGAAGCCAGCCCCCAAAACAATTTTTACTGTTCTAAGGAACGAGACCCCCTTGCTTGTTTCAAGTTCCTCACTCAATTTCTCTAACAAATTTACAGAGGTAAACTGGAACTGGGTAGGTTTTTCGGGTGTAATGGATAATGGTTCCTGAATGACGGAAGGGGCGGAGTCTGATTCATTAGTTATTGATTGGAACAGATGGTCAAATGCCTTAAACGCCTCTTGGAATTTTGGGCTTTTGTAAATTTGGCTGGAATGGGCCTCACTCAGCATTTTATAAGCCGTTTCGGTTGTGATAGACATTGCTTTGTACTCTAAATTCCGGGCTCTTTCGTTTACTTCTGATTCTTGAATTGCCTTCAGAGGGGACCGGGAGTTGGGTGGTGAAGAAGCTTTTTCTGTTCGTCCTCTAGATTGGGCTCTCTTGCTGATTTTGGGGGTGGATGTCTCCTGGATGTCGGTTGAATTGCGGCGTTTGGCTGCCATTACGAAATTGGAATTTGAACTGGAATGTTAGACAATTAACAGTATTTACTTATTAATATTATTAATCATTTGTGTTTCGATATGCATTTGTGTTTCGATATGCTTCATCAAATGTTATACCAATGATATTATCACCTCTGTTACTTAGCTTTTTGAATGCAATTCTAATTATGCTCGATTTTTTATTTTCACTTATGTTTGTAATAGGGAAAAAACTGATTGGCACTTTCCATGATCTGCTAAGAGCAACTACCATTAACACTAAAACTTGGGTAGCTAAAAACCCATTACTGTCACCGTCTCCCATGTCTACATAACCAAACGACTTCTACTACATTCCAATCAGTATGCTTTCGAATGTTTGTTTCGTCATAGACACAGTTATCTACTAGTCCGTCCCAATTTTGGATTGCTTCTTCACAAGTGTTTCTATAGCATGAAATGCATCATTTTCAAAGTTAGAGCAATGTAAATGCCAATACCATTGCGAAATAATTTTGAGACGTGGAAGGCAGTTATTAAACATTTCTCTAAGATATTCATAGCCTCTAAGCGGTTTAGACTTAGTGCGAAAAGCCTGATGTTTTCATTGTATTGTTTGTCAACCACGCCATGTTTTGCTTTCTTTAGGTAATATCGTAAGATTCGTTATAATATGAAGATGTGAATAATATACCTTAGTATCAGCGTATAAACGCTAAAGCCAGTGGCAGCCTATGGGCGCCTATATGTTTTAATTGCGAGGAAATGAAAGAACGCCAATGTCGGCAGTTGGACTTCTAAATCAAGTCTGAATTTATTTTCATCTAACTTTTCCTTAAATACTATTTCTTAACCTACTAAATACATTACTCATTTTAATTTATGTTCTACTTTAAAAATCTTGTGAGAACATGACTGACCCTTTCAAGTGGTAATGATGTCACCCGAAATTCTAGATCAATAAATACGAATGTTTATTACTCAACCACTTGTCCTACATTCCATATTTACCCATATGTTATCTTAGCCATTCAACACCTCATCGTATGGCCACACACGAGTCATCATATGTACTTGTTCTTCATTGTCATATGATGCACTCAACTTTCATTCATAATTTATGAATGCAACGCTCTATACTTTACGACGTGTGAAATATCGGCAAGAACATTTGTACAAATGTGCAACATGATACCTGACCGTGACCATGAAGTAATAAACATGATTGTTTATGGTTGGTCGCGTGGTCGAGTATGCACATGTGATTCGTGTGGAATTTTATCGTAGGAAATTGCATTCTAATTAGAATGATTGGAATGTAATTCAAGTTTGAGTAGTTTCATGTTGTGACATCACTACAGTAACAATGTCGAAAGTCTTTCGTTGGTCCGGCAATGTCCACTGAAACATTCTCCGAATCGTTGTCAATAATTTTTATTTCTTTCAGCTCATTCAGCACTGTTTGGACCTGTACAATTCGTTTGCGATTTCTGAAAATTTTTTGATTAGATTGTTTCAAAACTTTGTCCCTATTCCTGGTGCAAATCCTTAACTTTTTTAATTTAGCCTTTTTAACAAGCACTTTTGCATATAGATCACCGTCACTTTCACTCAAAGTTTGAAGACATTCACTGAGCTTTAATTTACTTTCTATTTTATCCTACACAATTTTAAAGTTTTTGTTAGAGTTATCCTTTCGTGATGTTAAAATTTAATCATTGCAAAAGCACAACTACCAGGTTTTGTTAGTGTTAAGTAGCCGTAGTTGGAGTAGAGCAAATGAGGTTAATGCAATGAATGTACTCGTTTATACTTTTACTTGGAATGTGGAGGGTTTGGAATTAGTGCGATTTAGCACCTTAACTAACTTTCCTGAGCCATCTTCAGGCATTATATAATTTTGGAAATAAATTTTATATAGTTATTTGGCGAATGGTTGGGAAAAGTAAATCATCCCCGTTCCGGACAGTTCGAAGGAATGCCAGGGTACTATTAGTATGGTTGTCTATTGTATCAAAAAGTTTCAGTGCTTTGTCACGTACGTATTTTTCCACTGTCGCAAGTCTTAGGTCCTTGTATATGTCCGTGTTTCTAATGTACCATGAAATTCTTAAGATCTTTCTACAAATTCTATTTTGGAAGGACTGGAGTGCTTTTTTGTTAGTCTTTGTCGTCTGGTAGAAAGCAGAACTACCGTATAGTAGCGTCGATCGTATAATTTGTTTGTAAATGATCAATCGATTTTCAAGGCTAAGTTTTTTTTTGGATTTAATGAGTGGGTATAGTGAGGAGAGAAGTCCAATACAGTGGCCCCGTTTATTTTTGTATGTGCTGTTTCCATGTCAGGCTTCTTTCGAATGTAAGTCCAATTTATTTAGCCGTTGGTGTCCAGTCTATTGTTTCATTGTCAACGTTTAGTCTCTGTGCAGTTTTTAGTGGTTTTCTTGTGATGAATAGGGCCTGTGTTTTATCAGAATTAAGCCTACTTTTCCATTTACGAAAGTGTTCCAATAAAATGTTTATTGCTCGTTTTAAATTTGAAGTTATGACTCTTGCTTGTCGGGCTGTAACAAACATACAAGTATCATCAGCGTAGAGCGATAGTTTTACTTTTGGAGGCAGAGTGGGAAGATCTGCAGTAAATATATTGTATAGGCCTGGTGATATGGGCGAGCCCTGAGGAAGTCCAGCAGTTGTTTGTCAATTCTGACACGGAATGATCTGCCTTCAAAGAAGGAGCCAATAATTTGAGTGAGCTGCAGTGGCATATTGAACTGATGTATTAGATAAGATAAGTCCTGCATGTCAGACTTTATCAAAGGCCTAAGCTATGTCAAACACAACTAAGCCTGTTGAGTTCCTGCGATTTAAGCCTGTTCTGATGTGTTGGACCACTCTAATTAACTGGAGCTCAGTAGAGTGTTTGGCTTTGAAGCCATATTGCTCTTTCGGTAGAATATTTTTATCAGATATAACCTCATAAAGTCGATGCAGAATCACCCTTTCCGCAATTTTTGACAGCAAAGAGAGGAGACTGATGGGTCTCCAGTTGTGTGGAAATTGTGGGTACTTTTGAGGTTTCGGGAAGACAATAATAACCGCTGATTTCCATATTTTGGGATACCTTCGCAAACGAAAAATTGTATTCATAATGTCGGCAAGTGTTTGTGAAATATTATCTGATAGCCAAGAACTCATAGTTTTTGTAATAATATTTTTGATTTCATCTAAGTCCATTGGTTTTATCCTGTCTTCATGTTGAATGCTATCCATCAGGAGTCTGTTGACAGAAGATTCAATTCTCTCCTCAGTTTCAAAGTCCTCCTCATCTGAAGAATTTTCGCGGACTTTAGTTTCTAGGGAATCTGCAAATGCTTCCGCCTTACCTGCATCGTAGTATTGCATCCCATTCAGACCATGAATAGATGGTTCCACAATTTTACTGTTTGTCCGAAAATATTTGGTCATTCTCCAAAAACTGGTACACTAAGGCTCGAGACTCTGCAAAAAGCTCTCCCATTGCTCGTTTCGGAGTACCCATATATTATCACGGATTTCATTTGTCATCCGAGTAGCGTTAATGCGTAGCGTAGGGTCACCTGTAAACCTAGCTCTCCTCCGAACTTGATTCCTTCTCCTGATCAGTTGTTTGATATTCTGAGGGAGTTCATAGGGGTTCGTTTCCCTTCTCGGAGTTACAAACGTATGGTTCACTTTTGCTTGTATAATTTTATGAGCTACGTTCTCAATGATGTTGTCGATGTCGTCGGAAGTTTCAGGTGATTGAAAATTAGTTTCATTGACCAATGTGACCTTCGACCCTTTCTAGTTTGTCGTTTTCTTCTCCTGCATAGGAACATCAATAAAGAAGTTTTCTATAAGGAAAAGGACTGGTTTGTGGTCGGAAGACAGTTCGTCGAGGACCCTTAACCGAACATTTCGTGTGAAATCTCGCGATATTCCAATGTGGAGTGCAAAGCCATTTCTTAATCCGTAATGTGTTGTCTCATTGGGGATATGTAGACTGAAGTGGTTGGCTGTGATGAATGTATTGAGCTCGGTCCCAGCTTTATTGCTTCTCACATCTCCCCAAAGGCAGTGTGTGACATTTAGATCTGCTGCAATTAAGATAGGGCCATCAAATGCAGTAAGTGCTCTAAGATCATTTGAAAGATTTTTTTTTCCTGGAGGATTGTAAGCAGAAATCACAATGAACTCTAGAAAATCAGTTCGCACCTTGATTCCTGTGGCCTCTAGTATTTGAAGTGTGGGTGTATTGATGAGATAATGACTCACGTTTTGTCTCACGAGAATGGCCGTTCCGCCTCCTCTACCCGTCATTCTGTCATTTCTGTACATGATGAAGTTACGGATGGGGAATCGTCTTCCAGGCTTCAGAAAGGGGTCTTGGATCATGATGATATCGAATTTATGATCAAAAATAAATTGTTGTATTTCACCGGTATGCTGAAGCAAGGAACTCGCATTCCACGTCAGAATTGAAACGTGATGCATTAAACTCATTAGTGTTTAGTGTTGATGACATTTTGAGATGCAACGAACATGGTTTAAATCATATTTTCCATTATCTCTTGCATCATATTTTGGAACTGTGTCTGTATTTCAGCAAACATTTGATCCATATTGTGAGTTTGATTTTGTATGCGTGGGGGAGCCTGTGTTGTGGTTGTTTGTTTTTGTGCTGGTTGTGTAGGTTGTGCCGCAGCAACCTGTGTGAACGATCTTCTCACGTAGGTTGGATTCCTGGGAAAACCCCCGTAGCTTGCTGGATGTTCTTCGCCACAGTTAACACATTTTCCTTCTCTTAAATTTGCTTTGGACAGTCTGAGAAATGGTGAAGCGGATCGCATTTAACGCATTGAGGCTCTGCATGACAGTTGCTAGCAGAATGTCCAAATTGTTGACAGTTGTGGCACATACCCTGGACCGTACGAGGACGCTGTGTCTCCACGATGCACATAAGGTAGCAAACAGATTTAATGTTATAGATATTGGTTTCGGATTTTGGGAGGAGAACCTTGACAATTTCAGAAAGATCTTCCCTCATTTTAATGTAATAGACTTCTATTGGGTTGAAGCCTTGAGACTGTAAGTCTTTTTTGATTTCTTCAGCTGAAAGGCCATATAGGCTCCTGATGACAACATTCAGCTGTCTATCCTCTGGAAGAATGTAAGTGTGATATTGTAATTCGTTCTCAGTTAGTGCTTTGGCCAGTCGTCTGTGATCTGTGTGTGTAGCTGGTATGATTTGTATGCCCAGTTAGACCCTTTTCGCAGATATGTATGATATGTTTTGTGTGTTCATGATATTAAGTGTTTGGGACCTTTCAGAGGGCTCTCGTGAAATGATCGGAACTGTTTTAGGTTCTTGTGCTTGTGGCGCGGGTTGGGTGTTTGTAGTGTTCGGCAGTGTTCGTTTTGGTTTTGGTGTGATGGCCATGTCTTTGAATATCCTAGCTAGTTTTGGTGTTGGAAGGGCAGGGAAAATCTCATCTTCTTTGTCTTTGCTGGTATTGCAGTCAACTTCCGTCTCACTTTCTGAAGTTTCATATGAGGAACAAGACTTGGGAGGTGTAACGCCCTCACTTTTCGCTTTTTCATCTGAGGGCTGTCTTTTTTAGGTTTTCCGTTTGCCTTAGCCTTATTTTTGAGCATTAAAACTAGTTCTGAAATTTTCGCATTTATACTTTTAAACAATTAAAATATATTTAAACAACAAATAATGAATATACACTGCTCGCACGGACTTGCTTGTATCGATATATAGTATAACATTTCTCCCCTTTTTAGTTTGGGCATTTATTTGAATTTCTTTGTGCAAATCTGGGCGAACGTTGACGTGTAGTAATTACATTCTCATTTTGATTAATTTTATTTTCTAGATGAGATTCATTCCGCCATTTTCCCCTTTTTCAAAATGGCTGTCCTTGACGTTTTGCAGGACTAGAAGCTACTCCTTCTCCTAGCTTTGTATACCTGGATAAGCCTAGATATGTTATAATTGTTAAAGCAGCTTTGGATTCCTTGCCCAAACTGAATTGCATATAAGCATGTTTTAAATCAATTTGTGACTATTTTTTGCCTATTCTCAAAGTATAGAAGATTTTCTCTTTTATAGGTATTGGGTGTCCTTTAATAATTAATTGTGGGTTGACTGTAAGTTGGAAATTACGTTCTTTTTGAGTACTGGAATTATGGGTGTTGCCCATTTACTGCAAGAAACTTTTTCTAAGTTACCTCATTTTACTAATCTTTCTATTTCTTCAGAGATTTTTGGATATAAAGCAAAAGGTGCATGATAAGGTTTCAATTGTTTTGGTTTATAATTATCTTTAAGTTCTAAATGTATTTTCCTGCCTGTGTAGCAACCTTGTATATCTGAGAATAATTGAGGAAATTTTTGTAACATCTTTTGCTTTATATCATCACCTTGTAAATGGAATGTATCTGAAATTTGTAAGTCTTGAAAAATTTTCATTGGCCAAAGGTCGAAAGCTTTGAGCCATTGTCGCCCTCATAGCATTGGGCCTTTGCCTGGAACTACGTAAATATTCAAATATTTTTCTTTGTTATCAAATGTTACCTTTACATGTGGCTAGTCCCTGTCCCTATTGGCTGTAATCCATTGCCGTCATAGCATGTGAGTCAGAATTCGCATGGTTGCAATGGTATATTCACAAAATATTTGCACCAATCTACTTGGGAAATTGCGGTTACATAAGTGACTGTTGTAACTTCCAACGTGAAATATATGAATGCTATTAAAACACTATAGTTCAATAATTGCAAAAACAATGACTTTATTCTTCCATTCACTTTCTTTTATACATAATTTTTGCAAATGTGCATTTTTTGCCTTACATTAACTTCATATAATTGGGTTGTGTGATTTAACTTTAATTTGCTTGATTGAGAAATTGTTTACTTGCATAAAACACATTGCGAGGCGTTCACCTCATGATTTATGCAGTTTAAGATACTTTGTACTTTCGAGGAATTTGTTAACATTTTTATTGATTGGTTTTAACATAATATATTCATATAATTAGGACAGAAATGATAATTAAGGTTTTGTAATAATGATTTTCGGGCTATTTTCTTAACATTACCGCCCGCCAAGAACCATTAGGGTCTCAAAGCTGATGTTCATCATACTACGTTGTGGATGAAGGTTTTGGTGATATGGTCCTATTTGTGTTGGTAGTGATTTTTGTGCGCCACACCCAATATATAGTAGTGACGGTGAATCCTGCACATATCAAGCAAGATAAACAAATTGAAATGGTCGATATTGTTGCGTGAGGTCTCATTATCTTCAAATTAATTCCGCCAATTTGTTCAGTCAGTTCTTCTTGTTCATTCAGCAAGGACATGAATAACTCTGATGGGAGGACTACTTGAGATATGTTCAATAGTTTGACTTCGACGTGATGAAGTGAGAGGTTCAGTTTTGGAACGCTTGGTGAGAAATAAATTGGAAAAGTTTACCAGGGAAGCTTCGGTCGCCGAATTGACAGTCTTGCGTTATCTTGACTATCCCTGTTCCGTTGATTAAAAAATCGCTGCGGATTCCTTGACAAACTGTTTGCGCATGGATAGATCGAGGTTTCATGAACAGCCATGAGTTCCGGGACATCATTTATTGCCAAATCGGTCTTGATATGCGGAAAGTTGTCTCAGGACAGGTAGCCTGATTATGGAGGTTATAAAGTTCCTTTATGACATAGTTTGGTTTTGTTCTCATGTCTGTGAGAGTAGTAGTCAGGAGGTAAGTTCCGGATGTTAGCCCTGGGGCTACAGTAAGGTCAGTCCTAGTTGTTTCGAAGTAGAGCTGATCATAGTAGTTTATTCCAAGGATTGAGTTGGTGATGCTGAATGCAGAATATACATCTGACTCTTGTTGATGAGGTATAGACGTGGCCTTGATGAGGTCAAATCGATGATGGTCAATGATTGGCAGAAAATCGTGAATACTGAGGGTGCTTGCATGTCCTCTCTGGAATGTAAAATCACAAGATGATAGTTTTCTGCAGTTCTGCCAGCTATATACATTCAAAAATCCCTTGTTTAGTGTGGTAAGCATCCCAGATATAGTTGTACTTGGAGTTGACTTCTTGAATGTAATTGATGGCGCGTTGGTAAGTTGCTAGGAATTGGATATTGACTTAATTGGTATCTGTCGTAGCATACCAGCCCTTTGCTTCATTTATTTGCTGGGTTGAGAAGCGCTCAAGCTGCCTATTGATTTTACTTGATGTTGTGTTTAACTTTTATGTTGCTTGAAGCATGATTTTATTTTGATGACCGAGAATGTTCTTCACGCTATCTTCGTTAGCAAAGAGTGTCTCTACATCAGTGATAATCTCGTCATTTACTCCGAATAGAGCCATGAGCATTTGTCCAAAAATACCACGCTTATTTCGCACATGCATGAAACATAGGAGGTTTATTTTATGTATTGTTTCCTCGCTGAATTCTGAGATGTGGTTAACAAGATTTTCACAATGTAGAGTCTTAGATGTTTGCCTTCCTATAGTGCACATGGATGTTATACCAGAGTTAGTTTTTTGGATATTTGTCTCATTCTCATCAATCCTCATCAATGTTAATTCGCAACGATCCTCGGATTGAGTTTGCTATCCCGACTTGTTCCATGTATAACCCAGAATTCAATGCTGACACATTAGCACTTGAAAGTGCCGGAGGTGGGAAAACCCCGAACACCATTAGAATGGTTAGCAGAATTGTTGGAATATTTACTAAAGTTCGGGTTACTCTTCTTCTTTCATGGTAGGGATGTTTCAACCAGTATGACGCTTGATACCTTTATGTGTTGTCACATCGTTTTCTGTAGTTAAAGGTGGATTTTCTGGTGGAGACTGGTGCTCTTCATTGAAAGGAAGTTTGCAGATTTCAACGATGGGGCGCTTTGTTGTGCTGCCTCTTAGGTTGACCGTTACTGTACGCACAAGTCCATTTGGTCCTGGGTGTGTTACCGAGATCCTTGCTAGCGGCCATTGCACTGACGGCATGTGATCGATTTTAACTAACACGAGCTCGCCTACCTTGAAGTTCTCTTGGCCCTGAAGCCATTTTGATCGTTGTTGGAGGCGTTGTAAATACCCTTCTGACCATCTTCGCCAGAAAGATTGTTTCATCTGTTGAACCAGATGCCATCTTTTAAAAACAGTACACTGGGGTCACTTTTTATTTCGATAAAGGTTTATACCTGTTAAGAAATGCCCAGGTGTAAGCGCGGCTAAGTCGTTTGGGTCCTCATTAATTTGTGTAAGTGGCCGAGAGTTCATGCATGCTTCAATGTGAGCCAATAACGTGTTCATCTCTTCGACGTTTAAAATTTGTTTTCCGATCGTTTTGTAAAGATATGCTTTCATTGATTTCACGCCGGCTTCCCAAAGTTCCCCGAAATGAGGGCTACTGGGGGGAATGAACTTCCACTGTATGCCTTGATTAGCAACTTCAGCACTGCATGCTTGCATTGACGCTCGGTATATTGCCTGAAGTTGTTTATTTGCACCAAAGAAGTTAGGACCACAATCACTGTAGACGGACTGGCATTTTCCTCGTTTTGCGATGAACCGTCGTAGCGCTGCTATGCAGGCGTTTGTGGTTAAATCAGAAATGATTTCCAAATGAAACGCCTTCATTGCCATACAGACAAATACTGCGATATAAGCTTTGGTGGTATTAGCACCACGTCCTCCGTTCCATTTGATGATAATTGGTCCGGCATAGTCAATGCCAGTGTTCAAAAATGGCTTTTCTAGCTGTACCCTGACGGCTGGTAAGTTTCCGATCAGCTGTGTGTTGGGTTTAGCGGTCATTCTGAAGCAAGTCATGCACTTTCTTAGCACTTGTTTTACTGCTGTTTTCCCTCATATTATGAGTGCTGGATGTTTCACTGCTTCTCCAATAAGTGCGTGTTGAATCCGACCACCTACCCTTAGGATGCCTTTGTAATCGATCTTAGGTGGCAAGGTTTTTAAGTGGCTGGTTCTATGGACACTGTTGCCTTTTGAAAGTTGCTGAATTTCTTTGTTATAACTGTGGTGTTGCGAAACACGGATGCATGTATTCGATGCGAAGCTCGAAGCTCAACTTCAGTTAAATTTCCCTTTCGTGTCGTCGTTGCTCGTCTAGCGTTAAACGTGAATCACTCACACCATGCCATTATTCTCTTAAGTCTGTAGAATGATGAGTATCTTCCGAGGATTCCTGGAGGCTCTGTTACATTGACTATCAATGATATAATTTTTCCTTCGTCCTCTTTTGATGGTTGAAGTATTGATTGAAGAATTCGAATGATTCGGGCAGTTAGCCATTCCGGTCCATTCCACCAGAGTTTTGATATTAGCAACCCCTTCGGGTACATTTCTCTGGGCGCGATATCAGCTCGGTTGTTTTTTGTCCTGACATGATGCCAAATTCAGAGCTGTGTTGTTGAATGACGCTAACGCGATTTGCCACGTAGACTTTCCACTTAGCTACTGGTTTTTGAATCCAGGCAAGGACGGTGGTTGAGTCAGTCCAATAATATCGAGAGACGCTTGCCCATTTATGCGCTTTGATAACTTCATCCATGAGTTTGACGAAAATAACTGCTCCATTGTGTTCTAGCCTTGATACGGACTCGACTTTCACTGGAGTGGCTTTCAATTTCGCCGTGACAAGTGTCACCTTGGTTGATGTTGGGGATCTGACTCGAATGTATATGACTGTGGCGTACGGGGTTTTAGACGAGTCGCAAAAGCCATGTAGCTCAAACTGGTGAGAAGGAGTAAATTGGATTCACCGCGTGATTTGCAGCTTTTCTAGTTCTGGGAGTTGACTTTGTAATTTCACCCATTCCTTTACTGTACTAGGTTCGACGTCATCATCCCAACCTTTATCCTCTTCCTTTAGCTGTCGTAGCGTCACTTCACCAATGATTATGCACGGCTGTAGTCGAATAGCTTTGAAACTTCAGCTAGTATATTTCGTTTGCAGAATTTGGCTTGCCTTCGTGATGGAGAATGAAAATGCTCATTTGTTTTTGTTACGTAAACTTTGCTCCTAATGTCCCAACTCTTTAGAGCATCCAAATGTCAGCCCACCTACTCCAGCAATTACTCAAGCTAAACCGAAAAACCCGCTGGCAACCTCTGAAGTCTGCTGACGCTCTATGCTTAAACTTTCCATTGTGTAAATATTATTGTTAGGTGATGTTTTTACAAATTGTGGCTCTACTTTGATTTCGCTCCTAAATATATTTATTGGCATTCTAATGAGTAAAATTCTATATCATGTTTTGAAAATTTTGTATTGTAATTATTATTTTAATAAATTAAATTTGTTTCTGTTTGTGATTCTGAACGCTGTTCTTGTAATAAATGCATGCCATGCTCATTTTTCTTTTGGAAATTTTGTTTGTTGTTGTTGTAATTAGATGCAGAATTTTTCCCATGATTTTTAATCCAATTTTTTCCTAGTTTCCCGTGCCTAGTACAAAATTTGTAAATCGCGCTAGATCTGAATTTACAATCTATAGTTAAGTGATTATTTAATCCACAACAATAACAATAAATCTGACTCACGTTTGAATTATTACCGTTTTTTCTTTGTTGTTGAGACCTGTTTTTACTTGAAGACTACTGCGTTGCTCGGTGTCGGCCTTCTAAAACCTCACTGCTGCTGATACTGCTTTGGTTGTTGTTGCTACCGCATGCCCATGTGTTGTATGTGTTTGTTGGGCTGCTTCCGTATTTTGTGCGCGTTTTCGACTGCTATTTCACGTGTCATGGCGATGTCAACTGCTTTTGCGAAAGTTAAATCTTTCTCTGTAAAAGGAGCCACACGAGTGTCATGATCTGCGACTCCGTAAACTAATCTGTCGCACAGTGCAGCGTCTAACTTCCCGAAATTACAGTTTAGCAATAAATCCTTCAATCTAGCCACAAAATCACTGATGGACTCACTTTGTTTCTGCTCGGCTTTACCAAAATTGTATCGTTGCATTTTTTCATTTTTTTGGGCTAAGATATTCTTGAAGGAGCTTCGTTAGCTCTGCAAAACTTTTTTTCAGCTGGCTTGCCGGGTGCACATAGAACGATTGCTAATCCGAAAATTTGTGTTCCGGATTTTGTTGAAAATAATGCTGTTTGACATTCAGCGGGAATGGCGTGACCAACGAAATATAATTCTCATTTCATAACAAATTCTTCCCAAGTGTATAAGTTTTTATAAAATTGCATATCTACCTTGTAATCCATGTTTACGTCTTCTATGTCGACTATGAGCTCGTCACTCGTTATGTTATTGTCTTCTGAATCTGTGTGTGTAAGTGCAATTTTGTCCATCTGTTCGTCTACTCCTGTTCTAATGTTTTCTTCAGCGCCCTGCTTCTCCTTTGCTGCTAATTCTACTTTCGCTGTAATTTGAGTTTCCCTTAATTTGCGTAGAATTTTCCTTAAATCCTATACGGATAATGTATTAATGATGTAGTCGATGGAAAATTGTCTTAATAAATGCTGTTGCTCCTTTTTGTTCAACGGAGGAATCTGAGTCGTCGTCAGATCGATTGTTGACATGTGTAACTGCTGATGTTATATTGTCGAGCGACAATATATGCTAGACAGAGATGATTACTCAACAAATTTGGTGTGTCTTTGTGTCAGACAAAGAAAACACTACCCGATATCGTATGTAACAGTGTGTATATATGTATACTGGATACGAGTATGATATGCTGCACTCGTAATTTATGTTCTTTCTCACTTCTGTGCACGTAATTTATTAAATGTTAAAAACTATGCACAATTTGTTGATTGCAGACACTTTTACACTTTATTGCCTCGTCGATGAAAAAAACTGCCTTTGTTTTTTGTTGTAACTGCGAAGCTCGTCGCCTGCTGTATCGAAACTGGCATTGTATACCGTATAACTATATAGCGTGTTCTTTGTTCTTGTCGTCAATTTAATATGGTTGTGAAAATTTTTCTTCTACCTCGTCTGCAGTTGAACTGAATTTTTTTTATTTTTGCTTTAGATTCGTCGCCAAATGTAAAGTAGTCGTAGTTGAAGTAAGGGAAATCAGGTTAATGCAATGAATGTAGTCGTTTATACTTTTAAACCAATAAAATATATTCAAACAACAAATAATGAATGTACATCTGTGGAGCGTGGTGTGTGGCTCCGCTGTCAGGCAGCTATTGCCGCGCATCGTGCTGATCTTTCGCACTCATACATATGCCTATATTAGCGTTTACTAATACGTACTTACACTACTCGCACGGACTTGCTTGTATCATTATATTACAGTTAGTAGAAAGCGGAAATGATTATGAACAATTTAACTTACAAAAAGCATTCAATGATGTAGCTCAAAAACAAAACAAAGCAATATTTTAAAAAGGGAAAACTGACAACAAAAAGTTTAGCACCATTTTAAGATTTCTTTGGCGTGAAAATTAGTGAACTATGAGTTTCGTCCTGAAAATGATTTAAATAATATGAAATTGGATGCACACTGTAACAGCTTAAAGCAATTACCAATATAATATGAAGTCATTTCAAGTCAGAAAAATGAGGATACTATACTATACAAATTAATGAAACTAGTTGAATATAAAAATTAATTTTTAAGTTGTCAGTTAGCAAAACCGATCAATCACATGATATAGAATATATCAAATAATATGCGCGGAACATTTTTTAAATAAGGCGATATCAATTGTTACAGGTATATGCAATTAAAATTAGTGATATTTCTGTTTGAAAATTTGTTAACGTGTTACACTATGACTTAAACTAGATTTTTGGACCTCTAAATAGATTAGAGTGGAAGCTGCGAGCTCGCAGGCCTACGACATATAAACAAATCTATGATATTCCACCATGAATACTATAGTCTCAAATGCACATATTAACGGATGGCTGCTTGATGCTTTAAATGTATAGTATGCCCCTTTGGAGAAAGCAGAAAATAAAAAAGACAATAAGACCTTACTAGCCTACGTTAAAGTATGAAAGTAGAATTTGATATACTATATGTTACAGAGAATATTATAAAGTATTAATACTCATTATTGGCTGACACTTCCTATCTCTAGATGCTTTATAGCCAGTGCCGGCCCAAGGCAAATTTTAGGATGGAGCGTTATTCAAGTTTAACGCTTGCGTCTGGTTTATATATATATATATATATATATATATATATATATATATATATATATATATATGTATATATATATATATCTATATCTATATATATCTATATATCTATATACAATATATATATATATATATATATATATATATATATATATATATATATATATATACAATATATATAGATATATATATATATATATATTGTATATATATATATATATATATATATATATATATATATATATATATATATATATATATATATTGTATATATATATATATATATATATATATATATATATATATATGTATATATATATACAATACATATATATTTATATATATATATGTATATATATATACATATATAAATAGATATATATATATACATATATGTATATATATATAAATATATATATATATATATATATATATATATATATATATATATATATATATATATATATATATATATATATATACATATATAAAGGGTGATTCATAACAAGTTTACACATTTTTGTCGAAAAAAAAACAAAGTTTTTGTGAAGATTGAGCTGTAATGTTTATTTATTATGAAAATCTGGTCCCTCACAATTAAATATGAAACATTACTTTGGGCATATGTGCACCTCGCTCTACAGACTATAAAACGATGATTGTAATTTTCGATGACATTTTCGCACATTTCCGGCGTTATTAGGCTCGAATATTGTTTTTTAATGCTTCAGTAGTCTGGGGAGCATCAGCGTAAACATGATCCTTCAGAAATCCCCAAAGGTAGAAGTCACAAGGAGACAAATTACACGATCTCGCCGGCCAATTTATGGGTCTATTTCGTGCAAACCATAAAATTCACGTAGAGCGTGAAATGTTTGCACTGGCGATTCATTATTTTTGTAAAAAGTTTTAACAATAATAAAACGTTCGGCTGATGTGCATGACGCTATGGTTAGAATTGTAAAAGACCAAACTGTCATAATCTGTCAATATATGGACCTGAAGTTGGTGATAAATAAGAGTTGAGGCTCATTCTCATGTGTACACTTGTTATGAATCACCCTCTTTTTATATGTTTACATCTTGCCTTCTGCAAGAGTCGACCTAAGATATGTTTTCATTAACTTCAGCTTGCTAAAACTCCGTTCATCTTTGGCCACTGTAACCGGAATGGTTACAAAAATCTGCAGAGCTGTCCAAATATTAGGTAACGTATCTTGCCAATTGTTTAATGCTAAGATCTGAAGGACTGCTTTCGGGTGACCTTTATCAACATCTAAAAAATTGTCCATACACATAATCTCTCTTGAAAGCTCCGATCCTGAAATATCGCGATGGTGTTCATGTGTTAATTTCTTCTCCAAATTTAGGCATGCTTGCGGCAAATTTTCAACAATTTTATTCAAATCATAAAAAACCCCTAGTCCATTAATTGTAGAAAGTTGTGTGAATCGGGCTTCTACTGAGTTTCTGGCGGTATCTAACATAGGATAGAAAAGATTTGCTCTAAATAACACGTCTGGATCGGTTGGTGCGTCGTCTTTATTTTCATATGAGAACATTTTGTGTTTTTTTTCGTGTACGAACCGATTCAAACTGCGGAGCTATTTCAGCTTCTTCAGCTGCAATAAGCGCCGTTGTGAATCCTGTGTCTCTATATTCTTTTAAAAATTTTAAACATTTGTGCATCATTTTTTGGTATTCGGAAAGTCTACGTGCTCTGATTGCATGGATTAAGATTTACATGGAATTAAACATCGTACCAAATGACTAACGACAGCAAAAACTCGAAGTTTTCTAAATAGGTTATAAGTGATTTAGCTTTCGAACTCGCTACGGGATCAGTTAATTGTCAATACTCTTCTTCCAAGGCATTTTTTACATCAGTGTACTGATACCACACCGCATGTATGCTATTCACTCTACTTTCGCATCTTGTCTCACACACTTTTTTTAATTATTTATTATTATTATTAATTTAAGTGTTTTGTTATAACTTCCCATTTTTTATTGAGTCTGAAAAAAAACACAAACAAATAATGAAACTGATCTGACTGAAGTTTTAGCTGCATCAGCGGCAACAAAGTTGAGACTATGGTAGCCACATGGATCAAAAATTGCTCGAGGAAACATTTTGCTTATGCGACTCTGAACTCCTTTTCGTTGGCCAACCATATCAGCACCATTAACGTATCCTTGTCTACTGCAATCATTCGTATCAATGTCGTATTTATTAATAATCTCATCAAAAAAAATGCCTGTTAGCCCTTCTCCACTAGAGTCAGTTACCAGTTTATAAGCTAAAAAGCATTCACGCACACAAAATTCATCAACCTCAAAAAGCTTAAATGTGATGCTCATTTGCTCGGTGTGACTTATATCGGATGTGTATCTTATATAATGGAGAAATATTTGGCTTTCTTAATTTTTTATATGATCTGCCCTCT
Organism: Odontomyia ornata; assembly: GCA_963969285.1. NCBI lineage: Eukaryota > Metazoa > Arthropoda > Insecta > Diptera > Stratiomyidae > Odontomyia > Odontomyia ornata. The sequence continues at coordinate 152,107,837 of OZ017740.1, read as the reverse complement.
AATAATTTTATGACCTCGTTTTGGATGTTTTTATTGAAATAGTAGTGATTAGTTTCCTTATGCATTATTTGTTGCAAATGCTCTGTCATGACTGGATCAAACTTTCCCAATAATTGCACCAAACCAAGAACGTTGCCATTCTCTAGTGTATTTAATTTGTCAATACTGCCACAAAAGGAAAGATTGTATTCCGCTTAGAAAAAAGGTGATTGCTACTTTTTTTTTCCAGTACAGAAGACCATCTGGATTTGTCACTCTCTAATTGCATTTGCAAGGCTTTGTCGATTCCAGAATTAGTCTGTAATCTTTTTAAACTCTTTAACCACATTGATAAAGTTGACTGGTAGTCATCTGAATTTTCATGAGTCTTCAATACCGTTGATACATGTGATCAATCGTCAAAGCTTGCGTTGCCGTGCTTGCAAGGTTTAGATCGGTTGAATATAAAGCAGCAAAAACAATAAATTTTCTGTGTAGAACTCGAATATATCAACTATTTCCGATCATAAATTTCGCTGTATGACATGACTCGTTGAAAGTGCGCATTCGAAAATGTTCTACCTTTTTCATTTTGTGGATACTCTTTATCTGCCAATTTACCGTTGTTTAGGCCCTATAATATGCTGACGCCTATTATTTTGGACGATAAAAATGACGGCCACTGACCGATATCTGTAGATATTTCTATGTGTGTCTTTGGTATGACTGTTACTAGTGCATCTGATGTAACAACATTATCAGATGTTTCAACATCGGATATATTCTGAATCTGTGGCACATTATCTCCAACATTCGCTGCAGTAATAATGCAATCATTTGTTGATTGACTTGATGGTGGCTTTTCTTTGATTTATAAGATATTTGGTCAACTGTTGGGCACTTTTTTCGTTATCAGATTCCTTTTGCTTTTTTCGCTTCAAGTTTTGTGCGCCTGATAATTTCTTGGGCGCATATGGCATTTTGGTTTGATGTGGCTAAAACAAATAAAATAAAGGGGCGCTATAGTTTTTACTCACCAAGATCTGGAAAAGTAAAATATCAAGGGAAAAATAAATAAAGTTTAAATTTTTTTCAACTTAAGTGGTTTGCAAAATTTATGCAAAATATCAACACCCTTCGATCTTTTAGCATACTAACTATACTGAACTTCCTTCTGAACCGGATAAAATTATTCTTTGCGTCTTTCAAATACCGAGACGAATGAAAGTAAATTTGATTTTGATAACTCATCTAATATTATTAATCACATAAGATTAATGATACTTTGGAAAAAGTGATAAAATTGCAACTTGTGTGGAGATGATGGCACAATCTGATTCTGTTTTTAGCTGCTGCATAGATTTTATAATCTAATTAAAACATGGTGCATAGCATATGAATCCCTGCTAAGTTGAAAGACTAGTTAGAAAAATAAAACAGTACTTACCTACACGTCACCTGAAAAGAGAAAACGATAGAACACATTCAGCATTAGTGGCAATGCTACGAAACCGACTCACCAAATAAAATTAACTTGAAATCTTCATTTCACTACTAAGCCAAGCGTTAAGCGTGGACGAGAGTGTAGACTACGCTTGAAGCCCTGAAGTTTGAACACGAAATGCGCCACTACACTCCTCGTTTGAACTAATGCTTCTTCGAGGCAACTTCGCAGGTAGTATAGTGGAAGTATTAAGTTAATACGAAAAACAACAAGAAACAAGTTGGGTAGACAGACCTATGCTCATGTCAGAAGGGTTTTGTACTCAACTTACAAAATGCCGTAACCAGCAACGAATAAAATTAAGAAACACGTCATGTTCGAGGATCATACTATTATTAACTTAGTTGAAAGAATTTTTTAATTCTGAGGTATTTGTTAAAATTCTACCCATAAATGTTTCGCTTGATAATTTTTTTAGATTTTTTTAGATCACGGGTGTCCATTCGCGAGGGAGAAAACACATTTTTCATGTATTTCCCCCCCTCTCTGTGCCCCCACTGAAGCAAAAACTGTCAGTTTAAGAACTGTTTTGAAAAGCTCTCATAGGGAACTTTCATTTGATACTCATATCGGCTACCTTACATGATATTTTTTTCAGGGGCCACTCCTTTGTACTGTAAGCATCGATTCATGCCCTATTTTTTCGAATCCTAGAATGGCTACAAAGCCCTTTTGCTAGGAGCTCTCTCCTGCCTCTTCGACTTGTTTCAATTGTATGTAGTCATCCTCATGATATCTATCATTCCTGAAATTTTCATGCAAATCCTAGCAAAGCTGTAGTGTCTAAGTCGGTAAAAAGCGCATATGGCTCCATAACCATATGTTTCCATAGTAATACAGGGCACATTGTTCCATAGTAATACGGGAAAATTCAAATCGCTATAACTTCATTAAATACTATTCGATCTTTATGAAACTTTCAGAAAAGATCAATCTATTGAATTTAAGGATACCATTTAGATTTTATTCGAGAAAAAATAAAATCGATAAATCATACTATTACTAACAAAGTTGAGTGAATTTCGACTTCTCATGTATTTGTTGTTGTTGTACTCATTAAGGCCTACATTCATGATTTTTTTCAGATTTTTCGGATGGAAGGTGTCCAATCGCGAGGGGGGGGGGGGGGGGGGTACGCGAAAAGTTCGTACATTTCCCCTTCCCCTTCCCCCCTCGGTACTCATAAGGCAATTTTAAGACCTGTTTAGAAAAGATCTCATTGAGACCTTTCCAATGACACCCTACTCGACTACCAATGGTGAAAATTTTTTTTGAGGGGTCAACTCCCTATATGGGGAGACCCCCCTTAAACCCCTTTGAAAAAATTTTTCACCCTTGAACTTTCAAGAGGTCACCACTTCTGACCTTTCCACAAAGTTTCATGGCTGTAGCCTCTATAGTTTCGGAGAAAAAGTGCTGTGACATACAGACGGACGGACGGACGGACGGACGGACGGACAGACGGGCACAGGTCGTGATTGCAATAGGGTTTTGTATTTTAGTACAAAACCCTAAAAATGGTAAAATACCTTCCAAAAACATCAGGAACTAGGAAATGTTTAATAGGAGAACAAAAATAGTTTGATCTGAAATGTTTATGTTCGGATGATATTAAATCTTGACTGTCACAATATCAAAAGCGAAAAAAAAGTTTCCTCACTTTTTATTTATCATTGTCGTGCCCCTTCCGACTTGGCGTCTGGAGCAACCGCTCCGTTCGCCCTATGGTAGGGCCGGCCCTGTTTAAAAGTTATTTGTAAGAATACATTTTATAAACATATACGAGTATTGCAGCCAATATCCACAGAAATCCAAAAAAGCAAACATCCTGACACGACAAACGTTCCGCTATGAGCACACAAGCTAAGTCAATTAAAATACATGTTTTTTGTTGGAAAGATAATTCAAGTCAATACTTTTACTGTGACTGTTGTGGTGCCTGGGCTTTCGGACTTGAATGACTAAAACAAAATCTTAAAAAAATGTTATACAGCCAACTTTTCCTTTAACAGCTATAAATCGTATGTCTGAAGACTGGGTGCAAGGGAAGTTTTAATAATACGAGTATTCTACGAAACAGTTATAAAATAAAGCTTTCATATTATATGTCTACTATCGCATACCAGAAAAAACGAAATTTATATTTGGTATCTGTTATATACGAAAGAGACGCACTTTAAAACTGCGAGTAGTCATTTGTTCGTAGGTGCGTTTAACACGTTCGCTCTCAACTAGGAATTATCTCATAGATCGAAGTTTGTGTTGAGGCGCCAGCTACGAGTTAATTCGTAGAACATTTTCAGTTTACCTCCGCCAAGTACGTAGTATTTTCATGTTCTTTGAAGATATCTGGCTCATGGGAATAGAAAAAACTACAACAATTTGGCGCAATCCAAGAGATTTATTATAATTAATAGAATATACATAATATAAGCGAAACAAAATAATCTAAGTAATGATTAAGTAAATAATATAGGAACTGCAACAAAACAAGCAATTTCTTTTTTTGACGTGGGCATAATATTAGATTTCTTATTCGTGGTAAAATTTAAAAAAAAACAATTTTTAACACATAAGGCAGGTTTATGAGTATATATTGGGCAATAATGTCTTGTTTTCTTTCGTTTTTTTTCTTGGAAATGAAAGATATAGGCTGTTTGGAATGTGGATCTTCAACTATATTTTCTCAAAGTAAATAGTGACCCGTAAAGCAGAAAGATTAAATAGTACTCTGAGATTAGAGAAACCTAGCACTAGAGGGTATAGCATAGTTACAAGCTAGAGTTACCTAGCTGCTTTTTATTTTACAGTGTTTCATTCACTTTAAACAACAAACAATGGGCATTATGGATCTACATTTCAAATATATGTAGCGACAGTTTTTTCGGCCACCTAATAGTCTTCCTTAGAGAGCATTTTATCGGCCCTATCTATGCCAGATATTCCCAAATTATAGTCACAGATTATATTAGGCTTAATTGAGACTTTCTTGTTTCGATTTTGAGCCTCTACCATTTCAACTATATGCATATTACTTATTGTCAGCACATTTCGTTTATCTTTCTATTTCGTTTCCATATGTATTTTTCCGTTTTTTCATCGAAACATCTTTGAAAACTCCGTTTTTATTAGCTTGTAATGTTCCATAAACGTAAGTTTTTCTATTAGATAATAACTTTGTTAATGCGATGGAGTTATAACAAGTTGGGTAGACAGACCTATGCTCATGTCAGAAGGGTTTTGTACTCAACTTACAAAATGCAGTAACCAGCAACGAATAAAATCAAGAAACATGTCAAAGACGATTTCATTGGAGAAAATGTGAAATTCGAGGATCATACTATTATTAACAAAGTTGAACGAATTTTGACTTCTGAGATATTTGTTATAGTTATACCCATAAATATCTCCTTTGATATTTTTTTCATATTTTTTAGATCACGGGTGTCCATTCGCGAGGGAGGAAACACATTTTTCATGTATTTCCCCCCTGTGCTCCCACTGAAGCAAAAACTGTCAGTTTAAGAACTGTTTTGAAAAACTCTCATAGAGAATTTTCAGTTGATACTCATATCGGCTACCTTTCATGAAATTTTTTTTCAGGGGCCACTCCTCTGTACTGTAATCATCGATTCATGGCCTATTTTTTCGAATCCAAGAATGGTTACAAAGCCCTTTTGCTAGGAGCTCTCTCCTGCCTCTTCGAATTGTTTCAATTGTATGTACTCATCTTCATGATACCTATCACTCCTGAAATTTTCATGCAAATTCTAGCAAAGCTGTAGTGTGTAAGTCGGTAAAAAGCGCATATGGCTCCATAGCAATATGTTTCCATAGTAATACAGGGCATATTGCTCCATAGTAATACACGAAAATTCAAATCGCTATAACTTCGGTAAATACCATTCGATCTTTATGAAACTTTCAGAAAAGATCAATCCTATAAATAGTCATCTCTTTGCTAAATTTTGTTGAGTTTAAAGGTACCGTTTGGATTTTATTCAAGAAAACACAAAATCGGTAAATCATACTATTACTAACAAAGTTGAGTGAATTTCGACTTCTCATGTATTTGTTGTTGTTGTACTCATAAAGTCCTACATTCATTATTTTTTTCAGATTTTTCGGATGGAAGGTGTCCAATCGCGAGGGGGGGTACGCGAAAAGTCCGTACATTTCCCCTTCCCCTACCCCCCTCGGTACAGATAAGACAATTTTAAGACTTGTTTTGAAGAGATCTTATTGAGACCTTTCCAATGACATCCTATTCGACTACCAATGAGGAAAATTTTTTTTTGAGGGGTCACCCCCCTATATGGGGAGATCCCCCTTAAACGCCTTTGAAAAAATTTTCCACCCTTGAACTTTCAAGAGGTCACCACTTCTGACCTTTCTACAAAGTTTCATGGCTGTAGCCCCCACAGTTTCCGAGAAAAAGTGCTGTGACATACAGACGGACGGACGGACGGACGGACACAGGTCGTGATTGCAATAGGGTTTTGTATTTTAGTACAAAACCCTAAAAATTATCCATATAAAGGATGCATCTTTTATCTAAAAAATCTTTCATGAGATGTTGTTACGAGTGGCCTTTTTCAACACACTCTCACCTAGAAGGAGGCCTCCCGTATATTATTCACATAATTCCGTAAGAAAATGAAGAATTTATTTTGAGCACCGGAATAGAGTAGCCACCGTGAGCCAAGGTTTAAAGTTAAGAATAATTGTTTAAAAGAGAAATTTTATACATTTTCAATATAATAGATAGTTTTTCGAATGGAAAATAATGCGTAAAGTAATATAGGTACCCGAATGCATGCAATTAGAGAGCAAGTCTGCAGATAAATCCCCTTCCACTCGAGAACCGGGAAAGGGAGAGCTACATATATATATTTTATATCGACGACGCTGACTGAAAATGCGGACTGCGCCCCTTTGGTTGAGAATATATGCACAGCTTTTGAAACAAGAATATCACCAAAGTCAATGTTGCAGTCAGAATTAATCTCACTAGGTCAATCCGGTCGTGAATGCACGGGGATTCACGGCGCAGCGTTGATTTAAATTTCTTATTCAAGATCGCCACGCGAACAATCCCCACATTGTTGAAAAGTATGTGTTAGATAGGGTTAAGGAACAATTGAACTGACGGCAGCAGATAGACTGTTCAACTCGAAACTCTTTGAAGTTCTTTTCGACCACTTAAGGAATTTTTGAAGTTCGAGCTCTCTCAGTATCACGTCTAGAGCTTTGGATTCACAACAAAAAGCTTATGAATCCAGCCCAGGAGTTGCTCACATACATTTGCTACTCGTTACTGGACAAACGGCTAGGGCCAGGAAGTATCATTTATGTGCCCTGCCTCAAAGAAATATTGATTTTACAACCAGATATCTTATATATTTCTTTTGTGCGCTTCTTAAAATGTTACGTTATGATATAAACCCGGTAGAGTTTGTGAAAACATTTTTAACAAGCCGCACGGAATTGACAACGAAAATTCAACAGTCTTGAGTTCCAGGACCGAATTATGTATGTTTCTTCCCGTTTCACCACAAGTTCGAGAAGCAGGGATATCCATACGGGCTGGACGAGACATGAAGAGCTCTCCTGCTGTTATAAACATATTCTACTCACAGATCTTGATGCGTGCTTAATACTATTTACCCTGAGTTCATATATGGCTTACGAAATTATGTTCAGGCGACAGGATGAGATGACGCACGAACAGAACTACTGGAATATGGACAATTAGTTGGATGAGAGTATGTACATCGCATGCTTTGCGCACGTTGAAATTAGATTTGTGACTACAATTTTACCACGTTGCTCTGCTTCCACGTTGTGTCCGGTATTTCCTTCCTTTTCCAGCTGGTGCGAATTCTTGTGCCGCAGATAAATTAGTTTAATTTATTAATAGTATAACAAAATGAATCCGAAAAAAAATTGTCGACTAAATGTTAGACGCTAATATTAGTTAAACCTTTTTTCCAACCAGCAAGTTCTTCAAATGTAAAACTTGGTCGAGTTTCGATTATATCAGTCCAAGTATCAGAATTATCTGCTTGCGAAGTATCAGCTACTTCGTCATCTTGTAAATCAGTTGTATTTATGTTTTCATTTGATGCATCTGAACTGCTTGAACTCGATTTGCTCGATGGTAAATAATTATCACCATCAAAATCACCAATGTAAACGGCATCCCATTCTGATTCACTCATATTTAGGAACTCTTCGACTTCTTGCTCTCTTAGTATTTAATTGGCTATCTTTCACTTTTTCGTAATGCAACACAATTCCACGAAACTATATACTGAATAGCTCATTGAAAGAAGGCATGCAACTCCTTTCTTGGTTTATAGGAGACTAACGCAGAGACAGATCGATACGAGTATATTCATAGTTGGCACTGTCATAAAATATTTTATCCCGAAAACCGAATTTAAAATTATACGAGGTGTGTTCAAAAAATATCGCGAGTTTTGTTTTTTTTTCAAAAATTATTTATTTATTCATGAATATCTATTTTGTCCCCTTTAAAGTAATCCCCATGAGATATTATACACTTGTGCCAACGGTTTTTCCAATCTTCGAAGCACTTCAAAAAATCATTTTTTTTAATCTTGTTCAGCTCCTCCTTCGATGCCGTCTTTATCTCGTCAAGCGTAGCGTAACGTCGTCCTTTCATGGGCCTCTTCAGTTTAGGAAACAAGAAAAAGTCACAGGGGGCCAGATCTGGGGAATACGGTGGCTGCGGCATCATTAGTGTGTTGTTTTTGGCCAAAAAGTCGCGCACAAGCAACGATGTGTGAGCAGGGGCGTTATCGTGGTGCAAAAGCCAATTTTTGTTCTCCCACAAATCCGGGCGTTTCTGGCGGATTGCTTCGCGAAAATTGCGCATAACTTGCAGGTAATATTCCTTATTGACCGTTCTTCCCTGTGGCAAGAACTCATGATGCACCACGCCCCTGCAATCGAAGAAAACTGTCAGCAAAACTTTCACATTCGACCGAACTTGGCGCGCTTTTTTCGGTCTTGGTTCATGCGGCAGCTTCCATTGAGATGATTGAGCTTTGGTTTCCACGTCATAACCATAAACCCACGATTCGTCACCAGTTATGACCCTCTGGAGCAAATTTGGTTCGTCGCGGACAGAGTTTAACATCTCATTAGCAATGTTCATGCGTTGCTGTTTTTGGTCGCAATTGAGCAATTTTGGTACGAATTTCGCGGCGACCCGTCTCATGCCCAAATCGTTGATAAAAATCGAATGGCACGAGCGAATCGATATGTTTAGGTCCTCAGCAACTTCTCTAACGGTGATTCGACGATTGGCCAATACCATTTTCTCCACTTCATTAATATTTTCGTCTGTTGTTGAAGTGCTCGGGCGTCCGGCACGCTCTTCGTCGTTCACATCTTCTCGGCCTTCTAAAAACATTTTGTACCACCGGTAAACGTTGCTTCGGTCCAAGGTAGCTTCTCCGTATGCTACAGTCAACATTCGGAATGCATCCGCGCACTTAATTTCGTTTTTCACACAAAATTTGATACACGTTCTTTGATCCATTTTTTTGAATAAGTAAAAATCGAAGACGATTGAAAACACGTGCAAGTAAAGCAGCTATCACCAATTAAGTGAACATTCAAAATGGCCGAGCTTGTCGGCATAAGTGACAGACATGAGTACCAACATAACGCCACAAAAAAATCGTAATTCGAATATACGTAGCCCGCGAAAATTCAAAATTCGTGATACTTTTTGAACACACCTCGTATATGTACTTGCGAATTTCTTCCCAAAACACATGTTTTGCATTTTTATTTTATATAACTAATTTAAACTTGTTGGCGTAGTAGAGCCGCTTTCAATAATGTCGCTCAGCAGTGAACGTGTTAACATTCTTCACTCTGAAGATTCTGGCATTGCTTAAATGATATACTCGTATATCTGGCGGCTCTCATTGCTTTATCTGTATGTAATTCTTTAAAATTTGGCAGTTACAAACAAATATGGCTTTATCTTAAAATACTAACTTGTATTCAAAATAATTGCGTTTTAAATATATTGCTCTTGATTTTATATGCAAATACATACGAGTATAAATTAATTACGCGGGTGCGGAATTTAAAAAAAAAATTTATATAGTTCCTAACAGTATTGGGCAAGCATTATTTTAAATGATGAATAACAAATAAATAAATTGCTATTTCGTTATTCACGAATAATAAATAATTTCTTTTATTCAAAGGAAAATTATTCGAATGACGAATAAATTATTTTATTCGTCAGCCGGTTAATGAATAAAAATAAAACAAGGAATAATGGCATTTAAATCAAATATTTATTTGCTTTCAATTATCATGTATTTACAGTTATGATTATTTCTTAATATTCGTTTTCATCACTTCTCTTTCTTCAAACATGTTGTCAGACAATCTGCTTGACTTTGGGAGGCTTATCATAGTGGCGTAAGAAAAAACGCGTTCTACTGATGCAGATGAAGGCAATGGTGTATTGTATTTTTGAAATATAGTTTTTAATTCAGGACAGCGACCTAAAACATTGAAAGTACGATCTTTGTCAGCAAAATATTGAGATACTATTACATTAGCCCTGGTTTTCAGTGATTGCTTTTGTATGTCAGTTTCGCTTCCTGAGTCTGATTCAAAATCAAAAAATGAGCTTTCTGGAACAGCAGCAACTCTTTTTCTATTTTTTCTATTTTATATTTAAATAATGTTTTGATTCTTCTTTGTTCATATGGTGTAATGCAACTAAACCATTTGTTCTTGAATCTCGGGTAGGACAACGTTGCAATTATAGCATGTTGACCTTAAGGTGTAAACAGTTTAAAAAACTCGTCGAATCTTCTTTCAACGCTTTGCCTGTATGCTGCTGCTAAATCACGGCAGTACGTTAATGGAATGTTCTCTAATTTTTGCAGTTTCTTGCGTAAAGCCATTAAACATGGAATCAGAAGTCCATAATACATTATTTTTTCTCCTTACAGTATATCTAAAGTCTCGGCAATAGGACATGAACATGTGATATATTCGTTTATATATTCATATTCACGGTCACTGATATAATTTCTGAGGCACAAAGCTCTATGCAGTTGAATGTTCTTGTCTTTAATGGAGTAAATTTGCTTCATAGCGTCATATAAGCTATTCCATCTTGTAACGCCAGGTTTGCTAAGTGTATGTCCTAAAACACCTTGAATGATTTCAGCTGACTTGGGACGTCCAGCAGCATTCCACAATATGTTACATTTTTCAATAATATTATGATGCATTTCAGATAATGATGTATTATTATAAATTTTAAGTATTCGATTAGCATCTGTAGTAGCAGACAAATTCAGAGTATGAGCAGCGCATTTGAAATGACACGCTAATTGAAAATCACGTGGATCAATAATTTCTCGTAAATCATCTTCCTCATCATCCAAATCATCTTCTTCTAATTCAATCGAATCTGAGTTTAAAATTGATACACCAAATTCTTTGAATGCTTTGTTGAAGTTGGAACCATTATCAGTAACTGTTGCAACTATCTTCATGGAATTCAGATTAAATTGAGTGTAAATTTCGTCAAGTATCATGGCAATTCGTTCATAATCATGAATTCCAGGAAACCTGCTGCAAGCTAGTGTTTTGCATTGTCGGCTGAGATCCGTATCTATCCAATGAGCAGTTACTCCAAGAAAACTTCGTTTACAACTCGACCATATATCAACAACAGGGAACATCAGGAGGCCATCTGGGCGTTAATAAAACGTTAGCAAAAGTACAAGATCGATTTTATTGGCTCCACGCACGAGACGATGTCGAGGACTGGTGTCGGAGATGCACGACTTGTGCTTCTGTCAAAGGCCCACAACGAAGAACTAGAGGCCAAATGAAAACTTACAATGTGGGGTTACCATTCGAAAGGATTGCTGTGGACATCGCTGGACCTTTCCCCGAGTCCGAATGGGGAAATCGTTACACATTGGTCGTAGCTGATTATTTCAGTAAGTGGCCGGAAGTCTACCCCATTCCAAACCAAGATGCCACCACCGCAGCTGAACAGATTGTGCTGAATTGGGTCAGTAGATATGGCGTGCCTTGCGAGGTGCATTCGGATCAAGGTTGAAACTTCGAGTCACAAGTTTTCGGCGAAATGTGTGAGCTGCTTGGGATACGGAAAACAAGGACGACGCCCTTGCATCCTCAATCAGATGGAATGGTCGAGCGATTTAACGGTACCCTCAGTCAGCACTTGGCAAAGATGGTTGACGAGAACCAAAGGGACTGGGACCGGCACATCCCCCTATTTTTGATGGCGTACAGAGCCGCCGAGCACGCATCAACGGGTGTGGCACCAGCCAAAGTAATTTTCGGGAGGACAATTAATTTGCCAGCTGACGTGAAGTTTGAAACACCATCTCACAGCTTCAACCTATCTCGAAGTATGCAAGTGAGTTAAAACAACGGCTGAATAACATTCACCAAATGGTGCGAAAACACATCAACTCGGCAACTGACCGCATGAAGACCAGATACAATTTGAAGGCAAATACGCCTGGATTCCAGCAGGATGACTTGGTGTGGCTCTTTAACCCGCGACGACGGAAGGGTAGATCCCCAAAGCTGCAGCTAAATTGGGAGGGACCATACCAAGTCATCAAGCGAATTAACGATGTAGTGTACCGCATACAGGAGCACCGGAAACCGAAAGCCAAAATGAAAATCGTGCACCTGGATCGTCTTGCCCCATATTACGCCCAGCGAGACGCAACTACAATTGGCGGCACATCTTTTCGGGGCGAAAAGAACTAAGGTGGGGGCAGTGTCACGTGTCCGAATCTATCTGCGAGCTACTGTTGTTCTAGCTTTGTAGTTAAATTGGTTGACTGTTTTTCAAGTTTTTCTAGCTTTGTTGTAAAGTTGGATGACTGCTGTCGCTGCTCTTGCTGCATCATCATCAGCATTTGCATCAGCGCATTTTCTGGTTCCTTTCCTTTTGGTGTTTCTGCTTCTCCGCCTTTTGCATCATTTTCCGCATCTGAAGGCTCATCAGATCCCACGCAGATGCCTTCAGATTCTATAGCGTCTCGCAAGCGTGCTATCAATGCGGCCTTATTACTTTGCGTAGCCAAATTCCGCTGTTCCAACTCATCCCTAAGCTCCGGTACGGTCAATTCATCGATTTTCAAATGCAAATTTTTCGGCATTTTTAAATTTAAGCTTTATGTTCACCAGCCACCAAAAATTTTATTTCAAGCACTGTTTTTCTTGTTTTTCCGCAATAAAATATTTTTAACTATCAAATCACTTTTTTTTTGCTTAACTTCTACGTAAAATGTAATATTTAAGTAAGATGTTTAACAGTTTTCACTTTTTCAAAATATCCCACTTCTGACACCAATTGTCGCGTGTTTATGGTTCGCGGCCAATATTTTAATGTCTTGAGAAAATGAAAACTCACTGTGTCGAGTTAAAAGAGTTTATTAAATCAAATAAATTATTGCCCTTAACAATTTTCACTAGTAACACAACTTTATCTTGGAACTGCCTTTAATGTCTCCCTAATATCCACTACTACACTATCGCTTTTCGTATCGCTTCCAACTCGCGCTTAAAATTCGCACTCACAATGAATGTCGTCCATTCGTTCAATCGCCTATATATATGGTCGTCAGTTGGCGTCACCTTTCCAGTATATTGGTGAGTGTTCTCCCTTTAGCTGGCTGGTTCTCGTATATTCGTTCTGACGTCAATGGCTTATGTTGATGTTGATGTTCAAGGTGCAGTTAGCGGTTGAATTGCAACAGTAGCTCGCAGATAGATTCGGACACGTGACAATATTGTGTAGCTTCTAACGTCGAATTGATCGCGGACATTTGCAGCGCATTTTCAGCATCAATTCTTCACCTCAATGTTCTTCGGCTGATGACATTTATTCCGTGGTTTTGTAACCCCAAATTATTTAACATCGTAATAAAAAATGGATCTTCTACTGCATTCAGTGGAATCATTGAATTAATGAAGAATAGTACCAAATCATGTTCAAAGTTTGTTTGAGAAATTGTGTTTGACTTTGAAGTTAAAAAAGTTTCGTTTCGAGTGTCGGCACTATGACTTCTCTTTTGTTTCATCTTCTTGGCATACTCGTGATATTCAGCAACGGCTTCATCCCCATGTTTTCTTTTTAAATGGCTCAAAAAGTTTGACGACGAGTTTGGACAACCTTTAATTTTTACAACTTTAGGTTCACACTTCACACAGGTCATCAGAATACTTTTTCCATTCGAAGATGAAGAGTCATACTTAAAAAACTTGCCATATAACAAATTTAATGTCGTTTTCACATTGTTTTGATTCACCGAAACATTGGCAACATTTTCATTAGAACTTTCCACATTGATTGAACTAATTTGATTTGACTGAGAATTATCCTGAGAGTCCAGACTCACTAACCCAATAATTTCGATGAATAAATTACACACTTTCAAAATCCAAAAATACCACAATATAATACTTGTGATTTGATTAGCCGCACCGCTCTGGTAAACACATTCCGAATGACTGGGGAGAGTACCAAGAATATTAGCAATTTACCAAAACAAAAAAATTCTTTTGTGACCACAACTGATAAGAAAGTGCGCGCGCTCTCTCTCTCTCTCACACACACTTAAATACAAATCACGCTCTCTCGTATTGTAATGATCCCTGTCTTGTGCCGCTATAATTCATTAAATTCCGGAAATCGGGCGGGCAGTTGACGATATACGATTGGCACCAATTCGCCTTATCGCTTTAATATTTAATATTTAAAATAACGAATAAAATCACAAATAATTTATTCATAGGAAATTTATTTATGAATAATTTATTCGTGAATGAATTATTCGCGAATAATTATTCGAATAATGCCCAAATCTGGTTCCAAAGTCGTCTTAAGACTAATTTACATGTTGAACTTATGATCTACATAACGCCTCGGAGTTGATGCAATGCAACGTGACTTGCCGGATGCCACCCAGACGTTCCCATGCTTGCAAGAGTGTCTCGCTCGAGGTTACAGGTGCAATTGGATCATTGTATTTTGTCTATTCTGTGGAATTTAGAACTGTAGGTATTTGGATTTCGCAATTCTGTGGAATTTAGAGTTGCGGTTAGTTTAATTTAGAATTGTATAATTGTATCCATTTTGTCTTTAACTTATACTAATCATAACTACTTACGAGAAATGTTGATGCGCGAGCACACATATCGATATTGACCGCTGTCGTGGCATTGATTGTTGAATATTGCTGACAATATAAAAGAAGTTTTAAATTTTGTTCTTCTTTTACACCTTAGAATGTTTCTAGCTTACATAAGACTAAGTTTTCTGATGACTACCACCTTTTATTCGAATTTTCGTCTTCGGATTATGGAATAAAACATGATTTTGTAAATTGTACTTAGAAGGATTATAATCCATATGTTATTACCTTATTTATGTTTCGCATCTCTTCATTCAATCCTTCATCACCCCTCACTATATTATGAGCGGTCCAAGTGATAAGATTTACCTGTAAAGAATTTCATCGAATCTTCTTTAGTTAGAAAATGTGGATAGCAATTTGCAAATTAACATAATATTTACAATAGAGTTTAAATAAATTAACTAACAGAATAACCTTCTAATGATTGATTCGAAATTATAAGTTACTATAATATATTTACTATATTATAAGTTACTATAATATTCTGATAATATAAATCATGAAAAACAAACTGAAAAAGTTAGGTAAATATTCATTTACAAACTACATTCAAATGTTCAATACCATAGTAGGATTCAAGTAAGTCCGTTACTTACAAAATAAGATGTTTCCTGTTTCCACTAAAAATGTTCTTCGTTGAGTAAAATGTCCTTAAATACTGCGCTCTGTTCCGCTTTTTCCACTGGTAAGCAAAGTTCAACGTCAACGACGTTTTCCTAATACAAAGAAATATACTCGTTGTTAAAGCATACTTACTGTATTATACTCAAATGTCTTTTCATCCACATTCAAAATTTGTACCTGGGAGAAGCCTCCAACCTAAAAATTATAAGAGCTCGTGATTGCAATAGGGTTTTGTATTTTAGGACAAAACCCTAAAAAGGATTCTCTAACGATCTGACGTTGCCGCTGACAACGATGCTTTTATTGCAGGTGATTTTAAGAATGGCACAGAAAAGACCGGAGTTTCTTCAATGTCAGCGAAAATTCTTTGTTTTTTCATCTGACAAATAGCAAAAAAGAGCTATAAGAAATCCAGCTCAATCTTTTTGCTCAGCGATGAAGCCGTTAGAAAATAAAGGGGCCTATTTTATAGTGAAAATGACCTCGTTTTCAACTTGAATTTTATTAATTGAACTTAAGTGGCTATCACTAACTTTTGTTTTAACTAAGGATTGGAATTTTTAAGTGTATGTAAGGTTTGGCTTGTGAGGTATTTAGCTTAAAGGAGTCTGGTCCGTGATGAAAAATAGTACTGATCAGAGTGATCGCCGAGTAAGAGTGTGAACAATGCGGACAAACAATGTTGGCGAAAGTAGTGGTTTGATAGTGAGGCGTTAATAACATAACTGAGACCCGTAAAGTGAAGAAGGTTACGAGTTAAAAGATCACATGGTTAATTTGATTATAAAATGTATTTGGAGGCTTAAGTCCGTTTTTTTCTCAATGAAGTTACAATTCAAACTGAACTAAAAACTAGTCGCAATTAACTATGTTAGTTTTTTATGAATTAATTTGCCTGAATTGCACGTTTTCGTCGCAGTTGCATTTCCCATGATCGATGATTCCGTTTCGAAATTTAGACTTGGCGTCAACAGATATTGGCCCGAGCGTGTAAGTTGAACATTTGTTTGTTGCACGTAATAACTCTTCCGCTATCAAATGCGATTGCCCTCAATCGTTAGAAGAATCGAAGATCAGTGAATGGGATGTTTACGTTCCCGACTGGAGGATCCACTATGGTAAGCGAGGATAACCTTGGCATTTGGATTAGCACCGCGGATCTTCATGCCACTACTAGAGATAAATGTTCTGTTGAGGATCTGGTTTAAAAATACCGTAAATTTTGGATGATATTAGGTTGCTCGTTAACTGATGTTTTTTTCACGTTTTCAAAAGTAAATTTATTCATATTAACAACAAACATTAATCAATGATATATTGACCATATTGTTTCATGACCTGCTTTGTTCTTTGAGCAGATGCGTTTCGACTTTTTTGAGTCATCTTCACTATCTACAGGATGTGTCGAAGGGAATGCCTTAATATTGTCGTAGGATGGATTTAGCCGGTAAATACTAAATAAGGTCAAGTAGGTGGATATTATTGGATTGTTCGATAATTAATGTCGTTTTTTTTTCATGTTTTTCAAAGTAAATTTATTTATATTAGCATCAATGATATATTGACCATTTCGTTGGATGATCTTTTGCCATGTTTCAGTAAGTTGAAAAATTTCACGTTCCAAGAAGCTTTATAGACACCCTGACTATTCGGTTTTGCAAGTACATTACAGGTATGATCATAACGTGTGCTGCACTTTGTGCATTTAGCTGTGCCTTCTATCAATGTCGCCTTTTTAGTAGGGCACAAATATCACTTGTAAAGCATGATTATCTGTAATAAAATCACTATTTAGATTGAGGTTACCTTGAAAAATATTGTTCGAAAATGACTCAATTACATAAAATACTTTCCCAAAGCGACATACGTAATAATGCGAACTTTTTTTTTGAAAATCTAAAACAGCTTACATATCGTGGACTATATTTGTTTGAAATAAAATGAGAGAATCAAAATTTCACGACTTGTCACTATGAGTGCCACAAACAATCGATATGAAAAATGTTGTTTTGTAACGGCACAGTGAAGTTGAAATGCTTTCTTCCTGGGGTCCATATTACCTACAACAGATAACATTTGAAGTGTTTGAGCTATATTAAAAAGCTGCTCATTGAACTTCCTAATCGCCTCGTATTTTTCGTCTTTCTTGTCTCACATAGTTTTTGAAGTGTCCCAACAATCTATCTTCTGTCCATTATCGCGAAAAAACTTTATTACTTCCTTTATTGTTCCCACAGTATTTTTAACTTGTGGCAGCTTATTCAAATCATTGACGACTAAATTGAGCCTATGGCTACAACAATGGAAAATAGAGCCATAGGAAATTTTTCACCGATTCCTTTATATACACCAGTAATATGTCCTGCCATTGTACTACATCCATCATAGTCCTGTGCTGCAACTTCATTTAAGTTTAAGCCCCATGGTGTTAAGGTGGATTGTGTGGGGGCAGTTGAAATATGTCTAATTTCCTTCGGTCATATGAGAAGAGCCGCGGAAGCCACACACTCAAAAGCACGCTCGTCGCGCCTCTGCACAATATAAATTTGCGAACCACGCGCGCTGTGTACGGTTATCTGCCGCCTGCACCCGTTTGACATTACCGACTCCAACTGCCGTCAGCTTTGGGTGACATTCCTCGACTCAAATTGACATAGGATGGGAATGTCATCCAAAGCTGACGTTCGCTAGAAAGCCAATTGGTAGCGATTGGCATGTGTGCGAGTCGGAAGTGGCGTAGTCCGACTCATTATAAGAGGTGATTACACTTGCCACGCTTTCAGTATCCAAACCATCCTGTGAAAATGTAAAATCAAAGAAATTCTTCTTGATACATTTGACAGTCATTCAAAATATCTGACACCAAAAGATAATTGTTCTACCCCTGAAACGTCCCTTGTATCATTGGCCAATATTGAGAATATTTCATTTGAATTTATTTTCTCAATAAGTTCATTTCTCTAACCCTTTGTACTGGTTTCAATGAAATCATTTTAAACTCTAATGGATAAGTAGCTGGCATTTTTGTGTGCAGTTTTTTAGATGGTTTGCTAAGGTAACAACTCCAGACTTCTCTGAAATGCAAAATGTTGAAAACAGCATTGGTGTCTTGCTTTCCTCTTAATGGTAGATGATTCTATTTATTGAGCTAACCCTTGATCGGCAAGGATTTTTCTTTTCATAGTCCATAACTGGCAAGAAATTACTAGACTTTTCCACAGCTTGGCGGTTCCATTGCAAAACAGCATGAGATTTTGCATAGTCATGAAATTTTGTATGGTTATTATATGAGTGAGTGATAAATTCACTTTGATAGCTTGCAAGGCTAACACGGGGCGTAAATAAAATACATGATTCCAGTTTGGGAGTAAGCTAACCAAGGGTATGTATTAAACCATAATCTAAGACATACCGCGATCCATCTATAGCGTCATTTTTAAAGTTTTAGCTTAAATCAGGCTTCCATGGCTTTGTTAACATTGCATAGATTACATCATTATTTGTTGGGGTGTTATCAAGACAGTTACCAATAGAAAAACATTTTTTTTTTTGCTGGCAAACATTTTATTGAGGCATTGGAAAATTTTGTTACATTTACATGATGTTTGTAGGCTTAATAATTTCTTAAAGTAGTGCAGTATTTTGTTCTATAAATTTTTTTAGCACTTATTCTTCTATACATTTTATTGAATTTATAGTTTTTTTACTGGACATGATTAGTTGCTAGTCGATGGACAAAGCCTCTAAAACCCCATGATTCTTAATATTTTATCGTTTATTATATACAATATAATATTCGTTCTGATATTTTCTTTATTCTACTTGGATAACATTAATTTGCTTTTATTAGATCAGAAAGGTTATTGGAATTATAACTCCTTCCTTCATGTTTGGTAAGCCCCATATGATCTAAACAATACAGCAGTGATGGTGGGAAGACTTTATACATATATTTTACCTTCGTGTTTTCATACATGTTAGCTAGTAAGTTTATATCGCGTACTTGTCTTAGTTGTTCTACATCTATGAATTCCATTTTAACAAACATTTTTCTTAAGTTGTTTATTAAAACTTCATCAATCAATACCGATTTTTTAAATTTGCTATACATTCTTTTTTTGCTTATTTTAACAAAAATTTTTTCTCTTATCTGCCAGTATGCATGCTCCACAGGTAGTGATTTATAAAGACATTTATGTTCGAAAATTTTAATTCTCTTCATTTGATTGGAGGAAGCGTGACTACATGGAACAAAACCATTGGTCTCATTAATTGTTTATTTTATTTAACGTATTATCAACATATCTTATAGGGCTCCATTTATCAGCTAAACTTTTTAATTGGATCATTTCACCCTTTTCACATCAATTTAATGTAAATCTATACGACAAATTTGCTCTACATTTGAAGCTTTATCTAACGTCGCGCGGATATCGATCACTCTTTCGGATGGCTCCGATAGCTTTTTAAATTACTTTTTATGGAATTGTTTGCAGCTACATATAAATGAGTTGCATATTTTGAATAATAATTTTTCTGAAAAATTATTAGAGAAGAAAAATGTTAGAAGAAGGTGGTTTCGACGTGTGCACTAATTCTCCTCAGGCCATCACACTTAGATACACACCGGTGATGGCGACCACCATGCTCAGAGGTGAGGATGTTAATTTTTAATTTTTCTACATATGCAAACTCAATATGTTTTTGTATCTGCAAGTTATATTCAAGGTAAATTTCTCTTGTAAGTACTTGTATTAGCTAAACTTTTTAATTGGATCATTTCACCCTTTTCACATCAATTTAATGTAAATCTATACGTCAAATTTGCTCTACATTTGAAGCTTTATCTAACGTCGCGCGGATATCGATCACTCTTTCGGATGGCTCCGATAGCTTTTTAAATTACTTTTTATGGAATTGTTTGCAGCTACATATAAATGAGTTGCATATTTTGAATAATAATTTTTCTGAAAAATTATTAGAGAAGAAAAATGTTAGAAGAAGGTGGTTTCGACGTGTGCACTAATTCTCCTCAGGCCATCACACTTAGATACACACCGGTGATGGCGACCACCATGCTCAGAGGTGAGGAAGTTAATTTTTAATTTTTCTACATATGCAAACTCAATATGTTTTTGTATCTGCAAGTTATATTCAAGGTAAATTTCTCTTGTAAGTACTTGTATTCGCTAAACTTTTTAATTGGATCATTTCACCCTTTTCACATCAATTTAATGTAAATCTATACGACAAATTTGCTCTACATTTGAAGCTTTATCTAACGTCGCGCGGACATATTGAGTTTGCATATGTAGAAAAATTAAAAATTAACTTCCTCACCTCTGAGCATGGTGGTCGCCATCACCGGTGTGTATCTAAGTGTGATGGCCTGAGGAGAATTAGTGCACACGTCGAAACCACCTTCTTCTAACATTTTTCTTCTCTAATAATTTTTCAGAAAAATTATTATTCAAAATATGCAACTCATTTATATGTAGCTGCAAACAATTCC
Organism: Odontomyia ornata; assembly: GCA_963969285.1. NCBI lineage: Eukaryota > Metazoa > Arthropoda > Insecta > Diptera > Stratiomyidae > Odontomyia > Odontomyia ornata. The sequence goes on along the minus strand of OZ017740.1, from coordinate 152,086,956 downwards.
ATAAAAAGTAACTCCATTTATCAGTTAATATAATAGCCAAGTATTTATAGTAATCTACAACCTATAACCTTCTTCCATCTATGTGAACCTTAATATCACTCTTATTTTTGATGTTTTTGGGCTTGATGTGTCTATCCAGTCTTCTAAATAATATACTTTTCGATTTATCAATGTTAATTGAGAGTTTCCACTCCGCTAAGTGCTTTTCTACTGTCTTGAGTGCTCCGTTGAGTCGATTCATTTGGAGTTCAACAGGAATTCCCGTTGTATAAATTATTGTATCATATGCGTAGAGAATGTTTTTTACTTTATTTGTGTATCCTGTGGAAAGTTCGACACATAAATATTAGACAACAGAGGTGCAAGTATTGATCCTTGTGGAACCCCGGCTTCTGTGACCACTTTTTCCGATAGTATGTCGCTATATTTAACCCTGAAACTTCTGTTTGATAGATAATCTGCCATAACTTTGCAAAAATTGAAAGGAAATTTTAATTCTACCATTTTGTGAATCATTCCTGCAATGCACACTGTATCAAAAGCCTTTTAAAGACCCAGGGCACATGCAAGGTTACTCATTTTCTTATTGAAACCTCCGTTGATGTCTTCTGCTAGTGAAATTAGTGCATGTGACGTTGATTTGCCATTACGGAAACCAAATTGTCTTTCATTAAATATATCTCCGTCTTCACATACATTTAGCAGTTTTTCTTTTAACACGTGTTCTAGAATTTTACTGTCACACGGTATAAGGGAGATTGGTCTATAACAGTTCGGGTTTGTTGGCAAGTCACCACCTTTAGGTACCGGAACAACTAGTTTTTCTTTCGAGACTTCCTGTTAGTAACAGTTATTCAGGCAGTTATTAATTATTACCGTCATGCGTTCCGCATGCACTTCAGGTAATTTCTTTATGATTTTGTTGTTTAGCCCATTGCATCCCGTAGATGCCTTTGGTTTCAGATTTTTTATAATGTATTTCATGTATTCCACTGTTATGAATTCTTCATATCCTTCACTCTGCCATTTCTAGACAATCCATCTGCTGTGTGTATTGTATTAAGACTAAAGGATTCCACCATCCTTGTTTTGATTGTATTGTATGTGCCATTAGCCACTCCTCCTGTTGTACTGGAGCTAGCTATAGCTGCGGTGATTCGTTATTAACTTTACCAACAAAATTTGCGTAAATATTAGCATTGTCTTTCTCCGAGTTAGCTTCCTCCATTAACGATACCCATTTCTTCGACCAATTGCCTGTTAGATCCTTCATTTGTTTAAAGAAGTCTGGTCCATATTTAATAGATTTAATTTTGGATCAGAACTTTGCTTTTCTTATATCTGTTATGCGTTTTCTTATTTGCTCATTTACACAGTCAAGAAAGTCCTTTATTGTGTTATTTCTGCGAACACTCCTATGGAAGATTCTTCTGAGTTGCTTCTTTTACTTGATGAGCTTTAATGTTTCATCATCCAGAATATTTTGGTCTCTATTTGCCACTTTGTATTTCGGTATATTTTCTTCCATAGCTTGTTTTACAATTTCATTAATTCTATTTATATATTCACAGATTTCTTGATCAGCTAGGTTGTTATCTATTGGTATTTGAATATTTGTTATTCTTTCTTTAGTTCGTTTACGAAAACCTTTCCAATCAGCTCTCGTATGGTCAAATACATATTTGGGGTCTTTCATATGTACTATCACTGGTTTGATATTAATTTCTATGACATAATGGTGAGAAATTTCTATGACATAATGGTCAGAGTCAAAATCTAAGGTCTTCAGCAGCAGTTCTGGAATTAGGGCAGGTGTTAACAGTGTCTCAGATATGATGAAAAAGTCAATGTATGAGTATGATTCCTCAACTGCCCTGCTAGGCTCTTTAGAAAATAAATGTTTAATATTATATGTATCGCTTTTATTTTCGAACCATTTCTTAAATCTGTAACCATTTTGATTGTTTAAGTAATTCCTCCAATTTCTATGCTTTGCATTAAAATCCCCCCTAATACTACCGATGTAGAGTTAATAGTAGAGAAGAAATTGCTCAATAATGGGCCAGATAATTCTCCATTTCTTCTATATATGGAGGCGACTACAAGCCAACTTTCACCTATCTTATGGTCAATTCAATAAGTGCTTTCCTTTTCTCAGGTATGTCTTTCAGTGTCCCATACCCCTTTGTAAAATCTTTGATTTTCTGTGTTAATCCATCAAAGTTACTACAAAAGCATTCAATTGCCGCTTTGTCAAGGAATGATTTAAATGTATTGTTAGTATTTTGCGTATTTGCTCTTGTTGCGCTCTGTTCATTTGTGCAAACGTTGTTTCTGTTGTAACTGGTTTATTTTGAACCGCTTGTATTATGTTTCTACTGCCTTCCTTTTTCCTATCTAGAATTTCTCGCGATTTGGCACAACCCCTACAGTTTTCCGTGTGCCGAGACTCCTTGCATAAAACGCAAGCCAGTTCTTCCTTGGTCTTTATGGCTTATTCTCCTTTTTCGTGTATTTTTAGAAACTTGACGCATCTACTTTTCATGGAACAGTTTCTTGCTACTTGACCAACTCTTTGGCAGTTATAGCATTGAATTAATTCAGGATTGCCCAATTTTTCAATAACTACTTTTTGATTTAATATGCATTTAATTTTTAAATAATTATTCAGTACTGCATTTTGTTTTAACTTCAGAATAAAGAAGTATAAATTGGGTTTCTTTTTAGAATTAAATTTGACAACTCCCTCCAAATAAGAATAACCTAATTCTCTTAACGCTTGCGTGGAGTAGCCTACGCAGATATTTTTTTAGTAATATTGTAAATTCACCGTTTTCTCCGCTTTAGGAGTAAAAGTGAAATAATTGCATTGATTTATTTTTAGGATTTCTATAACTTTTTCTCGTGTTTCATTGTTTGTGCAATAAATGACACATCAATTATTATAAATTCTTTGTTTATGTAATGTGCAATTATTTCACTTCTAAACGCTTTGATGTGTAAATTATAAGCAATAATGCACGGAATATTCTTAAATTTACCACTTACATTATCTACCTTATTTTCTGATTGCTTGCTCGTTCCTGGTTATGGTTCTCGCTTATTCGTTACTTGTTTTATCGATGTTTTCGTCCCAACTTTGGTCCGCTTTTCAGTTTCATTTGAAATCGCTTTTGTATTATTCCTTCCATCAGTTGTCGTGTTGATTCGCTCTTGCTTATACTCCATTGTTGCGGAGTCGCTACTTTCTGCTTGTTGACTTTTTTTGATACCGTTTGCTTTTTCCATATTATATTTTGCCGCTTCATTTGCTATTGTTTCTAGTATCTTCTGGCTATTCACTTTTATTGTTGCTTTTCCACATATTGCGGGATAAATTGAGTTTTCCTCAGCGCAGTCGCTGTCCAATATGATATCCACTTGTTCTTGTTCCATTATATGATCGTTTAAGTCTATATTAGGATTTACATTAACTTTAACGTCTGTTTTAGTTTTTGATTTTATTACTTTTTTTCTTTTTCTTTCCGAGTCTTTATTATCTCTTTTCGAAATTAATTCACTATTATTTTTGACAAGTTTTATTTAGGTTGTCTGCTTTAACTAACTCTTTTTCCTATACAATATTGTGCAGTTTCTCATTTATACTGACACACTCTGCACCTATAAAATTCTTATCGACTGTCAACTGTTCCTTTTTCCGCTAAAAGTTTCTCATTTTCCTTTTTGACACAAACACTTTTTTCACTAAGGTCTTTTATTTTATCTTTTAGTTTTCGATTTTCAGAGACTAGCTCCAAATTAATTCGGAAAAACTCGTTTCCATCCATGTCCACTATTTTCTCTTCACTATTTTCAGAAATTCACTATTTTTACTCGAAAATTTACCACTTTTAGTAATTTGTCTTAGTCAACCTATTTCACCAAGCCACTTCACTCTTTGTTATTCAAAGTCATTCTACTCTTTAGACTTCAGGCTATATGTTGCTTCGACCACTGCTACTTTAAAAATGATCATGGTCTGTCAATACAGCTGCATGCATAGTGAATACGTATATTTTCTGCTGTTAGATTGTTATTCTGAGTATCATCATCAATACCACCTTTGACAGTTTTTAAACGCTTATTTAAAAATTTTCTTAAGTCCATATTACGTGAATATTTTAACCTGAAACTCTAATGGCAAATAACTGCTGGATTGATTGCTTCATCATTTTCTTTACCGATTTCATTTACAACTTATGTAATATTCGCAAACTGCAACTATTCCTCCAACTGCCAAAACCACACACAACACAATTTATCAAAATGTAAGGACCACTTCACGTTCACTTCTGCATCTCATCCGTGAATATGCAACTGTGCAAAACAACAGCTTAAAATTGACAGATACAAGTCACGATGTCCACAGTCTGCTGACCATTTAACCTTGGCTTATAACAGAGTACAGTCAGTCAGCAGAGAGTACGGTCAGAATACAGTCGTTCAACGCAACCAGCCCTAACCAACAATATCTCTTGCTGTCAATTACATTGCTTATTTTCTTATGACATGTAAGATTTACTATGCTTTTCTTGTTTACTACTGTTTTTTTATACGTAAACTTAACCCGGCGTCAATGCGGATACTTTGAATTTTCTCAAAACCTATTAAGCTAACAAAACTCGATCAAGATTTTTTATCTACCTGAAATCTCAGAAAAGAACAGGGGGACCATGTTAGAAGCATTTGCATATTCGCCATATGACATTCTTGGGTTCAAGCAACAACAAATATTGCTAAGTGAAATACACTTTCAACATCTCATGCGCTTTATTTTTCAAAAATTAAAAAGGAAGCTCATCGGCAGTCAGAAAAATTAATTATTTCAATGGATATAGTGGTTAACTTGAATGAAACAAATAAAGTTTTGTCATACTTATTGTGGTTAAGTGGTATTTTTGATAAGCTACAACTGGATGGTGGTGACTTTACAAGTATTGCCAATTTACAGTAAATTTAGAATAACGCTCAAATAGTACCTGGTATTTTCTAAATGTCTTCTTATTTGTTTTCACAACTTTAAAGCAGAGGTTTAATGGGCTATAATGAAATTCCATCATCAATTTATGCATATATAGTAATTATAAAGAAAAATATAAATGAAATTTGCCTTTTTTATGGATTTTTATTTGTATTAATGCGATTCATGAAGATCATGACACAATAAAACGACGTTAACTGTATAAATCACATATCTTTTGAGTATTTAGAGAAAAATACTTTGTAATATTTGTTTTCTTGCATATAATATCGATTTGATTAAATAATATATAAAATTTTTGGATACATTCAGTAATCTCGTAATTAGAGACGATTAATCACAACCAAAATTTTGAAATCAATTTTAGTTGAATAAATGCAAATATTATTATTGTAATTGTGAATTTGTATTTAAAAATAAAATTTACTTTCATCTTCATATCGAATATTAGAAAATGGATATTCGCCAAAAATAATTGAATAAATTAATCTTAGGTAAAAACATTAAAGTATACAATTGGAGATAGATTACTTATTAATTTTGTCCTTTTTTGAACATGAAATATTTTTTAAAACCTTCTCCTGAAGGCTGGAAATCCAAAATGTAAAGCTATGTTCACACTGAAATTGTAAAATTTTGATCGAGTCTTGTAATTCACATACTAAATTTATTTTATTATTAAAATGAAGTTTCGAGAATTATTTCAAATCTAAAAATTTGCATCAATTCTCTTCCAAACCCAAGTTTTCACAGTGTGGCGTTTCCACAGAAGTTGAAGGAAGTGAAATTAACTTGAAATTGATTAATTAAAAAATATCGAATCTACATGATTTTATTTTCATCCGGCCAAATAAATCTATTATTTTCATGTTGTTGTCAAGTGATTATATCAAATAAAATTAATTTGTCGTGAACTGATTTATCCAATATGAAAATAGTTTCAATCATTCAGATGATTTGCGCTAGTGTTATCGAATTATAAATCAAAAGACAGAAAATGTAAAATTTACGCTTTCAGATCATGCCAAAAAATTAAATTAATCTTCATTATAATAAATACTCGTACATGAAATAAAAGACACTGAACTTTATATTGTTTTGGCATTTTCATCCAAGTAAATTTAATCCTTTTTTGGCTAGAAGAAATAGATTACGAAATTTTTAGAAAATATGCTCAGAACTATGACCATATTGAAAGTCCTTTTAAAAATTGCTTACAAAGTCAAATATGTTCATCAAGCTAAAAATATTTTTTATATACAATATATGAAATTCAAAAACTACAAAGAAAAAACTTGAACTTCAAAGCTTCTACAAAAATTGTATATTATAGTTTCCAAATATACTCGTACATTAATGTCAAAAATATATAATCTAAGCAAGGATCCTGTATTCTTCAAACTGCGTGGCGACTTGTTTCTTGTATCAACGCATTTCATCTTCAGCATATTTCCATACATACGTTCAATATAATGGTTAGAACCATGCCTAGTTGAACATTCCACATAGTGGAATGAGCTTCAACAGGTATGCGCCTATACCAAGTGAAAAACGTGCAACTCATTATTACGCAAAGGTTTGAAATTCGACCGATTGTGAAATATTCATTCATATGTATTTACTATTCCTTGACTGCACAAGAGATTTTTAATCTGGAACTTTGTATACATAGTTCGTGTTCACAGGTTGCATTGAAGTACTTTGTGACTAGGCAGAAACTAAAATATGTGCATGAAAACTTTGGTTTCAATGACTTCTTTTTAAGAATTTAGATCAGCAAACAAATGATCACCAAATTTCGACCAATATAACCATACCTTTTGCCGAATATCGATCAATGAAAGTTTGCCTTCAATAAATCATCAACAGAAAGGAACTCAGAATGCTTTGCAAGGCTTGATATTTATTAAAAATGTTTCAATTTTAACGGAGAACCTACCTGCATGTACAAAGTATTACTCTACGATCATATACATGTACTCAAAATATGCTCATAGAAGCTTCTAGTTTTGAAGTTAACAAAACAGCTAGAAAATAACATCCGATAATACGCATCCCAACCAAATCAGTCCATCTTACCAAAATAGGCGACCTCCCAAGTCCTCGTCAATAACCAAATCACCGATGACTTTGACACAAATATCGGACTAAAGCAGGGAGATGGCCCCGTTGCTATTCAATTTGACTCTGGAGTACGTCATAAGGAAACTACCTGTCGAAACGCGAGGTACATTACTATTCAAGTCCAGCCAACTAGTAGCCTATGCGGATGACATCAATATTTAGTCACGGTCATTAACAACTGCCAAATAACTCTTCCTGAAACACGACAGCGAAGCAAAACTAGTAGGGCTACAAATCAATGAAAATAAAAGAAAGCTCATGACGCAGTCGAGGAAAAATACCTCAAGCACACAAAATGTCACACTTAGTGAATACAGTATCAAAAATTTGGGCGAATTTGTGTATTTAGGTGCCAAAATAACGAAAACGGGCAATGAAAGAGATGAAATACGCCGAAGAATACAGCTCGCAAATAAAATATTTTATTCAGTATTGAAATCTTGAAGACCAGCTGCATACACAGGAAAACAAAGCTCTAAGTATACAAATCTATGATAAGACCTGTGTTATGTTATGGCTGTGAAACATAGACCCTAACCCAAGCATCCGCAAATATATTGAACGCATTTGAGCGACGGGTCCTGAGGCGAATAATCGGAAACAAAGCTAGACGGGGACCAATGGCGAATTCGATACAACCATGAGCTGTATGAAATTTTTGACTAGCCGGAGGACTGTGCAATGGGCTGGCCACATGAATCGAATAGACGAACAACGAATACCCAAAAAGATATTCGTTGGGAGAACTGAAGGCCGGAGACCAGTGGTGAAGCCTAGGAAACGCTGGTCTGAGTCGCGGTCAATGGACCGAGGTAGTTGGAGGCGATATTTGCAGAAAGCGAAGGCCCGAAAGAAGAAGAAGAAGAAGAATATGCATAGCAAGGAAAAATTATGATAAGCCAAAAGCCAGGTGTACACAAATTGTGTATTTCCAATGAGGTGTCAATGGAATATGTCAAAAATCTGTGAAGATTTTAAAATATCGTGAATATGATATTAGAATTTCATAAAATCAGTGAAAGATCTATGTGGTCTGAAGAATATGGTTTCTTTTCTCAAACAAAGAAAGCCTAAAGTAAGCATGAAGACACAACTCAACTGTTAAGAACCGCTGAAGGTCTACTTGGAATGAAACATCAAATGAACGAAAAATTGTTTCGCTAATTTAGTATCTCAGTGAATCTAGGCCGTCTGAAATGACTATAATATCGAAATTCCAAATAAGAAGCCAAATGATCTGCACCTTCAATACGAATATCAAAATTAATATTTTTAATATTTTTGCATAGGTATACAACAAAGATTCCTCAACACAAGTGCCAATGAACATAATTAAAGTACCCGAAAAATACTTGCAGAAGAAATTGATTGAAGTGCAATCTTTAAGGCGACAAATTTTTATCTTGTGCTGAGTTTTGTCTTGGTATGAGTGCAGAAGACAGCATTGGTTATCCAGTAAAGTGAAAAGGAAAACGAGAGCTACTGTGTTTAAAAAGCTACTGGTCCATCTTGACACGATACTTAAAGCTCAGAATTGAAGGCACTACCGGTGGCTGAATTTCATTGAAGGCATCCCCTGCAAAAAGATTCGGGAGCAGCTGTTAAGATTCTTCATTAATGAGGATCTAAGAGACGTCCACAAAAGCAGGCGATTTACAACTGACCGACAATTTTCAAAACTTTCGAAAAATTTGTGCTACAACTTTGTAGCCTCGGTAGTATAGAAAATTAAAATACATCCGAAACATGCGATAGATGTCTTAAAACTGAAATCTTCAATAAAATGAAGGTATTACACCAGTCAAGCTAATCTATATATATTTCGAGGCAAAATAAGCTTACCATCTTTGAATTGCGTGGAGACAATACCAAATAAGAAAATGATTCCATTATGAATATGAATACCTACTAATACAATTTCAAATTATTATTGATGAAAAAAAATACTCGAATTAATAAAAAGCTGATCCCTATATATCCTGAGCGTTAAAGTAGACTATAGTTGTGCTAATTTGGTTAAGTGATGATTGAAAAAGACAAAAACTGTGGTATTAAAATGAATTTCCCACATTTGAATATTCTCAAGAAGAAATTTCGGAATGTGCTACTTAAAAACAAATATATGTTCGCTAAACACTAAGATCGTATGGGCCATCAAGGGTATTCAGGATTCCCTGAATTAATGCTTTTACCAAGTGTTGCTGTTTATAAATTTGTGTATGCGATTAATCACGCGTGCTAAAAAATAGTCCAAAATACATTCGTGGCGCCTCCGCAGATACTCGTAATCAAGACTATAAACCTTAATGATTACAATCGTAGACGTACCAATTCAAACCGAATATTTGTGTTGACAAAAGTTTGAGCACCTGATTTCGTTGCCTATTCGGTACTCATAATTGCAATTTGAATGTTACCAAAGTGGGCTGCGTGATTTCTATCGGTTTACATTTTCGCTCCTCCGAGCGGGCTAATTATCATCAAGAATGATCGAACATAATTCATTGTCACCAACGAGCTTGTATCAAGGCCGCAGCTATACTAGAACTCCATATGCACCATTTAAATATACAATAGCAATTAAAAGAAGAAAAAGGCTTAATGATACTGTAATTGAAGCAATATAAATTACATTTTATGGATAAATTTTTAAATATAGTAGTAATGACTGACTGTCAAATATTTATAAATTCAAAAAATATTGATTTTGAACTTCTGCGCTTCTCGCATTTATTCATGTTTAATTTAACAATCATATAATTTGAAGATTTATTATTGTTTTAACCTTTAAATGCAGTCATAAATGCTGCAATATGTTGTTATGAAAATGATGATGGAACATTTGCCCGGAAATTTAACTTATAACCTTATTTTCGTAGAAATTTTCAAATATGTTGAACTACCTTCTAAAAACTATATAAAAATATGTTTTAGAATTCTTGCGGCAACCTTGAAAAAAGTTCGCTTTTACCAAAAATATATTTTAATAAGCTTTAAAGTTTTATTAAATCAAATTTATAGTAACTGGCGCATAAACTTTATGAACTTAGGTATGAAATGTGCCCGTTACAAATTTTCAACCGTCACCATTTCAGTTGGGCTCGAGTTTGGGTAGGTACCTAAACATGTCAAAGTTACCATGTTTCCATTCTTAAATTAATGATGAATGTGTGTCTTAATTATGCGATGCAGTATGCTGGTGCTACTTGAATCAGAATTTTTGAAGCTGAAAATCATGCTATTAATAGCAAAACTGTAGAATTTTCATTTCGTATATTTAAAACTATGCAAAAATTCAAGACTTTTGGATGCAAAAGGTTTCACAAAAATTTCGTGAATTCACCGGTCCTCGCAATCTCTTATGCAAAAATGTTGGGTAGCATCTGCCCTTGAAAAATTGGTCGTGACTTATCATTTCACCTTTTTAATGCTTCATGATTTTGACGAATGTATTCCGTCCGGGAGGAATGAGCGACTATATGTAGAGCAACGAAATGCTGAAATTGTTTACCCCCACTGCTCTGGATTGAAAGGTTTTAGGAAATAAATACAGAGGTGGCCAAAAGTGATCGGAAAATACAAGAAACAAGCAATAAAATACTTTTACGAGCATAAGCTTTGAAATGAAATAAAATTTTTCCCTTATATAAAAGTCACTTGTATTCTCAATTAATTGCACAAAAAAATAAAACAGAAATAAAATGAATTTCACAAGAAAATTAACAACTAATTCAAATTCACATTGCATCAAGTGGACAAAAGTAATCGGACGTTCAATTGTAATACTTTTCTTTCTGATGATTCCATTAGAACATAGGCTTTTAATATCTAGTTGCGTATCCTTTTTGTTTTATAACTTCTGTTAACCTATTGGGCATAGACTGTACCAACTTACGGGTAACGTCCGGAGTAATGTTGTCCCATTCTTCTAATAACACCGTCTTCAGTTGACTCTTATTAGTAATGTGATGGTTCCTTATTTTTTTATCCAGATGATCCCAAAGATGTTCGATGGGATTTAGGTCTGGGGATTGCGGTGGTGTTTTTAATTGACCAGGAGTGTTGAAAAGGAGCCACATATGAACATCATGAGCTGTATGCTTTGGGTCATTATCTTGCTGGAACAAATAATGACCATCAAGACCCAATTTTTGTGCACTTTTTTTCAAATTTTCTTTCAAAATCGACAAGTAACCTAGTTTGTCCATAGGTTCGTCAATGAAAACAAGTTCTCCTACACCGTTGGCAGCCATGCAACCCCAGACCATTACACAGCCACCTCCGTGTTTTACTGTATGTTGAATGTTTTTGGGTAGAAGCTCACTATTTTGAGTTCTCCACACCAACAACCTGCCGTCGGAGTGGTAGATATTAAACTTACTCTCATCAGAGAATATTATACGAGTCCAAAAGTCGAGCGGCTTGCTTTTAAATTCTTTTGCAAAGCATAATCTTTTCTTCTTATTAACTTTGCTAATTAGTGGTTTCTTTCGAGGTACTCTCGCTTGATAACCAGCACGGCTGAGAGCTCTACGAATAGTCCGGGCACTAACATTGGTACCATTTACATCTGCTAATTGATCCCTAATACTTCTGGACGTTGTAGTCGGATTCTTTTTAACAATTCTTAAGATTTTCCGTGCGTCTGTCTCTGTTAGTTTACATGGTCGACCACTCCTAATTTCGTTTTCCATCTGATTATTTTTTCTGAACCGTTTCACGATATCGAAAACTGTCGAACGACTTCTTCCAATTATTTTTGATATTTCAGAAAAGGATTTATTCTCTTTATACAACTTTATTATAACTTTTCTTTCATTTATACAGGTTTCTTTGCGATTCTTAGCCATGTTTAACTTTCTTCACTTAAAACTGACCAGTAAATGACTGATATCAGAAAAACACATATCAACATATAATTAGGGGAATTCCCTTTTAAATTCGGAAATGAAAAGAAAAGAATTGCTCCAAACTTCAATGACTAATTTCACACTTTTCAAAATGTCCGATTACTTTTGTCCACTTGATTCAATGTGAATTTGAATTAGTTGTTAATTTTCTTGTGAAAATCTTTTTATTTCTGTTTTATTTTTTTGTGCAATTAATTGAGAATACAAGTAACTTTTATATAAGGGAAAAATTTTTATTTCATTTCAAAGCTTATGCTCGTAAAAGTATTTTATTGCTTGTTTCTTGTATTTTCCGATCACTTTTGGCCACCTCTGTAGTTTAAAATCAACAATCACTTAGTGTTTAGATTTCGTAAAAGCTCTTCAAAAAGTTTGAAAAAATGAAGGATCGAGTTTTTGCTAAGCAAATTGTTGTGTTTGCACACTGAAAAAAATTATCTCAATGCAAATGAGATTGTGTTAACGTCACATTCAGAAAAATATTTCCCTCTGCTGAATAAAAATGTACATTTTTTCAAAGAAAATTGATAATGATATGGCGCCAAAAAAATATCTTCGAATGATGGAGGTAGATTCGCTTACTTTGAAGTTATATACTATAATTATGTTCATTTTGAGTGAAACTTACTAAGTCTGAAGCACAATTTTTCTAATAAAGGATGAACATATTTTCTGAATTCGAAGAATTTACTATTCCAATTAAACAAGTTAAGAAAACTCCTTTGGTTTTCTTATAAACAAAATAAATTTTATTGTTACCAATTTGAGGATAAGTTAACAACTCACTACAATTTATTACTTAGAAACTAATGTCGGTATCGGCTGCGCGTGGTGCTGACGATTGTCTAGTTCCCAGATAGGTTTCATGTTTGGGTGTTTTGAATATGTTGCTGGACAGAACTGTTGGGGCATCAGGTGACGAGATGAATGTGAGAAAGTTGGAGCTAGTGTTGTTAAGTCCTTCCATCCTAAGTTCTGGGTGTCCTCACTCAGAAAAGTGGAATTCGGTGAATGCTTTTTTCAGGTTTCCCGTTGGGATAGGTTAACGTTTTTTCTTGGAATGAATCCTGTGGCGGTTTTGAATTGATAGGTAAAGAAACTGTAATGTTTGTGAGATTTTCTGACGCATGCTTTTTCCTGGTAGTGCAAAGATAAGTTCTGATACTCTCCAAAATTAGTAAGATCATTGTGATTGTCAAAATTCCGTAAATAGTCCAAGAATGGGTTTTGTTTTCATAATTCTTGCTGTTCAACTGTCTTGTATTGTTGAGATTTATTTATTTATTAATTTATTTCAGAAACCAACTTACAGACTAGTAGTCCAATTACAAGTCAATTAACAAAATATATAAATACCAACATATGAATTCAAAATATGGCAGAAATTAAAGAAAAAAGATCACAATACGATATTAAAAATTAAGATTTATAGCAATATACGGATATAGTCAGTTTTTTTCTAATGTTATCAAAATTATAATAAAACTAATTTTTCTTTATACATTAGATCTTCTATTTATTTTGTATAACAGCTATTTTCGACTACTATTTGCAGTCTTCTTCAGTACAATTATTGGGTTACAAGATTTTTACTTAAGTACAAATAACTTAAAAAAAGGCAATTATATGTTTGATGTAATTAGGCTAAATAACGCTGAATGGCAATTACCTTCATCCGTATTCATTCTTTGTTGCTCAGGTACTTGAATTATTTGGTTTTTGGCTGCGATTCGTGCTTCCCTAATATGTTCGTGGAACCTGGCCGGGATCAATCTTTTTGTTTGTCCGATTTATAGGACAACTACTACACGCTACTTTGTAGATGCCACTCGTCTCTTAAATTGTTTTTAGATCCTTGCCCGATCCCAATTTGTCTCGTGCTTCGCATCTGCGACTAAAGGACACCATTTCCATTCCGTGATGCTTGAACACTTTCTTCATGTCTTTTGAATGCCTGGAATATGTCACTGATACGCGCTTTGGAGTTTCTTTTGTCGGTTTCAATGTTGTTAAATTGTCCCTATTTTGTTTTCGGATCTTCTTCTTGATTATTGCTTCGATGCATTTTCCGTCGTATCCATTTATGCTGGCTATATTTATGATATACTTTTTTTCTTTCTTGAATCGCTCTATTGTAAATGACACTGTCAGTAAGCGGTGAATCATTGAATGGTATGCTGCCATTTTTTGGGGGTAGCTATGGCTAGAGTCGCTAGTAATTGTACGTTGGGTACTCGAGGGCTTCCGGTAGATGTCGATTTCAATCCTGCCTTGGCTCCTAATAAGTTTCAAATCAAGGAACGGGATTTCACCATTTACTTCTATCTCCATGCTGAACTTTATCTTCGGGTGGATATTGTTGATTTTCTGGAAGGTATTTCCCAATTCTTCCTTTGCAATTATGATAAAAATATCGTCCACGTATCGTACCCACAATTTTGGCATCAAACCTTCTTCTTCAATGATATTTTCAACATGGGCCATAAAAATTTCGCTGATAAGAGGAGATAAAAGGTTGCCCATTGCTGTACCGGACGTTGTTTTGAAAAAATCGTTGCCTGAACATGAAATAATTTTCATTCATGCATAGTCGAGCCAATTTTGCGTAGCATTTTGCCTTCTCTTTCCATTCACTAGAGTTTTCTATGCTCGATAACCACTTTTCCAGTAAATACAATGATTCTTTAACTGAAACATTCGGAAAAAGGGCTTTTATATCAAGAGACACCATAATATCTTCGTTGTTCAAATCATCTATTTTTTCCAATTTTTTGATGAGCATTTCTGAGTTTTTAATAGACCGACTGCTTATTGGTATATTTATTTCGTTAATTTGGTTAGTTAACCATTTGGCTACGTTATATGTTGGCGAGTTCGTGTCGGCTATAATTTCACATACCTCCTCACCGTTTTTATGAGTTTTTGGTTGAATACGGATGCGAGGGAGCGATGGATTCGGCATTCTCAAATTTTTACTGGCTACCACTCTTCAACATTCCTTGAGAGTTTTTTCCGCTCGATTTATGCAATCTGGGAGCGGATTGTTTCGCAGTTCCATACGATTTCCATTGGATAAGGTGTTTAATATGATTTCATCATGCTTAAGTTTGTTCATTATTACCACTACCTTGCTTTTATCAGCTTTTAGATAGAAAATGGGTTTTTCTTTTAACTGCCTTATGATTTTGTTTTCTGATATTAAATTTGGTTTTTCATTCAGTAATATTTTGGTCAATTTTTTCCTAATATCCTCCTTTACATCACTATCTAGGTGTTTTATTCCCGCTTCAACATCAATAATAATATTTTCTAAGGGGTTTATTGGTTGTACAGCATAATTTAATCCTTTATTCAGTACGTTTACTTCTTGTTGGCTGAATGTCGTTGTTGTATTATTTGTTATATAATCCTTTATGAATTGTGGTCTTCTTGGTGTAGAAACAATTTTTCTTTTACTCAGGCTATTTAGTTTATTATCTAGGTTTCCACATTTTTTGAACTTGTCGCATAGAAATGCCGTGTTGAGCTTTCCGGTCGCTATGACTATATCTTCGTTTTGAGTAGTCATTATGTTAGCCAATTTTAAATGCGTGTTATATGCTTTCAGGGTGAGATGGTCCAATTTTTTATAAAGACCCTTTACGCTATTTTTTACTAAATTTTTCTCCACTAGGTTTTTTTGTTGATTTGTTGTATCGAGATGTGTCTTAATAAGTACTTTATGAGATTTTGGAATCGCATTTATATTGAGGCGAATTTTCATGAACCGTATGTCTTCAGAAATACTTGCGATCGACTTTTTCAATTGCAATAATTTATTGAACATTGACTGGGGCTTGATGGCCATATTGTATATACGTATATAGTCAGTTTTTTTCTAATGTTATCAAAATTATAATAAAACTAATTTTTCTTTGTACATAAGATCTTTTATATATTTTGTTTAACAGATTTTTTCGACTACTATTTGCAGTCTTCTTCAGTACAATTATTGGGTTACAAGATTTTTACTTAAGTACAAATAACTTTAAAAAAAGGCAATTATATCTTTGATGTCATTAGGCTAAAGACTAAGACTTACGATTTAACTGTCGAAGCGAGCGGACGTGCGCATATATTGTGCGGTATAAATTCATTAATTGTTTAAGAATTCTGACTTCATAGTTAAGTTTCAATAAGTTTTAATAGCCAACTTTGCGTAATTTGCAGTTCGAACTTTTATCGTGCCCCAGTTATTAAAATCGAAGATTTCAGTGATAGCTCTAAAACATCGAATAATGATCGAATATATTAAAGAAGCATTGAAAGTGGAAAATATAGATAATTAAATATAATCATGAAATGTGTACGCGTAGTTACTGACTAAATTACCTAGATAACGCGCGTGTGTTTACAGTTTACAGTTTTGCAAGTACATCGATTGTTCAATTGTTCAATTTTTAAACGTTCAATTTTTAATTGGGTCACAGAATTATTTTATGAGACCTTGACCAATTTTTGTTTTGTTTTGTTTTGTGTGCATACGTGTAACATTGTAACATTTAGATTTGTTTTTTATACTGTCCTTGACTGTGATAAAAAAAAATTGTTTTGTGTGCATATTGATAAAATTTGAACTTTTTATACTGATCTTGACTGTGGAAAAGAATTTTAACTCTGTAATTCGTGGAACATTTTTATATATAATGAATGTAAAGTGCAGTCTGCCGAATTGTATTGCATTTGACAATACTTTCAAATATGTTAGGTGTAGAGCTTTCTGTAATCGTAAATTACATGGAGCGTGTATGGATGCCCCAAGAGATTGGTACCATCCCTACATGGAAAACCATTTCATCTGCTCTGACTGCCAAGGTTTTGAATACCTTTTATACACATCGATAAACTCAGTGAAGAAAATAATCAATTGATTTCACGGCAGCGCTCTCAGTCTCGAGCCAATGACGAGAGTTTCGTAGAAATGGCCAGCAGCTTTGATGATTTAGCGACTACATTATCGAACAGCAATAAAAAGATATATAAAGCTCTTGAAATATTTGCAAATCAAATCGCGTCAATTCGGGAAAATATATCTACCATTCAACAACACAACAAGGATGGATATGTCGAGAAATCATCGTTATTTCAAGCAAAAGCGTTGAAGCTGTTAGAAAAACATGAGGCGATTCTCAATAATATCGCGACGTCAGTTGGAAGTTCGAAGAAGGAAGATTCTGAGATTCTATCTAAGGTGGGAAGGATTGAGGACAGTTTAAGCACAATGGCAGAAGGGATGCAGCGATTTAGTCAGCATAACACGATTGTTGGAAATTCATATAAAACGACATCAAGTGAACCGATCAGTGAAAACTTACCTGAAAAAACAACGACTAAATCGAAAGAATCACTACAGGCACCTTCATACGCTCCAGAATCGGAATTTGTGTATAAACTGAGAACTTTCTGGTCGGATGAAGATTGGAAGAAGAGAATTGAACGGCTAAATCGTGTGAACTCAAATAATGACCTTTGTTCCACAAATGGTCAGTCACAGTACAGAATTTTCTTCATGCAGAAAGCTCCGAAAAACTGGAATGCAAATAAAATTCAGGAGATCATTGAAAACGACCTTATGATCAAAGGTTGCAAAGTTGAAATTATGCCTCAGAAGAACAAACGTAAGCCCCGATTCAAAGTTTTCATTCCATCGAGATATGCCTGGTTGTTCTCCAACACGATGAAAACAAGCGGTAGCTACTCCTGGAATGGTATGGTAGTTAGGCAGTGGAGAACCATCAGCAGCTCAACATCGCCTAATTTTAGCTATAAATACCAAAAAGTATGTACATTCACTAATCTTTCTAATTGTACTAACCAAACTTTACCCATGATTATTTCTGAACTATACTTAACACCTAACTCATTGCAAGGTACTGCTGTTATTACAAATAAGGTTGCATTGGCAACACAAGACGACTCTAACAATAGTAGCGTGTCACTTAAAATAGTTAACTTAAAGTCGGACGATGGCCAAAATGACTCCAAACCCATTGAATCCCTCGCCATGGCGGAGAAATCCTCTCAACCACAATCGAAATATAAAAATTTCATCCGTGGCGAGGTTCAAGTACCATCTTGTTTGGGCTCAATACACCTTTCACAGTCTGTTCCTCAAGATAACAATAAATCCTTTTTAGACCCGCTTTGCCCACCATCAGTAAGGGCCACGATCAACTCTGGAGTTGATTTAGAAAATAGATATCTATTGTCGAGATTCAGAGATCACAAAATCTATGAATGTGTACGACTCTTTTTGGCATACATGCATAAAGCGCTCGCTACAACATGTATTGATGGAAAAACAAAGACTAGTCTCAAGGTCATAATACAAAGAGAAGGTCTCCCTGTGGATTTTGATTCTCTTCGCTTGGAGTCACGGCAGATCAAGCGAAAAATGATCTTGAAACATTTGCGTCGCATGTAAGTTCGAACTACATCTCCTCACTTCAAAGGACTAGGGAACAACACAACAAATTTTTTCGTCCCCAATAAGAAGCCTGTTCAGCAAAGCCTTAAATTATTTTACCACAATTGCAGTGGTATCCGATCGAAATTAAACCAATTATTCCTTGACGCAAAATCTTGCCATTTTAAAATTCTACCTCTGACAGAAGCTTGGCTAAATGATGCACATAAAAATGAAGAGATTCTTGGCAGTGATTGGACCATCTTTAGAGACGATCAAGACTTTCGCAGCACTGGGAAATCAAGAGGAGGTGGTGTGTTAGTTGCAGTTCACAACTTCCTATCAAGTGAGCTCATAAGCACCACCTCATATACATTATTCCAGCATAGAGTGGTTCATATATCTACAAATAAGCTTATCTTGGCGTGTACTATGTCCCTCCAAATTCTTCCGAAATCGTCTGAAACGAAGTCATCGAAACCATTTCTTCTCTAACAGCATCTATTAAAGAAGATGATATAATACTTTTCACTGTGGACTTTAATAATAATCGTCTTCTCCCAATCAATCTCCTTGACAGTCAGGATTTTAATTTGATGAGCACTTTTTATGGCAACGATTTGCAGCAAATCGCTCCGAAACCCAACCAAAATGGAAATTGGTTAGACCTAATTTTTACTAACGCATATGACGATGTAGTGGTCAATCAAACTGATGACAAAGAGAACCTTTTCTGTAACAGCCTTCATCACTCTGCCCTTAATATTAATATTTAAACTCCTGACATTTCTAACCCTATTTCATACAATGATTCAATTGTATACGACTTGGGCAATGCTGATTATGAAAGTATCAATAAACATCTTGTCGCTGTTGATTGGACTGGTACACTTTCGACGTTAGATCTTGAAGAAGCGTTATCCTGTTTTTATCAAATAACTCTTGACGCCGTCGAAAAGTATGTACCTTAAATTAAGAAAAAAGATAAACTGTCTGAATCTTGGTTAAATGGTGATCTTAGATATTTACGAAATCAAAGGAACAAATATTATAGAATGATCAAAAGCAAGAAAGATGTCAGCAATGATATTAAATCAAAATATAATGAGCTTGCCAATGAATTTCAAACAAAATCTCGAGAAGCATATGAAGTTTATGTTAATTTGATCGGTGAAAATATTATTAAAGATCCAAAAAAGTTCTTTGATTTTGTAAATATCAAGCGTAAGACTCAAGGCTACCCTTCATCTATGTTTTTCAAGGATTCAGTTTCTTGTTCCCCAGAGCAAATTTGTGAGTTTTTGGCGAATTACTTTCAAGAAGTTTATTGTAACCCTGAGAACCCATTAAATCCCGTTTCGGAAATGGCTCCAACGACATTGATTAACGAAGTTTCGATTTCTGAGGAAGAAATTGCTCATGCGATTGCCAATTTGGATGCCAATAAGGGACCTGGCCCCGATCTTATTCCTCCTAGTTTTCTTATCCAATGCAAAGACCAATTAACCAGGCCATTCTCCATCATTTTCAACAAATCACTCTCTAGTGGCATCTTTCCTTCTTACTGGAAATCTTCTTACTTAATACCAATCCATAAGAAGAATGATAAACGGTGTATTCATAATTATAGAGGTATTGCTATATTATCATCCATATCAAAGCTTTTTGAACAAATACTTGGCAACAAGATCTCCCCTATTATAGAGCCGCGGCTTAATGAAGAGCAGCATGGGCTAGATCTACTACCACCAATCTTCGCATCATGACATCAAATATTCTGTGTGAGATGGAAAGGGGTCTCCAGATTGATGCAATATATACAGATTTTAGCAAAGCATTTGATCGTGTAAATCATGAAGTTTTGATTAGCAAGCTCCATAATTTTGGAATTACCGGTCGTTTACTCAGTTGGATCCATTCTTACCTTAAAGACCGCACTCAAGTTGTCAAATTTCAAGGACGATTATCGAAACAAATTCATGTCCTCTCTGGGGTTCCTCAAGGAAGTCATCTTGTTCCCTCTTCTATTTAATGTTTTCATATCTGATCCCTAAGCAGTTTTGCATGATGTACCTCATCTTTTTTATACAGATGACCTTAAAGTTTACCAAGTCATATCATCTCTATCCGATATGATGTTTCTGCAGTCCAAGCTTAACATTCTCTCTGAATGGTGTTACAACAACCACCTCTCTTTAAACTTGGAAAAATGCCAGGTGATAAGTTTTTCAAGAAAGCGGAGCCTTCTTCTGTTTGATTATCACATCAACAACACAACACTTAATAGAGTCGATAACATTGCGGACCTTGGTGTTGTTCTGGACCAAAAGCTTCGTTTTAAACTTCAGTATGATGGAGTAGTATCCAGGGCTAATAAAATGCTAGGATTCATCAAACGAAGAGCTAAAGAATTCAAGAATATTTGGGTTACTAAATCACTATACGTCTCATTAGTACGCCCTATTCTTGAATATGCCAGCCTGATTTGAAGCCCTGTTTTTGATATTCATGCTGACAGGTTAGAATCGGTCCAGA
Organism: Odontomyia ornata; assembly: GCA_963969285.1. NCBI lineage: Eukaryota > Metazoa > Arthropoda > Insecta > Diptera > Stratiomyidae > Odontomyia > Odontomyia ornata. The sequence goes on along the minus strand of OZ017740.1, from coordinate 152,065,922 downwards.
AACAATTTCTTCTTTTTGCCCTCAGAAACCTTTACGACCCTAGGAACTTCAACAGCCTACCATCATATAACTATCGGCTCGATGTGCTAAATATGGCATCACTAGATTCTAGGAGAATGATGATGTCTGCATATCTAGCATACAATGTCCTCAGAGACAATATTAAGGTTCAGTATATAACAAAAAAAATTACTCTGAATGAACCTCTAAGAATCACAAGACTTTCACCAATAGTATGGGGCTAAGTATTGAACCTTGCGGAACTCCCGAGCTCGGGTGAAATGAAGAAGAGAAGCAAGAGTTTAATGTGACTACACATTGACGATTCAGGACATAGGAGAGAAGCCAGGAAGAGAAGCAACAAGTTTCTCAAATAAGAGAGAGAGTGATCCACTGAATCAAAGACATTAGAAAAATCCGTAAAAATAACGTCCACTTGTTGTTGTTGATCGAGGGCAGCTGCAATATTATGGGTAAAAGAAAGTAAATTTGTAAGGGTAGATCTGCCTCTGACAAAAGCATGCTGTTGATCTGCTAAAGATGGGAGGACAAGTGGATACAGCAAATTAAAAACTATATTTTCAAGAATTTTACTAAAACAAAGAAGAAGGGAAATTGGACGATAGTTTGAGACGATATTACGATCACCAGATTTGAAAATAGGAAAAATATGGGCAATTTTCCATTGGGCGGGGAAAACCACACAGGATAAACTCAAGTTAAAAATAATTGAAGGGGGACACAAAGTGAAGAAGCTAAAGATTTTGCTAGAAAATTTGGAATGCCATCAGGGCCCACACTGGTGCTGTTGTCAAGATTATTTAAGAGTTGCTGAACCTGCAAGGGGTTTGTACGAAAATTAGTAGAGGAAAAAGTGCAAGAAGATTGGTTGAAGGAGGGGAAATGTTAAGCCCTACCAAAAAAGGAAGAAAAGTAAGAAGCGAAGAGTTCACAAGATTCTTGAGGAGAAGACGATGTCACGTCATCCAGACTAAAATTATCAGGGGCATGATGAGAGGTCCTTAGAGATTTTACGTACGACCAGTACGCAAGAGTTGGATTCGACATTAACGAAGTTTCAATGTGGTTAACATATGCATGAAGTGCAGAAGTGGCAATTTTCTTGGCCGCGGCACAACGCTCTTTAAATTTAACGATTCGAAGACCACTGGATAAGAATTATCTGCCGGCAGCATCTTTAGCTTTTATTGCAGTGATAACATCTGAATTAAACCAAGGAGCATCTTTAGATCTTCTTGCTGGACACACAGGAGTAAATTGCGAGATTAAGGATGAAAGAAACATATAGAGCTTATCAACAAAATATTCAATGTGGAGATTGCTGAAGAAGGAATACCAATTCACGGCATTAAGGTTAGCATCCATGCTCGATAAATCGGCTTTTAAAAAATTAAAGCGGGAAAGTGAGGAACTCTTCAAAGAACGAGAAGATGTGATTCCAAGCTCAATACAGAGTGGTGGATGGTGAGGATCAGGTTTGACAAAGGATGAGAGTGCCACCTATGCGGACAGAGAAGAAGGTAACAAGTTGAAAAGAACAAGATCAAGCAATTTGTTATTGGAATTGGGAAAAGAGTTGTATTGGGTGAAAGAACAGAGGGAAATAAAAGAAGAAAGAGCAAAAGACACGCTACCGCCAGAAACTATGGAGAAATACAAATCATTCCAAATAATAGAGGGCAAATTGAAGTTACCACAGACCAATATAGGGGAGGAAGGGAAAAGAGCATTAATGTAGCTCGAGAATTCTGCAAAGAATCGTTCGTAAATGATAGCAGAACTGTTACAAGGGATATACACAGATGATACGAGGAAGGAAAGAGAGTCATATAGAGAGACTAGCACAATTATACACTCAACAGGTGAAGATGGAGTGAAATCATCACAGGATTTGCTGGTAAGGGAAACATGTATACCCACTAGAACGCCTCCACCATCAGACTTACCAGTAGCATCACGGTCTCTATCTCTGCAGAAGACTAAATGGTTCGAAAGTAGCTCACTCATACTAATGACATCTGTCAGCCATGTTTCCGTTAGACAGATGATATTATAGGTAAAAAGGATGGAAGAAATGCGAAACTCATTAGTCTTAGTCCTCAGGCCACGAACATTTTGCTAATAGTAAGTTAAGAATGAATTACTAGGCCTAAGAGATGTTTCTTCTGGAGTGTAAGGATACAGACTGGTTCCGCTTACGAATCGGAGAGAACTTTTTGACAAATACGCCAGGTGGCCAAAATTGCTTATCAAGCAAGATACTTAGGTTAACTGGAACAGTAATTTTAAAAGACGCAATCAATCTGTTCGTGTTTCCATCAGGCGTAAGCTTGGTGCACTGGAGCAACCCAGGACTAAAGTTCAGTTTGTACTTTATATGAGCGATGATGTCTTCGACTGGCGTGCTTTATTCTAATCTCGAGAGAAATATTGCAGCGGTAGGGATATAGCACGCAAGGGGGCAGGTTTCATCGCAGTAATATTTGGCGTCATATCGCCTCCAAGTGAGAGCCCTCGGCTGGCAGATGTAGATCCTGGTGAGCCTACATATCTTATCAACAATTCGGTATCAGCATTACCTTGAGTTACAAATCTTGTAACAGAGGTTTCAGGCGGGCATGAAGACTTTGGGTTTGTCCCGATACCAACTAACCGTTGCGGTGTTATAGAAGCCAGCTGCAGAAGTTCAGGTTGCTGCTGATTAGATGTACTCGTATATTGTAGATGTTGCGGTTGTGCTTGTTGCTGTACTTGTCGTACATGATGTTGCTTTTGAGAACCAGGTGATAGATGCTAGTGAGGTTTCTTTGGAATGGCTACCTTGCTGGCATCAACCACAGCACACACATCAGAGCTCTTGGCAGCAGAAGTTGGCGATAGGTCAGGAGGATTGTTCACTGGGCAATCCCTATCGCTGATAGAAGAAGTATATACTTTGCTGCAAATTTCTTGTAAAATTTTTGATTGCTCTTTTAATACTCTGAGCGTATCTGAGATTGTCACTCCGCGACAGTCATTACTTCGCATAATATCCATCACACTCAATAAATTTGGCTCGTGATGATTCGTGTTCACTACACTTTTGACATTTAATGTCGTATGTTGGAGAACTTACAGCCATTTATAATGAAGTAAAAAACATAAACTCGCAGGAAAAAATAAATTAATTAAATTAAATGGGCGAGGGTATTTGTAAAAAAAATCACAAAAAGTACGAACCTGCTTAATTTGAATAAATTTCTTCAGGTTAAAAGTATTTATTAAATTTGTTCAGTGTTTCTAGAGTTAAAAGTTTGTAGGATTAAGTAATGAAGACTAAAAAATAAAATATTAAAAGTGAATTTTGCCTACCGCTAGGCGTATTTTGGTAATAAAAAATTGTGGAATATTGAAAGCACTTGAAAGTACACTCAGATGTTCGCCTATTATCAGTGGTACAAATAATCCAGTAGTCAATGAATACAGTTGTTGGGATTGTGGAAATAACAACGCCAACAGTTAAAGGACAAACTTGTTTAATTAACACATAAATACAATATCGTATAATTTCGAATTTATGATGAGCGCGTCTGAGTTTCGTTGTCGATGGCTTGGCGGCTTGTCACAGACAGTGATCGAGAATGACAAGATGCATTAGGTGTCTTCTAAGCGACGGTGGCGCCAGTAGTAACTCGGTGGTGAACTCCGGAGGTCGCTACAATACTCCCTCCTGAATGGGGCGGTCGTCGGGAAACTTTTGATGACGTTCAACCATTATTTATGATTGGTTGACTTAAGCGTTTCGATGAATGCGGCAAATAAGTTTTTCGTATATGCGATGGACGTGGATTGATCGGTGTATTAATTGGGCTCGATGCTGCTTGTCGTTGTACATTTGATGACGATGCTAGAGCCGTTTGAGGCGTTGGTACTCGTTCTAATGGCTGTGACCAGGAAACTGATTTCTTTGTCTTATTATGTTCTGGACTTAATTTGTTCGAAACGTTCGGCTGACTGGTAGGCGCGGGTAATGTCGGTTGTGAAACTGGTATTGTCTTCGATCGTGAACTTAATGATGTCGATGTTACTGGGTTCTCTGTGTCAGTCGTGAGATATGCTGGTTTCAGTCTCTCAATGGAAATATTGACTTTCCTGCCATTTAGGTCTATTGAATAAACGGATGCTGATAGTCGTTCGATGATTCGATGCGGTCCTGTGTATGGTTGTGTTAGTGATTTCTTTACAGAATCTACCCTAACAAACACATGAGAGCAGGAGTGAAGGTCTTTATGTATAAATTTGGTCCTGTTTGTGCGATGCTCTATAGGCTTTGGTCGTAGCTCCTTCATGTGTTGTCGGATTTTTCTAACGAATATGTGCGGCTCAAATTTTTCAGTGTTGAAATCGGCAAACCACTCTCCTGGTAATCGTAGGGTCGTACCACAGACCAATTCGGCTGAGGAAGAATTGAGGTCTTCCCTAAAACTGTTGCGTAATCCTATTAAGGCGGTGGGAAGGACGTCGGTCCACTGAGGATTGTCTTCGTGGCACATAATTGCTGCCTTTAGTGAGCGGTGCCACCGTTCGATTGCACCGTTTGATGCTGGATGGTACGGAGTAGTGCGAGTTCGCTGGCACCCAAGTAGTTTTCCAAGAGCGTTGAATAAAGATGATTCGAATTGCGTTCCTTGGTCAGTGGTAATTACCAGAGGTGTTCCGTAGCGTGAGATCCAATTTGAATAAAATGTGTTTGCGATCGTCTCAGCTGTTTGGTCCGAGATGGGTATCGCTTCGGGCCAGCGCGAGAAGCGATCCAACATGGTCAAACAGTATCTGTAACCTTTTGACAGCGCTAAAGGTCCTACGATGTCTAGGTGGACATGTTTGAAGCGTTCGTCCGGTACCCTGAATGGTTGAAATTCGTTTTTCACGTGTCTACCGACTTTTGACCGTTGGCAATTAATGCAGGTGCGTGACCATTGTCGTATGTCTCGGTTCATGTTGGGCCTAATTAGTTTCCTTTTAATAGCTTTAAGAGTTGCTCGGCTGCTGGAGTGGGCACAGCGATGATAAGTGTCGAAGATCGTCTTCCTCAATGGTTCAGGAATGAATGGTCTGGCTACTTTCGTAGAAGTGTCGCAGTATATCGAATGGTTGTCCAGTAATACTGGAACTAATTGCAATGATGTCTGGTTTGGTGAAATCCATTGTCGTAGCTCGCTATCTTTAGCTTGCTCTTCCGCTAAGAGTCTTATGTCAATCCTTGATGCCATCGAGATTGCCTCCAATCTAGATAGAGCGTCTGCCACTATATTAGCTTCGCCAGTGATATGCTCAATTCTGGTTGTGAATTGTGAGATGAATGATAACTGTCTGCTTTGTGTCGGTGACGCTTTGTCAGTTCTCTGATGAAAGGCATAAACTAATGGTTTATGATCGGTTTTCACCACAAAATCCGAACCTTCAAGGATGTGTCGGAAATGTCGAATACTGGCGTAGACAGCTAACAGTTCCCGGTCGTATGTGTTGTATCGTTTTTCTGCCCTTGAAAGTTTTCGCTGAAAGTATGCTATGGGTACCCAGTTGTCACCGTGTTTTTGTTCCAGCACTGCACCGACTGCTACGCTGGATGCGTCTGTTACCAGTGCTATGGGTGCGTTTGTTCGAATGTGAACGAGCAATGTTGCGCTCGCGATAGAATCCCTGCATTTGTTAAATGCTTCGTCGGCTTCTTTTGACCAGTTAATGTCTTTGGTTTTTACGTTTGATAGTAAGTCGTTTAACGGCGCTTGAAAGTCCGCTGCTTTTGGGATAAAACGACGGTAATAGTTTAGCGTTCCCAAAAATCTTCGTAGCTCTTTCACGGTGTCGGGTCGTCTATAGTTTTTAATGGCTTCAACCCGTGAAACCGGTGGCGTTATTCCGAATTGATTTATGCTGTAACCCAGATACTCTATTTCGCTGGTTCCAAATACGCATTTGGCCACGTTGACCACCACGCCGAATTTGTCGAGACGCTCAAATAATAATCGGAGGTGCTGTAAATGTTGCTCCTTATTTTCCGATGCCACCAAAATGTCGTCAATATAGCAAGTGCAACAGTCCAGTCCTCGGAGTACCTCGTTCATAAGCCTTTGAAAGGATTGGGCAGCGTTCCGAATGTCATTACTGTGAATTCAAATAACCCGAAAGGCGTAATCACCGCCGTTTTTGGGATGTCTTGTTCAGCTACCCAGATTTGGTGATACGCTCTTAACAGGTCGATTTTCGAAAAGATTTTTTTTCCTTCCAATCCGGCGGTAATATCTTGTATGTGGGGCATCGGATAGCGGTCGGGCTTCGTAATTGCATTCAATCGTCTGTAATCTCCGCATGGTCTCCATGAACCATCTTGTTTCGGAACGAGATGCAAGGGACTTGCCCAAGAACTTTTTGAAGGGCGACAGAACCCTTTTTCCATCATAAATGCAAATTCTGTTTTCGCGATAGCTAATTTTTCTGGCGTGAGGCGTCGAGGTTTTTCCGCAACAGGCGGGCCAGTCGTTTCGATGTAGTGGCGAACTTCGTTTTTTATAGCTGTTTGCTGCACTGGATTGAGAATGTTAGGGAATTCTTTTAATAGACTCTCATAACACGATGTGTTTGCAATTAATGCGATTCCCGAGTACTTATATTCACTGATAGTTCCTTTCGACGTTCTTTCAGTTTCGGGGTCTCGTATACAGCGGTTTTTAATATCCACCAATAATGCGTGGTGTCTCAAAAAATCAGCACCAATAATCGGTCGTGTGGTATCAGCAATCCAAAACTTCCAGGTAAATGCTCGTCGCAGGTTCAGGTTTAATGTCAGCGTTTTGAGGCCATATGTATTGATGGTCGTTCCATTCGCGGCGTAAAGCTTGAATGGCGTCGGTTTCCACTTGCGTTGGTTGTTTTTTCGAGGGACAACAGAGACATCTGCGCCTGTGTCGATGAAGAAATTTAATCCCGTGGCATTGTCGAAAACGTGTAGTCGGCTTAGTGGTGCGCTTCTACTGTCTACCGCCGTATTTGACTGTAGCGCACTCAGTTTTTTGCTTGTCGATCTGCGTGCCAAGTGCATGGGTCGCGGCATCGTCGCGCCTTTTCGCCGTAGGTGTTGTGGTAATAACACCAAGACGGATTCTCCTTTTTCTGCGAAGGGGAACGGGTTCGGAATGGTGCAGAGTTTCGAGTCTGCGATCGACTTCGTTGAATTTTTTCAACGATTTTCTTATAAAAGCTAGCTCCTTTCCCACGCCAATTTGCGTGGATGGCAAAGAAACGGCTGCGATGTTTCGTGGCTCGTGCATCATTAGAATTTTGTCTGCCATTTCGGAAAGTTTGGTCAGGTCAGACGTTTCAGTTATGCTCACAATCTGTTGCACATTTACGGGAAGTCGTTGGAGCCACATTGTTTTCAGAAAACTGTCGGGAATTCGGTCGGCTGCCCTGATGCGCATCACCCGAAGGAGTTGGGACAGCGTGCGGTCACCCAGTTCGAGGCCAGCCAGTAGTTCCCTATTTCGCGCCTCTTCGGACATTGCGAACGTGCTAAGCATTCTTTGTTTAAACGTTTCGTATTTGTTTTCCGCCGGGGGTTTCTCAACAATGTCGGCGACTTGCTCTAAAATCTCCGAATCCAGCTCTTCTATGACTTTGTCGAATTTCTGGTCGTCCTTCGTAATGCGGTGATTACGAAATTGGGACTCGAGTCTGGCAAACCAGATCGCTGGTCGATTCCTCCAAAAAATGGGAATTTCAAAAGATAAAACGGAACTTACTTGCGCGTGCGTGCTATCGACGGCGTCGGCAAAGTTTTCTTCTTCCGCCATTTTCCAAGCGTTGATTTTGTTTCTGCGTAATTAAATTGCTGCTTGCTTGTCCGTTTGATTAAGGGGTCACCAGTTGTTGGGTATGTGGAAATAACAACGCTAACAGTTAACGGACAAACTTGTTTAATTAACACATAAATACAATATCGTATAATTTCGAATTTTAATGAGCGCGTCTGAGTTTCGTTGTCGATGGCTTGGCGGCTTGTCACAGACAGTGATCGAGAATGACAAGATGCATAAGGTGTCTTCTAAGCGACGGTGGCGCCAGTAGTAACTCGGTGGTGAACTCCGGAGGTCGCTACACAGTGATCACTTTACAAAAGTTGCATTTAAGTCCACAGAGCACTTATAGATGGCACTGGCAATCGCAAGTAAAGTACACAAAGGTTGTAGTGTCTTGAACTGCGCCGAATAAAACACCGTCTGTTTACACACACAAAATATATTATTTCACTTTAAACTAATTACACAGCAATGGCGGTTCTTAACTCGTTCCTGTCAGCTGACTGCAGACTGCACTGCTTTGCTATATCAGCGCCGTGGGTTTCAAGTGTTCGCCTTTTGCACTTTGCCAGCTGTCATTGTAATGCCACAGTACCCCCTCCTTAGTGATACTGTCATTTGATATGGCGGCAGTTGTCACGATTCAGTTTGTTGATGCTGCTTAAGGTTTCCGCTGGCTTAGGTGCCGTCGTTGGAGTTTTCTTGCTGTAGGTTCTGATGGGAATTTGCCAATACCAAAGGTGAGGTGAGTTAATCTCTCCCTGTGGTTGTAATTCATTGGATGCCGGCGTTGATTGTTGTGGCTCGTTGGAAACCGTCGTTGATTGTTGTAGCTCGTTGGATTCCGTCGTTGAGTGTTGTAGCTCGTTGGATGCCGTCGTTGAGTGTTGTATCAGGTATGCTGGTTTCAATCTTTCGGTTGAAACTGTTGTTGGCTGATCGTTTAGCCTGATCACGAATGTCCTTTCTGTTGGTCGATGACTTGATGCGGTCCAGTGTATGGAGGTTCCAAAGGCTTTCGTACGGAATCTTTCCTTAAGAATACGTGACTGCAGGTTGCGAGATCGTCGTGCTTGAACAGTGTCTGTTTAATATGATGTGCTGTTGGCGTAGGTCGCATGTTTCGCATGTATTGTCGTAGTTTTGTCGCGAACTCACCGGGTTCTATATGATCTTGTACGTTGGTAAAAAACTCTCCTGGAATACGTAGGTTTGTTCCATATAGGAGTTCCGCGGAGGACGCACTGAGATCTGGCTTGAAGGCCGTCCTTAATCCTAGCAAGACGGTCGGCAACAGCTCCAACCATGGTGTTGTTGGCTGACACATTAGTGCGGCCTTGAAGGTACGATACCATCGTTCGATTAAGCCATTAGATGCTGGATGGTATGCCGTCGTGCGCATTCTATTTGCTCCTATGAGGTTCGTTATGGCACGAAACAGTGATGACTCAAATTGTGTTCCCTGATCAGTTGTAATTACTGCCGGGGAACCAAAACGCGCAATCCAATTTCCATACAATGCTCGAGCGACTGTTTCAGCAGTCATGTTTTTTAAAGGGACCGCCTCTGTCCATCGTGTGTAGCGGTCTATCATGGTTAAACAGTAACGATTACCATCAGGCGTGGTTGGCATGACGACAATGTCGAGATTGACATGTTCGAAACGATTGTTCGGGACGTTAATGGTGAGAGGTGCATTTTTTGTGTGTCGTTGGACCTAGGCCCGTTGACAATCTATGCAGTTTCGTGCCCACTCGGTTGTGTTCCTGTTTATGTCAGGCCACACGAACTTTTGTTTGATCATGTAGACCGTTGTTCTGATGTGCCAGATTATGTATTGTTGTGAATGCACGATGTCGCAAGGTTTTCGGTACATAGGGTCTGATGATTCCTTTTGAGACGTCACAGTATATTGTTTTGTTGTCCATTGAAAGCTTTTGCAGCTGCAATGAAGTTTTCCCCTTTAATATTTCTTAAAGTTCTTCATCGCTGCTCTGATGCTTTTCCAGTTCTTCGGAGTCCAGACACGTTGGCATGTGGATTCCACATATCCTTGACATAGCGTCAGCAACTGTGTTGTCGTCTCCAGATATATGTACGATTTGTGTGCTGAATTGTGAGATATAATTTAAATGTCGTAGCTGCCTGGGCGAAGCTTTATCGAGTTTTGGTGAAAACGCATAAACTAACGGCTTGCGGTCTGTTTTGATAACGAACGGTCGTGCGTCTAATATGTGACAAAAGAACCGTATTGATTCATGTATTGCTAACAGTTCCCTGTCATATGTGCTGTAGTTCTTTTCCGTTTCGGTAAGTTTTCGGGAAAAGAATCCGATTGGTTGCCAGGAACCGTTTACTTGCTGTCCTAAAGCTGCTCCAACAGCGTGGTCAGTTGCATCCGTCGTGAGAGCTAAAGGCGCATTGCTTATGGGGTGTGCTAGTTGGGCTGCCTTCGTGATGCTTTCCTTACATTCGTTGAATGCTGTCTCTGAATCTTTTGTCCATTCGATTTCACGTTTGTCATTTTTGTGTACTCCGCAAAGAAAAGCTGTGAGTGGGGCTTGTAACTGGGCAGCATTTTTAATGGAACGACGGCAATAATTTATTATATCCAGGAACCACCGCAGGTCTGCAATTGTTTTCGGTTTTGGGTAGGTTTTGATGCTTTCGACTCGTTCCTGTGGAGGTTTACAGCCGTGTGCGTTGATCGTTATGCCCAGATATTGGAATTCGTTGGCACCGAATGTGCATTTCTTGATATTTATTGTGAGGCGATATAGTTTTAGTCGTTCGAGGACCAGTTCAAGATATTCACGGTGTTTACTTGGAGTTTCGGACATGATGAGAATGTCATCTATCTAGCAAAATACAAAATCAAATCCGCGAAATACAATATCCATGTGACGTTGAAATGTCTGTGTGGCGTTTTTGAGTCCAAATGGCATGGCTAAAAATTCAAATAGCCCGAAAGGAGTGCAGATAGCTGTCTTTGGTATGTCCGCGTCCGCCATGGGTATTTGATAGTAGGCTCTATTTGCGTCCAATGTGGAGAAAATCGTCTTGCCATTCATATGTTCCGCAACATCATGTAAGTGGGCAATTGGATACCAGCCAGCTGCCTTCTTTCTTTTGGACGAGATGAAGTGGGCTTGCCCAAGGACTGGAAGACGGGCGAATGATGCCTCGCTGTAGCAACTCGTCGAATTGACTTTTTGCGGCTGCAAGCTTCTCTCCTGTGAGCCGACGAGGTTTCTCTGCGACCGGTGGTCCTGTTGTGATGATATGATGTTCCACCTCAGTGTTTACTGTTGACATTTCATTGTGATGTGATTTGGGTCCGCTTGAAACGAATTTTTCTAGTAACTCCCGGTAGGGGCTGTGTATATGTGTTGTGGATACATTAAAGATTTTGGACTTGATTGTCACGCCTGAAGTTGTTTTCCCTGTTTCCATTTGAATGATTTGTTTCCGTTTTAAATCGATTAGTAAATTGAAATTGGATAAGAAGTCTGCACCCACTATTGCAATTTAAATGTCAGCAATGGTGAAGTCCCAGGTAAATGTCTTCCCTAAACCGAAGTCAATTTCTATGTTTTGAGTTCCAAAAGTTTGAATTCCGGTTTGGTTCGCGGCATATAGTGTTATGCCACTTTGTGGGCGTATTTTGTTTGTGCATCGCCGTGGAATCACTGTCAAGAGTCAATTAGGAACTGTATTCAGGAAATGCGATCTGTAACATGAAGCCTGTAATCGTTGGTTATGTTGCATAAGTTGTATTTGTTCTGTGTTTTGCAGGCTAGTTTCCGTTCGGGTCATTGTGAGGGTGCCTTGAAATCACAGGGGGAAAGGCAGCGCCTGGCGTTCGCCCCGAATTTTTTATGATAATAGCAGGTGGAGAAAGTTTGTTGCTTACTGACCAATGTTTCTGAATTGAAATGGCTTTTGCTTCTGGTTTGTTGTACAACGTTGTTCGACTGTTTTTCTGTTAACTCTGCGAGTAGCTTCTCAATTCTCAAAAGACGTGCTTCGTTTGGATCGCTTTGTGACGAGTGTGATAGTGATGTCTTTTCAGTGGCCATAATCGTTGCTGTAGAAGACATCTCAAAAATGTTGTCTGCGATGAGAGCCTGTGCTGTGAGGGGCTGATTTGCACTTACTGCTAAAACACATCTCACGTTGACTGGTAGGCGATTCTGCCATAACATCGAAATTACTTCTTCCGAAAGCCCTTCTGGTGCCAACGATTGCATCTCTCGAAGTAACTGTGATGGCTTTTTATTTTCTAGGTCCATGCCAGAAAGGAGTATGTTCATTTTCATTTCTTTTGAAATGCCAATGCGACTCATGATATGAGATTTTATGCACTCATATTTGTCTTTAGCAGGTGGTGCCTTGGCAATATCAGCTACTTGTCGTAGAGTGTCAACATCTTGTGCCGATACTACCAAGTAGTATTTGCTGGCGTCTACTTGCACTTTATTTATGTGGAACTGCGCCTCTGCGTGCAGGAACCAGAGCTCCGGGTCGCTGTGCCAAATTGGTGGTAGCTTTATCGTCTGCAAGGACATCACTGTTTGTTCCGCATTCGATATTTGGTGCGGCTCACCATGGGTTAGTCGTGACGCAATAATTCTCGGAATATGTTGAAATTCCAACACCGACGAAGCGTCTCGAAACAAAGCGTTTGTGCCCTGCACATGTTTGTCGTTTGGAGTCGCAGGTGACGACGGCTGAGTTGCCATTGTTCTTGTACAGTTTTTTTTCGAATTTTAATTCACGGGGTCACCAATGTAGTGTCTTGAACAGCGCCGAATAAAACACCGTCCGTTTACACACACAAAATATATTATTTCACTTAAAACTAATTACACAGCAATGGCGGTTCTTAACTCGTTCGTGTCAGCTGACTGGAGACTGCACTGCTTTGCTATATCAGCGCCGTGGGTTTCAAGTGTTCGCCTTTTGCACTTTGCCAGCTGTCATTGTGTTGCCACAAGGTCTAGAATTCAATTCTTGGCAAATAAATTTATGGTTGGCAAGATGTTCACACTCGCATTAGCCAAAACGCACCACCTTTAGCACAATGACGCAATCTGGAATCGGATCACTTTACTCAAACCGACCAATTCAATACAAGGAAATACGCCGCGGTAATAATAATAATTTAGAAAAATACACAGCGAAAAGAACACGACCAGGCTCGTTGACGTTTATACACGGCTATTTGAGATGCAATTCCTTCAGCATTTCTAGTGATAGAATTTCTTCAATATCCTGATCGCTTTTACTCGGTTGTATGAGAGGTGGTAAGGCTTGTATGCTTGTCATTTCAGTGGGTGTAAAATTCTCTCTGTTGATCATGATACTAGCGTTGTCGAATTTTATCAGGTAGCTTCCGCACAGTTGTTGATCCCTGTCATTGGTATTGATCGTTCCGTTGAAATTGTTTAGAAAGATTATGCCGGGTGCTAATTTCTCTAAGGATGGTAAATGATGACCGTTTGTTCTTATACAATTACTCATCTTATTACTAAATACTTCTTGTGTACATGGTATGTCACTTATTTCTTTAATATTTTGTTTCTTACAAATTAAAATGTACCAGAGTTAATTGTTTTACAATTGTTTATAATGCCGAAAATTGTTTCCTTATGTTTTAAAATATATTGGTAATCGATTTTATTTGCCAAATTATCCTTGTTTATAGGTCTAATAAAAAATGGCTCAACAATTATTTCAGAAGTGGTTGGTACATTTATAATATAAAATAAATGAGTCGAATCTGCGTAATACTGACATCTGCGAATAGCAGTGCATCCTCAACATTATTATACGGTACATGATTTTGTGAAAGATTTTCTAAAATGTTTTTTACTTCCTGTTTCGAAAGGGTCCGTGGATCGGCAATAGTTGCTTTCGCTAATTGAATGGCTTGAACTAAGTTAATTAGATCTTCTTTTATGATTCTTGTTTTGTATTGTGTGCTAAGTGCCAAAGTGTTCTCAAAAATTCTATCCTTTTTTATAGTGTTTAGAATTTCGTTTGTTATGTTTGTTATTCTGTTAATTCTATCATTGCTCTTTTGATTAATGAGAAACTGTTTATTGTTATTTTCTATTAGCTCGTTAATTTTTCCTTTCGTTGCTACAAAATCATCATGATCAGGGTTCCCCGCGATCCATTTAATTGCAGAACCAATAAAATTTAGTGATCTTTTGGTTTTATGTTGGTCAATATTGCTGAAGTTTTCTATCTGTTTAATTTCGTGATCAAGGAGGGAATAGAAATTATTAATGGGTTGGATTTGGTTTATCAGGATGGATGAAACTTTTTGCATGAAGTTTTTATATTGATCTATTGGTATCATGTGGATCAACTTAAGATTTCCCACTTGGACCTTGGCTGTTCCAGTTCTTAGTTCTGAAAATTGGGTGTTTGAGTAGTCAATAATTTGTACGCTGGCAAATGCTGCTGCGGCGAGGAATCTGAAAGTGAAAGTCAATTTTTTATGCCACTTTTGTGGATTACTCTACCTGAATCAGTTACAACAAAAGATGGTGTGTCCTCTTTTACAATTTCTCTCTTGTACTATGGTGAGAGTTTAGTATCACCACGCTTATTATTTTTAACATAAATGACCTCCCCTACTTCGTAAGTTTTTATTGGCTGTCTCTATTTGTTATGATATGGGATATACCTTTCTTGTGTCTGTTTTAAGTTGCTCTAGGTTATCTTTACGAGATTCTTCAAGCATCTCGGGGTCTTCCATAGAAGACCTCGATTGGGTTTTTTCCAGTAGCCGAGTGTACACTTCAATTGTACTCATATACCGACCTTTCGAGAAGTTCTTCAAAGGATCTGTGTGTACCATCTGTTTTAAGGCATCGCATTATCTCTGTTAAGGTGGAATGGAACCTCTCAATCTGCCCATTAACCTCGCTTTCATAGGCTGGTGTGCGGTAAATTTGGATTCCGAGTTGATCTTGCATCATGAAGGTAATTAAAGTGGAGTTTAGAGATTTTTCCCCATTTATGAACGTAAGGAGTTGTCTTAGTGGCTGGCGAACATCCTCTATGGCTCGGGATCTTAATATTTTAGTTTTGGCGAATTTAGAAAATTTATCAATGGCTGTAAGTACTTTATGTGATTCTGTCAAGTAGGTGTCTATATGGTGTTCTGTGTGGTCTAGTGGTTAGAGCATGAACGCATAAGCCGAAGGTCCCAGGTTCAAATCTCGTTGGGAGCAACGTGATTTAGTTCAGGGGATTTTTGGACAGACTACGAGTGTTCACTCAGTGGTGATATGTACTGATTTAGTCAGATCATTTCAGAGCTGAGCAAGCACACGGGAGCATGGTATTGACCAAACCAACTTCCGAAAAAAGCAATACGGTCATGAAAATGAGATACTCTTAACTATCTCTAAGCAAAGGCCCGAGAGGGGCTGTAGTGCTACAAAGAAGAAGAAGATGTCTATATGTATGATATGATATGTCCTGGATATTCCGGGATTGGAGTGTTACCGAGTATAGGGTTGTTGGGATGCTTATCATATTTGTTTTCCTTGCATATGACGCATTGTTTTACTATTTTCTTGATTTTGGCAATCATTTTCGGAAAGTAGTATCTTTCTAAAATTTGTTTTCTATTTCTTTTTGTGCTTCTATGTGCCCCTTAATGGACTTTCACTTTAATTTCCTCTTATTCTGTTTCACTACGTATGTTTTCGACTTCTTTTTACGTGAACCTTATTTTGAAGTTACTGAAATAGAGGACATTAAGATCCTGAATCTTTCCCATTGTATCTTCGGTTGCCATGATGCCATTGATGACGCTTGGATTCAGATACCTTTTAAGTATACCGATGAGGGTCTCACGTGTATACACTGGCTCAAAAAATACATGTTTCCAATAATTTAGGAACGTTCTTTCACATGCATAGCTCGTAGTTTCACCAATTTTTAAAATAAGCTGCGTTCGGAATACATTAATGGGGTCTCAACTGATGGTGTAAGATTTTGGCCTGAGGTGTCATCGCTATGGGTTACAGTTGAAAGTGAGGTTATATTACTTTCTTGTGGAGGTCTGGACAGTGCGTTAGCTACTACATTTGCCTTTCTAGGCTTGTATTTCAATTCGTATTGATACTCTTCGAGGATGGCTTCCCATCTCTTCATTTTCGCGTTACTATTTTTATTGCTTAGTGCATCAGTTAAAGGCTGGTGGTCAGTAAAGATACGGATTTTCCTAGAGCCATAAAGATAATCACGCAACGATTTAAGGGCCCATTTTATCGCCAGCATTCCTTTATCATTTGCTGCGTAATTTTTTTTTTCTTCCTCTCTTAAGTTCTGGATGGAGATGCTATTGGCCTATCTCCCTGGGACAGAACTGCGCCAATGGCATGTTGGGAGGCGTCTGTCGTGAGATCAAATGGCTTTTGGAAATCTGGAAAACGGAGAGTAACATTATAAGTGGTTGATACATTCCACTTATTTATTTAATCAAAACTCAACCATATTTAATCAAAACTCAATTATATTAATCATATTCAATTATATTCAGATTCAATGACTGACTGGTTTCACTTCAAAAATTACACCCTATTTATACTAAAAACAAGTCTCCTATTATTACAATCAAAATTTAGCGAAGATAAAAACTAAGTATACCGAAATGACATTTACGTTTTTTTTTATCTGAGTGTTTTTTGTAGTGTGAATAATAAACGTAACACTACAACATCACGTGAAATAAGAGAATTCTTGATCTTTTGAAAGGCTTCCATTGTATCTTGAGATAGGTTTATGCGTATCTTGTCGGACATATATCTGGAGACGCGTGCTTCTTCTCCTCGTAGAAGTGATGTTAATGGGGTAGCCAGCTTGGCGAAGTCACGGATAATACGATAGTATCCAGCCATCCCCAGGAAGGATCTTAATTCCTTCAACATTCCTGGAGGAGGAAATTTTGCCTCTACTTTATCCGGATTGGTTTTATACCTTCTTCGGAGATGACAAAACCCAAAAATTCCACAGATTTTTTAGAGATTCGCATTTGTCCAGTTGCACCTTGATATTAGCTTGTTCTAACGTTTTAAAGACCTGGGCAATATTGTGCATGTGCTTCTTCTCATCGGCACCAAATATGACGATGGCGTCGATGTAGACATAACGTCTAACACCGATGTGTTCGCGTAAGATGTCGTCGAGTGCTCTTTGAAATATGGATGATGCATTTTTCAGTCCAAACGGCAACCTAGTGAACTCATATTTACCATTGTTAACTGAAAAAGCAGTCTTCTCTCTATCCGATTCCCTCAATGGAATCTGGTGGAAGCCGCTCTTCAGATCGATTACAGTGAATAACTTACTATTGCCAAGGTTTGCGAGAACTTCGTTAATCTCCGGTATTGGGTATCTGTCAGGTATTGTTACGGAGTTCAGTTTTCTGTAATCTATAATAATCCTGTATTTCTGCTCTCCAGATACGTCCAATTTCTTTTTCACGACCCACATTTGGGCATTGTATGGTGATCTAGACGGCCGTATGATGCCATCATCTAGCAGCTTTTGGATCTCCCTTTCGACCACTGGTTTGAGAGCGTAAGGGTATGCGTAAGATCGAGAATAAACTGGGTTATTTTCCGAAGTGCGGATCTCTGCCTTAATTGTGGTGACAAAGGCTAATTTAGCATTAGGCTCTGAAAATAGGTACGGGTGTCGTTTTATCAAGCACAACAGATTGGAGGTTTGCTGCCGTGTCAGATGCGAAGTGGAAATTTTGAGATTGTTGACAGATTCTGAAAGTCGTTGTTTGATTGGGATTCGTATATTGTTCTTGACCAGGATAAAGTTTTCTGCTGTGTAAATTGCAGCACCGCATTCCTCCAGGCTGTCATTTCCTAGGATTCCATGGAATGATTTCAAGGTAGTTAGACCGAAAAACTTTAAATTCGGGGTTGATGGACCAAACAGGTTAATGGTGGAATGGTGAGTTATCTCTACATTGCCTCCGACTGATTTTGCCAAAAAGGGTTTTTCATTAGGGTATATGTGGTGAACACAGGGAGGTTGTATGTAGTTTTTGTTTGATCCTGTGTCAATGAGAAACTTGAATACTCTGCCGCTCCTCACTGCGAATTCAAAATATGGTAGTGAAGGATAAGTTATTCTAAAAAATGAATGTCCTGAAAGTCTTGATATTCTGGAGGGACTTCGAATTCTTCGCTATCTTGTCTTCTGGGGTTTCGATCTTAATGATTTGGGCTAATTTCTATATTTTGAACATCGGTTCCTTCCGGATACCATGCTTCGTCCCATAGATTTTCTTCGTTTACTTCTTTTTCGAACTCAAGCGTCCCAAGGTCTGGGTCGTACTCTTCGGTTAGATGACTCCGTTGTTGTTTCGTTGGGAATTGTAATTGTTCTGGAGGCGGTCTCTTTGTAGTTTGGGGTTGCTGTGGTCGATTCTGATAATTGATCATACAAGAATGTATAGTTTGACCAATATCCATGGGTTCTGGTTAAGGTTGGGGCTTTGGAGGAAGTTGATGCCTATTTGGTGGTCGCAGGTTATTTTCAAAAGGAAAGTTTGACCGCAGATGGTTTGGATTAAAATTTTGTTGGCGGTATGGTTGTTGAACTTGTGGTTGTTGACGTACGAAGTCAGGGAAAAATGTATACCGAGGTGCTGCTATTGGCTTTTCTCTGGGAGGAACGGGCTATGGTGCTTGGACCAGTGAGCGTCTAAAGTTGTTGCTGCTGGTATGTGCATGTTGTTGTCGATAATTAATATTGAATTGAAGAGCCTGCGACAGATCAGCAGGTCCCTTTATACTAAGGAGCCTGGGCAAATCTCCATTTAGACCTCGTGTAAATGTTTCCACAATTTTGTCCCTATAAGTGCGGATTAAAAGTTTCATCAATTCGGTACTCAAATTTATCGTCAATATTTTATTTAAGATTATAGATAAATGGTGGTATATTGTCTGATAAGCCCCTTGAATGGTGTCGCTTCCTTGTACTAAGCAAGTGAGCTGATATTCCAGAGTGCTAACATCCCGCTTATCGCCGTAATGGATTGTTAAGCACTTTGAAATACGGTCCCAGTCTAGAGGAATATTGTACGATTCCAGGGCAAATCGGCATTTCCAGTGATCTTGTTTCTTATGACGTGCAAGATTCCGTAATAAAGAGGTGTACCCTTTTGGGAATTATAAATGCGAAGGATACGGTCCACGCTTTTTTTCCAAGACCCAAACTCTCCTGATTGGCCCGGAAATTCTCGAAGGCTCTTCACCTCGGCGAGATGTGGTCAATTTGTGAGATATTTACCAAGTTGGCTGATAGGATACACTAGTCAATATCTTGACTCGCATTGTCTTGTGGATTTAGATATGATTCAATAAAGCTAGGACATTCTCTAGTTAGCAGACTCCTAACAAGTGCCTCAATTGCCTGAACAGTGTAAGTGCTTGAAAATTGAGCATTTTGAGGTACCTGTGGAGCGGGTTCTTGAGTTAAGAACTTAAAATTTGAATTTTTATATTTCACTATGCACTTAAATTTAGAAAAAAATCGGATAATCAGCACTTCAACCGCATAAAAATTAAAAACTGAATATGGATTAACTTTAAATTATTTGTTTATCTAATGGTTCGTAAGGAAATGGAAATAAAAGGAAAAATTATTTGCATAAGATAAATGTAACATATATATCCTTCATTGTTTTTACAGGATCCACTAAACTCGATAACACTTCTCACAATTTAATTTTCAGATTTTTTATTCTAACACTATAATTTTGCTCTTTTATAGATGGGAATGCACTTTACAATAATTTTATAAATTTCTAAATCTAGCACAATTCAAATATTATTTTTCCCTTCAAGGTGGCTGTCGTTTCTTGCCGACTCATTTTTGCTCCTCGGCTACTCGGGGGCCTCTTTTCCTTGATGGGTTGTTTGAGCAAAAGCACGGGGCAAGTTGGTGAACTTTTCAAGTATCGCGTTACTCGTATCTTTCGTACTAAAATTTCGCGAGTCCTTTCGCACACGATACTTTCGAGCGATCATTAACGCGTTTTCGTACTCCGTTTATCCCGTCTCTGGTCCCTGCTCGGACGCCAGTTAAGAAAACTCCTTTGGTTTTCTTATTAATAAAATAAATTTTATTGTTACCAATTTGAGGACAAGTTAACAACTCACTACAATTTATTACTTAGAAACTAATGTCGCCTCGCTTTGCTGATGTTTGCGGAACGTGACCGGCAGATTCCAAGGCATGTATCGGATGCGCGTGGGCTTGAATGAAATATTTAATACATTTGATAAGGTTTGACTTTAGAACTAAAAAAAATCTGGAGTTTCAGAAACTTCTGACAATTCATTGTATATAGATGAACAGGAGGATACTTGATATTTTCGATTTCCAACAAATAAAAACTTTTCTCTTCGCCAATTACATAAAACAAAAAATATTTCTTGAACTCGAGAACCTGAAGCTCCTTACAGAAAACTAGAACCTTGTCGGGTGAATTTAATATTTCTATTATTTTAAATGCCCTTAATATTAGTTTACGTAAATATACTATACATTCTGACAAAAAAGTATCCGGAAATTTGAAATAAAACGCAAAAATATTAAACTTCTTCAATATTTATTGAATCTCCTTCAAAATATGCTCCATTTGAAGCGATACATACTCGTATGTGCCAACGTTTTTTCCAATCATGGAAACATTTTTTATAGGCACTTTCAGGGATGGCTTTCAGCTCCTTCTGCGAATTTTCTTGTATGGCGTCTATGGAGTCAAATCTGGTTCCCCGGAGCGGTAATTTCAGTCTGGAGAAAAGAAAAAAATCACACGGAGCTAGATCAGGCGAATACGGTGGCTGGTCGATGGTATTTATCAAGTGTTTGGTCTTAAAATCGTTAATAATCGTGGCTCGATGAGATGGTGCGTTGTCGTCATGCAAAATCCACGAATTGTTTTGCCACAAATCCGGCCGTTCACGGCGAACATTTTCACGCAAACGTCTCAAAACAGTTAAATAGAAGTCCTTATTGACCGTTTAACCTTGCGGAACGAATTCATGATGAACCACACCACGAATATCGAAGAAAACAATAAGCATCGTCTTGATTTTCGAACGACTTTTGCAAGGTTTTGGCTCATTTTTTCCCACCCATTCCGATGATTGTTAGCTCGTTAGTGTATCGTATTCATAGACCCATGTCTCGTCACCAGTTATGATCCGTCCCAAGAACGTGGGATCAGAATTCGCACGATCCAGCATGTCTGCAGCTACCTGCATCCGGTACAGTTTTTGAAGAAAATCTAGCTCTAACGGAACGAGCCGAGCGGCGACGCGCTGCATGCCCAATTGGTTCTCCAAAATCAAACGAGCGGTTTCACGAGAGATGTTGAGCTCACGAGCTATCTCTCTAACACTGACATGATGATTTTCGAGCATAATTTCCTTGATTTTTTCGACGTTATCGTTGGTTGAAGAGGTCGACGGTCGTCCTGAACGAGGCGAATCTTCGACGATTTCCTGACCATTTTTAAAGGCTTTGTACCATTCGTACACTTGGGTTTTCGATAAAGCAGAGTCTCCATAAGCCTTTTCCAGCATTCGCAACGAGTCAGTACACGAAATTTCGTTCAAAACACAAAATTTGAGACAAACTCTTTGTTCAATACTTTTTCCATTGTAACATTCGCAGACTACCACTGAGGTCGACTGGTTCCAACAGCTGTCGTAAACAAACTAGTTGACAGACCGCGCTCATGTTTGGCATAGTAATTACGGACATTCCTACCAACAAACAAAAACTTCAAATACTTAATGAGAATTTCCGGTTACTTTTTTGTCAGAGTGTATATCCTTGTTGTATAATGTTCCATGCCTTTCGACACTTTTATAATATGTATAGCTTAGTAGATCTGTAATATTTACATTAGCTTGTAATTCTTTAAAAAACTTAGAAGCGGTTACATTCCATTACTTTTTGATGAAAATGTTTCAAGGCATTTCAAAGTTTGTTATAACATTAGCAAAGCATAATGAATATTTTAATGATAAAGAAAGTGCTACATTTTTTCTTGAATTCATGTTTTTAGCATACGACTTTAACTCACGATGTTTAGATTCAAAAGCAAAAGTCCAAAGATACTTCAGAGGTCCTGATCGCTTGATAATTCGGCTATAATGATTCAAAAAATGATGCTTGGGTTTCAGAGTATCAGCAAATAATAAACAATGTGCTACTCTAGACTCGTTATTTCTAAATCGGTATATAGTATTTTGTTAAAAGTACCTAAAAGCTCAATTAGATTAGTGACGAATTTCGACAATAAATCATTAATTTCATGTTGATTTTTTTTTAAATCGTAAACTTCAACGGAGAAGAAAGGTATCCAGTTTCAGATTCAGATTAAAGCATTGTTTGCGAATATTTAACATTTCCAAATCAAAAGTTTTATTTTTAATGTAAAGTGAAATTATGTTACACAAATCATATTTCAAAACACCTTCTAAGACATCATGAAGGACGTCCACTGAATAATTGTCAGAAATATGAAAACCATTTATACTATTAAAAATCAAGTTTTCTCTAATTCCTGTTTGTTCCACATTGTTTGCCTTTAAATCTTCGTCATAATTATTTCTGTTCAGAATTATTTCTGTGTTTTCTTTAAATACAACTTTACTTTCTGTCATACTGCTTTTGCAAAATCTTTTTGCCTTCCCTTTTCTTTTCAGCTTCGAAAAAACCAGGACATACAGAATATTTTCTCAAATGAAATTTTATCGGATGCAAAACACCTTTGGTCAAATTGACATCAAGAGTTGTAATGATTTTTCTACTTTTCCGATCGAACGCGGAACCGACCTCTCATCGGTTCTAGACGTTAAGTCTGAGTAGTGCCAACGGATGGTACCAACAGGTCAACCAATCCGTGCACCGTAATCCATTCACGCGGTGACTGCTTGTCGGCCAGCTAGTTCGGAGAGGATTTCGGTCGCGGGTCTCCGAATGGATTACGCTCAATTACAATATTTCAGTCACCTGAAATTGCCCGTTTTCTAAACGCGTCAACAATTACTCATCCAGAACGAGAATCCTACATTACGTTAGTTCTGGATGCGATCTATCCACAGATCTCAAATCAAAAAAAAACGCTACAAAATCCCATAGGCGCGTTACCGATTCACCGACGCGGTACCGAAAAATAGGCTACTCGAAATTAAATCGAAGGAAGCTACTCTAAGGAAATGACGAAACAAACAAAGGTACCGCGTACCGCGCGCGACGCGAAACCGACTTCAGCGGATTTGCAGAAACCCTACCCTCGCGACGACATACCTACCATACACTCTCCGTTCCCCCTGAAAAAGAAGAGTCACTGAAAAGGAAAGTCGTTAGTTATATTAGCAATTCATGGTACTTTTATTTAGTTCAAAAAAAAATCTATACAATCCCTCCATTAATATTACTATTTTTATCTATCCTGATGCTGATCTGCAAAGTATTTTTTTTGTTTTTTTTTTTTTTTTTTTTTTTTTTTTTGATTTTCCTATTATTTTATGCTTTCTATTAAACTAAACAGTTTACATCATTACATTGAAAATTGCTTTAAGTCATAAAAGCATTTAAAAACTATTGTCTTCAAAATTTAAATTATCTATTTGCGCTGAAAACGCAGATTAACAGGCGCAAGTTTCAAAAAGATATGCCAGAAAGTAGAATTTTTACAAATTATTTAATATCCAAAATTCAATCGGATGACCAGCGTACAATTGGGATAAACAATCTTGGGGGCAAATGTCAACTGTTAACTTAGTTATCAATGAAAACTGTCTTCAACCGATACAAACAGTCAAATAAATATCGAGCAAGTGGCAACGCACAATTTAGATAAATCCTAAAGGTAGCAAATAGCGCGCAGTAAAAATCTATTAATCTTGTACGTACACACGCTTACATTCACCGAGGATTTTTAGAGACGAAACCCGTTCAAACAAAGCCAAGTTAAGCTCCAACTGAAATATCGAACTTCTAATCATGTGGGTACTCTATTAACGATTAAATTATATAAAAACAACGATTTCTAACCCATACATCCCGAACTCATTGTCTGTTTTACATATTCAAGTCCCGATTCCTTGGCAAGGCGAAGGAATATAACATACAAACTACATATCAGAGGACAAAAGTATTTGCGATTTGCTGTAGGATTCATTTAAAATCAATTAAGTTACATATTTTTGTACTACCGTGATGAAGCAAATTATTTGTCAGTATGGTAAAAGGTTCAATAAATGTTAATGAGGTGTTATCAATAAAAGAGAACAGTGAAAGTAGTTCAAATTGATGCTAACATCTTAACAAAATGCAGAGCAAAAATGTAATATTGTTAATGCATGCATGAGCTATCCAACAATTATTTCATAAACGATATTTTCAGCGAGAGGTCATATTGAAATTTGGAAGATCACTGCCGAAGTATAATCTATTTGCGAATTTGTTAAGTATTTGGGAGCGCAACACCAAAATGTACGAGTATGCCTTGAAGGCTAAAAATATCTTCACTGTAATATTAACAGACCATCACCGTTTATTCTAATGCACGACTGGGCTGATCAATGAAATGCCTGCCTCAAAACGTTAGTATCCGAATCAATTTGTTTATTTATGCTGACAAATAATATATTTTTATCTATTTTCTAGGTTCCTAACAACGTCATGACGGTAAAGGAACTTCCCGTTATTCTTCTTACCAGAAGTATCTCTGCACGATATACATTTCAACGTATTCGAGAGTATTATCATAGATCGACATGTGATTGTTTCCACGTTACTACCAAATACAATAATTTATTTGGAAACTAGCCACGTTCACTATTCAGCTATGCAATCGTCAAATCTTGTCGTTTATGTAATAAAATTAAATTCGTGTAAATTAGACTAGTTTTCATTAGATACTGATCCTTTCTTATCCTTGTTCCTAATTGTGATGTTCGTTTGACTTGATTCGCCACTGTTTACTTTACAATATATATTTACAAATCTTTTGCAAACAAAATTTGGTCAGCCAAAATGAATCTCTTAGCAACTAAATTGACATGGTTCCAAATAGTCGCATACTTAAGAATCGTTTAAAATGACATGCGTATTAAGGTATTCTAAAGGTAGACAAGAATATATAGTAGTTAATATAATTGAAGCCTGAGATTAACTTTATAGCTTCAGCTGCGTTAATTTAAATTCAACTTTAGACTTAATCAATTAGGGAAAACGTTTGTCACTATCTTTCTACTTTTTCGTCGGTGATTCTGGCCGAGTCACTTTAAAGCAAATTCTATTAAAATGTACGCACATTTGTTGAACGACTCTCATACCGTAATGACAATGGGCTACGGTAGTTGTGATACACAACATGTACAGTATCAAACGCTCTAAAATTGGAACGTACATACCAAATAAAATACTGATTACATAAATAGGTGTCATCCAATGAAATGCTTCACATCGGGTATTAGACATTTGCGCGACAATGAGTCGACACTTGTATTTATTGAATCCGGACAAGTGTTCATTCGTCAGATACTCGTTGTTGCAAACTGCATTCGCTCCGCCGGACATAATCCGAGGTCTAATTCGATGGTAAATTTAGTCGGCTGCCAATGTCTTCTCGGAAGCGGCTATCTGAAATTGATTAGTCTCTGAAGCACTCGCTCACTAAAATTTGTTTTCAAGCGCAATTGCAATCTAGCTACTGACTTATGTAATAACCTTTTCTATTTAGTTATTAACTAAACTAACCTCTTTCCTAATTTTTCTGCTCCGGTGAATGTCACTGCCTCACGAATAACGTTTTCCCAAAAACACTTTAAGCACACCACGCGTTTCTTCATAGATTAACAGGGAATACGTTTCACTCCACCACGTCGCGCCAAACGACGTATAGCTGGTTTTGTAATACCTTCGATATTATCACGAAGAACTTTATGATGACGTTTAGCGCCTCCATGTGCTGTCGAAATTTCCGGTTGTCACCTCGGACAAAACATATGTGCGTGGAATGGCACTTCATATGGCGGAAATGTGCTTCTTCAGATGTCGCCAGTGGCATAGTTTTCTCGATGGCCACGGTGGAGGGGCATTTCCAGATGTGTATGTCTCGAAATGTGCCGGGGTTGGATTAATTCTATATTTCGAATATTTATATCCACGGATATAAATATTTGGACAGAAAAAAAATATTTTCTGCACAACGATATCCGCACAACAGATGAAGTCCGCTGGCACTTCGAGGACATATCCATCTGGCAGGTTACAAGGGTTCGGGATCGGAATCACTTCGATTCCTGGGCGCAGGCGTCACATTACACATTCCCCCCCCCAAAATCGAAGTAATTACGATCCCGTCTCCTTGGTAACAGGTCTTGGTTAGGGACGTGGCGGGTCGAAGATCCGTTTCGAAGGATAGGCTACAACCCTGTTCGTGAAGACTCGACAGTGACTATATAGTAGGAAGTCAGGTGTTATTCGGAGGCCTTCGTCTAGGCAGAGATTTGGGATAAGCCAAGGTTTCTCGTGGGAATTAGTTGCACTTCATCGTCTAAGGTCTTTTGCGTGGTAAATTCCCAGGGTCTTACCAGTCATGTCCGCGATGAGGTATCGGGTGGGGCTTATGACTTGCATGACTCGACACTTCACGAATTTCTTGTCTAGTTTGGCATTGTAATGGCGGGTGGCATCGCTCTGTCGGAAGTTTCGACGATATATTTCGTCGCCGGCCTTAAAGCCAGAAGGATGAGATCGCAAGTTGTACCGCTCCTCTCCCATCCGTCTACTTTCTTCAATCTTCTCCCGCAGTTGATCTCGCAGAAGTTGGAGCTTTTCGTGCGGTTCTAGAACCACGATTGGGTCCTCTAGCGATTTCAGCTGCCGCAATAGCCGGTAAGCGCTCCCATGACAGATCATATACTGGCCGAACACTGCAAAATACGGCGAAATGCCGGTCGTGGCGTGGTACGACGAGCGCAGTGCACTAGTGATGGCGGACAATTTGCGATCCCAGTCCCTCTGATTCGGGTGGACATAGGCGCGCATGGCCGCTATGAGCGTACGATTCAGTCGTTCGGATGCGTTGGCTTGTGGTGAATAGACGGCAGTTCGTTGGTGGATGATGCCGTATTTGGACATTAGGTCTCGGAACTTGCTGGAGGTGAACTGGACCCCATTGTCGGAGACAAGTTTCTCCGGAACTCCAAACATGTGAAAGACTCGGTTCTCCAAAAAGCTGATTATAGGTCCAGTGTGCATGTTACGTAGTGGTTCTATGATAGGGAATTTGGAGAGCTGGTCCAGGACCACGACAGCTCCCGTGTGACCAGAAGCAGATCGAGGGTAAGGACCGATAAGATCAATGTACAAGCGCTGGAACACGCGTTCGGGGACCCCAACCTTACCCATGGGTGGTCGAAGAATGGTGTTGGGCGCTTTAGTGCACTTGCATAGCTCACAGGAGGCTACGTACGCTTTTATCTGTTGTGCCATCTTAGGCCAAAAGAAACAGGTTTTCAACCGCCTAAGTGTACGACCGTATCCGCCGTGCGCACTTGATGGGTGGTCATGAGCCCGCCTGATAAGATCAGTGGTTAATTCTTCGGGCACCCACAACTTCCACTGTTCTTCTTCTTGTATGGGGTCACCGGATGCGTGTCCCATCCGCTTGTAAATAAATCCATCCGTCAACCGCAGTTCAGGAAGCTGGGGCTGTTGGTTCTGGATAGTGTGAATCAGTTGGGTGTAGCTGGCTGACTTGAAGGCAGGATGGTCCAGATCGATCAATTGGGGGCTGTCGTCCTCTTGGACCAACTCGGCTCCTTCAGGGGCGAACATTCTGGATAGGGTGTCGGGGACTACATGCTGGCTTCCTTTTCGGTGGCGAATTGTGAAGTCAAATGCCTGGAGTTTCAGTGCCCACCTGGCCAATCTGCCGTTGAGATCAGTCTGGCTCATGAGCCATTTCAGAGAAGCGTGATCCGTAACGATTTCAAAGGTGTGTCCCTCCACATAGGCTCGGAAGCGTTTCACTGCCAACACCGCGGCTAGACATTCTTGCTCGGAGACCGTGTAATTTCGCTGGGCTGGGTTCAACTTGTGAGACATGAAGGCTATAGGTCTCTCCTCGCCGTCTTGTGCAACCTGGACTAAGACTGCTCCCACCCCATGTTGACTCGCGTCACAATGGATTGAGAACGGTTTGTCAAAGTCCGGGCTGTGCAGTACGGGGGCCGTAGTCAGACTCTTCTTTAGCTCTTCAAAGGCTCGCAAGCTGGGCTCTTCCCAGACGAATTTACGTCCCTTACGCAGCATGTCGGTCAAAGGAGTGGTAATGGTGGCATAGTCACGTACAAAACGCTGGTACCATCCGCATAACCCTAAGAATCGGCGTAACTGTTTGGTGGTCTTGGGTAGTGGAAAAACGTCAATCGCTTGAGTCTTTTCCGGATCGGTCTTGATATGCCCATGCCCAATGATGTGACCTAAATACTTCACCTCCGTCATCACGAACTGGCTCTTCCTTATGTTGATGGTTAATCTTGCCCTCCGGATGTGTAGAGCCACCTCCTGAAGCAGGTCGATGTGTTCGTCAAAGGTCTCGGTTATAAGCAACAGATCGTCCAAGTAAACGAAAACTTGGTGCCGCAAATGAGGTGGTATCACCTTGTCCATAAGGCGCGTCATTGTTTGGGGGGCATTACACAATCCGAATGGCATGGTCACGAATTGATATAAGGGCCGGCCTGGGACTGTGAAGGCTGTTTTCTCCTTTGAACCGGGGTCTAAAGGAATTTGCCAGAAGGCGTCCTTGAGGTCTAAGCTCGTGATGAAATGGGCTTTAGGCAATCGACTCAAAATGCCTTCGATCAACGGTAGAGGATATGCGTCCTTGACTGTGACGGCGTTCAAGCGTCTGGCATCTAAGCATAACCGGACCTTGTTCGGCTTGACCACTAAGGTGACTGGGGAAGCCCACGCGCTCTGTGATTCTTCGATTACGCCTAATGCTAGCATTCGATCCACTTCGGCATATAACGATTTTTCCTTCGCCGGAGATATGGCGAAATGTCTCTGTTTTATGGGTTTAGCATCCCCCACATCTATAGTGTGGAACACCAGGGCAGTCCGCCCGAGACCTTCCTTCTCGTGCGAGGGAAAAGCCGATATAGCCGAGTCGAGACGCAGTCGCTGAGTTACATCCAGTGTATGCCGTACTAAGTTAGTGGGTTGAGATTGGTCAGGAACGGTGGTGACGGACTCCAGGGTCGAACTGGAAAATAGTGCCGGGGCCAAGTTAAATTTTCGAACGAAATCCACTCCTAAATAAAGATTCTGGGTTAACTGAGGTATGATGAAAAATTCCATAGGTTTAGTTACCCCTTTAAAGGTGACATCCGTCATAATTTTTCCCACTACAGAGTGACGAGTTCCGTCCGCCGTGCTTAACCAGGAGGTGAAATGACGGATTTGGTCCGCGTGCTTTGCCAGTACCTCCCCTGCAAACTCGGCAGATATGCAATTCACACTGGCTCCCGTATCGACTAAGCCTGATACTCGTTTTTGCAGGAGGTGTACTGACGCATATGGCCGGACATCCTCCCTCAATAATTCGTCTAAGTATATGCCCTTCAACACTTTTCTCGACTGCCTGACTTTTCTCCAGAAGCTCCGCATCCGACGCGTGGCTCGCTTGCTTCGCGGTGGGACAGTTGTGGCCAATTCCTCATGGAAGATGCGCTGTCGAGTAGCCAAATAATTCCGCAACCTGACATGAAAAGGTTTTACATGCCAAGGAGCCTTCGTCTCGCTATCATTTCCCTGTGCATTGGCCTCGGCGAAGGACGGCGTCGGTTGTGGAACTTCGGGAGAACTGTGTTTAGCGGTGCGAGTCAGCAGAGTTGGAGTCATGATGGGAGCTGGGTCATAGCTGGTGATGGGGTCTGGATTTGTTCGTCCGGGGTCTAGGAGTGCCGACGGGTGGTCGCGGCACTCGGTGGCAAGTTTTTTCGCCCTTTGCAATTTGCACAGTCAGGTGCGTATGTGTCGGCCTTCCCGCAGCGGTAGCAGAAAAGCGTCGGCTCCGCTGGACATGCATAGAACCGATGTCCCGGTTGTCGGCAGTTCCAACAGACCGTCGGGCTTGTAAGTGCTTCAAGGGAGGGTCGATCAATCAATGCTGGGTCCTCAAGCTCCGGTGGTGCTCCGCTCCTCGGTACTGGTACTGGATCAGCAAGCAGGTGGTCCGCTGCCATCAACTCCGCGGTGTGATGATTTCGGGGATTTGGTCCCGTTATGCGAGGTTGTGGACGGAAGGTACCTCGTCGCTCATCCAAGTGTTCTTGTCTACGCGCATGGAGGCGCAATCCCTGTATGGTGTTGATGGGAAAATGTAGCAGGCTGTTCTGGAGATCCCAGCGCATGTTCTCTCTGATAATTTCTACTAATTCGTCCTCGGGCATGGTATTTCGCAGGCGAGTGCTCAATCTCACTATACTGGTGTAGTACTGGTCGAACGGTTCGTGAGCGCCTTGTTTCCGTTTCTTTATTTGCTCTCTTAGCTCTCTCTCAGTGAAGCCATCCTCAAATCGATTGCGGAAGGCTGCACTGAAAGAGTGCCAAGTGGGACGTGGCGTTGACTCTTTAAAGCTCCAGTACCAGTCGGCAGCGTCGCCGCTGAACAAAAGATGTGCATGCCGGAGGAAGGCCGAGGAATCCCCTCCCAGGGTGCTGGACACCAACGCCTGAATCCGGAAAAGGAACCGGTCCGCCGATATCATATCGTTGAACCCTGTAAAGTTCAGGCGCCAACTCTCCATGATACGAGGCGTCGGGTCTCGAAAAGGTGCCAATGCGTTCCCGGGGGGAATCACATCCTCTACTGACCTGTTGTACTGAACTGCCTCGGGGGCTGGAGGTAACAACGGAGGTCCGGTACTGTGTCGCGGTCTGTATTCGGGAGCTCTGGGATCCATTCCCGAGTTCCTTGGAGGTGGGACCCATTGCTCGGATTGTCGGGAGTGGGGCATCACCACACTGGGATTTGGCTCCCAGCCAAGCGGAGTTCTCACGCGGCTGGGTGGTTGGCTCAACGGGAGATTCTGGATCTTTCCCTCCAGGTTGCCAATCCTCTCCGACATATCCCTCATCAACGCCACGAGGGTGTCAATGGAGTGGGCGGAAGGCATGGTTGTCACCTCGGACACGACACCTGCAGCCGGAACTTCACCGCCTACTGCTCCTTGCAGGTCTAAGAGTGGTTGTGACGGTTCGGCTTCTGGAGCTCCTTTCGCCACTGCTCCACGCGTCGGTAGGGGCGTTCCGATGGGGACGTCTAGGGCGGTCCGCTCGATGGGTCGCCGACATAATGGGCAACTCTCTGACGTGAGGAGGAGCTGTTGTACACAGGCACGATGGAATAGATGTCCACAATCCAATCGCACGCTGTGTACGCCCTCCACTACGTCCTCGAAACAGATTCCACAGTTCGCGGGTTGGACCGCTTTGGACCGGGTCCACCGCTTTTCTGGGGTCCGCTTCGTTGCCATTTTCGTTCAATCTGGTGGGTTTATTATGGGTGGTTGCTAGTATGAAATGCGAGGAAGAAAAAAAAAAAAAAATTATAAAATATAAAATATACTTATTCCTACTAAAGTTTATAGAATAATAAAAGATTTTAAATATTATCACTAAATTAGTGGCCGTTAGTGGCGAGCTAATAATAGAGACTGGGAAAAAAAAAATTGTTTAAGACACACTTTCCTTTCCAGTGGTCGACCTCTTCAGCGGGAAATGAGAGTGCGTGGTAATCTGCCGAAGAAAGGGTGCTTCGGTCGATTTACGAAATTGAACCCCATACCCACATACATTACAAAAAACCGTCTCTAAACTACGTTAAAGTGACTCGACGAGACAAGTGGTAGAGCTACCGTAACGACTTTGTACGCGGTCAAAATTCCCGACGCGTAGAAGCATTCCGGGCTTCGCCACTCCAGCATACGCCATCGAACGTTGAACCGATACCACTCGTCTAACACGCATAAGAAATAGTTAGAATCCTTCCGCGACATAAAGGCAAGGTAGCCTTCTATTTTCTTGAGAGTCCATGCTGATAGGTAAACCCATCAGACTGGCAGTTCCATCAAGAAAATAGAAGGTCCTTACAGGGGTTAACCTGGGACAACACATCGGAAGGATTCTGTCGCGAAAAAAAAATCAAACAAAGGAGAGCGGAAGCTACAACTCACGTGAAGCGACCTCTAATGTGTATCACACAATTCCACTGCTCCTGATGGTGGGACTCGAGTACCAAAGTACCTTACATCCTCCGTAAAGGACCAACTCGTCAGAAGACGCGAAGTTCTTTCCCCCTTAGGATGTTTTTGGCCCCACGTTGGGCGCCATTTGTAATGATTTTTCTACTTTTCCGATCGAACGCGGAACCGACCTCTCATCGGTTCTAGACGTTAAGTCTGAGTAGTGCCAACGGATGGTACCAACAGGTCAACCAATCCGTGCACCGTAATCCATTCACGCGGTGACTGCTTGTCGGCCAGCTAGTTCGGAGAGGATTTCGGTCGCGGGTCTCCGAATGGATTACGCTCAATTACAATATTTCAGTCACCTGAAATTGCCCGTTTTCTAAACGCGTCAACAATTACTCATCCAGAACGAGAATCCTACATTACGTTAGTTCTGGATGCGATCTATCCACAGATCTCAAATCAAAAAAAAACGCTACAAAATCCCATAGGCGCGTTACCGATTCACCGACGCGGTACCGAAAAATAGGCTACTCGAAATTAAATCGAAGGAAGCTACTCTAAGGAAATGACGAAACAAACAAAGGTACCGCGTACCGCGCGCGACGCGAAACCGACTTCAGCGGATTTGCAGAAACCCTACCCTCGCGACGACATACCTACCATACACTCTCCGTTCCCCCTGAAAAAGAAGAGTCACTGAAAAGGAAAGTCGTTAGTTATATTAGCAATTCATGGTACTTTTATTTAGTTCAAAAAAAAATCTATACAATCCCTCCATTAATATTACTATTTTTATCTATCCTGATGCTGATCTGCAAAGTATTTTTTTTGTTTTTTTTTTTTTTTTTTTTTTTTTTTTTGATTTTCCTATTATTTTATGCTTTCTATTAAACTAAACAGTTTACATCATTACATTGAAAATTGCTTTAAGTCATAAAAGCATTTAAAAACTATTGTCTTCAAAATTTAAATTATCTATTTGCGCTGAAAACGCAGATTAACAGGCGCAAGTTTCAAAAAGATATGCCAGAAAGTAGAATTTTTACAAATTATTTAATATCCAAAATTCAATCGGATGACCAGCGTACAATTGGGATAAACAATCTTGGGGGCAAATGTCAACTGTTAACTTAGTTATCAATGAAAACTGTCTTCAACCGATACAAACAGTCAAATAAATATCGAGCAAGTGGCAACGCACAATTTAGATAAATCCTAAAGGTAGCAAATAGCGCGCAGTAAAAATCTATTAATCTTGTACGTACACACGCTTACATTCACCGAGGATTTTTAGAGACGAAACCCGTTCAAACAAAGCCAAGTTAAGCTCCAACTGAAATATCGAACTTCTAATCATGTGGGTACTCTATTAACGATTAAATTATATAAAAACAACGATTTCTAACCCATACATCCCGAACTCATTGTCTGTTTTACATATTCAAGTCCCGATTCCTTGGCAAGGCGAAGGAATATAACATACAAACTACATATCAGAGGACAAAAGTATTTGCGATTTGCTGTAGGATTCATTTAAAATCAATTAAGTTACATATTTTTGTACTACCGTGATGAAGCAAATTATTTGTCAGTATGGTAAAAGGTTCAATAAATGTTAATGAGGTGTTATCAATAAAAGAGAACAGTGAAAGTAGTTCAAATTGATGCTAACATCTTAACAAAATGCAGAGCAAAAATGTAATATTGTTAATGCATGCATGAGCTATCCAACAATTATTTCATAAACGATATTTTCAGCGAGAGGTCATATTGAAATTTGGAAGATCACTGCCGAAGTATAATCTATTTGCGAATTTGTTAAGTATTTGGGAGCGCAACACCAAAATGTACGAGTATGCCTTGAAGGCTAAAAATATCTTCACTGTAATATTAACAGACCATCACCGTTTATTCTAATGCACGACTGGGCTGATCAATGAAATGCCTGCCTCAAAACGTTAGTATCCGAATCAATTTGTTTATTTATGCTGACAAATAATATATTTTTATCTATTTTCTAGGTTCCTAACAACGTCATGACGGTAAAGGAACTTCCCGTTATTCTTCTTACCAGAAGTATCTCTGCACGATATACATTTCAACGTATTCGAGAGTATTATCATAGATCGACATGTGATTGTTTCCACGTTACTACCAAATACAATAATTTATTTGGAAACTAGCCACGTTCACTATTCAGCTATGCAATCGTCAAATCTTGTCGTTTATGTAATAAAATTAAATTCGTGTAAATTAGACTAGTTTTCATTAGATACTGATCCTTTCTTATCCTTGTTCCTAATTGTGATGTTCGTTTGACTTGATTCGCCACTGTTTACTTTACAATATATATTTACAAATCTTTTGCAAACAAAATTTGGTCAGCCAAAATGAATCTCTTAGCAACTAAATTGACATGGTTCCAAATAGTCGCATACTTAAGAATCGTTTAAAATGACATGCGTATTAAGGTATTCTAAAGGTAGACAAGAATATATAGTAGTTAATATAATTGAAGCCTGAGATTAACTTTATAGCTTCAGCTGCGTTAATTTAAATTCAACTTTAGACTTAATCAATTAGGGAAAACGTTTGTCACTATCTTTCTACTTTTTCGTCGGTGATTCTGGCCGAGTCACTTTAAAGCAAATTCTATTAAAATGTACGCACATTTGTTGAACGACTCTCATACCGTAATGACAATGGGCTACGGTAGTTGTGATACACAACATGTACAGTATCAAACGCTCTAAAATTGGAACGTACATACCAAATAAAATACTGATTACATAAATAGGTGTCATCCAATGAAATGCTTCACATCGGGTATTAGACATTTGCGCGACAATGAGTCGACACTTGTATTTATTGAATCCGGACAAGTGTTCATTCGTCAGATACTCGTTGTTGCAAACTGCATTCGCTCCGCCGGACATAATCCGAGGTCTAATTCGATGGTAAATTTAGTCGGCTGCCAATGTCTTCTCGGAAGCGGCTATCTGAAATTGATTAGTCTCTGAAGCACTCGCTCACTAAAATTTGTTTTCAAGCGCAATTGCAATCTAGCTACTGACTTATGTAATAACCTTTTCTATTTAGTTATTAACTAAACTAACCTCTTTCCTAATTTTTCTGCTCCGGTGAATGTCACTGCCTCACGAATAACGTTTTCCCAAAAACACTTTAAGCACACCACGCGTTTCTTCATAGATTAACAGGGAATACGTTTCACTCCACCACGTCGCGCCAAACGACGTATAGCTGGTTTTGTAATACCTTCGATATTATCACGAAGAACTTTATGATGACGTTTAGCGCCTCCATGTGCTGTCGAAATTTCCGGTTGTCACCTCGGACAAAACATATGTGCGTGGAATGGCACTTCATATGGCGGAAATGTGCTTCTTCAGATGTCGCCAGTGGCATAGTTTTCTCGATGGCCACGGTGGAGGGGCATTTCCAGATGTGTATGTCTCGAAATGTGCCGGGGTTGGATTAATTCTATATTTCGAATATT
Organism: Odontomyia ornata; assembly: GCA_963969285.1. Taxonomy (NCBI): domain Eukaryota; kingdom Metazoa; phylum Arthropoda; class Insecta; order Diptera; family Stratiomyidae; genus Odontomyia; species Odontomyia ornata. Next base: position 152,030,199 of record OZ017740.1, on the reverse strand, counting down.
TATATCCACGGATATAAATATTTGGACAGAAAAAAAATATTTTCTGCACAACGATATCCGCACAACAGATGAAGTCCGCTGGCACTTCGAGGACATATCCATCTGGCAGGTTACAAGGGTTCGGGATCGGAATCACTTCGATTCCTGGGCGCAGGCGTCACATTACAGAGTATTGACATTATTTCCCAGTGTGCCGAATTTGGACTTTAATCAAATATTCTTTGAGAATTAGGACTAAAATTCACAATTTTTTTGTGGACTCTCAAAAGAATTCATTCAGTCTTCTTTGAAACCTATATATGTGAAATGTTACAAAATTTCAAAAAGTGCCGAAAGTTCCACTCAATTTTCTGCCAAATATTTTTTTGTTTTCTTGAGTTCTCGCAAAGATTTCTTTAACTAGTTCTTATGAATTGGCTCAAAATTTATTGTGAATTCTCCAGGATTTCTTTGAAATTCGTGCTATGTTGATAAATATTTATTTCAATTTTTTTCAAAGCTCAGTGAAAAAATTTTAAGAATGAAGAGAGAACCACTTTAGAATTCCATTCAAAAAGTATGGTATATTCTCAATATCTTTCCACTTTTCTCTGCATCCTCACTTTGATTCATTAAACATAATTTAATGTAAAATCGTCCATTAAATTACGTTCAATGAATCTAGGACACAGGTTATCTGCTCAGATTTAGAGAAATGTGGAAAATGTGAAAAAATATCGTTAAAACTGTAGCATTTGAATCCTGAATGACTTAAAACGCATGATTCAACGTACAAAAATTCATTATATTATAACTAACTGTGAAAACAAAATAAATTTAAAAAATAATTTCCTTTCACAATTTCAATACTTATACATATATTATATATAAACTAGCTGACCCGGCGAACTCTGTTCCGTCTTAAAGGCAATAAATAAGCCAATTTTCGAATTTAGTAAGTAAATATTTGTCTTAGAAAAAAAAAGAAATACATTAATCATTTATTATTGTTACTGCATTTCAGTACATAGGTTGCTCTTCACTTAAGTACCTTGTGATATACGACATTTTTTGTTTTCTTATCAGGCGCAAAAACAAACAACGCAGATGGTCTTCCGACCCGTGAACATGCCACATATAATTGACCATGGGAAAAACATGGATGTTCTAGATTCAAACCACAAACTTTTAAGGATTGGCAACTTCATCTATTGTCGGAGCGTTATATGTGCGTTCATGTATTCCAGATGGTCGTTTATCTGCTTTGATGACAACTTTATAGTCATCATTTAGCATGCGCTCTAAAGCACTCTTAAACAACCTGACAAACGCATGATGTTCATGAAGCAGTTGCTGGAAGTCTTGAAGAATTGCTCGCTTCATTCCTGCATTGATCTCTCCACGTCGCTCAAGTTGTTCTTCCATGATGCCCATGAAATATATTTGTAAAAATTTATGCTGTGCATCTTCGAGTGGTAGTAATGATCCAATTCGATGATAAATCTGTCCTTGTATGTACAAAATAAAAACCAGTCAGTATTAACTGAGTTATATACACTTTTTTCGGTGTGACAGTAGAGTTCAGAATTAGCAAATATATTATTTCTGTAGATTGGTAAAAATCATGCTCAAAAATTCCATTACATACATACATACAACCCAGGCTTATAAAAACGTATTAATAAATACCTTAAATGTCGGATTCCAAGTCTGATTCTTTTTTGTTATACCACATTTTAAAGTGACTGATGTTTTATAAATAGTATCCTATGTCCGTTTCCTGGCTCTAAGCTACCTCCTCACCAATTTTCAGCCATATCGGTGAAGCCGTTCTTGAGTTATAAATAGTGCAACTAACACGACTTTCTTTTATATATATAGATATATAAAAAAAAAATTGAAATAAATCCGCACATTATATACATATTAGCGTTAAACTGCAATTCGTTTTTGGCTTTTATTGAGCTTTCGTTTGGTATTGTAAAAAACCTTTTTCCAGAAAGCTTCAATCTCATCAGGCCTCACTTGAGGAAACCTGGCCACTGCTGCTTCTAAAAATAAAAAAAAATGCATTCCCTGGGAATAGAAAGATAATTCAACAAACCTTTGAAAACAGAAACGATCATAAAATTATTCATTTTAATATTTTTTCCAAGGCCCTTCCACGTGAAGTTCGAAGCTTTAAAGCATTTCTTTGAGAACGATGCTATATCTGGGCCAGCAATTGTTCCAAAAAAGTCTCTCTAGAATATTGTATAGAAAAAAATAATGAGTAAAATTATATATAGTAGAGTCAAATCTTGGCAAAAATACTTTGAATTTATCGATAGGGCTAGTAGCAATCCGTTCCATAAGAACACGATATTTTTAAAAAAATCAAACCGGGGAAAACGTTGATAACCTTAGTCGACTAAGTTGCTGTAATGCGTTCCACAAGCACACGGTTCTCCTAGAATAAAACCGGGAAACAGTTTTACACAACATTAGCCGGCCGAGCTGGAATCATCCGTTCAGTAAAAACGAATACGGGCTGTACTTGCTGGGGAGTGAAGTTTAATCATTGGAACTGGTAGCAGGCTGATTCCAGAACATTTCCGGCAAGTGAGTGCGAAAACCTCCGTACAAATAAAAAAGGACACAACGCTGGGTGACACGACATCGTACTGCACTAGGCACCTCTTAAATCGAACGATTGGCGTCAGAACCGAATCATACGAGGTGTCCGAGTGGCAATGAGAACGGTAACAGGATTAATTTTTTTTATGTAAGTCTTAATCTGCTAAGAAATACATTTTTTTTTAAATTAAATCGTAATTAATTCACCACATTCCATTTGAAATATTTGAAGCTATAAAATATTCGCATATAAAAGTGTTATAAATATAATATTTGTTATAAATGAATAATTTAAAACAAGTGAATTGTGAAGATTTATGTAAGTTAACTTGGTGTATTGGACATTTATCGATAGGGCTAGTAGCATCTCGAAGAAAATATAGAAAAAAGGATAGGTTTGATGGTATATGTAATTCAATTCTTCAAACAAAAAATAGTTACCAAAGCATCTGAAAGCTCCGATTCCGAACAAATACTCTGTTCGAAACGAAGAAAATCCTCTTTCGATACGCATGGAAGGCTCGGTAGTAAATGTGACATTCTCGATGGTGCACATTGGTTTATTCGGAGTTCCTTTATTTCCGCTTTCAACGAAAAAATTTCTTTTCCTAATTTTTACACTGCATTTTTCATGTCTTCTTGTTTTTTTAGCTACCATTGTCAATAACTCAAATTGTTTTCCTGAGTTCGCTGTATCAGTAGAATTCAAGTTATTAGTTCAGAAATGAATGCAATATATTATGTACCTTCACTTGAACCCATTTGTGCAATGTGATGTGAATGATTCCCATTTACGTGACATGGTTCTAGAGAAAATATTGAGGACTTTATAAACATAATGATGAAATGACAAACAAATCATCGAAACCACATACCTATCACGCGGTTTTGAGTTCTGCTAAACTCTTCCTCAGAAAATAGCTCCTGTGTGACGTCTGTAACTGTGTTAATTTCTCGAGCCTGTAAATGGTACAGCCCGTTAAAATTTTCTTTCGGTATGGGAGACATTCTAGTTTTTCTCTGTGCCGGATAGTTCGCAGTTGAAGAAACAGGAACTTTTTCATCTATTATAGTCATAATTAAATTATCAAAATTTCACTTGCAATCATAATTAAATTACCTGGAAGGATTTCAATAAATGCATGAAATCTCTTACTGTCATTCATATCGTTTTGCATGACCGTTTTCAGGATGATTTGATGCACGTATCTGTGTATTTATAAATAAAACTTATACTATGTATAATTTCTTAAATATACATACATATCAGTCTAAACGTAAACAAAAAAACTTAAATTATTTACTAATTAGTGTGTATTATTTTATTTTTTTTATTTAATACTAATTCATTGGCTTATATTGATATCATACAGTTAAGATCTTAATTTAGGAGCTCATCATTAAGTTGTATTTCTAATCTTATGTACATACTTAAATAAAGCTTCCATAAATATAAAAAAATTAGACCCTTACATATCAATATACGCGACATACTCGTGTATATATATATATATATATATATATATATATATATATATATATATATATATATATATATATATATATATATATGTATGCATGAAATCTACTTATGAAGTATCAGAGGTATGAAAACATATTTATCATTATTAAAAACTCAATTTAAACAATTACTTATATCGTCGCAAATAATATGAGTTTCAGTTTCTTCCAACAGAGTAATGTTGTATGAACTGTAAATATTTAGAAATTCGGAGTCAAGAGGATACTGAAAAAAACTTTCCAAATATAGAACTTTTATTCCACTGATAGCGTTGAAAACAGTTTTCCTGAATATATAACAATTATCTTGTGCTCTTTTTGTTAAGACATATTTTCCTGTCGGAAGTTTTTTTTTTGTTGTTTTTAGCCGACTTCCAAAAGAAAGAAGGTTATCAATTCATTGCGTATATTTTTTTTTGCTTTTTTTTGTATGTTAACGCATAACTTTGAAACGGAGATAGATAGAAGAGTCTTGTTTTTGGCAAATGATACGTCTTTCTTCCAGTTAGGTCCCGTTTAAAGGATAAGAAATTCAAGTAACGGTAAAGGACTTCTAGCGTTAAAACTAAAAAATTTCCGACTTTCACCCAGACTTTTCAGCATAACTGATCGACACGTGTAAGGATTTTGATTATAGAGGTTTCAAATCAAGGACAACATATTGATCTAAAATGATTCGGAACATAATTGAAATCTTTGCAAGGACTCTGTAGATATTAACAGTTATATATGATACATTGATGTCGAGAAATTGATTTTAAATGATATTTCGTACGAAAAGTGCCAATTAGTTGGCACTCTGTAAGGATTTGTTAGAGATACCGAGTCTTTTGGTGACGGATGATAAAAATGGTCAGTATCCTTAATTTTCTGCATAAACGGTACATTTTAGTACTCATTTCTACCGAAAATAAGCAATAAATTAATTCTAAATGTGGCAGAAATACAATTCAACAATAGTTAAAGGGAACATTTCAGGATGCTTTTCTCTTCCGCATTCATTCTTTGCTTACCAATGAGCTTGGTATAGGATCCTTCTTACATCCTTAGACGTAAACGTTACATAAAGGATTATAATTTCCCGGAAAAAATAATAAGGAAGATTCCCGGAAGAAATAATAAGGATTGAGTGATTGCAAATTATAGAGTTAATATTATATGTACTATACATTACAACATATGCTTAGAAATCTAAAAGTAGTGGTTTCCATACTAAAAACTGGCGAGAATCGCAACCTAAAAAGAGATACGTTTTCTGCTATACTTGATCATAACTGTACAGATGAAGATGAAAATGCATAGCCTAGTTTTCATTGAACTATACTCGTATGGTATGATTTTCTTGAAACTTTTATGAAAATTAGGTGCCACAGTTAACTGAAAACGAAGGCGATGGGAATCGAATAAACGTGAAAGAATGATGCGGTTAAGAAAGATATTTTTAAGCAAATTACATGAGATTGATTGCGGAGTGAACTTTATGTTCACATATATAAATAGGTATGTTTATACATATATATATATATATATATATATATATATATATATATATATACATATATATGTATATATATATAGAGATATATATATATAGATATATATATATATATATACATATATATATATATATATATATATATATATATATATATATATATATATATATAGTATATATTGTATATACATATATATGCATATAATATATATATATACTTATATATATATATATATATATATATATATATATATATATATATATATATATATATATATATATATATATATATATATATGTACATATACATACATAAATATATATATATATATATATATATATATATATATATATATATATATATGTATAAATGTACATATACATATATAAATATATATATATAAATATATATATAAAATATATATATATATATATATATATAATATACATACATATAGGCTTGCATTAAATTCGGAAATATTTCTTATAAAAACTGCTAGCAGTTGTGGCTTTCATAACGTTTCGTTTCGTTTCAAGCTTTGCATAAGGGCCTCCGTAAAGTCATAGTGGAAGCTTTATAGAAACTGTATTTTAAAACTTCGATTTAGCTTGCAATCATTTATTTACGGAGCCTTAACAAAGGCTCTTGCCAACCCAAACTTGTATAACTTTCACAATCGAAGCTTGTTTATATTTTATGTGACGTGCATAATTGAAAGTGAGGAAATGTTTCCGTCATGGAAAAAAACGAAAAGATCGGGGAATTTCCACCGAATTATTGTGAAGGAGCAACAAAAAATTTTAACTGGAGCTCTTGAGTTAGATATGGTATCCAGGAGGGATTCAAGAGAAGTCTGCAGTCAACCATTTGCATCTACATCAAAAATGTCCATAACAGCTAGTGAAAATCAGAATTGTAGTACTTCATCTCGTGATCTGGTTACGTATGATTGAAGTGATTCATTTAAGGTATTAACGTTTGTATATTATTATGTAGATATTGAAAAAACAACCGGCATAATCGTAAAAGATGCAAAGAACAGCGGAGGTACATCATTGTGTGTCTACGAGTCGAGCGAAGATGAGGAAGACTTTGAAAAGAACTTTAACCTTCGTTCGAGTTTAAGAGATTGGGCAATGGAATACAATATAAACCGTTCAGCGTTGAAAGGGGTAATGGATATAATCAACGTCCGTTTGAAAAACGATAGGGATGTTCTGCCACAAGATTCACGAACACTGTTGAGAACACCCCAATCACTCAATATTTTGGTACTTGGCCATGGAGAGTACTGGCATCATGGTTTAGTAAATTGCCTGAATAAAATATTTTACAATATCGCTGAGCCTACAGCGATATCATTGAATATAAATATTGATGGTTTACCATTATTTAAAAGTTCAAAGATAGAATTCTGCCCAATTTTATTCAACATCGCAGAAATGCCACAAGTACCAGCAATGGTTATTGGGATATTTTGCGGGAAGACTAAACCGAATAGTTTGGGATTATTTTTTAACCCATTTGTCGCTGAAATGAATAGCATTATGGCCAATGGTGGAGTATACATAAACTTTAAAAAAGTTTAAGTACATATTAGATGTGTGATATGTGATTCGCCAGCACGAGCTTTCGTCAAAGGCAAATATAACATTGAAACCGATGCCTGTTCCAATAAAAATCTTTTCATATTTCCAGGAGTCGCTAATTTCAATTCTCAGCATGGCTGCTTGAAATGTACCACCATTGGTGAATATAGTTATGAGGGCCACACAAATATATTTCTACGAACGGAGTGTGAGAAACGCACGAACCAAAAGTTTCGGGAGAAATTATATGGATCACATCATAGAGCCGATTCTCCATTTTTGAAACTAAACATAGACATGATCGAACAATTTCCAGTCGGAGACGAGTTGCATTTACTTCATCTAGGTGTTATGAAACGCCTTTTGCTTGGTTGGCGCGACGGAACATTCCGTAATTCCGACACAAAGTGGAGAGCTCAAACGATAAATGAGGTTTCCGAATATCTATATAAATGTACGATGCCTAGAGAATTTCACCGAGCAGTGAGAGGGCTAGACTGTTTGCCGCATTGGAAGGGAACCGAATATCGTACCTTCTTACACTATATAGGATTTGTTGCACTAAAAAATCATTTGACACCGGAAGTGTACGAACATTTTATGCTTCTCTTCTGTGCGGTGAAAATTTGTTCTTCTGCACAGTACTTTCATATGCTTCCATTGGCTCACACGATGCTTCTTCAATATATTGAAATATTTGCAGAAATTTATGGTGAGCAGTATGTTACCAGCAACATTCACAATCTATCACATTTAGTGGCTGGGGTAGAAAGATTTGGTGAGCTTGCTTCCTTTAGCACGTATCCATTTGAAAATATGCTTTGTAGAACTAAACGCCTACTGCGACACGGAAATCGTCCTCTGTCTCAAATTGCTAGACGAATGATGGAAGATATGATAAGAATGGAGCCATATAATCATATTGACACTGAAAAGCTTAATCCATCCCATCTAAACTGCATATCGACCAAATGAAATAATGGAGAAAACATCCCGGAATCGTTAAAATTGTCAGATAATGTTGAACTATCGTTTTATTCAAAAATCCAGCTGAACAATTTTTGCCTTGGTACAGATCCATCAAATTGTTGGTTTCTTTCCAAAGAGAATAAAATAGCTTATGTCACTAACATAATATTTTGGAGCAGAAAATATATACAATTATATTGCATCGAATTAAATACAAAAGAAAATTTTTTCACACTCCCAATTGAGTCGAGACATTTTAATATTTTTTGTATCCATCGCGATGCTTACCTGAAACAAAACGTACCAAGACTATTTAATATAAGTAACGTAAAATGCACGCTGGTACGCCTTTTTTATCATGATCTATTTGTATACATGCCTCTTTTGAACACCAACAACTAACTAAATATTAAAAAATATGTTATGCATAGTTTTCAAGACATTTATTTTTGGTTGACTCAAAAAATTCATTAAATACAAGTAACAAAATTAAAAAATATTCATTATAAGTAACAAAATAAACGTTGGTTTCTTTAATAAAAAAATGTTGTATTCAATCTAAATGAGATTGGTTATCCCGCTGGAGCTGTCATGATTACATTGATCAATATTTGTTACATTCGACGTCTTTGATTCATGATGTTTCAATGATGATCTGTTTCGACGTTTCACCCGAGAAGCCCGCATAGCCGGTTGGGCGAAGCGCCTTGCAGAATTCGATGATTTTTTGAAAAAAATCTTTCAAAAATTTCTTTGTATATTTCGTATCAACCGACTGAACTACATCAAGGAACAGCTGGAAAGTTCGCGAGAAGTTTTGGAAGCATTCCTTTTTCGATTTCCTAGAGAGACCGGTCCACGTTGTGAGTGTGAACAGTCGCCGGGTAAATACATGGTCCACGAGCGCGTAGGCCACATCGTCCCCATACATGCCACTATTTTGGCCGCAAACAGACTGAAGTTTTCTGATCTAAAGTGAAAGCAAAATAGAGATATTACAAGTAACACATTTATTTAAAACTTTACCACTTCTTGCGCATATTCGCTATATTTTAAGTTCTCCTCAAAATCAGCTAGCTCTTCGATAGTATCCATTCGGTTGAATGCAGAATTAATCAACGCGGGCTGCGATGATGAAAATGGGGACTTTAAAGACTCCAGCGATGCCAAAATTTTATCCTGCCCCTTTGCCAGGTAATCCAATGTTGCAGCGTGCTTGGCTTGCGTTTCAATTATGGCAAGAAGTGTGCTCATAATTGAGGGTTCAGACAAAGTAGTACCTGAAAATAGAAAAAGACAGCTTCCTTTTAATTTTGTGTATTATTTTTATTAAATAATACACAAAATTAAAAGGAAGCTGTCTTTTTCTATTTTCAGTTGGAGTATTTTGTGAAGGCGAAAATGAATTCGATTACAAATAAAGTAGTACCTTCACTAATTTCTACGTCATCAAAAACTAGTTCTTGCGCGAATGGTTGAAAATCACTTTCATTTTGAAAAATGTACGTGATTTGGCCAGAATTCGTTGGCATATTGTTTATTGTGCCGCTTACGAGTTGAAGTGGTTTTGTAGGGCCGCTAGTAGAAACCGGCTTTGAATTTTCCGTAATTGAACTATACGCAGTTGACTTTTCTGATGAAATGAACTGGGTGAAAAGAAAATGCTCAAATTATTATCACTTACAATGTGTTATTCATTTATTACCTCATTGTAGTTTGTTCGATAGGCGTCCCCGTTTTCCACAAAAACTTTTCTGGAAGCGGCAGAACGCCTAGGAAACATTTTTTTTCTTACTGGCTCCTCCATCTCACTAGTGTCGCTGTGATTGGACATGTTTTTCACTTCCTGAATAGCCTCCTCATAAGAACTAATATTGCGGCGCTTCACAATGCATGGGTATTCAACCCATCCGTCAGTTACAGCACCGGGCGGCTGTGATGGGGTTTTAACTGCTTTGCCATGCAATTTATCCGGTGGCCACATAAGTTTTCCCGATATCTACCACGCTGATGGCACTACAGCTTTCTTTTTGATTCCACCTTCAAACGTTTCGATCACTTTAAACTCCATGTTTCACAATGCACCTCAACTCACTATGCACAAATTTGCACTGCCGTGTGGTTCGAAGTTTTTGGTTGTGTGTCCAATACAAACTGAGAGCTCGGTAAATGCTGTAAGCAAAACCGCTTTCGAAGCTTTACCGAAGTTTTCATGCATAGTTGCAGTGTACAGTTTTTAATGTTTTCTGTTTGGTAGCGCGTAAACAATGAACGCTTGCCACTCCACAAGAGATCGTATATAAAAATTTTCGTGCCCTTAAATTTCTTCCAAATACATTTGGAACACTTCTTCGAGATATAGTTGTCGCAAACTGCCACCGTTTATACCTTCACAAGCTGAAGACTCTATACGCTTTGCGGGCACTTCTGTAAAGTTTCTAAAATATTATTGTTCGCAGCATCTATCGAGGCTTCAGCTCGCTTATAATATACAAAGACCTTTTATTTCAGTGCAAGATGTTTAACTCAGCCGGGAAAATGGACTTCCGAATACATTATTTTGAACAGCTTTGCTTTGAGGAAATATCGCGAAGGATACTTAAATATCGTTACATAATCGGAAATGAAGAAAAATATATTTTGTTTTCATTTCGATAAAATATAGTTACATGTATTTACATGTTTTCTTTCCAAAGCATGACATTGACTGCAAGCTATTTTTCGAAAAGTCTGTAGCAAGGTGGAAATAGTTTAGCTTGATTTGAAATTAAAAACAATTACTCTTCGCATACGCTAAAATTGTTTTCTTTTGCTGGATCAAAATGGATTTTGCATGTTTTGCTATGATATTGCAATGAAACACCACTTCTCATAAGCATATTTTGCTTTTAGTGTTTTTAGAGAAGCTTAATAGAGATCATAATATAGATAGAAGTGGACGAATTATAATTTGTATCAGCATATGACAGGTTTGGCTCAGAGGTAGAACGTCGGACAAAGGAACGCAGGAACCCAGGTTCAAATCCCCACGCATGAGTATTTCATCATTCCATTCTTGAATACAATTTAAATATGTATAACAAATTAACAAACAGATAATACGCCAGAAATACTATGCTAACTGAGTGCGGTATCTAAATGGAAAGAACATTCTTATATTTTAAAAGTTTGCTTGCTTGTGTAAAACTCTCATCAATTGCTTGTAAAAGACCTTTCCGAACCTCACTAAAGAAGCGATCAGCTCTTGATATTAGTCTCCGTAAAAGAAGTATCCCTTTCTTAGCGAAGTACTATAGAAGCAGAAAAAATTATAAGCCTCCTTTAGGCTTCCTTTAGGTCTTTTGGAGAATTCAATGAAACATGCGAAAGATCTAATAAAATACTTACCGAATCATTACAGAAGTTTAGAAACGTTAACTTCCTTAAGTCTTTCTTTAGGTCTTTTAGAGGAGCCAATGAGACTTGCGAGATATGTTATGAAAGCTTTAGATGTAAACAAGCTTCGGTAAACTAAGAAAATGTTCTCCTTTTTAGCCTAACCAAACCTTTTCAGAAGCTGTAAAGAAGCAAAATAGGCAGCTCTATAAGACTTATTAGATGTGAAATTGCTACTTGGGATATATATATATATATATATATATATATATATATATATATATATATATATATATATATATACATATATATATATATATATATATATATATATATATATATATATATATATATATATATATATATATATATATATATGTGGCAATGTGTGTGTATGTGTGTGGTTGGTTGTATGTGTGAGTCTACATAGGATATAACAAAGTTTGTGCCTGGGGGTCGCAGCTCTGCTTCGATTTCAGCAATATTTCTGTTCTGGCCAAAGTATAGCTCCAGTTCGTACCCAAACTAGTACAAAGATTTATTCAGTTGTGTGATAAAGATCACAATGAAAAATTCAAACTCGAACAATTTGAAACGAAATGGCGGCCGCTCAATGGTCGAAAAAGTTGAACGATAAAAAAGCACTTCAGGGTCAGGTCAGAATATAAAAATGGCGGCTAGGCAAAGTTCAAAATTCGAAAATTTCTCAAAGCTGCAATTCATATTGGATTATTATGAAATCTAAAATCAAGGTAGACGTTGATGAGATCATGGATTAAATGTACCAGAGTTAAACTCGATTCCTATGAACGCTGCAGATTTTAGCCGTAGTGGCTTTTGCAGTGCAGTAAAAAATTATATTTTAATATACGAGAACATGATACAATGTATTCAAGAAACTGAGTTTTGAATGGTTTGAAATGAAAAAATTTGCCAATTAAAAAACGTGAAATAAAAAAACGTTTAGAAAAAAGAAAACCGACTTCGGAATGCCCTAAAAAGGATGAAATAAATTTTATGGAAACGGTGCCAAATGAATTTCCCCATTTCAACATAAATACTTCCAACATCTGCACCATCACAAAAAATCGGGGAAAAAATGATATGGCACAGTTTCCATAAAATTTATTTCATCCTTTTTAGGGCATTCCGAAGTCGGTTTTCTTTTTTTTCTAAGTTTTTTTTCACGTTTTTTAGAGGCAAATTTTTTCATGTTTTTATGAAACTTTGCCACCGGATAATTTTCAGTATCTTTGGTGTTAATGAATGTACTTCTCTCTATGATTCTACTGTATATTTGAGAAAGGTGGTTTGTTCCCTCATGAACAATTTGCTTGATTTGATGGAGCTTATTTTCAAACTTAAATCCGTTTATATTTTCTAGTCCCTTGAACTTTTTTGCATCTAAATGTAAATGAATAAGATTGTCGCAGTTATATGATACATTGTTTTTTTCATACAATATTGAGAAATCATTAACAAAACTTTTCAAAGTTGATGTGCACATTCATTATTGTTAATGCTATTTTTTTCATCCAATAAAATGCGCACAGCACAAACAAGCTTTAGAAAATTTACATACCTAGAAGTATCTAACATACCGGATAGAATAACTGGACCTACGTATAGTAAAAACAGTCGATATTCAGTCGCTTTCCAAAAATCTAATTCGTCAGTGTTGCACAACTTTCTATTGAACTCTTTGGGCATCATGCTTTTAAAAGCTACTGAACGCAAGTTCGATTGGGCTATAAATTGTTTGCTAAGTACACCTGATCCTTTCTTTGGCTTGACCCATAAGCGAAGAACCTGCCTCATAACACCTAAGCATACAGTGCGCATATAGTCAATAGGAAATTGTGTTACACATCATATTTGAAGAGTTTCTACACCTTACTGCTCCATGGTAAGATGGTGATCTGGTTGTTGCCTTGCAGCAAAAGCATCATCTGTTCTTAAGGGAGCTTCAGTGTCCAAAAATACCATACGGTAATTAATTTTGCACCCTTTTACTGTGCATTTGTTGCAAGATTAAAATCCTGAATGCCCTTTAATGTGAAGTAAGAACGCCTTGGCTGGTGTATCACAAATGAAACAATGTATTTTTATAGTATATAAAATACCATTAAAATAGAAACCATCATTTAAAATTTCTTGAACATCGTCCACAAAACTTTTCAAAAAGTTGTAGCTACTAGATGGCTTTGTGGATCCTAAGAAGCAACATACAATAAAAACATTTGGGGATCCCAATATATTTAAAAGAATTGGCCAAGCTTAACTCTTTTTACTATTTTTATGTAATGGAAGGCCATCTGTTGAAAATTGGAGAGAAAGTGGCTATGATTGAGAAAAGTTTGCGACAAAAGTCTGTCGAACAATTTTTTAATCCGTAATAATATATTTCCCGTTATCTATTTCTCTCACATACGATTTCCGTGGAGTTTCTCTTAATGTTCTAATATCTAAAGGTAGAATTTTATATTTATTCAAAATTTTCAGTAGCTCATTCGCGGCACGACTCTTAATGTTATACTGAACACTCCATACAGCTAAATCTGAGTGGAGATCATTAAAATTCTCAGAGAAAGTTAAATGAGAATTTTTCACTTTTTAAATGATTTGAACTTATCAACTAGCACGGATTCTACTTGGGAAGTTTATTTGTTGTTTTTGCTTGTGGAAGGTACCACATCAAATAGAGCTTCAACCGCGTGCTTGACGTCACGATAGTTTTTTTGCCTGGACATACTCAGCAGTTTATACTGCTTTGTTCACTACAACTCACTAAATACTTGAAATAATCAACACTTATTTACTCACTGATTTTACACTGATTTAAACACTTTGGAAGTCAATCAACAGCTAAATGAATATTCAATACTCAAATTCATGCCGGTCTATGTGCTTCCGAAAAGTTTGAGAATTTAGAAATTTTTCCGAAAAATTTCCGAAAGGATTTTGTTTGTTTTTTTGTAGGATGCCAAATATTTTCTAGAGAAATTCTAAATGATTTCCATCAGTTTCCTGACAAAATCTCTAAGAATCCCCATTGTTTTCCAAAAAAAATCTGAATGCTGATATTCAACGTGAATATTTCTTAGAATCCTTGAAAAAATGTTTTTTTCTATATCATTTTCTTTCAGACCAGTTCTGAAGAATTCCGAACCTGGCACACTGGGTCAATATCAGAGTTGATACAGAATTGTTGAGAAAAATAATTTATGGTTTTTGAAATATGTCTTTTCTTCAATTTTGTTGAAGAACTTATATTCAGTATCAAATTCTATGAAAGGATTCTCGCAAAATTCAAAGGTTTCATTTAGAATATTGAATGCTTTATTGACACTTTCAGAAGTTAAATTACTTAGTGCAGTTTGTATTTCGTTCTTAATGCCTTGTGTTATCATTTTTGTAATATCTTCTTGCAAATGCAGAGCATCTGTAAAATTATTTTTCGAATAATCATTGAGAGTAAATTCCGAGGATTTTGTTTTGAAATTTTTCAAATGACTATCAGACGAATTCCTATTTAAAGTGAAACTATTTAGGTGTAAGATATTGTTGGGAATATTTTTGGTATAATGTCTTGCATGAGGCGCAAAATTATCGCTAGATTCACTTGTTATTGATTTGAGGGTACTATCACTTTTATAATATTTTTTGCATTCATTTCTTGTGTGCTTGCAAAATGATTTTAGGAACTGAACGATTGGTTGCATCATGCGACCAATGCCTTATATGAAATTTTCGCCTTGCAAATTTCACATTTAGCAAAACAGCTATCAATAACATTGAAAAAATCCCAAATAGGGCTTGTTTTTTTTCAATTTAGTTTCCATATTTCTGGAAACAATTTGATTTGTGTACAAAGGTTAAATAATAAAAGGTTAAAACTCAACTATGAGCAACTAAATCAATGGTTGATTATGTTTTGCCGATTTCCAAGAATAAGATTAGCAAATTTCTCGTTTTTGGTCAAAACCTTTTATTCGAGATCAACTTGCTTTATGAAAATAATTACAAATTTTTAGGCTCTAATAACCGATATTTTCTAGTATACAACTGTATTTTGTATCAAACACTTTTTCGAACAAAAACATTTTAATTAATAACAACGACATTAATACAAAGCACTACCAATTTCTTGCACAACGATTTCAATTTCGTTTTCAATTCGAACATTGGCTGCGATATTGTTTTCACTCAAAACTTGATTTAATTTCAAACGATTTTGTCTGATTTTTATTTGCAAAACAATACTTGCATTGAACGAAACGGAAATTAATTTTAAAAACTAAATAAATAATGCCTTAAGATTTGCATACGCGATAAAGTGAACAATTTAAAATAAACCATTTTTTCAGTTTTTCATGCTTAGAAAATATACAAAAAACATGTGCTTACAATCTTTTATTTGAAACTTTATCAAATAATGTTGAATTCAAAACTTTATATGGAACACGTTTTGAAAATAATTCGCTTTTCAAAATCAAAATAGTTCACAATACATCTTTGATACAATGCAAATGAAAATTACAATCCGAATGGTCTGGAAAAACAAAAGCCAATCAACCATCAATCGCTTAGAATTATCGTATCTGCTACTGCTCTTTAGAGCATGTTTGCTCTTCTGTTCTTCATTACAAATCGCACTCGCAGTCAAATCTTAATTGCTCCAAATCGCAGTGAACAATATAGCCAAGTTCTTATCAAAAAGAGCTGCGATTTGAATGAGCAGAACAGACCAGCCTAAGCCGCATCGGCCATAAGCACACATTATGCTTATGGAGCCATGCACCCAGCGACCATACGAGCAAAAGCAAATCAATGAGCATTGCTGCGATTTAGAGAGCAGTCAGCTCAAAGCATATTTTGCTTATTGGGTTTTGAATGATTCTTTTACACTGCTCTTTTCAATCGCAGCTCTTTTTCATATGCGATCGCAACCTGTGATTACTCTTTTTCAATCACAGTGAAAAAATCGCAGGTTTGCGAAATAGCATACCATCCATAGTTGCATGAAACAAACACACACTTATAATTTTGCTCGGGAAGCAAATTTTGTTTCTAGTTTCACTGTGGTTAAAAAAAATTAAAGTTATGGACCTTTCCGCGGTCCCTTTAATTATATTGAATTTAAAACACAGGTTATTATAATAATTTTTATTAATTAAACTCCCGGGTAATTATAATATTCAATTAACTGTATCTTAAATATTAACCACCTATATTGTGTGAGAACTTAGAACTAACTAACTTTTTGTATTCTCAAGTCTTTTATAAATTATTTATGTTGATTCTGCGAAAAATGACTGAATGACTTTGACAAAGATATTCAATATCTATCTCTTTGAATCATATTGAATCATCTGCAAAAATGAAAGTATTGATTATATTACTCTACTGACTCATATATCGAGTTTGCTAAAATTTGCATGTTCGCAGGTGTTCTGACTCATTGGTTTAGATAATATAACTCTTCCCTCCCTATGATGAAATTCGTCCTCGAATTTACCCTTAATGTTACTAATCTTTATTTTTAATGTTTTTCTTTTTAAATAAAAGTATACAAAAATAATGATGAGGACGATTACAATGATAATAATTATTGAAATGTTTATAGCCAGATGGGTTTGTCTTACATATTTTATTTCTTTTATTTCTTCTAGATTTTGTAGATGAAAGTCCTTTAATTCATTCCATGTGGGTTGTGTAAGATAATTTGAAAAATTTAGATCTATTTTTGGAATTAAAACTCGAGCTTTATATTCAGGAAATCTGTTAGAAAATGTTATGTTATTTAATGTAATAGAACAATTATTAAAAATAAACAAGTAGTTCCCATTAAGTTCTTGATTTCTTTCGTCACATGTATTATGCCATTTTATTTTTGATTGAATAACCAGAACTGTTCCTACTTCTAATTCTACAATTGATGATCTTTCTCTTTTTATTATTGTACATATTTCATTTACGAAAAAACACAAATGACTTTGTTTGAGGTCCTTGAAATTATTTTCATTGTTATAGGTATACACAGTATTATTTATTTTTACAATATTTTCTGGTTCAAATTGAATTTCATAATTATTTTGATTAGGAACAGGTAGAACAATGTATTTGAAGGTATTCAAAATTTTGTGAGGAATTTTTATTGCAAATAGTAGCTCTAAAGGATTTTTGTTGCTAATGGCTACGGCTATTTCTAAATGTTTGAGTTTATCTACATCTATTGCATAATCAATTATTTCTGCGGTTGTTAGCATATTCCTACTCATACGTCCTAGTCTGGATGATATTATATTATCCTGTAAAATTTCCAATTCATTCTGTAGTATTTGAATATTAACAACTGTTGCTAAATATGACAATTCTGTCTTCCATCTTTCTGTAGTTTTGTTTAATGAATGTTCTATGATTTTTCTATCAATTTGAATAGTCGCTATTACTTTATTAATCTGTTCTTCTAACCTATTATTTATTTTTATTTGCTTATTCATTTTATCTATTAATTCATGGTTATTTTGATCTATTAATTTGAAATGATCTTCAATATTCTGTCTATCATTGGCATCCATTATACCAAAAATCCAATTGTATACATTACCTATAGGATTTATTAGTCCCCTACGTTTTCGTTTGTTTAAACCTAAGCTCTTTCTTCTATTTTCACATATTTCTTTTTAACCTGTTTTACTAGTTAAAAATGTAGAACTACAGGTGTCAGCAAGTCTGTCAGGGATTCTTGGTACATTTTGGGGTTTTGTAAATTTATTATTTACAATTTTTTCAAGAGTATTCTGTGTCATATTTGTTTTGTAAGTATGTTCTTCTTTAGGTATTGGTCTGTATTCTTTTGGTATCAGTGTGTATAATTGATGTTCCATATCATCCAATTCTTCGTCTAATGTCCATTGTCGGTGATCATGTATTCCTAACATATTAGTCTTTCTGATTTCGTTAATTGCTGTCAGTATATGTTCCAAATTTACTTTATGTAAAATAATATGTCTCTCGTTAACTAATTGTATTTTGTCAGTTTTTATTTCGATATATCCTGTTTCAGAGTTGATTTTATCTATCACCAATGTCCCCGATGTTAGGTTCAACAGAAGCATTAGATAATAGGTCATCATCGTCATCGTCGGTGCTGACATCTTTATTTTCTTCCGAATTGTCTGGTTGATTTGAATCTGTAATAATAATATTCTTTTTTTGGTCTTTTTATATTAACTTTTGCTATTCTATTATTATATGTTTGTTTTTTAAATTTAGGTTCTAATTTATTTCTTATCGCTTTAGGGTTCTTCACAAAAATATTTTCTCTCTCTTCGTTATATTCTTCTCTATTTTTATTATCTCTTATAAGCATATTATGCTTTGCCTTGATTATTCTATCATATATAATTTCTTTATCGATTTTTCCAAAGTGCACATCAATTGGTCTTTCATTTATAGTTGAATGTATTTGTCTATTATAAAATTCAAGAGCTTCAAAGAATTTTTCTTTTGTAGTTTGTTTGGGTATGTTATTACATCCCGTTCTCATTTTCTCCTGTATTGTTTCGTGAAATCTTTCAATGTCTGCATTTCCTGTATGGGAATGTGGTTTTGTAATATGCAATTCTATGTTTTTAATTTGATATACTTCTTTTAAAAAAACTGATTCAAAGTCTCCATCTCCAATAATAAGGTTAGGTCGTCCGGTATTTGCTAAAATTGTTAGTAGACCTTCTCTCATATCTGCCATATTTTTGGATTGTATCACCGTACCCACTGCAAATTTTGAAAATTTATCTATACTTGTCATTATTGTTAATCCGTCGATGAAAAATAAATCCATGTGGATTATTTCTCTAGGATTCGTTGGTGTCTGAGATAATTCGAATACTGGTTTGATTGGTTTTCTATCAACTTTCATTTCGTTACAAATATTACAAACGTTAATAAATCGATTAATATATTGCCGTAGATTCGGAAAATAAATTCTTCTTTTTAATCCTTCATAATTTTCTTTTATCCCTGAATGGCCTGTTTCCTTCTCATAGTAATCCTTGATAGTTTTAATTAATTCGTCTTCGGTTTCTATTTCTTTTAATAATTTAGATACTTTAATAAATTTTATTTTAGTTCTATTGAATCCTTTTATCAAAATTTGTTGCAAAATATTATACTCATGGTCATCTAATTCACTGTATATTCCAACTTGTCCACCACGTAATCTCTTTTTAAGGAAATCTATTGTTTTATTTTCATTTTCAATATATTCTATTGGTAAAATAATTCTTTTTCTATTATTTGTCTTGAGTTTGTGTTCTGGTTTTTCTTTTCTTACTAAAAATATTTGCTGTTTATATTTGTTAATGAAATCATCTTTAATTGGAATGTGATCATTGAAATTTTCGACTTGTGAATGTATTGTATTACCACTTGTACTTTCTACAGATTTTCTAGAAAGACTTCTTTGCCTTACTACTTTCTTAATTTCTGGATAGAATTGTAAATCAAAGTTTATATCGGATGAAACATCTGATGCTTGTTCACCTTGCACTTTATCTTTTAAAGTCTTAATTGAAGTTATCTGAATTTTCTTCCTTTTATGTTGATCTTCATTGTTGAACATGTTTATTTCTCCTGTTTCTCGCAGTCTTGATAAAAAATCTGCTGGGATATTATCTTTTCCCTTAATGTATTCAAGTTTTACGTCATATTCTCCCAATTTTATGATCCATCTTTGTAATCTTGGAGTAATATCTTTTCCTTTGAATTTTTGATATAGCCACTTAATAGGCTGATGATCAGTTTGTAGATCAAATTCTCTTCCATATAAATATGGTCTTAGATAATTTACTGCCCAAACTATTGCTAACATTTCTTTTTCAATTACAGCGTATCTTTTCTCATGATCGTTTAATGTCCTGCTTATATAACAAACAGGATATCCATTTTGACTTAAAACCGCTCCAATCGCAAAATTACTAGCGTCTGTAGTAACTTTGAATCTTTGTGCAAAGTCAGGATGTTTCAGAACAGGTGCTGAAGTTAACAAGTTTTTTAACTTTTCAAAGGCTCCGACATATTCGCTGTCGTTCAGATTTACTTTCTGATCCTTCTTTAAGTATCGTGTCATTGGCTGTGCCACCTTAGCATAGTCCTTTATGAACTTCCTATAGTATCCCGTTAAACCCAAGAAGGATTTAATTTCCTTAGGGTTTTTAAGGAATTTGCACTAGTATTATTTTCTCGATTTTGTCGGCATTCGGTTTTATACCCTCTGCTCCAATAGTATGGCCTAAAAATTGCGTTTCCCTTTTTAGGAACACACATTTATCAACTTGTAATTTTAAGTTTGCTTCTCTTAATTTGTTGAATACTTTTTGAATATTATCGATATGTTCTTCTATGGATGTACCAAAAATTAAAATGTCATCGAGGTAAACTAAACATATTTTATTGATATAATCTTTTAATACATGATTAATTAGTCTTTGAAATGTGGCTGGCGCGTTTTTTAATCCAAATGGCATTCTCGTATATTCATAATGTCCTGTTGCTGTGGAAAATGCTGTTTTCTTAATGTCTGACTCCTTCATACGAATTTGGTGAAATCCTTTGGCCAAATCTAGAGTTGTAAAATATTGGGCTCGACCTAATTTCTCCAGAATTCCATCGATGTTTGGGATTGGGAATTTGTCATCTATTGTTACTGCATTTAGCTTCCGATAATCGATAGCTAGTCTCCATTTCTTTTGTCCTGAATTATCCATCTTTTTCGCAACAACGACTACAGGCGAATTATATGGTGAATTGCTTTCTCTTATAATACCTTGCTCCAACATTTCATTGATTTGCTTTTCTATTTCTTGATCATGTATTTGTGGATTCCTATACATTTTAGAATATATTGGGTCTTCTGTTGTTGTTTTAATTTCATGTTCAATTTGGTTTGTTGCTGAAAGATAATCTCCTTCTAAATAAAATATTTCTCGATTTTTCTTAATTAGTTTCTTTAATTCGAAT
The DNA here is from genome assembly GCA_963969285.1 of Odontomyia ornata. Lineage (NCBI taxonomy): Eukaryota > Metazoa > Arthropoda > Insecta > Diptera > Stratiomyidae > Odontomyia > Odontomyia ornata. The sequence goes on along the minus strand of OZ017740.1, from coordinate 152,008,631 downwards.
TTTTCTTTTTCATTCAAATTATTCATATCTATATCTATTTTATCCATGGCTTCCATAGTATGTATTTCTTCAAAACTGAATTTATTTAGTTCATTTTCACTTACACTTTTATTGACACTTTCACTTGCACTTTTAAATTCATTTTCATTGATAAATGGCACTTCACTGTCACCAAATGTAATACTTTTACTTCCGAAATTAATTTTCGAACCGGTGCAAGATAATATATTAGCACCAATTATTGCGTCGAATTTTCTACCCGATAAATCCGCAAGTTTCCATCTTGCGAATTTCCGAATACCAATTTCTGGAGGAGTTTTTGTTATTGTCTCATACTCTATTTTTTGAGTACCAGACAATGTACGATATTGTTCGTTATGTACTTTAGTTATTGGAAGATCCTGTAAATGATTAATATCTAAAATTGAAACAGTGGAACCAGAGTCGATTAATGCTCTAGTTGGTATTTCATTAATATGAATTTGAATTATGGGAAGGTAGGAATTTCCGAGGCTTGCACAGGAAAATTTTCCTCGGTTTTTATTAAGTTTGTATCCATAGGCTCTACTCTGTCATGATTATTATAATATTGGTTATTATGAGAATGATTTTGATAATTATTTTGTCTGTAGTTTTGTCTGTTTCGATTGTAATTGTCATTATAATTGTTTTGTCTGTATTGGTTGGAACCGTGAGCCCTATCCCTATAATTATTTTGATTTCTTTGATTTGAAAGACGACCGCTGTCATTTTGATTGTCTTGATTATCCTCTTCTCCTTTTCTTTCTTCCGTGTGCCTATTTTGTTTATTATGTTTTTGTTTCTTTTTATATGCTTCATAATTATCAATATAACCTGTCTGTACTAATTCCTGATAAGCTTCCTCCAATGTTTTAACGTCCTTCGTCCTCAAATACATTGCATCTGTCCTGTCAATTTTACTAAGGAATTTTTCTAAAATGCTTATTTCACTATAAGTTGGTTTGAATTCATCTGGTTGTTCAGGATCTAATAAATACTTTAAATTAAGCTTATCTAAAATTACAGTAAGATGTTGATAGACATCCTTTGCGCTCCTTGAATGATATCGATCCGCTTGTTCCTTTAGTTTTAAGTAAGATTCCTGGACTCCAAAAGAAGTAATCAGGGTTTTCTTTACATTCTCCCATGTTTTTGATGTGATCCTTCGAGCGGCTATTGCAGCTTTACCTTGTAATTTTGAAAACAATATTTCTGATATGTATTTGGCTTCTTGTTCATCAGTTATCAGTGACATCAGGCCCTCTACTCCAATAATGTAGCTATGAAGTTGGAACCCTTCATCTCCTGTGTAGGCAGGCATCGATCTCGCCTCTCTCAATATGTCGACAAATGTGATTGGCATTTTGATTTTATATGTTCCTCTTTTTATTAAGAAAAGTTCTTAAGTTCTATTACTTTAGTATCTGCTTTTTGAATTTGTTGTTTTTGCTATTAAAATCTTACAGGGGCGACTCTTCCTGTAGATTTATAGTTTTAAATATTTTATTTAACCTTGTCTGCAACGAGCACAGCAAGGAGGCGAATTCTGCCTTCGGGACAATGCAAGTCCTTGTTTTATTAAAAAAACTTTTTCGGAAATGTTATGTCAATTGTTATTTAACTTTTCACTGTTTTTCACTGTTCACTGTTCACTCTGTTTAACAATAAGTTCGTTTTATGGACACCGGTAAGCTTTTTCAGCTATTAGTTCGAACGCTGTTTCGGATTATTTTTATTTTTCACTTTCGTGATTTACACTCACGATTTCAATAAAACTTCCCGAAACTTATACGCGACGAACACTTCGGCATCCTACCGACTGCGCCAATTTTGTTTCTAGTTTCACTGTGGTTAAAAAAAATTAAAGTTATGGACCTTTCCGCGGTCCCTTTAATTATATTGAATTTAAAACACAGGTTATTATAATAATTTTTATTAATTAAACTCCCGGGTAATTATAATATTCAATTAACTGTATCTTAAATATTAACCACCTATATTGTGTGAGAACTTAGAACTAACTAACTTTTTGTATTCTCAAGTCTTTTATAAATTATTTATGTTGATTCTGCGAAAAATGACTGAATCACTTTGACAAAGATATTCAATATCTATCTCTTATGAATCATATTGAATCATCTGCAAAAATGAAAGTATTGATTATATTACTTTACTGACTCATATATCGAGTTTGCTAAAATTTGCATGTTTGCAGGTGTTCTGACTCATTGGTTTAGATAATATAACTAGCATCATATGGAAATATTTCAAGTGTTTGAAAAAATTTCATAGTCGCTAAATACATCGTCACACAAAACAATTCAACCGATTCATTTTGAATTCAAGAAATTAAATGTAAGGTATAGAAAGTTATTAAAGCTTAATTTTGAAATGTTTTATGTCGGTAATGAATCCTGATAACGAGCTTGATTTTTCATCAATATTCAAATGTATTCAATAAAAATAGTATTGGAAAAAAGTCCAAATTAACTTACATTCGTCTGAATACTTTCAATCTAAACCATGGAATGTTTTGAAACAAGTATCTACACATTAAACAATATTGTTCAGTTTGTAAAAGGATTTGAAATAATACACATAAAATTCATTGCAATCGAGCGTATTGTTACCTTTAGCACAAATGAGACGTTGAATCGTTCCTTTGAAACGAAAGTTATTATCAACTAAGTTTTTAATTCTACTTTGGAGATCACTGTGTGTTGGACTTATAATTAAAAACGAATTTTGTGAATCAACAGTCGAAAACTTCCTTAATTATTTTTTGGTGGCCTCAAATTTTCGATTTGTCGGGATTAATAAACAGTGTAGCAATAAGCGATTACATCTCTGACACCTAATAAAGCATATCAAAAAGCAATTAATTTTTCTTTTAAGTGCTCACAAATCAGGTGTAATTACCTGTTCCGTATTTTCCACTATGAAATCTTTCTAAAATATCTAAGGAACCTTGATCCGTTATCCTCTTCCGCATCAATTCCATTGCTCTTATGCTGTAATCGTTCCATTTTCTCCTTTTCAGGATATATTTGACAAAAATCTGATTCGATCTATTCAAGAAAGGTTTGAAATTATATACAGAATAAACACAGTGAAATCTTACCAGAATATGCCCAAATGATTGTTTATAAAGAGGCCATTCCTCGGAAACTTCAGATATGTTGCATGTTTTCTCCAAACAGCTTTTCTGATAAGAAATGTTTCCTTCCACATGGTTTTTATTTCATCAAGTGGTTCAATATTATGTTTGAGCCAGTTTTTTATCAAATTTAAATTTGAATCTGAAAGTTTAATTCAATTTTATGTATTTGTTTTATTCTTAATTGAATGCTGAATTCAGTATTTTACTTTCCTTGTAGCATTCTATGCTTTCACGTTTATCAGTATTGAGCTTTGCATTTCCAGTTTTATTTTTGCAAAGCAGTCCATCTTTCGTCAAATGATGAAGAGAGGCGTGATACTTCGAAGGAAATATTATATGATTGCATGATAAAAGCTGATAAAGTGATTCACACTTGTTTTTGCTTCGGACTGAAAAAATTTTATGATTTCGTTTGCGATACGGTCAAATGTATTAGGCGTAGGATTATTTTTTTGCTTAATAGATACTCTTGTGACTAAATTGGCTAGAATTTTTGTGTGCTTTGGATTTAGAATTCGGTTTTCCCTATAAAATGTTAATAATTGTTTCCCAGATGTGGATTGATCTTAAAAAATATTTCGATTGCAAACTGATACATATGATAGAATATATTCTTAAATTTGATAAATCGTTATATACCTCGTCTTAAAAAATTTTACAAGTGCCAAATCGACAGAATTTTTCTAAGTTGACAGCGCAATTCACAATATTTCACAAGTCCACAGTCCACTTTTGTTAAACACTTAACTCCCGGGTTTCGGCACCATGTTCATTTTGTTCAATCACTAACTAAAACAAGGAACTTTGATCTTTAATTAAACCACATTTAAGCACAAAATTGATTTATTTTACCAGGAAAACTCTCACGATTTGATAATAGCTCAGCCTAATTATTTTTTGCGTATCAAGTCACTGTCAAGTTCTTAAAGACGCACACCGCCATCTAATATGTGATGGCTAAAGCGTTATGCGTAAAAAGCTCACTACACAGTTTTCGATCGTACACTAACGAATAAGCGAGAATTTACGTCATATTCGGCCTTCTGTGCCGCTCCAAAACTGTGTCCATTCAAAAGATTTTGTAGAAAGTTTGCATCAAAATGCCGCGTGCCTTTCATATATCCGCAGTGGGAACTTTTTCGCTTATATTTTTTACCCAAACTCCAACGACTTAATAAACATCTTGGGGGAACTATTCAATGAAGTTGTCGGTGAATTTGTTCGAGAATCTGTTGAGGATATAACATAATTGAAGTGCTTGCAGATACACTTTCTACATCAAATCCACGTGAAAAGATCTGCAAAATATTAGTCATACCAATGAAATTTATACAAGAACATAACAAAAAAAAATTATTGTTCCCACTAACCGAAGCGGGTTGCTCTTGAGATTGAGAGGATGACCCGAATTCTTCTTCCCAATTTTGAATGAAATCGATCCGCCTACCGATTTCTGGGATTAGTTCCGCAATCAAATAATGTCTGAGGAGGTTGAACCTTTCAATGGTAATTTTTTGGTCTATTGAGAAAAACAAGAATCGAGAACGTACGAGCATTTTGTTATTAGTTCAACAAATTATTGTTATAAACTAATTAAAGCTGCGCAGTAAAGTAGGAAACTCTAATCACTATCAAGGAACTATTGACAAATCAAATGATTGCTTGTCAAAAACAAACCACTAAAAATTTTCAAATTCAATTTTATCTGACCCCTTTAATGGTTGGTTACCTAGACATAGGAAATTTGTCCCTTAGAATAGAGAGAGAACATGTTCTGGCAAAAGTGTTTTGTCACAGAAAATATGATTTGCTAATCAAAAACTTATTTAAAGATTTTGGTTACTTGATAAAAGTTCATCATTGAAACGTTAAAATAACATTGTTACTATTCATTTTACTTAATTTTAAATATAACAGCCGTTTTGGCACACATTGCCTTCCTCACATATTGTACACGATTGGCTACGTACAACAATTTTATTGATTTGTATGGATCTAAAGTCAATGGAACGAAGAATAAGCAAAAAATAGCACATGAACCGTAAATTTCACAATATATTTATTAATAATTACAAGTTTAAATCTAACAAGTCGGGTAGACCTACGTTCATGTCAGAAGGGCTTTGTAAGTCCTAGGGTTCAAAACAATCTCATATTCAATCAAGAGGGAGGAGGAAATTGCACAAACATTTTAGAAAGATCAAGAGGTCCTTTCATACACACAACACAAAATAGCCGCCATTTTGTTCAAGCTTATGTAATTTTGCTCAATAATCAGCTAATTCAAGATATCCATTTTAAACATGACCCCTGAAATTTTCATGTAAATCTGAAGGAAATTGTAGTGTCTAGGTCGATTTGAAGTAAGTAGGTACAATATTGTATTGATAACCCATCAACACGTGATTTTGTTGTTGTTATGCAAATAAATCAAATGGCTATACCTCACTTGTATGATTCGATTTGACTGAAATTATCAACGAAGGGGGATAATATGTAGGTTGTATACTTTCAAGAAGTTTAGGGGTACCGTTATCATTTTATGGGGCAAAACGTAAAATTCACAAATCATACGGTTACTATCAAAGTTTTGCAAATTTTTACTTCTGACTTATTTAATGCCTTTGTATTCATAAAGACCCAGTTTTGCAATTTTTTCAAGATTTTTCGGCGCAAAGGCGTAATTTCAACGAAGTTTATACGGGCATAATTTTACTCGTATTTACAAATAAGGATGGTTTATCTAACTATGTAAGTAATTTGATTGAGGTGGACCATAGTTTTTTAATGACTTTTAGATTCTACAAGTAGCCAAAACAGAACAGAATTAACCTTATTAGAATCTCTGAAATTTATAAAAAAATCTTAATACAGCACATAATGATCAATTGAATTGAAATAATTCTCCATTATTAAATTTAAAGTTGAAATAATAATCAATAAATATACAATCTAATGTCATGCTCTATTTATTTATATAGACTATATTCGTTGCTTCATTTACTTTACATTCGTTTATATTATATCTATAAATAAATTTTCATGTAACCAGTCGTGTAAAAGTATCAGATGAAGGCATGGCATACCATAGCGGCTGTTATATTTCAAATTAAATAAAAAGTATGCCGCAAATTAATAAAAATGTTTTTCTGAATGCGCGGCTCATTGAACACATTTAAGTAAACCACTATTCCTTAAATTTTCATGAAAATCCGAAGAAAATAAGAGTGCCTTGGTCGATTTGAAATATATGTATATTAACTATCAACATGTATTATTGTTTTGGTAATTCCATACAATTGTAATGACGATAACTCACTTGATTATGATTTGATTTCCATTAAATTTTGTAGGCCTAAGGGTCCTCTATCAACCTACATAAATGTAAAACTTCAAGAAGTTTAAGGGCACCGTTTCGATTTTTGGCGGAAAATGTAAAATTTACAAAGTATACTATTATTAACAGAGTCGAGTGAATTTTGATTTCTGCGTTTTTTGTTGCCTTTGGACTCATAAAACCCTCCTTTCGTGCTTTTTTTCAGATTTTCAGCTAAAAGGTGTCCAATCATGAGGGGAGGGGACACAAATATTGTTCGTGCATTTTGCCTCCCCCTGGACTTTTAATGCAAAAAATGACTAATCTTTCAGATTCTAAAAGTGCTAGACCTTTCATTTAAAACCCTACATTTAATGAAAAAATTTGTTAAGGGCTACATTGTTATAAGGGGGGACCCCCTTAAAATATTTTGATATTTTTGATGAGACCTAAACTTTGAAGAGATCTCCACTTCTAACCTTTTCACAAAGTTGGAACTATAGTTTCGGAAGAAATTCCTTGTGACGTACGGATAAACGAACGAACAGATGGACAGACGGACAAATAGGACGGGAAACAAATACGTTTTTGCAATGATGAAGTACTACAGGAACATTGACTTTGATTTTCGGATTTCACCTCACAAGAAGGGGAATATCAAAGTCAAAAGCGCTTTATTTAATACTAATCGTTATAAATTTTAAAAGAATATAAAGCAAATTCCAAACAATAACAATAAAAAAACTTAATGGCCCAAATGGCTCTCTAAATTTATACGTTATCATTAACACATTTCATCAAAAAAATAGTATAGCAAATTCAATTAATTAAGATTTTTCTAATAATAGAATTCAATTGGAAAAAGTAGAAAAAACCAACCAACACTATCCTAAAATTATTTATAATTTAAACACAACAGTGAAACTTTGATCCTACACCTAATATGTTGTAACTTATTTCTAATACAATGCAATCAAAAACTTTATCCTATACTAAAAAAATTCTATAACAATGTTCCTAACCTAAGCGTTTAGTCTTATCTCTAACGTAATATAGTAAACACAACATATACCTAACCTATACCTTATTTTTAACACAAATAAACAAAAACACTAAATGTAGCAATAATGAGCTGAAACTCAAAAACTAAATAACGAAAAAACCCAAAAACTGGAAATACACACGAATAATTTAGACATTGTCATTCAGCCACCAATACCTGGATTGCGCCGTCTCAATTCGATCAGCTTCAACGAATCTAGCAAATGTGTAACTCCATTGGAATTGTTGGTCTCGTGAACTCAAATTCGGAGGATATTTTACTTCTTATCGGTGGCCCGTGGATATATGTGATATATGACTGGGACACCGTCAGAATCAAAAACATATCGATTTATGTCCAAATACACGAATGCTACTGGAGGAATGAAGCCAGTAGCGAGGCAAGTCGCTATATACCCGTCTGTAGGGTGGAACGGCTGTGAAATCGAAGGGTTTTCACTCACAGTCACAGATCTTGCGATATGATTCCGAAGAAGTCTCAATATGAAGATATCGACCCTCGTCACTTCAGCGGTTTGAGAAATTTTTCTATTCGATACATAATGTTTCCAATCCGTCTCAGGCTTTCTGTACAAACCAGTACATGCACGAAGACATTTCCTTTCGAAAACTCTTAATTTTTCCATAGTACTAGCGCTCTGGTTGTACCAGATCTGACATCCATATGTCAAAACTGGTCTAACCAGGGTCTTGTAGCAGAGAATTTTGACCTTTTGATCAATGTATTTGGAATGAAAGAGTTTTCGTAGGGCCATGACTACTTTAACTGCCTTACTGAGCATGATTTTTACATGTTCAGTATAGCACAGGTACTGATCGAGATGAACACCAAGGTATCGAAAGCAGGATTTATGTGGAACACGTTCTAGACTACCCTCGCCAGCCATGATGTGGAAATCTTTTCAATTACGCTTCAGGTCTTGACTGGCCCCCTGCAGCGTTATCCGAAATAAGATTGTTTCACACTTCTACGCATTGATTTTCATTCGCCAATTGTCAGTGTACAGCTGTACAACATTGAACATTTTTTGGAGATTTCTCTGAATTATTGTAGCTTTTCGGTCTGCCATATAGATGATCAGATCATCAGCAAACGCTACCAATGATCACGTTGGCGAGACGTTAAGATCAAAGCCGTTCAATAGCTTGCGAATGAAGATTGAGAAGAGCAGAGGCGCAGTAACTGTACCCTGCTGTAGACCATTCAAGACCTTGAACTCGCGCATTGTTGTCAGATTTCCATCAGTTACAACAAACGATTTCCCGTATAACATATTGCACATCATGCCGACAAGGTGGCTAGGAAGTTGTCCTGAAGGAGTTTAAAAACTAGTCCATCTAACCACACCCTATCGAAAGCTTTCTCCATATCAATGAGACATGCTCCAACACATTGTCTATCATTCAGTTTCCAACAGATGTCTGAGGCTACTTTCGTTATTGCATGTGTGGTCGAATGCGTGGCACGAAAACCAAATTGGCAATTCAGCATCAACTCATATTTTTCAATGTGGGCGTTTAATGCTCTGTTGAGTATCACTTCAAACACCTTGCTGATGTTAGGCAGCAAGCTGATTGGGCGATAGCTTTTTGGGCATGAAGATGCTTTTCCATTCTTCAAGATTGGAAATACCTTAGCCTTTTTCCACTTATTTGGGAAATATGAATTGCTCAACATGTTGTTTAACAATATGCAATAATTCCTAATAGCAACCTCATGCAGATGTCGGAGAACTGCATTTGGAATACCATCAGTACCACATGATTTCTTGTTGTTTATTCTGCGAAATATAAAACACAAGTCTTCATGGCTGACAAAATAATCAATAAGATTCAAGCTCGGTATGAGGTCAGATGTTAATGTTTCATTGAAATAAAGAATTGATTGGCCGTTCAAGCTCGATTTGAAGTCGGAAACTTTTGCTTCAACGATCTCTGAAAATATTTGATTCCCTCTTTCAGGGTTTGGCAGATGAATCAGTTCAAAATGAGTTCCAATCAGGGCAAGTTTATCCAATCCTTCACAAATGATCCTGCTTCCATTTCTATCCGGAGTCGTACTATCAATTTCGATACCAGCCCTATCGAGAAGATTTATCTCATCACTAGTGACTTCAAGATTCGAAACCTTCACTCGAGACTTCTTATGGAATATGCTATTCACTTTCGCGAACACGCCGTCTGGGTCCTGCGAGCTAATACCCCTCAATTTTTCCGCCCATTGATTGCTGACCTCACTCCTGAAGTATGACCGGATTAAGTTCCGGACATTCTTCAGATGTAATTTGGGATGGATATAGTCCAAAAATCGTCGATAAATATTGTTGACGCGTGTAAAAAGAAGGCTTTTCAATCTTTTCAACCTTGCGATGGTTGGTGTTTCATATCCTTCCATATTGTTTCGAAGTTTCATCTTGGGAACGACTTTCTCCATCGTTTCCAACGTCAGCTTCTCTAACTTCGACAAATAGACATCTATTTCATCGTCAGTTAGATTCCTGTCATTAGGAACCATTGAGCAAGAGTTGTCATCATCAGAAGGGGGACATTGCTTCTGGTACTCCCGATTAAACTTCTTTTGAAACTTTCCCCAGTCTGTTTTTTTGAAGTTCAACCGATGATTTTCGTGTTGAAGTGGAATGAGGAAGAAATCATCCCTTTGATGATTGATTTCCATTACGATTGCGTTATGGTCGCTATCGTAAGGAAGCACCTGCAGTTTCCGTTGAGGACTATTAAAGCTGAATTCAAGTCTTGTGTCAGCAATGCAAAGGTCCAAATATGAATTTGTCCTAGGGTATGTTGGGAACTCCGACCCATATAGATTACACCTGTATTCAATTCGCTTCTCTGTTATCCACGATTTCAGGAATACACCTCTTGGATTATTGGTGGCATTCAGCCATGATGTATGCTTGGCGTTCAGGCTACCAGCAAGCCTGTTCAATTCGAGTATTTCAAACAAGGAATTGAGAACAGTTCCACCAGTTGCATAGGCAGAGATAACGAAGAGGTTATCCCCACCTGGCAGTGAAATTTTGATAACGGACACTTCGAGAGATTCAAAGCTTTTGAATTCGACTATTTCAATATTTTGGAAACAATAGGGTCTTCGAACCAATACCTCGGTGCACCTCCCCCATCACCTATTACCCTATTGTTTCTTACGAATTCAAAATCCTTGAATGTCATGGATTGCCATGAACTGAGGTGGGTTTCGGTAAGAAGCATGATGTCAGGCTTTTGCCTAACAATGTGTCCCGGATATAAACACTTTGAATTGAAAAACAAACTACTATTTTATTTCACTTTAATTTATTTTATAATTTAAATTCAACCACAACTCGTTATTTTACTAATTTAAATTCAACTATAGAGCTTACTGATTTACTTTAAATTTATCTTTGTTCTTTACTTTCGACCGTTCACATTCACATCCAACAAACTAATGAGATAATATGAACAGATTTTTCGCTGTACCGCAATTTTCAAAACAAAGGGATTCGATACTTTCTAATTCGCTATCAGTGAATTCCAAACTGACAATATCGTAATTCTAAATTCACAATATATCATTTCTGATAAAATCATCACCGTGATCTTCAGTAATTGTTGACAATCAGATGTCAGAAACATCTGTCAATGTTGATTATGAGTGTCAACAACATCCAATTCAGGTAAGTTTTCTAATTTGAATATAAAAGAAAAACGATTCTTTGTGCTTTTTTTTGTTTCAGGTTTCAGCGATGGATTAGCAGACAACTCTAAACACAATGAATTCAAGGAGATAATCACGCCGATGTAGACTCACAATGGAGTTGACGTTGATCGAGATGAGACGAATCCTTTCCATGGGAATGTGACTGGATGACAAATTATTTTGAGGCATTTGAAAGACCTAAACGATGAAAAACAAGATTAATTTTCGTATCTTGCTTACCGATTTTTTCTAATAGAGAATTTAATTGCTGTAAAATTTTGAGATGCAGCTCATTATTGCCACTTACATTATTTACACTTTTTACCGCATTTTCTGCTGGTCCTCTAGCGGCTTGTGCAAATGATACTCCGGGCTTGACGAAGTTCGGAGCTAAGACACTCTGGTGTAGTTGTGTTTGCCTTGGGACAGATTTTAATCTCGCACCCTGATATCGGGAGCATCCCGATATGATACTGGGCGACCAAAAACACCGCAGTTAATACAATATAATTTCTCTTTTGGCTCCGTCTGAGCCAATTCGCACTCACCGAGAGCATGTACGTCCTTGCATTTGACGCATCGGTAATGCATGGCGCAATTGGCAGCCGAATGCCCAAATCGCTGGCAGCGATAGAACTGGTTGATTTCTCGTTTCTGGAGGCGTTCCCGTCTCACCACTCGGAAATTTAAATATCTGATTTGCCGAAGAGCGCTTGGACTGCTCTTATTTGATATTTGTACTGAATAAAGTGGTAAATTTTTTTTTCTACCGTTGACCTACTTATCGCGAATGTTTTAACTGAGGTAAATTAGATTTGTGGTGCTGCTTCCTTGAGAACCGGAAAAAGATCGACGGTATCTTCTTCGCAGTCCAAGCCCTTCAACAAGAACGTCTGGTTCTTCTCGCTTTTGGGGGAACAAGTGAAGTGCGGAACCTCCCCAGAATTCAAAGCATCTTTCGCTGATTTGAAATCAACTAGTGATTTCGTTCTAATAGATAACTTCTCGGAATTGATTCGTTTAATTTCAAAACTTGTTAATTTGTTTTCGGCTGCCAACAGCCGAACCATGTCCTTTCCGCTTTAACCGAAGACATTAATTGGCGGAACTTTCTCTGTATTCTTTACTTTTTGAGGAGGACCAGCAGAACTACGGGCTGGATTCTTCTCCTTATTTTTATTCTTTAAATAAATTATAAAATTATCATTTTCTTTATTACCTCCATTATTTTCATCTACCTCCATATCCTGTTGGAGTCCGTCCAGCGCTGCAAAGTAATTCTGGCTTTCGTTGGTGCCTCCAGTACTTAATACTTCTTCTGTGATGATTGGATTAGCAGCTTTCTTCTGCTTTGCTTGCTTATCGATTTTTCGTACCGGTTCACTATCTTGCACTTTTTTTGCTGTTTCGAACATATCTTCGTACGTTTTGATTCTTGATTTTAATTCTTCGATTTCAGTTCGAAGTCGACTCACCTCCTGCCTATCCTCGAGCACTTGTGTCTTACGGCCGCCATCTGCGGAGTCCTGGGTGAGGTGAAATCCGATTGATGTTAGTGAAACCCCTTGTTAGTAATAGTGCGTAAACTTAGTGAATTTTCAAATTTGGCTAGAGTTTCATTATCAAGAAATGAATTTGTTGTATCTGGAAGAAATGTTTTTATGCAGAAAATGTAAAAAAAAATTGAACGAAGTAGTTAAAACAAGATAAAGTATAGCCATTTAAATATTGCATGTATATATATATATATATATATATATATATATATATATATATATATATATATATATATATATATATATATATATATATATATATATATATATATATAATAGCATAAGATTAAGCCTAGCTCCTATGCGCTCAATAACTTAAGCCCGTATCGACGCTTACCAAAAAGCAGACATGCAGTTTCTGATTCTTGGTGATTATTACTGATTCTGTACCACAGGAAGTTTAGAAAGTTGAACAGCCATTATTTGTATACTGAATGGTATAATTTTAAAAAAGATAACAACAGGGGGACTCGAAGTCTTTCTCATCTCCATAAGTTTGAGACAAACATATAATTATTTCAGTTTAAGGAAAGTTTTCTAATTAGCATAACTTATCATATCATAATACTTCTAATGAATGAATAAAAATGATACCGAATTTAGTTCCTTTTTGCACCTTCAGCCATAAAAAGTTCAAATTACTATAATCTATGTTTTCAAGGATCACCACGTGGGGGATTAGAGTTTACTTACATTCGTTAAAAATAATCATTTTACTGTAAAATTGTCGCCGTGATATTTTATCAGATTGATTTTTGGCTAGAAAGAAATATCTTGTGTTGAGATATTTTTCAGTTATACATTTTCTTAACAGGCTGTAATGATCACTGGTCTTCACGTGGCCGTCTTGATCTTCAAATATATTTTCGTAGATAAAATGTTCTTGTACCGCAGTAACAAGACTTAATAAAATGTGCTTCCTAAATATGTTCTCATTTTGATGAAATTGTTATTTCAAACGTAATAGACTTTCTGCTTTTTCACAAATCTTTACTACACTGAGAGAAGGAATCTTCAAGAAGCCCTTAGATTTATAGCAAATAAGTGATTTCGTTGTGTGGGTTCCTTCTAAAGCGGCCAGGCATTCGGTACAAATCAAAGATTCATTCAATTTAAAAACAATAAACCCAGATATAAGTTAACAAAAGATCCGATACTTGAATTAAAAAAATACAATTTAGGGCTGATACCCAGATCTTTATTGTCACGAGGTGAGTTACAAACTGAAGCTAATTTACAATTCAAAGGTGCAAGTTTTATTTGATATTCCGGGAAACTGCTTGGATTGCGAATCCCACGATACCTCTCCAGACATATCGTCAGCATTTTACTTTTCATGAAATTGGAGTTAACTTATATAATATACAACGTGATGCACATAATCAGCCAATTTTGTAGGGTACATGACATAGTTATGTTGTTCCAAGAACTGCTGGTCCAAAACATCAGTATCTTCTACGACGTTGTCTTGATCTATCATGAGTGCCCTTTCTGTGGTTGCATTTATTCGCGATGAAGCTGTTTCACAAGAAGGCTGTTTTTGAAGGTTCAATATGGTAATTTTGTCTTAAAGGATACAATTCCCTATTTCTCCTTCTTATTTGGCATCGGACCAATAACTTTTTATAAGCAGCGATAAACTGTCTCACCGATGGGTTGTTGTTATGCATCCGTATTGAAGCGAAGAACAATTCTAGATGGTCTTGATTCAATTTGTATATTTGTATGAATCGTAGCTGCTTTGATATTATTTATTTATTATGTATAAATGCTACGTTTTTCTGTGCAGCAATAAGTCCAATAAAACCGGTTTTTCTTACGCTATTCACAAGAAGTTGTCCTGAACGGGTTCTCAGCTTCGACAAGTAGGCGATGCAGTGTTCTGCATACGATGGAACTTCGTTTGCATTCCTTTCGCTAAGCGTCCGTTTGAATGGGTCATGAGCAGATAATTTGCGACTATTCAATATATCGAAAGAATTGTTTATAACCTGTATAAATTCGGTTAGAGGCTTACTTCCTTCGAACTCTGCTAAATTGAGAACATCTGCACAAAAATCAAGAGCATCAGCAACGGATTTACTAAATATTTGAGTTGCCACTTTAACATTCATTTTTTCTTAGCGAAATAAATATGGGCCTGTCGTAGCTTATTGCCCAAATGAAATCGCTCTTTTTCTTGTAGGATCAAAAGTTTTTCGCGGTATATGCATTGAATATATTCTCTATCCGCGTTCAAAAAAGTTTTAAGGTCACCAAGGGTACTCCTTACCAGCTTTATCATATGGCATCGATCAGGATGCACTATATATCGTTCGTGTTGAAGTTCATGCGACACTTGAGAAGGACCTGCGATATTTCGCAAATCACAGCCTAGGGATTTCATTGCGCTTATGTTATTATAAGCTCCGTCAAATGTTATGCCAATTATATCAGCGCCACAGGTGGTCAATTTGTCAAGTGTTAAACGAATAATGTTCGTCTTTTGGTCTCCACTGAGAGATGTTATGGGGAAAAATCCTCTTGGAATTTTCCAAGACCTGTTCAAAGCAACAGTCATTATCACTAGGACCTGCGTTGCCAAAAACCCACTTTTGCGACCATCTCCCATATCTACATAGCTATACGATTTCTCTACATCCCAATCTACATGCTTTCGAATATAAACTTCATCAAATACAATATTTTGCGACTAATTTTTCGCTCTTCTTATTTGCTTCATCACAGCAGTTTTAATGGCATGAAGTGCTTCATTTGTAAAGCCAGGAGAGCAATTCAAAACCCGATACCATTGGGAAATAGTTCTGGGATGCGGTAGACAATACATACATACTCATACCCTTCGGGTGACAGGAAGTTGAGATTACGAGCAAATAATCGAATAATTTCGTTATACTCCTTCTCCACCACTCCATATTTTGATTTGCGTATATAATGATAGAGAAAGTCTTTTTTTGGTCCGAAAATATCAGTTAGCACGCTTTCTATTTCATTATCAATGAAATGTTTCGTTTTGAGTTCCTTCAGTACAGTCTCGATTCGCGCGATTCGTTTGTGTTGTCGGGATACGTTTTGTGTCAATTGCTTCATTGATTTATCTCTACTCTGGATACACTTGCGTAGTTTTTGTAATTTAACCTTCTTCATAATTACTTCTTCTGAGATTTCGCTTTCATCGTCACTTGGAAGTCTCAAGGCATTCTTTCAGGCTCAGATTTTTTTCTATTTAATCCCATTAAACATATTATGTAGTTCCATTAAACATATTATGTAGTTATATTGAAACCTACCTTTTACAACGGCATGACTATTGGGTTTGGTTAGTATGAAGTGGATATAATGGGTCATATAAGGATCGAAAAACAAAGCATGCAATTTTGTATTTAGGTAAATGAAACCAAAGCAATATATCAGAATAGAGGAAAAACTGACAACAAAAATTTTCACATTACTTTTGGAAAATGGTGGTTCAGGCATAATATGAACATTGTTCTGAAAGTGAGTTAAGTAATATAAAAAATGATGACACCAGAAAGGAAAGAAATCAATCAACACAAAAAAGTGAAGTCATTATATTGTATTTTAGATCAAAAGTACGTGGATGAAAGAGTTTAGTATGAGTGACTATAGTGATTACTAAATTAGTTCCGGTACGCTTAGTTTAATATTGTACTTTCATTCTAGAACGAAAATGAGGTAGATCATATTGCATTCATAGGAGCTAATATGTGTTAATATATTATGGAAACCCAACCATCACCCAATATCAATATAAATAAATTCTATATTCACAAGCAAAAATGTACCCTATGAATTGTGGCAGTATAAGCGACCACTATGACCACCTCTTGACTGTAACCAAAACTTCATACAGTTTGTATACGTTTCCAACTTTAAACCGTAAAACCAATTCCAAAATGAAACTGAATAATTTCAATTTGGCATACATAATTTCATATTGTTGATTAAGATTTGAAAATGGGAATTTCATTACTAATCTATGATTTCAAAATTATTCATCCAACTTTCATTAGAGAAATTACAAGATTTTATGTTTACTGTACCTTATACTTCTGTTTTATTTTTCTGAATTTACTTATTACGAGGGTTAAGTAACCTATTTCTCGGTAAAACCAGTTTTACTGAACAATAAGTCACGTAATTCTTAAAATATACACAAAATGTACAACAAAATTATACAGTTGACTCAAAATCTTTTAATTTTTAAATTTAAACTTGATTGTTTAAGATATTTTAAAATAGATTAAATATCAGTGCTTACGTGAGCGGTAGAAGTCAATGCAATTACGTTTGATGATGTTGACGATTCCATTAACGTCTGGAATAGGATACTTTATTGAAATTTATGAATTATTTTACTCTTACCACCTTACCTCATCTATGTTTCCCATATGATGCAGTATTCCATAAGGGTATGTCATTATAACTGCTTCACAAGTCTTATCGCTTTCCAAAAACAATGTATATATTACTTCCGTTATTGAATTAGATGAAATGGTATATGAGAAATACGCACATTAAGAATTTCTCTAAAAATTTTAACTGTGTAAGGAGTAATATTTTTAACTACTAATTGCATTGCCAAATTCTCACCAAAGGTATTAATTCACACTTATAATACATTATAACTTATTTAAAAATGTTTATGACTTACATGAGGCCCACTTTGCTGATAAATATTGCTTTGGACACTGTTTGGTTCACAGCATGATTCCGTTGTACTCTGAAATAAGATAGTATACTTAATTTAAATTTATGAATTATTTTACTATAAACACCTTTACCTCATTCATGTTTTCCATATGATGCATTATTTTATCAGGCTCTGTGGTAGAAGCTACTTCACAAGTATTATCTATTACCTAAAACAATTTAGGTATTTTACCCTTTATTAAATTAAATATATATATAATAAATATACGTATTAATCATCAATCTAATGAATATAATTATATAAGGAGTTATTTTTCCAATAACTGATTGCATTGCCAAGTTTTTTTTCGAAGGTACTTGATAATATATTATAAAATTATAGCGCATATAAATAAAATAAACAAAATAATTTACTACATTATAACGTAAATCACATTCCCACAATCTTGTGGAAATGTAACTTATTTATGCTATTCATCGTTCAAATAATAATATTGCAAAATATTATGTATTTAGTAGTCCATATAAAAAGGTTTTCTAATTAGCAGTAAAATAAATCATTAACTATTTGTACTCAAAACTTCACCACATAATTGTTCACTCATGCCGGCTTCATCCTAATCAAATATTAGGTTTGGCTGAAACACAAAGAAAAACTATTAAAAACAGTATTAGTATTTTTGTACGACTTACAACATTTATTTTCGGTATCGCATTTTTGGCCAAGCTTCTCCTTATTACAATATCCAAAACATCCTCTGGCACAAAGTGATCGGAACACAGAACCGATTGCTTGCATGTGTCAGCTTTAGGACGTCCTATAGCTAACAGCCACTGCGTACGCATTTCCACATCATTGGGGACCGTTAAAAAATATTTTTTAATGGGTATCGCACAAACAATAAATCTTATTGAGAAAATATTTCAAAAACTTTTCTAGCTCCCATCATTATGAATTCTTTATAGTGACACCACTGAACTAAATCCCCTGCGCTTATCACACTTGACAATTCCCATGGCATTTGCTACGAAACATAAACAAAAATTAGCTAAGTTTATTCCAACTTAAAACGATTAATCCAGTCATGTCTAATATTACACAAATTTCAAAGGAAACCAATTAATATATGTTAATTTAATTCTTCTTCTTCTTAGCCCTACAGCCCCTTTTGGGCCTTCGCTTCCTGCAAACAGCGCCTCCAACTGTCTTGGTCCGTTGACCGCGTCATCCAATTCCGAAATCCGAGCAGCGATGAACTGTCTCCGTCGACCGAGTCAGACCAGCGTTTCCTCGGTTTCCCCACTGGCCGCCAGCCTTCAGTTCTCCCTACGAATACCTTCTTTGGTATCCGTTGTTCGTCCCTACGATTCATGTGTCCAGCCCATTGCAGCTTCCGCAGTCTTACAATCCTTGAGACCTCCGGTTCGTCAAAAATTTCATACAGCTCATGGTTGTATCGAATTCGCCATTGATCCCCGTCCAGCTTCGCTCCGATTATTCGCCTCAAAGGCGTTCAATATATTTCCGGATGCTTGAGTTAGGGTCCATGTTTCACACCCATAGTATAACACAGGTCTTATCACAGATTTGTTTACTTGGAAATTTGTTTTTCTGTGTATGCAGCTGGTCTTCAAGGTCGTCAATACTGAATAAAATATTTTATTTGGAAGCTGTATTCTTCGGCGTATTTCGTCTCTTTCATTGCCCGTTTTCGTTATTTTGGCGCCTAAATACACGAATTCGCCCACTTTCTCGATACTGAATTCGCCAAGTGTGATATTTTGTGTGCTTGAGATATTTTTCCTCGACTGCGTCATGAGCTTTGTTTTATTTTCGGTGATTTGTAGCCCTACTAGTTTTGCTTCGCTGTCGAGTTTCAGGAAGAGTTCTTTGGCAGTTGTTAGTGACCGTGAAAGAATGTTGATGTCGTCCGCATAGGCCACTACCTGGCTCGACTTGTATGGTAATGTACCTCGCGTATCGACAGGTAGCTTCCGTATGACGTTCTCCAGAGCCAAATTGAATAGCAATGGGGCCAGCCCATCTCCCTGCTATTTGTGTCAAAAGCATCGGTGAGTTGGTCATTGATGCGGACTTGGGAGGTCGTCGACGTCATTGACATTTTGGTAAGACGGACTAATTTGAATGGGATGCCAAAACCAAGCATTATTTAGTAAAGTACGTTACGATCAATACTGTCGTATGCTTGCTTGAAGTCAACGAAAATTTGGTGTACGTCTATGTTGAACTCCCAGCATTTTTTAAGTACCTGCTTGACCGTGAACAATTGGTGTTAATTTCATTATAAAACCAAAATAGGCACCTGAAAAATGATTTCCCTTTAATATGGGATGAATTGTTTTTTCAGTTTACCACCAAGCACTTCATTTTCCACTTTTCACTTTAAATTCAATAGAAAGCCACACACAATAAATCAAATGCTCATCCGTATCACACACGATATCAGTTTCGAATGTTTTCCGAAACCGGGACGAAATAGTTCAAAGAAAAATTACCAAAAGAACGTCGCTGATTTTACCGCTTCGTATCGGTTTGTAAATTTGTTATGACAGTTCTCAGTGGACCCGTCAGTGAATGACAATTAAATCCCTTCCATCTCTTTCTTTCTTACATAGGGTATCTCTTTTCAACTATTTCTCCTCCGGGGGATTTCGCTTCACTCATGTACACTGTACGTGTGCCATGTCGCTGTTCCTGTAGTACACATTTAATGGGTTTTTGTAAAATTTCTTTCAGAAAGCCCTAAAAATCATGGAGGTAGATCTAAAAACAAATAACTTCGAGGCTGAGATTCGTTGAACTTTGCTAGTAGTAGTTGAATTTAACCTTTTCGTCAGTAAAACTGTATTACTATCATTAAATTGGATGAAATCAGCCATTTAAGTAGTTCTTTAAAATATCATTTTATTCTATGTTTCAATAAAATTTACCGACGCTATAGCCATTTGAATTTCCTCTGATTACAACAATCATATACGATTGATCTACTACATGGGCTTTCCATCGAACTAGACACTACACTTTTGATTGAATAACAAAAATACATTTAAGATTCAGGTCAGTCAAGGATTTTTGTAATATTGGAACAAATTGTTGGCTGGTTAAAAAAGAGTCCTTTAAAGCAAGCATATATTGTATTCGTTGTGCATATCATAAAAGTTTTTTCTTGAATTGAATCAATCTATTTATCCACATATTGTAGGTTTACAAAAGTCTTTTGACATGAGCGTAGTTCTGTCTACCCAACTTGTTTTGAATTAGATAACCATTCGTCAATGACTTTTGAAAACCATGAATAAGTAATTTAGTTACGAAGGATGAAGCTTCTTCTTTCCAAACATGTCCAGAGATCGGTACATTCTGACTTCTATGCTGGATAAACCACGCTTTATCTCGTTTGCGTTTAAATTTATCTGAAGTATCAGAAAAATTTCTTTTTTCTTTAAAATTGAAGCTTTCAAAGATGGTGTTATGGAAAACCCTGTAGTCACATTTTTCTGTTTCATTCCATTGGCCACCACTTCTATAATCTCTTTTTTGTGCAACAGAAAAGCACCTATATGGGGATCGCTTCTTAAAATTAGACAGTTTTGCACAATACTAATGATAATCCCTCATTTAGATACTCGCCGAGAACAGACGAATAGGCACGAATACGAATATGTAAACGACTTTCACGGGTGTGTTAAGTGCACGCGTAGTAATATGTGTTAAATGCACGCACAGTAATTATATTTAATTTTAATTATTCAATCACAATCTAATAGTAGTATCTAATAGTAGACTATCTCGAAGGATTTCTATTTGCAAATCCAAAACTTCTACTTTGTGGAAGATTTTGGAATAGATTTCCTCGTAGTAAATTTGAATTTGAAGCTGTTTTTCATGGTCATTAGTGAGATTATTAATATGTTTGACCTCCTCTATGATTTCATTAATTTTAACTAGAATTTCCCCTTGTTCTGAGGCAATGAATTTCGATTGTTGGTTCATTTCATTCATGAGAAAGGTGTTTTTCAACATCCCCTTGCTGATGTTAAAGTCGTTTCTTTCGATACTTTCGACAGAGTTTTTTATTTCATCGAAATCATTAGAATCCATTGTCCCGCCTACCCAGTTAGCAAGCCCCCTACGCGTTCTTGTAGTAGAAGTCAGACCCATAACGGAATTCAAGCTGTGAGTTAACCGTCTTGCTTGGAATTCGCCATTTAGTTTTAAACCTCTACATGCGGGAACGGTATTGGTACACAGTTCATTAATGCTACTGGTTAAAATTCGAATATGTTGTACTTGTGAACTAAAATCTCTTAAATCTATAGGCTTAATAAATTTAATCTGCTGGTCTACGAATCGCAGATCCGCTACATGTTTAAAGAAAGCTCCTGGGTTTTTAATTTGGCTGACTACTACATCGCTTCGCCCCTGGCTTCCGAATGTTGTGGACAGGATGAGGAAGAAGATGATGGCCCTGAAAGAAAAGGTTTAACATCACATTTGTTGAACCAACTGTTAAGTCTATTATTAATTTGAACGGCATTCTCGCTTGTTCTCAGAATTTCAAAGGGGCCAAACCATTTTTCTTCAACTGTATCTTCCTGGTCTTCTGGCGGATGAGAACCTTATTTCCTTTGTCAAAGTTTCGTAAGTTTCGGTGTTTGTCCAACCTAGCATCAAATCTTTCCTTTTGCTTCCCTTTTACTTCCCAATTGTATTGTTTTGCCTTTTCTCTCATAGTTTTGAGTGCATCCAATCTTTTATTTAAAATCTGATTTAACCTTCCTTCTTTATCAGACGTATCGATGTTCTCGACCGGGAGAGTCTTTTTTTCCAAAGAGGAGTTCCTCTGCCGACATTCCGGTGCCTTGGCTGATATTTTGGTTAAAGCATAAACTGGCCATACCAAGAACTTCTCTTGCATCTAGATCAGTTTCCTTTGCAACGCATCGTAGATATTGCTTTAAAGTTGAATGAGATCTCTCTACAGATCCATTGTCGTTTTTCTTTACTATAACATCGCCATGTTTATTAAGATTAACATCGTCAATAATTTCAGTATGTTTGTATCCCAGAACGTCTTCAGAAACATCATTTTCGTGAGGGCCTTTGACTTCCTTATAGCCAGTTCTTGACTTGATTAAAGCATTGATTGAGTTATTTCGGCTCAGCTCATCGGCCACTTTATTGTCCTGGCCTGCCATGTACTCTATTTTGTATTGGTATTCATCAAGTTTCAATCGCCATCTCACAAGACGACTTCCAGGATCCTTCACATTAAACAGCCAGGCAAGTGGGCGACGATCAGTACGGATTTTAGATTCCTGCCCGTACAAGTATGGTCTACATTGCTTTACTGCCCAGACTATTGCCAGACATTCCTTTTCTGTCGTTGAATAGTTTATTTCGGCTTTATTAAGCTTTCGGCTCCGGAACATTACAGGCCTTTCAATTCCATTTTCGTCTTCCTGAGATAAAACCGCACCGATACCAAATTTACTTGCATCGGTCGTGAGAATGAACTGTTTTTCGAAGTCAGGATATTTTAATGTAATATTTTCCTTCAAAACTCTCTTCATTTCTTCAAATGCCATTTGGCATTTATCCGTCCATTCAAAGACAGTATCCCTTTTGAGTAGTTTATTAATAGCCCCTGTAATCAGGGAGTTGTTTTTAATGAAACGGCTATAATATCCCGTAAGCCCCAAGAATGACCTAACTTCCTTTTGATTAGTTGGTCTACCGAGTGCATCAATTGCATCTAATTTTCTAGGGTCCATGCTCACCCCTTTCTCAGAAATAACGTGTCCAAGATATAAAACTTCTTTTCTTAAGAACTCGCATTTATCAAGTTGGATTCTCGAATTGTTAATTTTTAAGCGATGTAGCACTTTTCGAAGTTTTTCATTGTGATCTTGTAAAGACGTTCCATAAATAACAATGTCATCAAGATAGACAAAGCATTTAGAACCTTGCAACCCAGCCAATGCGGAGTTCATCATACGTTGGAAGCGTGCAGGAGCGTTCTACAACCCAAAAGGCATTCTGGTATACTCGTAATGCCCATATGGAGTGCTGAGCGCAGTTTTACACTGATCCTCTTTCTTAACTGGGATCTGATGGAAGCCACTTGTCAAATCGATTACCGAGAAATATTTTGCTCGACCTAGCTGGTCTAATATATCCGATATGTTAGGCAGTGGGTAATTATCTGTTATGGTTACTTCATTCACCTTGCGGTAGTCGATAACCATTCGCCATTTCGTGTTTCCACTAGAGTCAGCCTTTTTTTGGTACAATCCACAGCGGAGAGTTCCATCTTTAAGCAACTTATCGATCTGGTATTTGACTTCCTCCTGATGAATCCTTGGGAATCTATATATTTTTGTATGGACAGGTTTTGTACCGGGAACGATATCTATTGAGTGCTCGGCGGCCTTAGTTAGGTTATCCGGGTCTATACCTTTAAAAAGGCATTTGAAGTCTTTCAGTATTTCCCATACAGAATTCTTTTCTTCGTCGTTCATATGTATGTTTCAGGTCTAATTGTATTTCCCTTAATTCTTCTGTTTCAACAGTACACACGGTAATATCGTCAATTGAAAATTTAACGTCACTATCGTTTTGATTTAAAGTTAGCAGTGGGGTTTCGTTCTTTTCATTGACACTAACAATCATCTCGGCTATCGTGAGATGCAAATTCTGCACGCCGGAGACCAACAAATTTTCACCTGGTTTGGCATTCACATGTACAAAGTGTACAGACTCAGCGCGACTCCGTGCAATGTAAGTTTTGCGGGATAGCCTAATTACATCGTCGGAAAGTTTACGTGTATAGGCTTCAAGGTCTAGTAAAGCCCTTTGATCCACTAGAAATGGAGAGCCCAGTATGCCATCGAATCTATCAAAAAGGCGATTCGTGCCGACCTGGAAAGAAACTTCCAATGCTTTGTTCCCATATCGCAACTGGAGTACGGTGGAAACCAGAGTTATTCCGTCGATTGCATTCACACAAGAATACTTGATAGACTTCGATTTGTCCACTTCGCGCTCAAACACATGTTTTGCGGCAATTATATTAATGCTGCTGCCAGTATCTACAAGGAATTTAAGATGTCTTCATTTATATTCAAAGTGGACATATGGACACTCTTCAATATCTAGAAGATTTACCCCAAACTCATCTTGAGAGCCCGAAGACCTCTTAGCCTCCTTTGCAGAAGAATTAGTTTCAGCATGAGTGTTTATTTTGTGATTTTTTTCATCCGAACTCTTTTTGTTTCGGTCGAACTTTTTCTTCCGACAATCACGCTGTATGTGCCCCGTCTTCCCGCAGTAAAAGCACTTTCGTTTACTTTGCATTTTATGTATTTCGGTAATACATTTCGGTTTGTGCAATCCTTCTTTGCAGAAGGTTTAACAAAACCAAGTCGTTGTTCTTCCTCTTGTACAAGTCTGCTTGCTTCTTCGAGAGTTTTGGGTTTTTGAATGATTACATACAAAGTTAGCTCGTCCCGTAATCCCTCTATAAATAATGTTCGAACCTGTTCCTCCAAGAATGCGTTTTCACCGTTTCACCTGTACAACCCCAACAACCGCTGGTGGTATTGCACAACAGTTTCACCACTTGCTTGTTTGAAATTGCAAAGTTCCCTTTGCAACTGAAGCATTGAATGTGACTCTGCATAGACTTGCTTCAACTTTTCTTTCAACTCATCCCAGCTTTCGAACTCCTCGTTCAA
This sequence comes from Odontomyia ornata, assembly GCA_963969285.1. Lineage (NCBI taxonomy): Eukaryota > Metazoa > Arthropoda > Insecta > Diptera > Stratiomyidae > Odontomyia > Odontomyia ornata. The sequence continues at coordinate 151,983,384 of OZ017740.1, read as the reverse complement.
AATTATGGTTTGGGCATTGCCACGCAACTGAGTACATATATACTTAAAAAGAAGAATTTTCAGAGGACCTTCTGCCAAACTTATTGCCTCTCGACAGGCATAAATAAAATTAAAGGCATCTTCACCCTTACCCTCAAAAACTGGGATGAAACTTTTTAAATCACTAAAGCTGACTTTGCAGCTTCCTCGCGCGGGTGAACCTTCCACAGTCATTCCTGGAGGACCAGATTCATTCAAACGAGAACCAGAACCTCCTTCACTTTGGTCTCCTGTACGTGACCTAGCAGGCGTTTGCACAACAATGTATGCCCAATTTAATTAAAAGACGATCACGATCTACACTGTCGAGAATCTCATCCGCGGACAATCTTAGTTTTCGTGAGCCACGTTTCACTCGATACTTAAAATTCATTTAGATAACATTTCGCACTATTCAAAATCTATCACCCTCTTTCCAAATTGCTCACAAAAATTTTTCACTTTGATAAATTTCACCTTCCTTACAAAACTATCACAATTTAAGAAAAAATGCAAAATATATTGAGTAAGGACAAAAATGACTTACGTTCTTCTCCGAATTGAATTTTCCGGTATCCAAAATGTTAGAGATGAGATCTTCCTAGGTTGTAGCTGGTTTGATCGCCCGCTGATATGAATCCTCGCCACTTCATGTTGATCACTCCTTGAATCGTCTGATGACCTTCCTTTGTCGCCGATGGTTTGTTAATTAGATCACAGGTATGGTAATCTGCTGTTGACTCTAGGATGCTCGGCAAGGATGATCATCTGCTGCTTTTGTACACTGGTTGGATCTGCTTGACGGAAATTAAAGCAGAATCGCCACTAACTGCTTTTGAAAATTTCCTGATAAGCCCTCGCTGGATCGTGCCTGCTTCACACAGGTTGAAGCTGGACGACCACCGTTGGCTGCCCTCGCTAAAGGAAGACAGCGTATAGATCCTTTAAGTCTCCCACGATGAAAGTGCTATTGCCACTATTTTTACGATTGTATCGTAGGTTGGTATCCCACCGCTGCCACCAGTAATTTGTTAAGTGTACGCACAGTAATATGTGTTAAATGCACGCACAGTAATTATATTTAATTTGAATTATTCAATTACACTTTATAACACCGTCGATAATTACTTTTTATGGAATTGTTTGCAGCTACATACAAATGAGTTGCATATTTTGAATAATAATTTTTCTGAAAAAATTATTAGAGAAGAAAAATGTTAGAAGAAGGTGGTTTCGACGTGTGCACTAATTCTCTTCAGGCCATCACACTTAGATACACACCGGTGATGGCGACCACCATGCTCAGAGGTGAGGGAATGAATTTTTAATTTTTCTACTTATCCAAACTCAATATGTTTTTGTATCTGCAAGTTATATTCAAGGTAAATTTCTCTTGTAAGTATTTGTATTAGCTAAACTTTTTAATTGGATCATTTCACCCTTTTCCCATCAATTTAATGTAAATCTATACGACAAATTCGCTCTACATTTGAAGCTTTATCTAACGTCGCGCGGATATCGATCACTCTTTCGGATGGCTCCGATAGCTTTTTAAATTACTTTTTATGGAATTGTTTGCAGCTACATACAAATGAGTTGCATATTTTGAATAATAATTTTTCTGAAAAATTATTAGAGAAGAAAAATGTTAGAAGAAGGTGGTTTCGACGTGTGCACTAATTCTCTTCAGGCCATCACACTTAGATACACACCGGTGATGGCGACCACCATGCTCAGAGGTGAGGGAATGAATTTTTAATTTTTCTACTTATGCAAACTCAATATGTTTTTGTATCTGCAAGTTATATTCAAGGTAAATTTCTCTTGTAAGTATTTGTATTAGCTAAACTTTTTAATTGGATCATTTCACCCTTTCCACATCAGTTTAATGTAAATCTATACGACAAATTCGCTCTACATTTGAAGCTTTATCTAACGTCGCGCGGATATCGATCACTCTTTCGGATGGCTCCGATAGCTTTTTAAATTACTTTTTATGGAATTGTTTGCAGCTACATACAAATGAGTTGCATATTTTGAATAATAATTTTTCTGAAAAATTATTAGAGAAGAAAAATGTTAGAAGAAGGTGGTTTCGACGTGTGCACTAATTCTCTTCAGGCCATCACACTTAGATACACACCGGTGATGGCGACCACCATGCTCAGAGGTGAGGGAATGAATTTTTAATTTTTCTACTTATGCAAACTCAATATGTTTTTGTATCTGCAAGTTATATTCAAGGTAAATTTCTCTTGTAAGTATTTGTATTAGCTAAACTTTTTAATTGGATAATTTCACCCTTTTCCCATCAATTTAATGTAAATCTATACGACAAATTCGCTCTACATTTGAAGCTTTATCTAACGTCGCGCGGATATCGATCACTCTTTCGGATGGCTCCGATAGCTTTTTAAATTACTTTTTATGGAATTGTTTGCAGCTACATACAAATGAGTTGCATATTTTGAATAATAATTTTTCTGAAAAATTATTAGAGAAGAAAAATGTTAGAAGAAGGTGGTTTCGACGTGTGCACTAATTCTCTTCAGGCCATCACACTTAGATACACACCGGTGATGGCGACCACCATGCTCAGAGGTGAGGGAATGAATTTTTAATTTTTATACTTATGCAAACTCAATATGTTTTTGTATCTGCAAGTTATATTCAAGGTAAATTTCTCTTGTAAGTATTTGTATTAGCTAAACTTTTTAATTGGATCATTTCACCCTTTTCACATCAATTTAATGTAAATCTATACGACAAATTCGCTCTACATTTGAAGCTTTATCTAACGTCGCGCGGATATCGATCACTCTTTCGGATGGCTCCGATAGCTTTTTAAATTACTTTTTATGGAATTGTTTGCAGCTACATACAAATGAGTTGCATATTTTGAATAATAATTTTTCTGAAAAATTATTAGAGAAGAAAAATGTTAGAAGAAGGAAATTGATGTGAAAAGGGTGAAATGATCCAATTAAAAAGTTAAGCTAATACAAATACTTACAAGAGAAATTTACCTTGAATATAACTTGCAGATACAAAAACATATTGAGTTTGCATAAGTAGAAAAATTAAAAATTCATTCCCTCACCTCTGAGCATGGTGGTCGCCATCACCGGTGTGTATCTAAGTGTGATGGCCTGAAGAGAATTAGTGCACACGTCGAAACCACCTTCTTCTAACATTTTTCTTCTCTAATAATTTTTCAGAAAAATTATTATTCAAAATATGCAACTCATTTGTATGTAGCTGCAAACAATTCCATAAAAAGTAATTTAAAAAGCTATCGGAGCCATCCGAAAGAGTGATCGATATTCGCGCGACGTTAGATAAAGCTTCAAATGTAGAGCGAATTTGTCGTATAGATTTACATTAAATTGATGTGAAAAGGGTGAAATGATCCAATTAAAAAGTTTAGCTAATACAAATACTTACAAGAGAAATTTACCTTGAATATAACTTGCAGATACAAAAACATATTGAGTTTGCATAAGTAGAAAAATTAAAAATTCATTCCCTCACCTCTGAGCATGGTGGTCGCCATCACCGGTGTGTATCTAAGTGTGATGGCCTGAAGAGAATTAGTGCACACGTCGAAACCACCTTCTTCTAACATTTTTCTTCTCTAATAATTTTTCAGAAAAATTATTATTCAAAATATGCAACTCATTTGTATGTAGCTGCAAACAATTCCATAAAAAGTAATTTAAAAAGCTATCGGAGCCATCCGAAAGAGTGATCGATATCCGCGCGACGTTAGATAAAGCTTCAAATGTAGAGCGAATTTGTCGTATAGATTTACATTAAATTGATGTGGAAAGGGTGAAATGATCCAATTAAAAAGTTTAGCTAATACAAATACTTACAAGAGAAATTTACCTTGAATATAACTTGCAGGTACAAAAACATATTGAGTTTGCATAAGTAGAAAAATTAAAAATTCATTCCCTCACCTCTGAGCATGGTGGTCGCCATCACCGGTGTGTATCTAAGTGTGATGGCCTGAAGAGAATTAGTGCACACGTCGAAACCACCTTCTTCTAACATTTTTCTTCTCTAATAATTTTTCAGAAAAATTATTATTCAAAATATGCAACTCATTTGTATGTAGCTGCAAACAATTCCATAAAAAGTAATTTAAAAAGCTATCGGAGCCATCCGAAAGAGTGATCGATATCCGCGCGACGTTAGATAAAGCTTCAAATGTAGAGCGAATTTGTCGTATAGATTTACATTAAATTGATGGGAAAAGGGTGAAATGATCCAATTAAAAAGTTTAGCTAATACAAATACTTACAAGAGAAATTTACCTTGAATATAACTTGCAGATACAAAAACATATTGAGTTTGCATAAGTAGAAAAATTAAAAATTCATTCCCTCACCTCTGAGCATGGTGGTCGCCATCACCGGTGTGTATCTAAGTGTGATGGCCTGAAGAGAATTAGTGCACACGTCGAAACCACCTTCTTCTAACATTTTTCTTCTCTAATAATTTTTCAGAAAAATTATTATTCAAAATATGCAACTCATTTGTATGTAGCTGCAAACAATTCCATAAAAAGTAATTTAAAAAGCTATCGGAGCCATCCGAAAGAGTGATCGATATCCGCGCGACGTTAGATAAAGCTTCAAATGTAGAGCGAATTTGTCGTATAGATTTACATTAAATTGATGTGAAAAGGGTGAAATGATCCAATTAAAAAGTTTAGCTAACCGTCGATAACTTGAATCTAAAGAGCTATCGTCCGATTTAAACAACACCGTGGACACTTTGATGACTTTATTTAAAATGTATGCAGAGCTCATACAATCTGTTATAATCAGCGTACAAAAGAGAGTTTATGCTTATGCACTAAGCTTATTTATATGACAAGAATCGCTTATGTTGACAAAATTAACTTTCGATACGAGTTCCAAAGAATGTTTGTAATACGATAGCATTTCATAGCGTAAACATTTTAGCGCTAGATTTTTCCGCGACATAAGCGATTTTTGTCGTTCATTACAATAAAAGCAAGATATGAAATTTTATACATTTATCATGATGAAATTTTTTTTCATACATATGCAAATTTTTCAACATTTTCTGTTGGCATGCGCCTAACAGGTGTATTCGGTATTCGACGCGAATGCTCGTCTGTTCGCCGTTCGGTGGCGGTTTTTGTCGTGAATCAAAGGATTATACGTCAATATTCGTTAGCAGTGCTTACATACATATCATTGTTCATTTGACTAGTGATCATTGTCGCGAGTGGTTGTTGACTGTAGAATAGATTTTTTCGCGATGTAGCGAGTTATACGACAACGAATTCTAATCACCAACATATATCTTCAACATTCCAAAAAATAAAACACCTTTCTATTCAAAATAAAAACATTCATTTTATTATTATTTAACTTTTACTTTTGCAAATTACAATTTTTTATATTTTTGATCCGGACCGTTTCGAGTCTAATTCCCAAATGAATTATCTAAAGATAATCTAAGCCCTTTTTGGTTATTCTATACATTTTTCTGAATTGGATTAATAATTATTTCATTTCTTAATCTGCTCTCGTGCAGATTTTTGTTTATCTGAATATGGACATTTATTTACGTTATGGTTTTCGGAATGACAGAGATTGCAAAAGTACGAACTCTCATACTTGATTTTAGGGTTATTTATTTCAAAGAATTGCTATCTAATTAAAAAGTATGATGATGAAATTAATCGATTCGTTTCCTGTTTATCACGGATGCAATATTTGTAATTTGGATTTTTAAAATAATGTATTGATTTCCTCTTGCTTATGCGCAATGTCTCCAGATATGACTCCTCCCTCCTAAAGATGCGCGTCCTCGTGCAATGTATTTATATTTACTTTAATATTTGAGTTATGTCTGAAAAATTTGTAAAAGATGATTACAACAACGGCAATTACAATTGAAATTATCATTAAATCGGTAATTAAACTTTTCCACGAAGCTGTCTTATGATCCAATTCTAATAATTTTATTTAATTTAAACTTTGAATATTCTGGGCATGAATCTCTTCTAATGTAAAATTTTCCTTTTCTTTATATCTTATATTTTTAATTATATTTGGTAAAATTACATTACTATATACAACATTATTTTTATTGATGAAGGTTATATTTTCTATGGTTACCTTACAATTCGCGAATTTAATGATATTATGATTTTTAATTATGATTTGTTGATCATTGCAATTCTGATGTATTCGGATGGTGTTCAAATTTTTAGTTATAATTATATTTTTTTTGTTATTCGGTTGATGCTCGGATGATTATTTTTTCTCATTGTAAAATATTGAGGATTGGCTAGGATTTTACTTATGCAAATGTCATTTACATACTTCAATTTGTTCGCCTCATTTATCTTTTCGTTATATAAAAGTACCTTGTCATTTGTACATAGAATACTCTTCGATTTCTTTTACTAATTCTAATATAGTTTGTAAGTTTCTTTTATCAGCTGGTATGTTTCTAGCTCAAATAATTGTATTTGCATGGTATTCGTTTCCAGTTTTAAGGAATTTGCTTTTGAAATTACATTCTCTTGATGTTTGTTGATTTTTTGTTTTATCATATTTTGAATAGTTTCATCAATTTATTGATTAATCTTTATTTGTTTTTCGTTGTTGTCTATGAAAGATTTCATATTCAGTTCTAATTTTTCAAAATTCCTTTCAATCTAGTTTCTATCATCATCATCCATAACTCCGCCAAACCATTTCAAAAAGGATCCGTAGGGGCTAAATATTGTACTTTTGCTTCTATGGGGCTCAACGGTAAACAACTTAGTCTTTATCTTCTCTATTGCCATACCAATACTAGGAAATTTAGAAATTATATCTATCGATGTAGTATTTTCTACACTGTTTAACATTTTTTGCAGGTCAATTATATGAATGACCTTAGAAAAGTTTTGGATAATCTGCACTTGACTGTCTCTGATGAGAGTGTATCCGTTTCCTTGATGTATTTCGGTTATTTCAAGATTTTGGCCATTTGAAGAAATTAATGAGGCCAAGAGAATGATTAAAACAATAATTCTTGCAAATAAGAGAGTAATTTGTCATAGATTTTTCACGGGTGGATAGTTAGTATTATTTAGTTATTATTATTATTTATTACAAAAAAAAATTTTGTTTTTTCCTTTTCTTTTTTTTTTTGTTATGTCCGACTTACTACTGTTCATGAATGAAGAGTACACACTATCTATTAATTTGGATAATTTTCACCAACTTCTGACATCTCTTAGTCAAGATGAAGTTTGGCTCGGACGTGAGGTCTCCTGTTGTTGAAACTTTTTCTGTTTCGTAAAAGCTTCTTTATTCTTTATATTTGGATTTCGTCTAGTAATAAAGGGTCGGTCGTGCTTTTTGTGTTTAAATTTATTTGCAATGTATTTTGGATTTATTTCTTTGTATATGTAGAGAGATATACTCGTAAACTGCAACTAGAAGGGGTTCTAGGTGTATGGTTTTTCAAGACGTATTGAAAGTATTTATCGTTTATTTCTTTAACGCCTTTTTCCAAAATATTTTTCTCTTTTAGTTTTGTTTTCTCTCATCTCTTTTACAACTATTTGGTATTTAAATACATTTAGTGGAGCCTCAAAAATGGGGATATACTCCAGATCATCTTTATTTGCCCTGTGACATGTTATTGTAGAATCATTATCTTCATTAAGGTCATTTGTGTTAATTAATACATTATTATTCAATGGAGGACGGGATAAAGCATCGGCTACATAATTCTATTTACCCAGTATGTACTCGATATCGTCATTAGACTCCTCCAATTTAAGTTTCCATCTTTGGAGTTTGAGATTAGGCTCTTTCAAATTCGCCAGCCAAGTCAAAGGTTTATGGTCGGTTTTAATGGTGAACTTTCTGCCATACAGATAACGCCTAAAGTACTTAGTTGCCCATACAATGGCAAGTAAGTCCTTTTCAATTACAGAATATCTAGTTTCATGATCGTTGAGAGTACGTAAAGCATAGAAAAGTGGATGGTTTTCTTGGGAAAGAACTGTCAACGTAAATTTTTTATCGAAATCGGGTTGTTTAAGAATAGGGTCAGAAATTATTAATTGTTTGAGTTTTTGGAAAGAGTCAGCGTAATCAATATCTTCGGGATTAATTTTGCGCATACTTCTTCAGGCGAAGAGTAAGTGATTTAGCTATTTTTGAGAAATCTTTTATAAATTTCCTGTAAAATCCCATCAATCCAAGAAATGACTTTATTTGTTTGGTATTTTTAGACATCGGAAAATCAAGGATAGCTTCAATTTTTGTAGGGTTAGGTTTTAGGCTCTCAGTCGTGACAATATGACCGAGGAATTCTGTTTCTCGTTTTAAAAATTCGCTTATCTATTTGGACCCTTAAATTAGCAGTTCGTTATACCTCCATGATTTTCCTAAGGGAAGAAAGGTGCTCCTCGAATGAAATGCCGAAGATTATAATGTGACGTATAGACGCAGGTTGTTTTGCCAATATATTCATGTAGAATATTATTCATTAATCTCTGAAATGTTGCCACGGCATTTTTCAGCCCAAACGGTATCCTTGTAAACTCATAATGACACCTGTCTGTGGAAAATGCAGTCTTCAGAATGTATCTCTCTTCAATTTCTGTCTGGTGGAACCCCTTGGATAGATCCAAAATCGAGAAATATATGTACCTTCCCAGCTTACCCAAGATACCATCAATATTCAGTATCGGAAATTTATCATCTATGGTAATGTTCATAATTGTTCGTTATTATTTATACTGATAAACTTTTTCTTTCTACAATTAGAAAGATATTTTTAATGAATTAAATACTAATATTTTATTATATAATATCAGACAATACAATATTTTATTTTTCAAAACATTTTTTAATATTTGAGAACGAACTGAATCATATTCATTAATTGACTATCTATATCCAATTCAAAAATTATTTTATTTATCAACTTCAAAAACAATATAGATATCTAGATTTACATTATATGTTTAATATGTCAAAAGTAAAGTATTTTTATGTAAAGTATATTTTATGTATGGAATGAATATTTTTGAGTTATTTTCAATTATATATTATATAACCGCCACAGAACTTCCCCCCTAGTGAAATATTTATATTTCGCAATAAAAGGAAAACTACTTATGTGGGGTTAGTTAACTGTTACTGGTTAATTTTTTAATTTTAATGCAAAATTATTCTTTGAGACTTATTGGAACGATTGCCATTCATAAATATCATGTTATAAATCTTGTTTGATTTTTACTGATGTCAAACGATACTTTTTTGGTCTCTATATTTCCATTATTTTTTATTACTTTTTTCTTAATTACGGAAAAACAAGGTTTTAATCGATCTACCGAAATATAACACGCTTTATTGTTAATCTCAATTGGGAAATATTTTTCTTTTCTTTGCAATATCTTTAAGGGACCTTGGTTTGGTGGTTTAAGCGATAGACGAACCGAATCTACTTTGACTAGAACTTCGGTGCATGTATCTAAACTTTTAATAATTTTTGTGTTATTATTACCATGATTTGCAGCTGGAATAGGTTTGAGAACCGACATAGCAACTTTCAGATCTTCAACAAAATCGTTATCAAATGATGGAATTGAAAAATCACCCGGAATTTTGATATTTTCTCCATAAACTAGCTCTGCTGGAGAAGTATTAAGATCTTCTTTGATTGCCGTTCTCAAACCGAACATCAGAAAAGGTAAACTCTTGGTCCATAAAGGATTATTATGTGTCATAATGGCCGCTTTGAACGTACGATGCCATCTTTCGATCATACCGTTAGCTTGAGGATGATAAGCTGTAGTACGGTTGCGCTTAAAACCTAGAGTCCTTGCTAGTTCGCCAAATAGTTGTGATTCAAATTGTTTACCTTGATCAGTAACTATGGTTTCAGGAACTCCAAACCGTGCAATCCAAACACTGCATAAGGCTTCCGCACAAGATTGAGCTGTTATATGTATTTGTCATGGCCATCTTGAAAATCGGTCAATAATTGTCAAGCAATACGTGAAACCTTGTGAATAAGGAAGTGGTCCGATAATATCCATATGAATTGCTTTGAAGCGTTTGGATACCAATGGAAAAGTCTTAATTTCACTTTTAATATGCCTTGAAATTTGCAACGTTGACAATCTAAACAACTCCGAGTCCAGTTTGCAACATTCTTATTTAATGAAGGCCAAAAATATTTGCTTGCAATAATGCGACGAGTAGTTCGTATTGTACTGTGTGTGTGATTATTGTAATATTAATCAATTACCACAACACATACAATATTTAACAATCACACAACACATACAATATTCAACATTCATACAACATTCAATAATCAAACAAAGTTCTCACGGAATGCATAATCCATTTCAAGTGGTGTAGTTTGTCAATGGTTTATGATCGACACGCGATCGACCGCTCGCCATTCACAAACCCATTACTCGTGCCGTGGGAAACCACCATATGCATGAGTTGCATGTATGCCGAGCGCGATAGTAAATAATGATGATTCAAGTGGGTCAACATTTTGGTTGACAAATCTTTGACCGGCACAATTTGTGAGTAAACTGAATTGGGTTAAATGTATTAAATTTTATGATGAGAAACAATAAAATGTTTTGAAGTAGATATTTATTTAGGTCGTAAGTAAAAGATTTATGGTTAGCAAGTAAGTATAAGTACTGTATGAACTTGTTAAGAAAATACATTCGAATTCTGTACTAAGAATCGACTAGTCACTCCGCAATATTTTCGTTCACGCAATATTATCGTTGTGACTAACACTTTAGTAACCATGGTGTTCGAGAGCGAAAGCTCTCGCCATCTTTTATTTGCGGAATCTCCGCTTGGTTAGGTTTATTAACAATTAGTAATTAGTTACACATCTAAGACTTTAGATTATTTTAGATGATGTGTTTCACCAGTTAGAGGCGATCACAGCCCAAAATCAAAACTTATTATAGTATTCCAGGATGTGCTAAATTGTGAACAGTTTTGAAAACTTGTTCACGAAATTTTTCTGGAATGTAAGGCCTGACAGTTTTATCGGAAATTTCACAAAAAAACTTCAATATCTGAATTTGGCAAATTAATTTGACTAAACTTAAATTTCGAATTTGTTCTCAAGTTTGTCAAATATTCATCTACAAATTGTGCTTCTGAAATAGCTTTGCAATCTATTGTACTAGGAATTTCTATTTGAGAAATCCTAGAAAGAGAATGATCAAATACATTCTCTTTGCCAGAAATATGTCGAAAGCCTGTAGTAAACTTACTAATAAATGTTAGTTGACGGAGTTGCCTTGGAGAAGCTTTAGCTGGGTTTTGCCGAAATGAATATATAGATGGCTTGTGATCTGTGAACAGCGTGAAAGAACGACCTTCAATGTAAAATCTAAAATATTTTACTGCTTGATAAGCCGCTAATAATTCAGTGTCATAAGTACTATAATTTCTTTGAGCTTGATTGAGTTTCTTAGAGAAGAAACCTAAGGGTTGCCAGTCATCATTTATGCGTTGTTGGAGTGCTGCACCAATGGCAATATCTGAAGCATCGACAAAAATTGCTAATGGAGCATCCATGTTAGGAAAAGCTAATACTGCTGCTTCGAATAATTGTTGTTTTGAAAAATTAAAAGATTCAATAGCTTCTGGAGTCCAGTTAATTTTTCTTTTGTCTAACTTTTTAGCTCCTATTAGATAACTGTTAAGTAATGCATGATGTTGAGCTGCATTGGGCAAGAAACGACGATAAAAATTTATCATGCCTAAAAATCGTCTAAGTTCTAAAATAGTCTCAGGTAATTAGAATTGAAGAATATCTTGACGAATGCCTTCAGACGAAATGAAATGACCAAGAAATTTTATCTCAGTCTGTAAAAATTTACATTTGTTAATGTTAATTATAAGACCATGTTCTTGTAATCTTTCAAAAATAATTTCCAAATGAGCTAAATGCTCAGAAACTGATTTAGATGCAATCAGGATGTCCTCAAAAAATACAAAACAAAAATTTAGATCTTTCAATACAGAATTAATAAATCCAAAGGTCATTCGGGTAAACTCAAAGAGTCCAAACGGTGTGCATATAGCTATTTTTGGAATATCTTCGGGTTCGACTGGGATTTGATGGTATGCCTTGGTAAGATCTAAAGTTAAAAATGTTTTGCAATCGGTCAGAAAATGGGTAATATCCTGAATATTAGGAATCGGATAACGATCTGGAACGGTTATGGCATTTAAACGTCTGTAGTCTCCACAAGGACGCCATTCACCATTACTTTTTTTTACCATGTGTAATGGTGAGGACCATTTGCTGTCTGAAGGACGGCAGATGCCTTGTTCCAGAAGAAAATTAAATTCTTTTTTAGCTGACTCCAATCTGTCCGGAGCTAAACGTCTAGGTTTGGACTTGATTGGAGATCCAGAAGTAACAATTTTATGTTTAATATTATGTACTGGAACTTTAGTGAAATCAAATTCTAAGGTAATCGACTTGAATTTAATTAATAATTCTTTAACATTAGGATCAACATCCGATTGAACGTGAATTGATAAATTTGAATAATCTTCCTTAGAAATAGAAGCTATTGATTTAAGATTGGTAACTGGGTCAATTAAAGCTTTATTAGCTACGTCTACTAAAAGACCGAAATGACCAAGGAAATCTGCTCCTAGCCATGAAAAATCTCTTCTTAGTCCCAAATTTAATGTTAATAACTTTCTGCCATATGTATCAATAGAAGATCCATTAGCAGCAGAACGTTTAAATCCCGATGGAATTAATTTTAAATTATTTGATTTCGGAATCACGGGAATTTCCGCACCTGTATCGATTAAAAAATTCTTCTTTGAAGAATGATCGAGAATTAAAAGGCGGCTAGAAGAAATACTGCTTAAGTTTGCCGCCGGAGACTTAAGAGGATTTAGTTTTTTGAATTATTGAAAGTCTCCTTAGAATTTTTGTTAATAAATTTGCATGGCTCAATGTGCATTGACACCAAATTTAGCATGATACCAATAAAATTCTCTATATTTTGAGCGTCTGTTGGATGAACTACGCGAGCGGAAACCTTTAAACTGGCCATCATTCCTTCTTGGACTTCTAAATCTTAATGATTCTCCAACAGCCTTAGTAAGTTCTGCAATTCGACTTCTTACCTCTGTAATTTGTTGTTGAACGTTATGTTCTGATTTGGAGGAATTTGCAAACGAAAATACTGATGGTCTATTTCAAACTTCAAAAATTTTATCAGCACTTGATGCCAGATCATTCAAAGAGCTGGACCGATTACATGCTAATATTGCTTGCATGTTTTCCGGTAGTCTTTGAAGCCATAATGATCTTAAAAGATCATCTCCAACTTTATCCCCCCCAAGTTGTTTCTCTTATTAAATAAGGGTTAAACACAGTGGAGTTAATTCTAATCAAGTACTTTATTGAATATAAAATAATAAGTTTACACAGTGAGTAGTGAACGCGTCAAGGTACAAGATGAATCTGACTCAGCCTAGAGCTAAGTGCGCGCGGCACGCTTATCTAGTGCGACATCTATGAGCAAGATCTTAAACTACTATTAGTAATTTCTATATTTATAACACTCCCACTTAGAAATTACAATCTATACATGTGAAACATACATTACAAATCTCGTGCAATACAATTTTTTTTTGTTAATTCTGATTCAAAAAACAAACATAATTTATTATTACTTTATTTATTAGTATTACAAATGCCAATTAATTTTCTCAAACGATAAAATGATTGTATTCTTAATGCTTTCGTCAAGATATCAGCTTGCTGATACTCAGTATTAATATGTTCTAACAACAATGCTTTAGAATTATAAAGTGAACTTACAAATTTATATTTTGTATCAATATGTCTATTTTTATAATGATATCGCTGATCTTTAAGTATCTGAATGGTACTTTGGTTATCAATGTACAATACAGGTATTTTTACATTTATACTATTTGTTATATCTCGAACCATTTGTAGAATCCAAATAATCTCTTGAGCAGCGCAGCAAGCAGCATAGAGTTCCGATTCAGTGGTTGAAAGAGCAATCGTGCTTTGTTTTCGCGATCCACACGAAATTGTACTATTACCTAATTTTACGATAAAACCCGATACAGATTTTCGCGAAACAAAATCACTTGCGTAGTCGGCGTCACTGTAAGCCGTGATACTCGAAAAATTATTTTTGCTCGAATACACCAAACCGAAATTAACTGTCTCTTTAACGTATTTTACAATTCTTTTTAAAGCGATCCAATGAGTTTTAGATGGTGTTTCTGAAAATCGACTAAGTACTCCCACTGGATATGCTAAATCAGGCCGCGTTACGGTGACTAAAAACATCAAACTACCAATAAGTTGTTTAAAGGGTACATTAGTCGCATAATCCTCCAAGTTTTTATAGCACAATGAAATGTAATTTGGATCAGCTGGAGTCTTACTTGTTTTAGCATCTTGCAAATTAAATCGATCAATAATTTTTTGAGCATACATACTTTGATGTAACAAAATTGATCCATTATTCAAATATTTTATTTCAATTCCTAAAAACAGCTGTAAACTATTTGTAGTTATTTCAAAATTACTTTCAAGATAAGAAAGAAGTTCATTAACTCGACGTTCGTTTTAAGATGCAACAAGCCCGTCATCTACGTATATAATTAACATCAGCTTTTCGTCCGCAGTATCATGGCTTACAAAGACGCATGGATCAGAGTCCATCGGATGCAAATTAAAACGTTTTAAACATGATACGAACTTAGAGTTCCAGCATCTCGCGGATTGCTTTTGACCGTAAATACTTTTCTTTAAAACGCAAACCCGATCTGTTCCGTCTTCAAAACCTTCCGGCTGGCGCATGTATATAGTTTCAGACAAATCGCCGTTTAAAAACGCGGACTTCACGTCAAACTGTTTACAAAACATTTGCTCCGAAACCATTATCGCGAGAAAAGCACGTATAGAAGTGTATCTAGCTACCGGGCTGTATATGTTGGTATAATCGATGTATTTTCTTTGAAGGCAACCACAAGATACGTGTCTCGCCCTAAACTTTTGTTTACCTCCATCGAGATTAGGTTTTATTTTATATACCCAGCGGTTCGAGAGAATTTTAGCATTTAACGGCGCGTTTTCTAATTCCCACGTACCGTTTTTAACTAAAGCTTGATATTCGTCTCTCATTGCCGCTTGCCACTGTCGAGAGTTCTCAGAATTTATTGCTTCTTCATAACAACTTGGTTCATCATTATAAGCATGAGCATTTAAAGCAACAAATAAATTGTCTATATCAATATGATCTTCGTCATCAAACATGAAATAATTTACAATATCACCACGATCAGGTGGCTGAATATTTGCTCGATTTCTCAAGTTATAGCGAGGACGCTCAGGTACCACAATAGGATTGTTATTATTTTGATTTGGTTCATGAATTTTCCCCTCATTTTCAACAATACCATCACGAGCAACTTCATTCAAATCATCATTTTGGTCATTTTCGACATTTATATCAACGTTAGGCTCATTCAAATTTTGATTATTATTATTCTCAACATTGTTTTGATTTTCAACGATTTCGCGTACCTCGTTCACATCAGCTCTTGGTTCAACATTTTTCGGACACTCAAATATACAAAAATCGTAATCGCTAATATTTTCAATTACAATATCTTTTGAAGCATTTTCATTTTTGAACAAAATGAAACGTTTGAATTTTATTATCATTCATTAACACACGATAGCCTTTTACGTTGACATCATACCCAACAAATATTCCAATTTTTGATTTTGGATCAAATTTATGCCTTTTCACCTTGGGTATATGAGTGTACACCTCGGTACCAAAGATTTTAAAGGAATTAAAATCACTCTTTTGACCATGCCATATTTCAAACGGTGTTTTACCATCAACACGAGTTTTTGTACTACGATTCAATACAAAACAAGCAGAATTTACAGCCTCGCCCCACAAATTTTTATTCAGGCCCTTTGAAAGCAACATTGTATGCCCCGCTTCTACAAGAGTACGGTTTTCGCGTTCAGCGCTTCCGTTCTGCTCTGGCGTGTATGTGACCGTACATTGATGTTTTATCCCGTTCTCAAACAAAAGTTTTGAAAGTTCTTTATTGGTATATTCCAATCCGTTATCAGTACGAAGTACATTAATCTGGTTACTAGTTTTACTTCTGTTTTACTAAATATGAAGTATAAGGTCACGTATTTCAAGAAATCGTCTTTAAAAAGCAAAAAATACCTCGAATTGCCAAGTGAATAGACTTCCATAGGACCGCAAAGATCGCTGTGAATAATTTCTCCGACTTTTG
The DNA here is from genome assembly GCA_963969285.1 of Odontomyia ornata. Lineage (NCBI taxonomy): Eukaryota > Metazoa > Arthropoda > Insecta > Diptera > Stratiomyidae > Odontomyia > Odontomyia ornata. The sequence continues at coordinate 151,966,978 of OZ017740.1, read as the reverse complement.
TCGTTTTATGGTCACTTATCGGGAAAGGAATTCTATGCATCTTTCCCAGCGCACAGGCATCGCAAAACGGAGTCACTGCTTTGATCACAATGTTATTTTTATGAAGAAAGTTCCTAACGTGTTCAAAATTTTGATGTGCAAAACGCTCGTGCCATATTTGCAATTGAGATTTAACAGAATTATTTTCAGCTATCAAAGAAATTTCAACATTTTTATTATTGTTATTCACTTCATTTTTATCAATCAACTTAAATTTATTACTTGCGAAAATTTCCATTAAAAATAAGCTACTATTTACCGGTTTTTTACCAATTACTAAAACGTCATAATTTTTAATAAATTTGCAAATATTTTATTAGACTCAAATCTCATGCCTTTCATAAGAGCAGCGCTCATTGAAAAAAGTTTAAACTTTAAATTCGGCACATAAAGCATATCAGACAAATATTTACTTGTCCAAACTTTTTCGTTGAAAGCGTAAACATCAACATTACCTATACCAACAGCGTGCACGATGTGTCCGTCTCCAAGATGAAAAGGAATTTCCTCGATTTGCCGAAACGTAGAAAAATATTCTCGTTCCTTGGACATGTGTTGTGACGCTCCCGAGTCGAAAATCCAAGAAGACAACTGACTGGTATCAACCTTCGTAGATATGAATATTTCGCCGACCAAAGCTGCATTCGAAGAATTCTGCTTACTGGAGACTGAAGAATTCGGCTTATCAGCATTGGACTGTTGCGCGTTCTTGTGACGCTCATTACCAGGAAGGTTCCAACAGTTCTTACGTATATGCCCAACTTTTCCACAGAGCCAACATTTTGGTTTTTGTTTACCACGATTCTTCTCTCCATTTGGATGATTATTCTTATTTTTCACAAAATTCTTTGAATTATTTGCGATCAAAGCACCAGAATGTTCGATTTCACTTTGCAAAGCACGAGTTTCTCCAATTTGCAAACGTGCCGAAAGATTTTCCAGAATTCTTTCTGCAACTGGCGTAGAATCCCAGGCAGACACAAAATGACTATATTGCGGAGGCAAAGTCAACAGGATTTTTGTTTTTACCATGTTATCCGACATTGACTCAAATCCAGGACTTTCGAAATGTACGTGGAGATATTGTCAGAAGGTTCCTTTTTCATGCTAAACCAATATTGTTGCAGAACGTGTACACTAGCCTCCGACCTGTTCTCGTAAATAGAGTGCAGTTTATCCCACATAGTCTTTGCAGTTTCACACGTCATTATATGCGTCATGGGCTGCCTCTCCATGGATGTCACGATAAACTTTTGTGCAGTGCTATCTTTCTGGATAAAGATTTTCAGCTCTCTTTCATAGTCACTTTTTGCAGTCACGTATGCTGCTTTTGCTTCGTTCGTTGCATCTTCTGCTGGAGCAACAGGCGATGTTGGCTTTGACAGTACACCATTAACAGCATCGAACACTTCATGTGATAATAAAATCACGTGAATTTGAAATCGCCAAACACTCCAATTTTCAGCACCTTTTAGTTTTGCTACTTTTACCGCGTCACTGTCCGACATTATGTCAACTTCACTATTTCTTATTACTCGTAAACTTTAAACAACAATAAGCACTACTACTCAGTGGCCTGGGCCCATAACCTCTTATTAAATAAGGGTTAAACACAGTGGAGTTAATTCTAATCAAGTACTTTATTGAATATAAAATAATAAGTTTACACAGTGAGTAGTGAACGCGTCAAGGTACAAGATGAATCTGACTCAGCCCAGAGCTAAGTGCGCGCGGCACGCTTATCCAGTGCGACATCTATGAGCAAGGACTTAAACTACTATTAGTAATTTCTATATTTATAACAGTATCATTGCATTCTGACCATGAGCACAGAAGAAGGAAGTTGGAGGATAACTAATGAAGATGTAAGTACTGACATAGTTTATTTATTTTACAATATTTTATCTAGATAATTGTAACGCTTTTAGAAAAAAAGGAAACCGACTTCACATGCCCTAAAAAAGATGAAATAAATTTCATGGAATCGGTTTCAAACCAATTTATCCAAAATTCCTATATGTTGTGCCGAAACGGAAAAAATTGAATTGGAAGCGATTCCATGAAATTTATTTAATCGTTTAAGGGCATTGTAACGTCGGTTTCCTTTTTTAAAAGCGTTATTATTTAATCCCTTTTACAGACACTATTAAAATTTCTACTATGCTGGTGGAGTAGGTGTACCATATAACCATTAGTTTTAAAATTTCTATGGATTTAATTATTTTCGGTCATATAACTCAATCTTTACTAGCAAATTCTAATATCATATCTACAATATGCCATACACGCCATACAAATATGCCATTAGTTGCAAAAATTCCAGATATTGATCATTCAAACGTCTTTGAGTCTTACCCAATAAAACCTGCAAGTGTACACAACTTACCAAGCAAAATAGAATTTAGTGGGAACGAAGCCCCGAGCAAAAGCTAGGGGAACCTTATGACCGGGAAAAAATAGGCGCAATAGCTAAATGGTGTTTGTGGGGAAAGGTTAACTTTAAAAAAATAAAAAGCTATAGTGTATTGTTGTTCATTTTATTCTCATAGTTTCGTGTGAACTTCAGTTTGTTAAATTTATATCTTAAACACTTCAATATCAATAATAGCTCATAATCAAGCGCTTTCTGTTACACACAAAGTTAGGATATAAATTACGTGTACATGTAGTATGATCAACGAAAAAGTTTAAATGCAATTGCTTATGACAAATTTTGAACGTATTTTGCAAACTCGTCTTTTATTTGCATAACATTTTGAGCTGATCTGTGTGATATTTGTGGAATCGGTATAAGACCAGGGTTCGAAAAAATCCGATATTTATAATAAACTAGTTGACCCGGCGAACTCTGTTCCGCCTTAAAGGCAATAAATAAGCCGATGTTCGAATTTAGTAAGTTAATTTTTTTCTTAGAAATTAATTAATACAAAATACAAATACATTAATCATTTATTATTGTTCACGCACATTTACCAGCAACAACCGCAAATAGAAACATTCATCATTCTTTGGATGAACTGTATACATACGACCAAGAGCATCAATAGAACGCACATCCGGATACCCAGGAACCGCATCGTCTTGCTTCCGTCTTTGAAAATTCTTCGATGAAGCATTCCAAGTATAATAACGTGGCATCTCCGAGTAAAGCAAAGTTCGTGCAAACGGATCGCTTTGGCAGATCGCAAAGAAACTGGTCAATGTAGTTGCTGGAGGTGTTTCAGCACGTTGCATAGCATTCGAAGCCGTGAAATATACTCGTTGACCATTCTCCAGATGCACCGCCAAATGCACAACAGTAGGATGACGTTCGTGAATAGGGAATGCGAATATACGCCAAATCGCTTCACTACAGTTTACGACCAACTTGATAGCGTGAAATTTCATCGTTGGTATATGAGGATTGCAATCCAAAAACCGCCATATCGCTGCCTTTCGTGACATATTTGCAAATATATTTTATGGACTTTACTGAATTGCAATACTCAACGTTGCAATCTGTCTTGAACGTTTTAGAAAAAAGTGGCGAATATGGAACAATCCAACTGTTGTCGACAACGAAATCCATTCTTTTCACTTTTGTTGTGACAGTTCCACCGTTGTCATCTGGTGATCGACGCCGATACAGCGGATAACCATCGTTACCAGTGACGGTCTCCGCCGTAAATTTCCGTGGATATCGTTTAAAGCACTTTCCATCGACCATGCAAGGTGGTTGGGGATTGATGGCGCCACACGGTCCATGAATCATATTTGTAATAACAACATCATGTAGGACTGGATCGGCTTCATGATCAGGAATCTCGGCACATATAATATCATCTATTTGGTCAGGTTGAATTCTTTCCGTTAACCAAATAAGAATATGTGCGTGCGGCAGGACTCGCTTTCGCCATTCGATTGAATACATCCAGCATCGAGTATCTCCAAAGACGCGTTATTTAACAATGAAGTTCATCAGGGACCGATTTTTTTGCCTGAATATACGTGCTGTGATGTCGTGTCTATCACTTGATGTTTGTCCGGGAAGCAGCAATTGAATAATGTCTATCCATTTTGGATTACAGGTAAAAGTAATAAATAGATCTGGCCGACCCTAATGACGAACATATGTCATTGCATCTTGCGCATATTCATGCATATGACGTGGACTACCAATGTACGTCACCGGCAGAATAGTTAATCGACCAATATTCGCTGCATTTCCTTCAGTACTAACTGCATCACGTAAATGGATGTACTCCTCAGAACGCAGTTTGGCTTGGTTCAACCTAATGAAAGTTAAACGTTCCGTTTCTTATTTGACATACATGTCGACGCAATACTGCTGAAACAATCGTCGAAACCGCAGCAAATAGTTGTCAGCATTTTGACGGATCATCAAACGATATGCGTAATAATTCATTGAGCTAACTTTCTTTGTAGTTTCTTCACCTGACGTTAATTTATTGCATAATTAATTACCGGTTGCCAGTCATTTGTCTAATAAATAAAATAAATTATGATATTGATAATCACCATTCAATGGATTTATCATTTTGATATTAAAATAATATCCATCTTCTCCTTGCCAAAACATCAGCGGGTATTGCAATGCGTCATAGGATCGATGTGTTTCAGATATTTTTTGCAGTTGCCCAGTATCGCGACGTGTAACCACAATATCGCGTGTTTCCAATTGTTCACCAACAATCAGGATGGCAACTTCATCTATTGTTGGAACGTTATATGTGCGTTCATGTATTCCAGATGGTCGTTTATCTGCTTCGATGACAACTTTATAGTCATCATTTGGCATGCGCTGTAAAGCACTCTTAAACAACCTGACAAACGCATGATGTTCATGAAGCAGTTGCTGCAAGTCTTGAAGAATTACTCGCTTCATTCCTGCATTGATCTCTCCACGTCGATCAAGTTGTTCTTCCATGTTGCCCATGAAATGTATTTGTAAAAATTTATGCTGTGCATCTTCGAGTGGTAGTAATGATCCAATTCGATGATGAATCTGTCCTTGTATCTACAAAATAAAAACCAGTCAGTATTAACTGAGTTATATACACTTTTTTCGGTGTGAGAGTAGAGTTCAGAATTAGCAAATATATTATTTCTGTAGATTGGTGAAAATCATGATCAAAAATTCCATTACATACATACATACAACCCAGGCTTATAAAAGCGTATTAATACATACCATAAACGTTGGATTAAATCCTCGCTCTTCGATAATATCTGCCCCAAATGACGTCATTTGGAAACAACCATTATATTTTTGAGTGTTTGCAAGAAAGTGGCGTGATTCTGGTGTTTCGCCACAAAGCAATGAATACAATGGCTCAGGTGGCGGAGTCAACAATGGCAATTTCACTTTACCACTAAGGCAGCATAATCCTGGCGTTTCTCCGGAAAACTTTAATGCACCACAATATTTGCAAACAACGTCCATTTGCCCAATGCAAACGCAAGGATCCAAGCTGTAATCATTGCTGCAATCGTATCGTCTTGGTCGCGGCATGAGTAATTAAACTTCACTTCACTTCAATTCACCTAAATATTTATTTAAAAACTCAAATTTTCAACCATTCATTCATAGACAAATTTACTTAGCTTTTTGAGATAGGCAATGGCTCTATTATAACATCATAATTGTTATTTATTTAATATATATAGTTTTAATATTGTTTTGTTATTCCAAGTCTGATTCTTTTTTGTTATACCACGATTTATAGTGACTGATGTTTTATGTCAAGTCACACGGGAACACTGTCGAACGGAATAAATAGTATCCTATGTCCGTCTCCTGGCTCTAAGCTACCTCCTAACCAATTTTCAGCCATATCGGTAAAGCCGTTCTTGAGTTATAAATAGTGTAACTAACACGACTTTCTTTTATATATATAGATATCAATAAATGTGATATTTGATATACATTCGATATCGGATATATATCACGTTTACGAAAAGTAAGCATTTTCCAGTCAGTAGTTTATTTGAAATTGTGAAAATGGAAAAATAATAAGAATTAGTCTGGATATTTCACTTTTTATTCATAAAGTAACAAAGACCTGAGTAAAAATTTGATTGATCAATTAAAATCAGGGTCAATTGTCAGGCACAAATCTATAAGTGGTACATCATCGTCTGACTTCCACTCAAATTGGCCTCCGGAATCCACGCCCAATATTTCTTGTTACATTTCAATATTCGCATTGGATACCCAAACCCAGTCCACGTTGTACGACGGAACCATACGACAAATTATCCTATGGGAATGGTTGAAATTCTTGAAAATATGGACTAATTTATGGGCTTTCTCGATTCCTAATCGGTCACGTATCTTCGACTACACAAGCCCGAACGTAGAGAATATTTTTTCGAGACCAGCTGTTGATGCTACTGCTGACAGTAATTGTTCACATAGTGTTTGAAATCTTTCTTTGCCATCACATTTGAGCCATCAATTATCGTTTGTTTTCATATTTAGGTCTTCAATCATTCTAAGGGTCTGTTTAAAATCTTCCCCAAAAAGATACATAGGAAGCATTGATTATTGCGTCAGCAATGATGTTACAATAGGCATAAAATCGGGTGGCATTTCACCAAAAACTTTATTTCTTTGATCATTGCTCAAATTTTTGCCCAGAAATCGGTGATCCAACATATTAGCTAAAAAATGAACAGGCTCTAATACCATGTCACGTCGATACCGCAATAAATTCTTGACTTCTAATGTTTCATTTTCTAAATTCTTTTCTAGCCGGTGCCATATTTCTACTGCCACCGATATTGTTGTTCCATTTCTTTAGGCTCTGTCTAAGGCTCTTGCTATTGGATCCAAGCGTGATAAGAGTTGAATTGCATTGTTCGTGATTTGTGCATCATTTACGATTTCGAGTATGTTTTTGTCAACTTCATTTTTATTATTTTGGTATATTTGTACCAATATTCCTCGGTTAGCAAGGTAAGAGCTCATACAGTCTCTCGTAATATTCCATCGAACAGCTATGGGCATAACCAACTTTTTACCACCGGCAGCCTTGTACCAACTTGCGGGCAGATGTTTATTCCTAAAACATTTCATCACCTTAATTATGTTTCCAGAAACGCCTTTGATTTCCACGTCTTGCGCTAGCAGGCTTAGTATATGACGTTAGCTGCATTGTCGGTAACGAAGCTCTTAACAATCACTTTGAAGATTTTGTTGGTATTTTAATTATATCCGTAGCAATTTCTTTTAAATAATCAGCAGTATGAGGATGGCCTGATACATCGATAGTATCAACTAGCATCGATTATCCTTCGGGTGTAGTGAGGCTGCGATAAATTATAGGCTCATTGTGAACGTTAGACCAACCGTCCAAAGACAAAAATACGGCCTTGCCCTCGATTTCATCTTTTTGTTTTTGTAAGGTATCAGCATAACTTTCTTCTAGGTGTCAGCCACCTATTAGACGAGATATGGGAGGCTTATAGCTTGGACGAAGTTTCATGGTCATTTCTTTAAACTTCAAGTGATCAGCGTGCAAAAATGGTGTATTGGTGGCATAGAAAGCCAAATCAATTTTTTCGCTTGGGATTCCGATGTAAGAATTACTTTTTCTAATATGTTGAATAATGGTCCGCCAGTCGACAATGCGCATTTTTTATTGCCACTGATTCGATCGTGGTGTCATTTGATGCTGCGGGGTGGGTATCATGAACAAAATCCGAAGGTGGTACATATGAGCTAGAAGCCCTTGACACTGGACAAACATTCACATGTTTCAATAGCCGCACAGGAATGCCTTGCATCTCTTTCTTGCACTTTTTAAATTGGGCCCATTTACCACTGTTCCCCATCTTTGAAATAATATTAAATTTTACCCTTACAGCATTCGCAGGTTTCAGCATGGCACAAATTGTTTCGAGTACTGTGGAAAAATGAAATGTAGAAAGAAGAACACTTAGGCTCAACGATCGGACAATTTGTAATGTTTTCACACTACCTTCAAACTTATCGTTCGATAGGTTAGTTATCTACTTTAATGAATATTGCCCAGCAGATGAACGCAATGATCACTGCACCACACCAACTAAATAACGATATCAAAATTAAATACAAAAGTAGGATTGTAGCATTAACCTTTTAAACTAGCAAAGCATTTCTTAGGTAGATATTAAATTAACAGTATACTTGAGTTAACAATTGTCAAATGCTAGTCCGCGTGCATGTACAATAAGTAAAACGGGGAGTCGCCGAACTTCTGATGAGATAGCTATTCGGGGCAAAATAATCTAAATTTTATTTTTTCTTTAAGTGTTGCCAAGATGCTAGATAGAAAATATCAATTGATATATATCCGCATAGATATCAAATGATATATATCGTGATATATATCCTCTGATATATATCGGCGAACCCTGTATAAGACCTAATGTTTCTTGTTGCGTTTACCTACAAGATCCTTCTTGAATGATTACATCCCTCGTATAGTATAAAAGGTCCCCTGTGGTGTGTAAATATTTTGAGACGTTTCACTCCGCCGTAAAAAATTATGTAATCGTAAAGAAGTCATTGTTATGACACGAACATTTTCTACATCAATAGCTATAGGTTTTTTTGAATACTTTAAACACCGTTGACAGTATTCCAAATACGTTTTCGACCACAACCCGAGCACTTGATAAATTTTTATTGAATTATGTTTAATTGATTTAGTTCGTTGGTTCCTTGGATATGATTATATTAAAATATAGTCTTATGCAAAGGCTCTGTCGCTTATAAAAACATATGAAACATTTTTGTCTCTACCCGATCGAGGACAATCAGGAGGCAAATTCAAAGACTTGTCTGCTATTTTTTATACAAAATACTGCTTCAAAAGACCCCACCAGCACTTATGCGCCCTTGACTTCCAATATCGGCAAAAATAAACGTAAAGTTACTATCTACTAATTCTAAAAGTACGAAACTAAACGTTTTTTTGTAATTCCAAAAATCTAATCCACTGTTTGCAGGGCATAAAATCACGATTTGCTTGCCATCAAGCGCCCCAATGCAATGCGGAAATGTTTTTAAAAGCCTTTTTTTATTAATGACCATTCATTCGGAGACTGCGGCATCTGAAATAATAAATGAAATTTTCGTTTCAGGTAAATTTAGATGAAAGTGACATAGCTCCTACAACTCCTGTTGATGAGCAATTTTATGTGCCTAATTTCACACAAAAAAAAGCAAAAAAGCGTATGAATTTCTCTCAAATTGAAAACCAAATTGGTGAAACATTTACTGCTCTAAAGAGGGTTTTAGATTCCAATAATAAGGTCGAGGATGATTTTGATCTTTATGGAAGGTTTTTAGCTTATAAGCTTAGACTACATACACGTGGTAACAGGCAAAGATTAATGTTTGAAATAGACGGAATGCTACTTAGAAACCCACCAGAAACATCGTCATATTCATCCACACCTTCACCACAATACCAAACATCGCCGTATACATCTACACCTTCTCCAACATTTCTACCAATGCTTATCTCACAAGGCAATCAGACATCGGACAATACATCAGTGCAAATAACACCAAACCAGGTATGTAGAATTTCATCTGTGCACAAGATTGAAATTTCGTTAGAAACCATAGTTTCGTCGCAGCATCAAAGAATAAGTAATGTGCGTTCTCAAAACGCACAAACTTATGTATGAACCTGCATTATTTTGTGATGACAATGTTCAATCACCACAATAAATATTTGTTTGAGTTATTTATCACATTTAACATTTACTATAAAGAAAACATATCAGTGTTTTACTTACCATTATCTCATCCTTTAAAACTACATTCAATGCCCTACATACTTCGGGTATGATCTGTGATATGAGAGGAGCAGATACTTTAAATAAAAAATGAAGGCTTTTATAGGAATCGCCCATCGCTAAACATCTCAGTGTTGCTGCTAATTCAAATTTGGCTAGTACTGCATCTCTAAATGAGGTATTTTGTTTAGCGATAACAGGCTCAACTTTGCTAAGTAATAATTCAAAATCTGCTAGTGACATTCTAGTTGTTAAATTCTTCTGAAGGTTCACACACCAATTCCGTAATCATATTATATATTACGGGCCTAAAAAGCAGCAAAAATATTGAGAAAAGCGAACCTTAAACTTATAAAAAATAAGAACTTTAACAATCACACGTCTCCTATTTTATCTACTATCCTTTCTTCACACTTTACAAAATAGGAACAAAATTAATTACGTGAAAGTTGAATGTCTTTGTTGGCTCAATTTTTATTTCAATCGGTTTTAATACTATTGTATCTTTAGAGGGAGGTGTGGAATCAGGTAATAACAGATAAAAGAAATAGTTTGATTACCTGTTTTGGCTGCGGTTTACGGCTGTAATCCACCATCTTCGCTGTTGTCTTTCGTTCTGTAGCAGCGATTCGCACTTCCTTCCTGTTGGACATATCAATCTTAACTGAATGTACACGAATATATAAATGGGTCTTTTCGTGGTCGTGGTCTTCCACGAACATTCGCTAAGTTATTCGGCATAAGACTAAATAGAACGAGCAGCAAACATAATCAGGTATGTTTACAAGATGAATGTTTACTTAACAACTGCAAAAGAATGTAAATCAATATAGATATAATGGTAGATTAAATTTTCATGAGTGGCACAAAACAGTACGAATCACAAGAGGATCAAAATACCTAGTATTTTATATGAATCATCGCGACTTTTTCAACGGACCGAGAGTTTAATACGCATTGTTGGGAGATACAAATTATCTAGCGTTGACTACATTAATGACAGTAAATGAAGTAGTAGTAATAGTAGTAGCAGTTGAGCAGTCCTGCATACAAACTGCTGGAGGAACATGCTAGAAGTGGTTTGTTGGTTGTCTTCTCGTCATTTCTGTTAAGATTTGTTTTATTCTAAGATATATTTCACAATAGCCATATAAGCTTCATCTTAATAATATATGTGTTGGTGCGATGAGCACTAAGAGGCGACTAAATACTTGCTTGACAGTTTAGAAGTTAAGACCTGTATACATAAGCTTCCTTAAGGGCCGATTATACAATTTCAAATTTATCACTATTCTTAACACGCCTCCTTAAATTTAAAATTCATTTTCGTATTACAAGAATCAAACAAAAAACATTCAATGATGACACCCTGTTCAAAACAACTTCAGTTCTTCTCTAAAATATTCAAACTTATTTCTACCTAAAGACTTCGTGAATATATCGGCAATGTTTTCTTTAGAATCTATCTTTACTATATCAATGATTCTGTTGAAATAATTTTCATTAGAAAAATGATAATGTACTTCTATATATTTTGACTTCTTTGTAAAATTTCCCAGTGACTCATACCAACTGCACCTAGATTGCCTTCAAAAATAATGATTGGACCTTTTAGTTTTATACCAAAGTCTTTTAACAAGTTTCTTAAACATAAAACTTCACTCACTGACTCGGATAGAGCTATATACTCAGCGCCTATTGGAAATTCAGTTACACTTCTTTGTTTCTTTGATTTCCAGTCAATTACTTTGTCTTACATTCGAATTACATATCTAGTTGTAGATTTTCTATAGATAGGGTCTCCTGCACAATCAACAAAATAGTCTTATACATTATTATATAAATTTCTTACAAAATTCAATTTTAAGTCTTTTGTTAAATATAAGTATTTAAAAATTCTTAATGCATGCTTATAGTGGCTTTGATCGTAATAATTTTGGAATCTACTTAAATAATCCACTCTGTAGCTAATATCTGGCCTTGTTCTGGAGCTTACATATAAGAGCTCTTCTATTAACCTTCTATACGTTAAACCTTTACATCAATTATCAGCTAAATTACATTTCAAATTTTGCTCCATTGTAGTAGCAGTTTTGCAGTTTGTAATTAATATTTTTTAGCTAATGACTCAATGTAATTTAGTTGACTTAATGACATTTTTCCGTTTTTCTGAGCGTAACCATTCCTAAATAAGTTTTAATTTCTTCCATATCCTTGATTTTAAAGCGATTCACCAACAAACCTTTCGTATGATTTAAATTTTCTCGATCTTTGCAGCAAATTAACAGGTCATCAAGGTATATAATTAGGTATATTTTAGCATGCGCTTTCTTCATAGTATATAAGCAGCAGTTATGTTCACTACTTTCTCGTAGCCTAGAATTACATTTCCGTTTAAAAATGCTGATACTACACTGAGAAAAATTTTAGCATAAAACACCATAAATTATATATATTAACAGTTCCATATGCATAGTCGATCTCGTGACAGTAACATATTATGGCGCGATACACTACAATAAAGTCAACCATAAATTATAGGATGTTGTGCTATATAGTGTAGACAATGAACCAATAAAGTCTACATGGTGTTAGACGCTTTCCAGTCCATTAACCAACAAAACATAACAGTAGTAACTAAATTTTATAGCCAAGACTCGGTAAATTATAGGTCTCTACACCATTTTAAAATGCGTAAAATGCTCTACAGTACTGCACTTTAAGTTATGCAATATCTGAGAATACCCGAAACTTATAACCTGATGACCTGAAATATGTATAGGTAATTGCTATATTTTATAGTAAATGCAGCCGTCTAGTGCGGGCCCATTTACCATGTTCATTTGAATATATTGTATATGGCATAGTGCTTTGAACAATAGATGAAACTACCCTTAAATTATTGGTTGGAATACTATAAACTGCAGTGTTAAATGCCATATTTTACAGCACCTATAACCGAATAGTATATGCACTCTTACTATATTCATATTAACAAGAACAGTGCCTCATGGCACCATCGTTTAAGCATACTATTTTGCGTTTTCACTATGGCAACCCTAACGTTACCGTCTTTACCTATGATTAAATCAACGATTCGAGCAAGAGGCCAATCTTTGCGTTTATGTTAAAATATATCAATGTCGGAAGTACCAACCTCCTAGATTTCTTGAAGGAAACACGAAGGAGAAAGTGGCTTAAGATCATCAGTGTCCTCTGATATATATATCAGAGGTCGAGAGTTTACAATAGCTTCTACATCACATAAAACGGTATTTAGCGTCTCGTAAGACAGACTCGTTTTACCGAGGTTTTTGCGTAAAATTGATTTAAAACTCCTATTAGCCGCTCCAACCAGCCGCCCCTCCAGGATGCCGAAGGAGGATTGAAGTGCCATTCTATCTGAGCCACAGAACTATGCTTCGTGATTTTATCCCAACCTAATGCTTCGAAGGAATTGTTTGCACCAGAAAAATTGGTCCCGTTATCTGTGTAGACTATGCTAGGCCTACCTCTCCTATCTATAAATCTGCGTAACCCTTCCAACAAGGTCTCAGTCGATAAGGATGATAATAGTTTTAAATGAACAGCCCGATATACAGCACACGTGAACAAGCAGATCCAACCCTTCCCTCCCCCACGGAAGAAAATAGGGCTGGCCAGATCGATACCGGTCACTTCAAAGACTTTCGGATCTCGGACACGATCTAAAGGAAAAGGTGGAGTTTCACATTGCAAATTTTTCGATTTTTGCTTTTTGCAAATGACACATTTGGCCACAACCTGCTTTGCAACATAACGAAGTCCGATGATCCAAAATTTCTCGCGTATATTATTCATAACTATTTGCGTTCCTATATGGCCTAATTTTTGTGAGTCTCTCTTACTAGCAAAAAGACTATTTCATGCTTCCCATCCATTATAATTAGACACAAAAAATTGATGTCATCGTTTCTATTAAGAACCCTAGTTTTTACAACTTTGAGTCCATCGGGATTTTTCATGACTTTCAATGATGATAATTCATTTGAGTTTTCAAACATTTGCTGCTGTAAAACAAGCAAAAATTTTGTCTCAGCTGTTCGAAGCTCTTTGAAAGTTATTCCTAACTTTAAATCCCTAGGTGTACAAAGCTCATTCTCTGTAATTTTTCTGTGGCATTGCCGACATCCATCGAAAAATCGTTGCATCAAGACTGAAAAACGAATGATTTTTGAGTAGCTCGAGAAAAATTTAGCTGCACTGAAGTTACTATCAGTGTTGATCATTTGTGTCAAAATTGATCGTTTTATCTCAGCTGATATTGTAATGTGACGCCTACGCCCGGGAATCGAAGTGATTCCGATCCCGAACCCTTGCAACCGGCCAGATGGATATGTCCTCGAAGTGTCAGCGGACTTCATCTGTCGTGCGGGTATCGTTGCGCAGAATATATTTTTTTTTCTTCTGTCCAAATATTTAGATCTGTGGACATAAATATTCGAGATATAAAATTAATCCAAACCCCGACACATTTCGAGACATATCCATCTGGAAATGCCCCTCCACCGTGGCCATCGAGAAAACTATGCCACTGGCGACAACTGGAGAGGCACATTGCCGCCATATGGCGTGCCATTCCGCACACAGCTGTTTTGTCCGATGTGACAACCGGGTGATTTTGACAGCCACATGGAGGCGAAGGAGTACAAATGGACGACGAGTGAACAAAGCGTCCTTATGACACTTTGAAGTGTTTTTATTCATTTTCTGAACGAAATTGCTTCGGAAACCATCAATAAATACCTCAGCATAAAGACCAGACCATTCTTCGACGAACATAGCAACTATTGTGATATACGTAATAATTGTGATGCAATTTTTCGTCAATTAAAAGTTGAAGAGTTAACCTCTCTCTCTAGGTTAGTGTTGTGTCTAAAAGAAAAGAACGCGCGTCCCGGCTGTGTATAATGAAAGAAAAAGACCGGAGGAAATAAACAATTGGCTTTTAAAGGCCGCTCTTGATTGTGAATAAAGAGGTAAATTTTTCTTCATTCGAGTTACATCGACGGATGCTTTACCATGTTTGTTTGTAGTTCCTCGCCCCATGAATTGGATGCGCCGAAAAACACCGACTGGCGAAATTCGTTGCGACGAGTGTAACAAGGTATTTACAAAAATTTGCTATTTAACACAACACAATAAAACATTCCATAAGGGCGAGCAACTATTCCGTTGTAATCGATGTGGCAAACGTTTTTCCAACGAAGTCACTTTCGACACGCACTATGCGAAGCACAGTGCAGCACAAAAACCCCATCAATGTCAATTTTGTCCGAACCAATTCCATCATAAAACTGATCTGAGAAGACATATCGATTCGCATACAGGCAGAAAAGCTTACGTGTGCGAAACCTGTTCAAAAGGCTTCACCAGACGCGATCATTTGCGCAAGCGGGGTGATACGCACAAACCAAAACCTCCAAAACCGTTGAAAATTCGAACGGTCAAAGTGGAGAGCTAGGAATTGTTTATTTAAAGTAATTTCAATTGTTGAAAGCTCAGTATTAGTTGACAAAAGACTATACTACCAACAAAAAAAAAAAATGCCGTCTAAAATTGCCAAAAAACGAAGCTAGAATGTTATACTCAGGTCAGTCTTGGAGGAATTTCTGCTTTTCGCAAGTATTGCTTTGACAACCAAAAAAAAAACGAAAATCCATTTAGAGAAAAAGCCATTGTCATAACTTTGTGAAATAAAATATCCTTAAAAACATTTGAATCCTCATAGATTAACTAGCTTTTATTTAAATAATTATATTAAATATACATTGTTGCGATTCAAAAGTTAATTATTTTTTTTGTTAATTAAGTATACAAACTTGTAAAAATTAAAGTAAGTGAATGAAAATCTCTTTAGCTCTTGTTTATAGCATTTTGAGTTTGACAGAATAGTTTTTAACGTTTTTGTTTAGAATTAATGTTAATTCTTATTAGTGTTTATGCGCTGGGAAAAATGACGAATATATCCCTAAATAGTCAATAATGGTTCCACTGAGTATACTTAGAACGGAATGATCAAAAAAATTAGTTACCAACCTCAGGTTTAAATCAATTATAAAATAACATAAAAAGTAGACATATATTTTTCAATTGAACAATCAGGAACTATTAATAAAATTATTGAAAAAGATTCGAAGAAATTATGCTTAACTTGTTTTTTATATTTTTGTTAGTATTTCCTGATTTTCTTTAGTCGTTTAAAATAAGACAAGAACTATTTTGTGACAACTATCAATGCTGAGATTACTTAATTACGACGAATGAATATAGATATTTTTTTATACAATGTATAATTTATCTTATCCTATCCAGAACAATAGTTGAATAATTTACAATCTTAAGAAAATATTTTTAATTACGAAATGAAATTATTTAGATGCCATTTAATATTTTTGAATTAATACGTTACTG
Organism: Odontomyia ornata; assembly: GCA_963969285.1. NCBI lineage: Eukaryota > Metazoa > Arthropoda > Insecta > Diptera > Stratiomyidae > Odontomyia > Odontomyia ornata. The sequence continues at coordinate 151,950,694 of OZ017740.1, read as the reverse complement.
CACTATTTTTAGATTGACTAGTACCTTTCTATTGAATCAAACATGAACATAAAGATGCAAATATTCGACTTGCCATTTTGTCTTGCATGTTTTTAAAGGAAAACAATTTCTGGACTTATTAAACTTTCAAAAATTGCCTTGAATTTCAAATTAGATTATTCTCATTTATTTTAGATATTATTTTCTCAAAAAAATGTGAAAATTTTGTCTGTCATATTATTATTTTGAGATCTTGACTCAACAACATAAAAAAACTTCTTTACTTTTAATTTTTGATTTTGTATCATAGATGAAACAATATGAATTAATTATTATTTACTATTATCATTGTAAACATATTTTGATTTTGGAATGAGACAACAACAAAGCGGAAGAGATTATGAATTAAAAATGAATTGCTAATTTAACTAACGACTTTCCTTTTCAGTGACTCGTTCTTTTTCAGGGGGAACAGAGAGTGTAGGGTAAGTATGCCGTCGCGAGGGTAGGGTTTCGACAAATCCGCTGAAGTCGGTTTCGCGTCGCGCGCGGTACGCGGTGCCTTTGATTGTTTTGTCGTTTATTTAGAGTAGGTTCCGTCGGGTTAATTTAAAGTAGCATACTTTTCGGTACCGCGTCGGAAATTCGGGAACGCGAAACGGAAATTAGATTTTTGTGTTTTAACTGGATGAATGAAGAAATACGGAGTAACGTAAAGTAGGTTTCTTCTCCGTATGGTTTTGTTTGATAACGCGTTTTGAAAACGGGCATGTTCAGGTGGCTGAAAATATTGTAATTGAGCGTAACCCATTCGGAGACCCGCGACCGAAATCCTCTCCGAACTAGCTGGCCGACAAGCAGCCACCGCGTAAATGGGTTACGGTGCACGGATTGGTTGACCTGTTGGTATCATCCGTTGGCACTACTCAGACTTAACGTCTAGAACCGATGAGAGGTCGGTTCCGCGTTCGATCTGAAAAGTAGAAAATCATTACAAATGGCGCCCAACGTGGGGCCAAAAACATCCTAAGGGGGAAAGAACTTCGCGTCTTCTGACGAGTTGGTCCTTTACGGAGGATGTAAGGTACTTTGGTACTCGAGTCCCACTATCAATAGCAGTGGAATTGTGTGATACACACTAGAAGTCGCTTCACGTGAGTTGTAGCTTCCGCTCTCCTTTGTTTGATTTTTTTTTTTCGCGACAGAATCCTTCCGATGTGTTGTCCCAGGTTAACCCCTGTAAGGACCTTCTATTTTCTTGATGGAACTGCCAGTCTGATGGGTTTACCTATCAGCATGGACTCTCAAGAAAATAGAAGGCTACCTTGCCTTTATGTCGCGGAAGGAGTCTAACTATTTCGTATGCGTGTTAGACGAGTGGTATCGGTTCAACGTTCGGTGGCGTATGCTGGAGTTGCGAAGCCCGGAATGCTTCCACGCGTCGGGAATTTTGACCGCGTACTAAAATCGTTACGGTAGCTCTACCACTTGTCTCGTCGAGTCACTTTAACGTAGTTTAGAGACGGTTTTTTGTAATGTATGTGGGGTTAGGGGATATAATTTCGTAAATCGACCGAAAGCACCCTTTCTTCGGCAGATTACCACGCACTCTCTTTTCCCGTTGGAGGAGTCGACCACTGAAAAGGAAAGGTATATCAAATAAATTTTTTTTCCTATATCCTATAAATAGCTCGCCACTAACGGCCACTAATTTAGTGATAAGTTTATAAACCAATAGAATAAGTATATTCTCTATCTTTTTTTTATTTTTTTTATTTTAGCACCACATTTAAACCAGCAAGAACAAACATGGCAACGAAGCGGACCCCAGATAAGCGTTGGACCCGATCTAAAACGGTCCAACCAGCTAACTGCGGGATCTGCTTCGAAGACGTAGTGGAGGGCGTACACAGCGTGCGATTGGATTGTGGACATTTATTCCATCGTGCCTGTGTACAACAGCTCCTCCTCACGTCAGAGCTGTGTCCCTTATGCCGGCGACCCATAGATCGGTCTGCCCTAGACGTCCCCCTCGGAACGCCCCTACCAACGCGTGGAGCAGTGGCGAAAGGAGTTCCAGAGGCTGAACAGTCCCAACCACTTTTAGACCTGCAAGGAGCCGTAGGCGGTGAAGTTCCGGCCGCAAGTGTCGTGTCCGAGGTGACACCCATGCCTTCCGCCCACTCCATTGACACCCTCGTGGCGTTGATGAGGGATATGTCGGAGAGGATTGGCAACCTGGAGGGAAAGCTCCAGAATCTCCCGTTGAGCCAACCACCCAGCCGCGTGAGAACTCCGCTTGGCTGGGAGCCAAATCCCAGTGTGGCGATGCCCCCCTCCCGACAATCCGAGCAATGGGTCCCACCTCCAAGGAACTCGGGAATGGATCCCAGAGCTCCCGAATACAGACCGCGACACAGTACCGGACCTCCGTTGGTACCTCCAGCCTCCGAGGCAGTTCAGTACAACAGGTCAATCGAGGATGTGATTCCCCCCGGGAACGCATTGGCACTTTTTCGAGACCCGACGCCTCGTATCATGGAGAGTTGGCGCCTGAACTTTACCGGGTTCAACGATATGATATCGGTGGACCGGTTCCTTTTCCGGATTCAGGCGTTGGTATCCAGCACCCTGGGAGGTGATTCCTCGGCCTTCCTCCGGCATGCACATCTTTTGTTCAGCGGCGACGCTGCCGACTGGTACTGGAGCTTTAAAGAATCAACGCCACGTCCCACTTGGCACTCTTTCAGTGCAGCCTTCTGCAATCGATTTGAGGATGGCTTCACTGAGAGAGAGCTAAAGGAGCAAATAAAGAAACGGAAACAAGGCGCTCACGAACCGTTCGACCAGTACTACACAAGTATAGTGAGATTGAGCACTCGCTTGCGAAATACCATGCCCGAGGACGAACTGGTAGAAATTATCAGAGAGAATATGCGCTGGGATCTCCAGAACAGCCTTCTGCATTTTCCCATCAACACCATACAGGGATTGCGCCTCCATGCCCGTAGACAAGAACACTTGGATGAGCGGCGTGGTACCTTCCGTCCACAACCTCGCATAACGGGACCAAATCCCCGAAATCATCACACCGCGGAGTTGATGGCAGCGGACCACCTGCTTGCTGATCCAGTACCAATACCGAGGAGCGGAGCACCACCGGAGCTTGAGGACCCAGCATTGATTGATCGACCCTCACTGGAAGCAATTACAAGCCCGACGGTCTGTTGGAACTGCCGACAATCGGGACATCGGTTCTATGCATGTCCAGCGGAGCCGACGCTTTTCTGCTACCGCTGCGGAAAGGCCGACACATACGCCCCTGACTGTGCAAATTGCAAAGGGCGAAAAAACTTGCCACCGAGTGCCGCGACCACCCGTCGGCACTCCTAAACCCCGGACGAACCAATCTTGACCCCATCACTAGCAATGACCAAGCTCCCAACAGGACTCCAACTCTGCTGACTCGCACCGCTAAACACAGTTCTCCCGAAGTTCCACAACCGACGCCGTCCTCCGCCGAGGCCAACGCGCAGGGAAATGATAGCGAGACGAAAGTTCCTTGGCATGTAAAACCTTTTCATGTCAGGCTGCGTAATTACTTGGCTGCTCGCCAGCGCATCTTCCATGAGGAGTTGGCCACAACTGTCCCACCGCGAAGCAAGCGAGCCACGCGTCGGATGCGGAGCTTCTGGAGAAAAGTCAGGCAGTCGAGGAAAGTGTTGAAGGACATATACTTAGACGAATTATTGAGGGATGATGTTCGGCCATATGCGTCAGTACACCTCCTGCAAAAACGAGTATCAGGCTTAGTCGATACGGGAGCCAGTGTGAATTGCATATCTGCCGAGTTTGAAGGGGAGCTACTGGCAAAGCACGCGGACCAAATCCGTCATTTCACCTCCTGGTTAAGCACGGCGGACGGAACTCGTCACTCTGTAGTGGGAAAAATTATGACGGATGTCACCTTTAAAGGAGTAACTAAACCCATGGAATTTTTCATCATACCTCAGTTAACCCAGAATCTTTACCTAGGAGTGGATTTCGTTCGAAAATTTAACTTGGCCCCGGCACTATTTTCCGGTTCGACCCTGGAGTCCGTCACCACCGTTCCTGACCAATCTCAACCCACTAACTTATTACGACATACACTGGATGTACATCAGCAACTGCGTCTTGACTCGGCTATATCGGCTTTTCCATCGCATGAGAAGGAAGGTCTCGGGCGGACTGCCCTGGTGTTCCACACTATAGATGTGGGGATGCTAAACCCATAAAACAGAGACATTTCGCCATATCTCCGGCGAAGGAAAAATCGTTATATGCCGAAGTGGATCGAATGCTAGCATTAGGCGTAATCGAAGAATCACAGAGCGCGTGGGCTTCCCCAGTCACCTTAGTTGTCAAGCCGAACAAGGTCCGGTTATGCTTAGATGCCAGACGCTTGAACGCCGTCACAGTCAAGGACGCATATCCTCTACCATTGATCGAAGGCATTTTGAGTCGATTGCCTAAAGCCCATTTCATCACGAGCTTAGACCTCAAGGACGCCTTTTGGCAAATTCCTTTAGACCCCGGTTCAAAGGAGAAAACAGCCTTCACAGTCCCAGGTCGGCCCCTATACCAATTCGTGACCATGCCATTCGGATTGTGCAATGCCCCCCAAACAATGACGCGCCTTATGGATAAGGTGATACCACCTCATTTGCGGCACCAAGTTTTCGTTTACTTGGACGATCTGTTGCTTATAACCGAGACCTTCGATGAACACCTCGACCTGCTTCAGGAGGTGGCTCTACACATCCGGAGGGCAAGATTAACCATCAACATAAGGAAGAGCCAGTTCGTGATGACGGAGGTGAAGTATTTAGGTCACATAATTGGGCATGGCCATATCAAGACCGATCCGGAAAAGACTCAAGCGATTGACGTTTTTCCACTACCCAAGACCACCAAACAGTTACGCCGATTCTTAGGTTTATGCGGATGGTACCAGCGTTTTGTACGTGACTATGCCACCATTACCACTCCTTTGACCGACATGCTGCGTAAGGGACGTAAATTCGTCTGGGAAGAGCCCAGCTTGCGAGCCTTTGAAGAGCTAAAGAAGAGTCTGACTACAGCCCCCGTACTGCACAGCCCGGACTTTGACAAACCGTTCTCAATCCATTGTGACGCGAGTCAACATGGGGTGGGAGCCGTCTTAGTCCAGGTTGCACAAGACGGCGAGGAGAGACCTATAGCCTTCATTTCTCACAAGCTGAACCCAGCCCAGCGAAATTACACGGTCCCCGAGCAGGAATGTCTAGCCGCGGTGTTGGCAGTGAAACGCTTCCGAGCCTATGTGGAGGGACACACCTTTGAAATCGTTACGGATCACGCTTCTCTGAAATGGCTCATGAGCCAGACTGACCTCAACGGCAGATTGGCCAGGTGGGCACTGAAATTACAGGCATTTGACTTCACAATCCGCCACCGAAAAGGAAGCCAGCATGTAGTCCCCGACACCCTATCCAGAATGTTCGCCCCTGAAGGAGCCGAGTTGGTCCAGGAGGACGACAGCCCCCAATTGATCGATTTGGACCATCCTGCCTTCAAGTCAGCAACCTACACACAATTGATTCACACTATCCAGAATCAACAGCCCCAGCTTCCTGAACTGCGGTTGACGGATGGATTTATTTATAAACGGATGGGACACGCATCCGGAGAACCCATACAAGAAGAAGAACAGTGGAAGTTGTGGGTGCCCGAAGAATTAACCCCTGATCTTATCAGACGGGCTCATGACCACCCATCAAGTGCGCACGGCGGATACGGTCGTACACTTAGGCGGTTGAAAACCTGTTTCTTTTGGCCTAAGATGGCACAACAGATAAAAGCGTACGTAGCCTCTTGTGAACTATGCAAGTGCACTAAAGCGCCCAACACCATTCTTCGGCCACCCATGGGTAAGGTCGAGGTCCCCGAACGCGTGTTCCAGCGCTTGTACATTGATCTTATCGGTCCTTACCCTCGATCTGCTTCTGGTCACACGGGAGCTGTCGTGGTCCTGGACCAGCTCTCTAAATTCCCTATCATAGAACCACTACGTAACATGCACACTGGACCTATAATCAGCTTATTGGAGAACCGAGTCTTTCACATGTTTGGAGTTCCGGAGAAACTTGTCTCCGACAATGGGGTCCAGTTCACCTCCAGCAAGTTCCGAGACCTAATGTCCAAATACGGCATCATCCACCAACGAACTGCCGTCTATTCACCACAAGCCAACGCATCCGAACGACTGAATCGTACGCTCATAGCGGCCATCCGCGCCTATGTCCACCCGAATCAGAAGGACTGGGATCGCAAATTGTCCGCCATCACTAGTGCGCTGCGCTCGTCGTACCACGCCACTACCGGCATTTCGCCGTATTTCGCATTGTTCGGCCAGTACATGATCTGTCATGGGAGCGCTTACCGGCTATTGCGGCAACTGAAATCGCTAGAGGACCCAATCGTGGTTCTGGAACCGCACGAAAAGCTCCAACTTCTGCGAGAGCAACTGCGGGAGAAGATTGAAGAAAGTCGACGGATGGGAGAGGAGCGGTACAACTTGCGATCTCATCCTTCTGGCTTTAAGGCAGGCGACGAAATATATCGTCGAAACTTCCGACAGAGCGATGCCACCCGACATTACAATGCCAAACTAGACCAGAAATTCGTGAAGTGTCGAGTCCTACAAGTACTAAGCCCCACCCGATACCTCATCGCGGACATGACTGGTAAAACCCTGGGAATTTACCACGCAAAAGACCTTAGACGATGAAGTGCAACCATTTCCCACGAAAAACCTTGGCGTATCCCAATCTTTGCCTAGACGAATACCTCCGAATAACACCCGACTCCCTACTATATAGTCACTGTCGAGTCTTCACGAACATGGTTGCAGCCTATCCTTCGAAACCGACCTTCGTCCCGCCACGGCCTTAACCAAGACCTTTTATATAGGAGACGGGATCGTAATTACTTCGATTTGGGGGGGGGGGGGGGAATGTGTAATGTGACGCCTACGCCCGGGAATCGAAGTGATTCCGATCCCGAACCCTTGCAACCGGCCAGATGGATATGTCCTCGAAGTGTCAGCGGACTTCATCTGTCGTTTTCTTCTGTCCAAATATTTAGATCTGTGGACATAAATATTCGAGATATAAAATTAATCCAAACCCCGACACATTTCGAGACATATCCATCTGGAAATGCCCCTCCACCGTGGCCATCGAGAAAACTATGCCACTGGCGACAACTGGAGAGGCACATTGCCGCCATATGGCGTGCCATTCCGCACACAGCTGTTTTGTCCGATGTGACAACCGGGTGATTTTGACAGCCACATGGAGGCGAAGGAGTACAAATGGACGACGAGTGAACAAAGCGTCCTTATGACACTTTGAAGTGTTTTTATTCATTTTCTGAACGAAATTGCTTCGGAAACCATCAATAAATACCTCAGCATAAAGACCAGACCATTCTTCGACGAACATAGCAACTATTGTGATATACGTAATAATTGTGATGCAATTTTTCGTCAATTAAAAGTTGAAGAGTTAACCTCTCTCTCTAGGTTAGTGTTGTGTCTAAAAGAAAAGAACGCGCGTCCCGGCTGTGTATAATGAAAGAAAAAGACCGGAGGTAATAAACAATTGGCTTTTAAAGGCCGCTCTTGATTGTGAATAAAGAGGTAAATTTTTCTTCATTCGAGTTACATCGACGGATGCTTTACCATGTTTGTTTGTAGTTCCTCGCCCCATGAATTGGATGCGCCGAAAAACACCGACTGGCGAAATTCGTTGCGACGAGTGTAACAAGGTATTTACAAAAATTTGCTATTTAACACAACACAATAAAACATTCCATAAGGGCGAGCAACTATTCCGTTGTAATCGATGTGGCAAACGTTTTTCCAACGAAGTCACTTTCGACACGCACTATGCGAAGCACAGTGCAGCACAAAAACCCCATCAATGTCAATTTTGTCCGAACCAATTCCATCATAAAACTGATCTGAGAAGACATATCGATTCGCATACAGGCAGAAAAGCTTACGTGTGCGAAACCTGTTCAAAAGGCTTCACCAGACGCGATCATTTGCGCAAGCGGGGTGATACGCACAAACCAAAACCTCCAAAACCGTTGAAAATTCGAACGGTCAAAGTGGAGAGCTAGGAATTGTTTATTTAAAGTAATTTCAATTGTTGAAAGCTCAGTATTAGTTGACAAAAGACTATACTACCAACAAAAAAAAAAAATGCCGTCTAAAATTGCCAAAAAACGAAGCTAGAATGTTATACTCAGGTCAGTCTTGGAGGAATTTCTGCTTTTCGCAAGTATTGCTTTGACAACCAAAAAAAAAACGAAAATCCATTTAGAGAAAAAGCCATTGTCATAACTTTGTGAAATAAAATATCCTTAAAAACATTTGAATCCTCATAGATTAACTAGCTTTTATTTAAATAATTATATTAAATATACATTGTTGCGATTCAAAAGTTAATTATTTTTTTTGTTAATTAAGTATACAAACTTGTAAAAATTAAAGTAAGTGAATGAAAATCTCTTTAGCTCTTGTTTATAGCATTTTGAGTTTGACAGAATAGTTTTTAACGTTTTTGTTTAGAATTAATGTTAATTCTTATTAGTGTTTATGCGCTGGGAAAAATGACGAATATATCCCTAAATAGTCAATAATGGTTCCACTGAGTATACTTAGAACGGAATGATCAAAAAAATTAGTTACCAACCTCAGGTTTAAATCAATTATAAAATAACATAAAAAGTAGACATATATTTTTCAATTGAACAATCAGGAACTATTAATAAAATTATTGAAAAAGATTCGAAGAAATTATGCTTAACTTGTTTTTTATATTTTTGTTAGTATTTCCTGATTTTCTTTAGTCGTTTAAAATAAGACAAGAACTATTTTGTGACAACTATCAATGCTGAGATTACTTAATTACGACGAATGAATATAGATATTTTTTTATACAATGTATAATTTATCTTATCCTATCCAGAACAATAGTTGAATAATTTACAATCTTAAGAAAATATTTTTAATTACGAAATGAAATTATTTAGATGCCATTTAATATTTTTGAATTAATACGTTACTGCACTATTTTTAGATTGACTAGTACATTTCTATTGAATCAAACATGAACATAAAGATGCAAATATTCGACTTGCCATTTTGTCTTGCATGTTTTTAAAGGAAAACAATTTCTTGACTTATTAAACTTTCAAAAATTGCCTTGAATTTCAAATTAGATTATTCTCATTTATTTTAGATATTATTTTCTCAAAAAAATGTGAAAATTTTGTCTGTCATATTATTATTTTGAGATCTTGACTCAACAACATAAAAAAACTTCTTTACTTTTAATTTTTGATTTTGTATCATAGATGAAACAATATGAATTAATTATTATTTACTATTATCATTGTAAACATATTTTGATTTTGGAATGAGACAACCACAAAGCGGAAGAGATTATGAATTAAAAATGAATTGCTAATTTAACTAACAACTTTCCTTTTCAGTGACTCGTTCTTTTTCAGGGGGAACAGAGAGTGTAGGGTAAGTATGCCGTCGCGAGGGTAGGGTTTCGACAAATCCGCTGAAGTCGGTTTCGCGTCGCGCGCGGTACGCGGTGCCTTTGATTGTTTTGTCGTTTATTTAGAGTAGGTTTCGTCGGGTTAATTTAAAGTAGCATACTTTTCGGTACCGCGTCGGAAATTCGGGAACGCGAAACGGAAATTAGATTTTTGTGTTTTAACTGGATGAATGAAGAAATACGGAGTAACGTAAAGTAGGTTTCTTCTCCGTATGGTTTTGTTTGATAACGCGTTTTGAAAACGGGCATGTTCAGGTGGCTGAAAATATTGTAATTGAGCGTAACCCATTCGGAGACCCGCGACCGAAATCCTCTCCGAGCTAGCTGGCCGACAAGCAGCCACCGCGTAAATGGGTTACGGTGCACGGATTGGTTGACCTGTTGGTACCATCCGTTGGCACTACTCAGACTTAACGTCTAGAACCGATGAGAGGTCGGTTCCGCGTTCGAACTTAAAAAGTTAAAAATCATTACAATATTTTTTCTTTGTCGACCTCACCCTGCTCTGATGGTCAAGTTAATTCAGGCTCATATAACCATTGCGGACCAAGCCACCACCAAGACTCTACTAACTGCTTTGGACTGCAGCCTCGTGAAGGAAGGTCTGCAGGATTCATTTTACCAGGAACATCCATGAATTCTTTTCGCTCAAAGATCTTATTTCTTTAACGCGATTATGTACAAATTTTCCCCACTGCAGATCTCGATTAATCCACGTTGGTACTGTACTCGAATCGGACTAATACGTAATACGATTGATTTTACGCTTTAAGGAGCTTGTAACCAAGCTAGCTAGTCGTGCAGAAATATATGCTACCATTAGTTCCAACCTTGGAATGGTGGCTCCTTTAGGCATTATACGAGATCTTGCACTCAAAAGCTGTATGTTTATCAAACCCCCGCCCTGAACTACATGCGCGAAAACAACTGCTGCATTGGCAATGCCACTTGCATCTGAAAAAGCATGTATTTCAAGTCCTCCCAAGCCTAGTTTACGAGGAATTTCGCTGCTTTTCAAATAGACCAACTCTAACATCCATTGTCTAAAGATTTCATTATTCTTGCGATCAATCGCAGCATCCCAAGCCGTTTTAATTATCCCACAGCTTCCTTAACATCAATTTAGCCACCAAAGTTACTGGGCATGAAAAACCTATGGGATCATAAATACGATTTGCAATCGACAATATAACTTGTTTTGTAATAATTTCTGTGAAATCATGTTCAAGTAAAAGTGAAATTATGTTCAACCCTCAAAACATCAGGGTTTATCGAACAACTATCGCTATCCTTATCCCACAAAATACCAAGAACAAAAGTTCTTCTATTGTCTAAGTCATCACCAGAGTATTCCCAGCCACTTAGATCGATGCCTCCACTGGTCATAATCGACTTAGCCTCACTCATAATTTTTTCATGTTATTCAACGAACTTACACTGGTTACAACGTTATCTACGTAAAAAGCCTCTTCTAGTTTTGCAACAGTTTCCTTCGACCATTTGCAATTGCTGCTTTCTTCTGCTACTCGCAAAGCTTGGTACAATAAAAGAGAAATTATCGCTGCTAAAAGAAAAGGACTGCATATCAAACCAAACACTAGTCGACAGTGTCAAAAAACTACGAGTTTTCCATTCTCGTACCAAAGCAAACGTAGAAAACCTCTGTGTCCCTTATTTATCGATATTTGCAAGAATGCCTTTCTTATGTCGGCAACTACCCCCCATTTCAGACTCGCGAAAAAGATTGAGTATGGAGGGAAAAAGTTCAATACGATAAGGACTCTTTTCTAAGCATTGGTTCAACGACGGAAATCCCTTTTCTTTCACGGAGGCATCAAATACGGGTCGGACCTGCGTTGTTGCATGTGGCTTTATTACCGGACGATGTGGTAGATAGTGATAATGTTTTGAATCATCGTCATAAGGTATTCTTTCGATGATTCCTTCTAATTCCCATTTGCGAAAAACATTATCGTACGAGCTAAATAGATTTTGTTTTTTTCAATTTATCAACGAGCTTTTTTAAACGTGTATTGGGGACACTATAATTGCTCGGTAAATTAGAATGGTCTTCTCAAAAAGGCAATGGCACTTCATAATGCCCCTCAGTGTTAATTTTAGCAGATTCCATTACAAACTCGCTCGCTCGACACTCTTGAAAATGATGACTCTTTTTCTTTATAGGGTCCTCAATCCCGAGTATATCTAAATTCCAAACATCAGTAAGATTGTCCTCTTGTATAAACATATCCATTACTAAAGTTGTCGTATCGGACTTTACATTTTCGTCGACGTATTTTCCCATCACGGTCCAACCTAACAGAGTCTGAAAAGCAATTAACCCATTCTCTAATTCACGTTTGATACCTGCAAATAGTTTTCCGGCCACGTCCGTGCCGATCAAAATGTCTATAACCAAACAAATTTTTGAATCAACGTCCAACAAGAATATACCCTCTTCTCGCAACATTTTACCCATACATCATTCTTAATGTTAGACACAGTGTCACAGATTATATCCATATTAATCACATCAAATGTGCATGCATACATGTCATCCATACTTCTCATACAAAGCTTAGAAAAGTCATGCTTTTCACTCTTAAGTTTTACGCCACCGAATAGCGAGTGCGTAGTTTCTTGTTTACCTTTCAAAAAGTAGCCAAGTTTGTGTGCGAGATCAGTTCGTATGTAAGATCTTTCAGATCCAGGGTCTATTAAATCTCTCGCAGTCTTTCATTAGTTTTGGAGTACAATTTTGCCTTCAAAGTTTGTAAATAAACAGTAGGCGAAGCAACGGAGGAAGCCAGATCGTTAACGACGATATTTGTAGTCGCGGGTTGCGATGTTTGCTCATTTACATCATCAATTTTCTTTCTCGAAAATTCACGGCACATTAATAACACATGATGCTTCGAGCACCAAGCACATCAACTCCCAGTCTACATTTAGCCTTAATATTTCCGCGATTCAAGCAATTTAAACACGCACCGACTTTTTTGACTAATGCTTCACGTTCCTCTAAACTGATTTACGCGCACACTCAAAGCTGCCACTCGCATGTTGTAGCTCACAGAAAATACAATTAATCCGCTTTTCGCCTTTTGCAACAAATAGCGCACTCGCGGTAGCTACATCGTCAATAATGAATTTTCCTGCCTTGATAATTCATTCCTTCCTTCGTTTTCAACTTCAAGCTTCGAAAATGCAAGAAGAGCATGGAGTCGCTCCTTCGCTCTAATTTTTTCTGCTCCGTTTTGTTCTTCACCTTATGTGTCGCGTCTACTATGACTGCTACGTTGCCAAGCCTGAAGTATTTCCCACTCCTTGACGCTTCCAGGAAACTTTGGCAGGTCGATTGGCGATAGATTTGACTTCTAAGGATTATCTAATCCCACGAGTGCATTATCTGTATGCACTGTTGTTGTATTTATACTAACCATACTCATTTTTGCTGTTAAAAACTGAGTCTTATATACATCAAATGCGTCGAGTTGTGTCTGTATTTCTGCCCCGTCTTTATCTGAGTGCTTGGTTATACGCATCGTGCACGGCATTAAGCTCCGCCCTTTTGGACTCTAGTAACGAAAACGCCACAGCCTTTTCTGTTGGTGTAGCGGTAGCTGAGTCCCTCAAAGTAAGCGGCACGTTTGGCTGTACGTTTTTTCACTCTCACACTCTTAACTATCAAAATTAGCTCTATATTTCACCAGGTCCTGTCATGGTCGCCAAATGTCACTAATATCAGGTTTAGGAGAAATAAATACTGAGAGCTTTATTAATTGCGGTGTTTATTGTAAATCAGATATGACTTGAAACAAATAGCTACGCGATGCTCACGCTTCCCTTTGCTAGCTCGAACTGAGCTCTCATCTGAACCCGAGCGATAGTAAACAGAATATAAGTGTGGTGGTGCTGCGTGCAAATACAAATACACTTATGTCAAACAATTCGCAACAAACTGCTGACTTTACTGTACGTGTCTCTCTCAACATTGTAATCCATGATTTTGTACGTAGTTAAAGGATTAAATGCATTAATTGCAAAAAAACGCGGCGGGTGCCTTCTGTATGAAAAATAATATAGGAATCCGGAATACGAAACGTAGACTTAAACAGCATAGAGAATTGAATCAATACTAACTAAAGAATATAATGGAGAGAAACTGTTTAATACTTCTTTTCAGATGAAATAATCTGTTTTAACTACAGAGTGAACATTTTATGCCTGGCGAAAAGAATTGTTTTAAGAACAGAAATAATCACGCAAGATTTACTTTCAGACATTGCAATATATTCAATTATACCAAATAAAGGGTAGTCTCCATCATTTCCTACTGTAATGAGCACACATTATTACTAAACATTCATTAATTACATTTATTCAAACATTCATACATAATATAAAAACATTTATTCAAATTATTTTCATTCAATTACACATAATCTAAAAACTTTCATTCACTTAACATTAAATATATTAATTCTAAATCACATACAAATTAACATACATGCAATCATGCAGTATGATTTACTAACATACAAACATTTAAAATAATCACACATTTGAAATGTGAAACCTCATTAATCAGCACTCAACAATTTTTACAAAACAATAAACAAAAACAATGGCAATCATTCTTGGGTCATCGTACACGCACTTGAAAAATAATTATGTAGCGATTGTTGAATAACAAATGCATACGAAGACGTTATGAGGTGTTAATTGATTTGTGGGTCACAAGACCACACAAATTGAGTACTGATTCATGAGGGCAGTATGTAATAAATAAAGTATTTTATGTTTAAGAAATAGTATAAATACTTAGAGAAATTGTAGATTGGGGATCAGAAGGTTCTGACCCATTAATCAATAAAGATTCGGCCATTGTGTATACTTTGGCTGGCAGTTATTGAAGTACGAGAAAGACGTTTCTGTTCAATTTACATTGGCTGGAATTTCGGCCAAACTTAGTAGATACTTGCTGCATAGAAGGTTACGTTCGGTGCACAGTCAGAATTTGGCCAGATTTATTCAGGCTAGACGACTTGAGGTAATTTGTTATTTTAACAACCAAATCCTGTTTTAACCCTACAATGCTAACTGTTGCATATGAAAAATTATACGTCCTTACCCATTTTACAAATTTAAAATTGGGGATAGAATACTTTATTTGTTTTGCTGAAACGTCAGCGCTTTTCTGGAAAACAATAACTGATTTCCAATACTGAATTTTTTGCTGTAGAATTGATTATTTTTAATTTTATGAGCCTCACTCGGCAAGTATCTTTGAACTATAGTGTATGTTATATTTTTGCGTGATGCAGTTTAATTCGCAATTTTTTTAACTGTTTATGTTTTGATTCGAATCGCATCATCCCAAGTGCTTCAAAGGACCAATTTTCTTAGCTATCATTGCATAATGGCACATTACATGGTGTTTAGGTTTTAAGTTAACTTTGAATTTAACTTGAAAGAACTCATAATGCAACTGTATAAGAAAATCTAAACGTTCAATCATACTTTCGGATACCTTATCTTTTGACAAAATGTTCAGTATGTCCAAAAGAGTTAAACAAATTTCCCATACCTCTTTGTTCTTTGGGACCCATTCACGTATTAGTAAACCTAAATATTTTGCGAAAAGGAGTACCTCTGATGCAGAATACTTGAGTTTATTTTTTTCTATTTCTGGAGGTATATTTTTACCGTAGGTATTACCAAAGTCAAAAACACTAATGTGATTGATTAAGCTACAAAGATCAAAACAAATTTCATTGTAAATAAAGTGTTTTATTATCAGAGCAAGTTCATAGTTGAGAATTCCTTCAAGTATATCATGCATGATATCCACGGAATAGTTTTCTATTGCATGTAAACTGGGAAGCTGATTGAACACGCAAATAGATGAGGTGCCTGACGCGGAAACTTCAGGTGCCTCACAATCTTGCTGATACGATTCGCGTGTCCGAAGTAAATGAATTGGAATTTTATTTGATGATTTGGATTCTCGCTTGTGCATTTTACCAAAACGGCAAAAAAAAATTGCGGAAATACTTTCCGTAAAGCGCAACATACGATTCAGTCCTTTGTTGTCTTCAATGCATAATCCAAGAACGAAATAAACTTTACTATTTGAAATCATAACACCCTCACTTTCCAGCTCCTTAAGCTCTGATATGAGCGGCTGAAAAACTCTGTTTCCAACACATTTTCTATCTAAGCTGTTGAAAAGCATATTCGTAACAAGAAAAATACAACTTCGATCTGTAATTAGATGGAAGACAGGGCAACGAAACACACCCAAGATTTTGTAATCCAGCTCTTGAGCCTAGGGGATTATTTACCTCAAGCTCATCAAAATAGACAAATAAAGGTAAAATAATACAATTCCTATCATATTTTTGCACCTTTTCCTCGTTTGCATTATATTTGATGCATATGTATTTTGTTTTTTTTTACAAAGTCTACGTAAGCAATGGTTTCCTTGGAAATGTCTGAAGATTTAAAAAAGGGCTTAAGTGTTTGTTTCATAGAAATGCAATCTACTTTAAGGTCTATTGTTTTTAAAAAAAAAAACGCCCGTTTTCAAAAAAACGCTTTGTTTTAAATTCATCAAGGCAGTCTTGTAGATCGCCAAAAGTGATAGTGATACTTGTTTGCGAATTCGGAACATTTAGCTCTGCATATTTTAATAACATATCTTGGGTTTTAGGAAACAATGCGGTGCGCAGAAAATTCGTAAAACTGTCAATTATAAGAAATTTTGTTTGAGGAATGCTGGTTGTCCTAAGTGAAAGAACTACATTGTTCTTTCACCCGAGCATTTTAGCTATCAACTTAATAGCATTTTTCGCTCGATGGACTTCAGCTGGTTCCAGCATATGGGCTGGTTCCATTAAAAATTTCGCAGTTTCGTTCGAGGTGACCGATATACTCCTCAGGAGCTGCCACAACCAGCTGAAGTCCATCGAGCGAAAAATGCTATTAAGTTGATAGCTAAAATGCTCGGGTGAAAGAACAATGTAGTTCTTTCACTTAGGACAACCAGCATTCCTCAAACAAAATTTCTTATAAGTTCGCCACCACTGCGTAATAGTGGAAATTACTGCTCGATAGAGCTTGCAGCACTGCCATGCTGCAACATATATATATATATATGGGTTCGTGGTCATCTGGAACCCCGCAGTCGAGCTGCCCCGAGGTGACTGATGTGGCAGCTCCTGAGGAGTATATCGGTCACCTCGAACGAAACTGCGAGATTGTCAATTATAGTTTGAGCAGATTTTCTGCAAATATTTTCATTGCTATAAATATCCGCAATAGCATCCAAAAAAGCTTTTTTCAATTGAGTTTTCAAATTATAAGACAATAGTAGGGTAGCTTTAGTATCAAAGTCTGGAAAAATTACATTTTCTGGTAGTTCTTTCATTTTTGGTATACTTCCGGCATTATCCTCTATAATGGAACATGTTTGGTTCAGTGAAAAATGTAAGGAAATACGTTTTTTAAATGCATGAGTTGTTCGAAAATATCGACCTACTGGGCAGGAACGACATTCTGAAACATCTTCAAGTTTATGATACATTCTGATATATAATAAGTACGAATTAGCATCATGTTGAATTTTTTTACATTTAAAAAATTCCATGATTCATATAAACAAAACCGGTTTCGATTCCGTATTCCAATATTATACAGTATCTGCTTGTAGAGAACTTACTGACGTAAAACGCTTGTCAAATGGCGTCTTGATGTTGTATACTCGTTGTTGAATGAAGGTCCAGATGGCTTCACTTGCTTGTGGAAACATAGCGTTCAATGATGTAAAGCTTTTAAAGCAAATGTCAATACAATGTAGTTCTTTCACTTAGGACAACCAGCATTCCTCAAACAAAATTTCTTATAAGTTCGCCACCACTGCGTAATAGTGGAAATTACTGCTCGATAGAGCTTGCAGCACTGCCATGCTGCAACATATATATATATATATGGGTTCGTGGTCATCTGGAACCCCGCAGTCGAGCTACCCCGAGGTGACTGATGTGGCAGCTCCTGAGGAGTATATCGGTCACCTCGATCGAAACTGCGAGATTGTCAATTATAGTTGGGGCAGATTTTCTGCAAATATTTTCATTGCTATAAATATCCGCAATAGCATCCAAAAAAGCTTTTTTCAATTGAGTTTTCAAATTATAAGACACTAGTAGGGTAGCTTTAGTATCAAGTCTGGAAAAATTACATTTTCTGATAGTTCTTTTATTTTTGGTATACTACCGGCATTATCCTCTATAATGGAACATGTTTGGTTCAGAGAAAAAGGAAAGGAAATACGTTTTTTAAATGCATGAGTTGTTCGAAAATATCGACCTACTGGGCAGGAACGACATCCTGAAACATCTTCAAGTTTATGATACATTCTGATATATAATAAGTACGAATTAGCATCATGTTGAATTTTTTTACATTTAAAAAATTCCATGATTCATATAAACAAAACCGGTTTCGATTCCGTATTCCAATATTATACAGTATCTGCTTGTAGAGAACTTACTGACGTAAAACGCTTGTCAAATGGCGTCTTGATGTTGTATACTCGTTGTTGAATGAAGGTCCAGATGGCTTCACTTGCTTGTGGAAACATAGCGTTCAATGATGTAAAGCTTTTAAAGCAAATGTCAATACATGTTATGACATTTTCAACTTCATACAGAATATCTTCGTAGGCCACATTGCATTTTATAATATTATCTGAAGAAAATATTCCCTTTGACACTGTTACAGTTTGGCAATTCGTCAAATATTTACCTAAACTCTCACCTACAGCAACGACAGTTGGCTGAAGTATCAGTTTACAGATGGCATGATCTTTTCGAATTTCCTGGATTTTTTCTCTCAACAAATTTCCGTTCTGAAAATAAAAAATTTCCTTATTGTGGCAAAAATTAATAAAAATGAAATTCGCCTTCACATTTAATATGAATGAGTCTAAAATTTCTTGTTTGGTAAATTTCATTCGAACTTTTTCATAGTTACGCGTTTTTCCGTACGTTGAATCACACAAAAAAAAACGTGGTAGAAGTAAAAATCATTCCATTTTCTGGTGTTACTAATATTTCCTCTAAGAATGTCAGTTTTGTCTTGTCAATCAAATTTCTGTTTATTACCGGCCAATGAACAAATGAGTTGTTGCTGCATGAAGAGTAAACAGCATCAAAATCGTCTGCCAACAAGAAGCAATCTTTAGACCCTTTCAGTGTAGGAAAAGCGTTTATGTATAAATTTATCGTAAAATTCGATGTGGGTGACTTCAACAAATTTATCCGGTACTCGTAAGTTTCTCTCCGGTAACATTTGCGTTTGTCCCAGGGTTTTAAATTATTTTTAAGGAAAATTATTGTTCGAGTTATGTCTTCTGTTATTACGATCGGTTCTTCGACTGGGATTGTTTTGCATACTTTGAATTTTTTTCAGTCTATTGTAGCACTCCCAATGTTTTCCAGATGCCAAAGATTTGGTTTCTGGTTTTCATGGAGGATAATATATCGTAGGGTTTTCCGTAGGAAATATATCCACAATTTCTTGAACTAATGTTTTGAACCTTTCTGTCGTTATTTTGAAATTTTCTTGCCCGACAGTTTCAAATTCGTTTTGGATTATAATATTCGATAAGAGATTTCTTTCCCGATGTTCGAGTTTTTTATGTTTCTTGTAGAAATGTTCCATTTGCGCACTTTAAGTAATCTTTTACTTTACTGGCGTATGGAAGCAAAGAAGGCGATTGAGATACCTAGTTAAAAATTGTATATAAAAATGTAAGTACAGTATTAAAACGAGGCTCATCATGCAATATTCAAAGTAAGGCACGCCCAGGAAAGTATGCTATCAATCAGATATTAATATTGAAGGAATTCACTAACATCGAAGACTTTTGCAAAATTTCTAACTTTTACGATATAAAGCATTTAGACATTCAAACATCTCACAATTATTGAGAATGAAGCTGCAAAAGTATTCAATTCAAGTAAAATAACTCAATAACTTCATAATCGGTGCACACTGTTGTAAACGTTGTGTTCAAAATTGATTTTGAACGTTCAGCTGCTTCGCTTGCTGTGGCACTAACAATTGTGCAATTCGAAGACGTTTTTGAGTTTAACTTATTCAATCATTTGAAGTTATCACAGCAAAGTATCTAACCGTACATATATTACATTTGGATTCTTTGTTATGCTCTACATTTTCCCAACGAGCTAAGAAGCTATACTGAATAATCAATAAAATATTTATGAAGCAGTTTTTTTTAGTATTTGGAAAAATTATGTCTGTGTAGCATGTGGAGTTTTGGGAAGAGTATATCGCTACAGCGCATGCTTTTAGTATCATTCGATCAAGCTCGGTGAACTAAATCTTTGCAGGTGCGATCCTTCCGGGAGGCTTCACAAGCCATGTGACGCAAAATTTTCGCACTTTCATCCAGTGGTGTTCTCGGAAACTACACATTATATGTATGTCGCAAGAGCAAATCTACCCAAGAAAATTCCGATATTTATTCTTCATCATCTTGAAAATTAAAGATCTTTCGCACAAAGCTCCTGAACACACGGTTTTTGACGCTAAATTCACACGCGGCCGCGGTTTAATATTCTTCTCGCCGATCCAATCAATGATAAAATGTATAAAGAACTTGAACTTACCTTGTAATTTGCTTACAAGCTCGGGAAATCCCCAATCCACTAGTGCTTGGTGCATTGAGTATGAATTTTTTAACTTTTATTTAATTTAATTAATACACTCACTACTTCACTTTGTATACTCCCGGGAAGCTACTTCACAACTAAACTGAAATATAATTTCGCAACATCAGATATTTGACGATGACTTTCATATTTCTAGGAAAACATTTCGGAAATTTCTATTTTTTAACCTTATGTAATATACAAAACTTTTGTGTTTAATATGTTCCTCATAGCAATGTTTAACGTGACCGCTTTTGTCGACTTGGTTTCGCACGCTTGTTTTCATTATGTTGAGTTCCAATGCGCAAGGCCTCATATGGCACAAAGCAAAATAGCAAAAATAATAAAAAAGGCTGTTTGGTATTTTGTGCATAGGATACATCGCTATATGAATGCAGTTTAATCTTCGAACCTATATTCTGGATTCTATTCTTCACATATTGCCATTTGCAATGAACTTAATCCTAAAGTCATAGGAATATTTCCTATGCATTGGAAAATGACGATTTTTTCATAGTTTTAGTGATCAGAGCTATAAATATTTGGAGAGGCTACTATGTAGATAAGCTTTGTAATTATTTTCATAGGGGATTTCGCTAAAATAACTTCGCTATACAAAATAGGACAAAATGTCATGCGAAATTTTCCCATGTACATCCATTTGATTCATAATAAAATTAAATTGAATAAAATAGATTAATTATACTTTCAGAGTGTGCATACTTGCTACTGACGAATATGAGTCTGATAAGATCTCTCTCTGTTGAAACCCTCACTACAAATCTTGCCCTGAATTTGTTGTGACTTTTTCGAGTTTAAACCCATCCACATCCGCATCAATAACCTTTTTAATTTTAGGTCTTTCAGCAAGTTTCCATGTTCAGACAATCAACGTCATGGTCCATTATCTTCCACCAATTAATACTTTCATTTCCTTCTATAGCTTCATTAACTGTTTCTGGACTATCTGCATTTACATACGAGTACACATATGTAACTTGTATTTGCTTGAGGTTTATACCAATCTGGTTGTTTTCTCTATCTTGCAGACCTTTTTAATTTAGATGAAATATTATTTCTAGTGGGAGTTAAATTTTCATTTTGGTTATTTTCATTTCTATCATTATCAAGACAAGAATTTCATCATTATTATTATCATCAGATTTTTGGTTTTCTTTTTCTAAATTTTCATTAATTTCCTCATACCCAGTAAACCCTACTAAGTTTTAACTTTCTTTAACGATATCGACATGATAGGCAACAATTATTCTATTGTTAACTAAGACTCTATGTCCAACATTTTCATAGCCTACTAAAACGCCAATATCAGCTTTACTATCCCATTTATCGCTTCTTTTACTTTCAGGCACTCTAATAAAAACTTTGCCCCCAAAAAATTTTAAATTTCCAGTATTAGGTTTCTTTTTCATAAAAATTTCATACGGTGTCTTTTTCTCAAGAGTATTTCTTAATGTTCTATTCTTCAAATAACCCACTGTTGTGGCTAATTCAGGCCAAAATCTTTTATTTAATTTCGAATCAGACAATATGTTAAACATCTAGCACTATCCGTAATGCATCTATTATATCTTTCAGCTGTACCGTTCAGTTCATATACATATGGTGGACTAGTTTCAATGTCAATGATAGTCAAAAAATATTTCCCTCCATTAAAACCAACCGTACTATGACGACCATTTAAATCTGCATGAATAATTTCCAATATGTCGTGAGCCCTATGTCTCTTATTTTCAAATCTTACATTATGCATTTTATTTTGAATACATGTACTAGACTTTAAAAAAAGGTCTTTTCTATATTTCTCAGCAAACCATCAACTAAATTTTCGTTACTCAAGATATTTAGATGTTTGAAATTGAAACGCCCAAGCATTCATTGCAATTTTTCTTTAGTTGTCATTTCGTACACTATTTTCTCTGAGCTATAATTGGGCTTCACTTTAACAATACATTTCATTATATACAGACTATTTGCTTTATCTGCTACTGCAATGAGCTCCCTTCTTGAGTTATAAATTTGAGAAATACTTACAGAAGACGATACTGTATTATTATCCATAACTAAGTAAAGTAAGTATGCCATAACTAAGTAAATTTCTATCTATTTCTTTAACGAACAGTACATTTTAGATTTTTAGCTCGCTTGCTCTCTTGCCAAAAAGATTGCAGACTATATCTCTAACTTTTGTTGCCTTTAGAGTTCTGCCGTCCCCTACTTCAACACTCATAGAATTCTGGAAAAAAAATAAAATTAGTATAATAACTATCATTATTTATTACATGATCGCTGCAGCCACTATCTAACAACCATTCTACCTTGCTGTCAATATTGTTTAATTCTGTATGATTGACGTTTGCACCTTGAAACTATTAGCACGTGTGTGAATTCGTCAATACCGAAAATATAAAAAAAACTAATTAGAAAACGAAAATTTATAAGTATTTCTCATCATACAAGATCATATAAATAAAGTTTGAAAGTTGATGACCGGAAGAAAGCAGAAACTTCATCTTGGGCGAGCGCCCAGTGTGGACAGAATTTCAGAGGTGGCAAAATGGACTAATTATTGTCAGCAAGCAAACACAATGGCGGAGCAAGCAAACAAGATAGCGGAGCAACCAAAGCCGCCCGCAAGGAAATCACTTCGGACAAGAGGGATGCGGACGACACGACAGTAAAGAATACTAGCTTTAAACAAGACTTTAACCTAATTAACTGTCAGGTAAATGTATTTATACAATATTAGTGAAGGGTAAATTAGTCGTAAAACTTAAAACTCTGGCTCCTTTGCCAATCCCACCTATAGCTAGCAATAATTCTTTCAGTGTACTGATGAACGATAAACAAAATAATAAAACAAAAGCCACTTACAATCGAATCAAGAAGGTGTGGTTCCCACTAATTTCCATAAGAAATTTGAAGGCAACTGTGCTTAGAGGCATTATGTATAGGTACACCCCTGCAGATGATACTCGTCTAGAGTAAAACAAAGCTGTCGAACTTCCGACTAAAAATCTCAGTGGACAGGTTTGAGGCCTACGACTAAATTATGAACCTGCTTAAAAATACTAAAACAATGGGGTACTCGTGCACCCCCAAAAAAGGGAAAAAGTGTGTCGTCATCCTAAAATCGATCTAGACTTATTTAGGCTAACAGCGGGATCGGAAGCTGATAAGAATGAAGTAATTAAATTGTGCTACATTTTAAACCAACCCCCAAGCCCGCATGGGAACATCTGCTTCAATGCTATCGGTGTCAAAGATTCAGGCAAGTATCCACCAATTCAACATGCGATGTGTAGCTTATGGGGAGGAGCATACTTCAGAAAGTTGCCCCAGAAAAAATATGGACAAGCCAGAAACCGCTCCATTCTGCAGTATGCGTAAACATACGGACATTCAGCTAATTTTTCCGGCTGCCCGGAAGGAAAAAAATTTTTGGACAGAGCAAGCGAAGCTAAAGCCAAACGGACGGCATTTCAGACCATATACTCACCGCTCCCAGCTATCCAAATAGTTCACCTACCCCTACAACCCAACACCACTCTGCTCCTCTTTCCAATGGGACCTCATTTTCAGAAGTTTTAAGAAACGGAAATCCACACCACACTTTGATTTCAGCGACTCTTAATCCCGTAGATAACCGTGGAGTGGCTGGGACTTTCTCTCAGTGAACTCCTGTCCAAGGTCAGGGCTTTCCTCCCATCCTTTGACGCCACTCCTGACCAATAGCTCTCCTCAATTTCTATTTCAATCTTTATGGTTGCAAATAGACTTACCATTCTTTCCCTAAATATCAACTCCCTAATTTCATATGATAAGAGGCTCTATATTGCTGGTTTGGTCAAATCCTCCCAACCGGACATCCTCCTTCTAAACGAGACAGTTCTTAACCCTCAACACAAAGTCCGTGTGAAGAACTACCATGTGCTACCTAAAAACAGTGGAAGAGGTACTGCGATACTGTTTCGGGATGATTTAGATATCCATCAAATCCCTTTTGATCAAAATAATTTCTCATGTACGCTAGCAACTCAACACCAAGCGACCCAATAGAAATCCAGCCAAAATTCTTATTGGCTCCCTATATCTCCGATGCAATCTTGGTCTCCAGATCCCATTGACGCTTAACCAAATCCTCGCAACAGCCTCATCCCACGCCTCATTTATACTCGGAGGAGACCTTAATGCGAGGCACGAATACTAGGGATACTCCACAAGGAATACTTACGGGAACTACGTATTCGAATGGCTCCGTGCGGACGCCCTTCTCTCTGCATAGATAGCAAATGCTGAGGTCCCAACATTACCGAGAGGGGATTGATTTTTAGATAACTTTATAATATCATCTGACCTCAACGATCTCACAACTCCTTTACCTTACCCGCATTTAGCTCGTTATTGGACTATAACCCTTAGATCACACATACCAATTCCTACTTGCCCACCTCACTACAGATCGTTGAACTCCATAGACTGGCCAAACTTCAGAAAAGACCGCAAAGACCTCCTTCCGGAAAATATCATTCTCTCGATCGTAAAAATAGACTCTCATATATCGGCACTAACATCTGCCATTATAGAGTGTCTAGACCAGCATGTCCCCTTCGAGAAACCACACAGCCCGCTTTATAGATGCCTAACTCAGGAGACCCTTAAATTAATAAAAACTCGGAAGCATATCCTCCAACTGCTTAAGCGCATTTATCATGGAAGCTTTAACAATTGGTTGAATGTGGAGTGTTTGGAACTTGAAACGCAAATAACGAGCATTTCCCGTGAAATCCAAAAACGCATCAAATCCGAAGTCAACAACTTCTATAAAAGCAGGCTTATATCACTGCGACCATCTTCAAATGTTTTTAAAACTATAATCCAACTCACAGGCCGCAAGAGTTCGAAACTCGATATTGAGAAAGACCCCATAAAGCGAGGGAATAAAGTCTTCACTGCATAATCTAACAAGATGAGAGATACTTCCAAAAAAAATATATTGTGGCCGTGATTCGTCCAACACAGGTTTGAATAAAAATGCTAAAGCAGAGGTTCTACTAACGGCGAAAGGATACGAGGGATCTTATTTAACTGTATTCTCAAGTTATAATAAAGCATCCTCTCCATAACATCCGACTCGAAAACGGAAGTGGAAGATCTTTTAAATGCCTTAAATAGCAAGCTATTCCACGGCCTTGATGACATCCCGAACAGAATACTCAAGAAGTCCAGAAAGACCATCTCCTCTTTCTTAACGATATTATACAATAATTGTATCAATAATGGATATTTTCCAAAACCTTGCAAAGTTAGTAAACTATTCCCAATACCAAAACCAGGCTGCAAAGGTTACATTAACAATTTTCGGCCAATTTCCCTTTTGTCTAACATGGGTTAAACCCCTTGAAATGATTATTTTATTATTCTTCAACAATTTAACTAATCTTCTGATCCTCGATTTTTAGTTTAGATTTGAACGCGAACGACCTACGGAGCTGGCAATAATGCTATTGCATAATAGAGTCACCCGTAATCTTCGGCGGAAAAAGTGCACAGTGGCCTGTACTCGAGACCCAAAAAAGCGTTCGACTCAGTTTGGATCAACGGTCTCAAGTACAAATTGAAAATGTCATCCTGTCCGGTCGCAATCCTCAGAATCCTACATAGCTTCCTTTCGGATGGAACATCCCAAATTAAACTGGGGAACCTCGTTTCAAATCCTTTCCCTATTAACTCAGGAGTCTCACAAGGCTCTTCAACTTTTTCCTTCATGATATCCCACGCCCGAACTGCTCGACTTTCGAAATAGCAATGTATGCAGATGATATCCTCCTCGCTGTCACCCATAGCCTTTCACCGCTGGCCCAAATAAAATTGCAGCGCTCTGTCCACAACATCGTTCAATATCTAAAGGATTGGTGGCTCGAAATAAATGCCAGCAAATTGAAGCTGATCTGCTTTAGAAATGCCAGCAGGAGAGGGCACCGCCTTGATGTGTCTCAAAGTAGGATCGTGCAAGCACATATTGCTGGTGAAATCATTCCTCTCAAGGAAAATATCAAATACCTTGGAGTCCATTTTAACAATCGACTTAAGGTGAATAAAAACGTCAGGAAACCCCTCAATAAAGCTAAAGCAGCGTCCGTAATTATTTCGTCTCTATATTCTTCGAAATCAGTCTGCCCAAAAAATAAGGTCTTAATGTACAAAACTCTTATTAGGCCGATCATTACCTACGCGTTTCTAGCATGGCTGACAATCTCGCCTACTTCTGCCGAAGAAATCCAAATCTTCGAGAGGAAGATCCTTAGGTAATGCCTGTTCAAATACAGACGGCCTTATAAGAAGTACTACAGGAACTGAATCTTTTGCAGAAATATGGGGATAGAATCGATTCTCCACTACACGTCAGCAACGATTAAAAGCGCCTAGAGAAGTGGCGGGAGCACCCTCTTCGATGTATTTGCGCACTTTTCGAACCTACCACTGCAAATAATCCCTACTACCTATGTCCCTTTAAAATCCTTGAACAATACCACCACGATTCCAATAATTCCGCAACTACCAATAAACTGGCGTTTTACGTTTCATGCGAACCAATCACATACCGTACTTAAACAAAACACATGTAAATTTGGTTAGTTCATAAGTGTCATAAAATAAAAGTCTAATCAAGATACGATATAAATATAAGATCTAGAGCTGCACTAAACAGCTTATAGTTTTAGGTTGGTTGTAGGAATCGATTTAATTTATATTAGGATTAGATTTAGTTTAAGTTTTAACGTATTTATTTGTCAAACTGTTCAAGTCGTGAGTCAAAAGAGCAAATGGCAAAATCTATGTATCCGAAAACACTAATGTAATATAAATATACATATATTCTAACCGTCAAAGTTTATTTGACATCCATATACTATCAAATGGCAGCTAAGTCATTAAGCATACTCTATAATGTCAAGTTAGAAAAAGTCTCATTAAAGTTTACTTACTTACTTTTACTTCTGTATTTTTACCTTCCTTGTGATTAGTTTTTGTTGCTGCGTAGACAGTATTGCCGCCTTGGTAATTATGATCGTCATCGTTGTTGCGTCTTGGGCCGATCTGCTGAGTGCTGCACTTCCAATTCATACGACTGCCATGAGCCTCGTTTGCCATCTCCTCCTCCGCGCTGTTGGTTTTCTCTTGCGCGTCTTTCAGGGCTCAAAGAAGAATCTACACTTCAACACTCGATCTTGTAATGTTCATATTTCCTACATCTGTAGCACCTTCCGTCTTTCATTCATTCATTCTTAAATGCATTGGATATATGACATGTCTTACTAGTGTCTTTGTTTTACTCTAGTATTTTCATTTTGTTCTCAACAAATTGGACTGTCTGATCATGCGGTTTCAAAACGTCTATTAAATCTTAATCTTTGTTACTCGTCGAAATGTTCTTAACAAATTATTCAACTTTTCTTTTTCATTGATATTTGCAACAGCATTTTTCAATTCATTTAATCAGTTTTTGAAATACATTGAAAAATTCACTACTTTCACAATAATCACTCAATTTAAGTTTTTCCAACTGATTCCTTATACAAATTTGCAGTGCCATTGATTCTCGCAAGTACATTTTGTCGAATCTCTTCATAATTGCGCGTGTTGTTTCTTCGTCGCCAGTAAATTCCATTTGCCAACCCGAAATAGCACTGTATATACAGTTAATTGCTTTCTGTTCCATCCTTTTCGATGCAGTTTCTTCATTACTGCCTCGATTTTCGATGATGACTTTTTCACAATCTTTTAACCTCAAGAAAGTTAAAAATCTTTTCTTCCACATGGTATTTCCTTGTCCGTCAAGTACCGGTAATTGTATTTTTGTTTTGTCAGAAATCTCTTCTTTTTCTGAAGTTTTCTTCTCGTCAAAAATTAAATTTTATAAAAATATTTTTTCGGCTACAACTTGAATAAATTTCTTCTGTAGTTTAGACAGCAATTCTTCTTCGTTAGCACATGATAGCTTAATTATTCTCGGATTGAATTTTACTTTCCATTCTGTCATTTGCACTTATCCCCGCGTTTTCTTTTTGCACTTTTTAGTTCACTAATCATGACCAGTTTTGCCTCACAAATTCACCACGGCGTTCAATCGTCACACAAATCCATCTAACTACGCTCTGCTACCAGTTCAAATTTATTTTATTCTAAGACATATTTCACAAAAGCGATATACATTTCATCTTAATAATGTATGTGTTGTGCCGATGAGCACTAAGAGGCAACTTACATATAATTGCTTGACAGCTTACAAGTAAAGGTGTGTTTACATAAGCTTCCTTAAGGGCCGATTATACAATTTTAAATTTATCACTATCCTTAACAGTTTCTAAAGCTGAAAGAACAAACCCAAGAATAAAAACATCATTTATGTTACATATATGAAAGTTGTCAGTGCTCAGCTGTCGCGGATTCATAATTTTCTGTCGTTTGTGTGGTACTTTGTGTTTGGTTCATCATTTTTTCTTTTGTTCTGCATAAATAACGCTAGCGAAATATGTCAACTCGAAGTACTACTCGACGGGAAGAAATCAGATGGTACAATAGTCGCTTTCCTCGATTGTAGGTAACGAAAGTGCCAAAAGTGCTAGTATTCCTGAAGATAGAATAAATAATATAGAACTGAACAACCGTATGCACGTGATTTAATACGAATTATAATAAAATCAATTTTCCAAATCATATGGTCTAAAGTCTTAACCCTGGCACTATTTAACCTGCAAAACTAGAACATAATCATGAATCGAAATTTGGAATGACTCCCAAAAGTGTACACACACATTGTGAAGACACAATTTAAAATGATAAAACATTGTAAATAATTAGTATGCAATTATTGTATATTATTAACAAACTGAAAAAAATAAGACAATAACCCTCTGTATCATTAAAGTATGAGAATAAAAATTCAACTATATTATAGCGAAAATCATTCAATATTGAAAAACGAGCTATAATATAAACTGTGAAGACAATTGTACATGTCGAATGCAAACTACTGCAGATAAAAAAATTAAATCAATAGTTTCTACTACAGAATGCAAAGGTTAAAAATTAACTGAAAACAACAACACATAAGATAATACTAAATAAACGTAGATTTTACGTTCAGCTTCGCAGACCGCTTGTCAAATCAAATAATTCAAATTCAATTAAGATATTTAATGGTAAACTTTGAAACTATGAAGCAAAACGAACAGATGAAACCGTATATAAAGCAAAGTTCAGCCATAAATGTGGAATATAGCAACAATCATATCATGCGCATTGCGAAACTGCAGAACAAGATCCACTCGATTGGTTTCGGATCAGCTTGTCGGCGACGGAATTGCTTGAAAACGGACTGGCGAGACGAGTTGATATGGATGTTGCCGTATACGGGGTAGAGCTGCGACATCGCCGAAGCAATATCGATATTTGCAAATATCGATGTTTTGATTAGGATACATCGATGTCGATAAAAACATCGATGTCGATATTTTCAAGTTTTCTGCAATGAAAACAAGATCGAACTAACTATCGACAATTATCTTTTGTTCTCTCATAAAATAAAAGAATTATAAATTTAATTTCTTAATTTGTGTATTTAACTTTCTTTTTCAATAAACGATTGATTACAGAACATGTTTATAAGTAAACTTAATATGCATTTAACACATAGATAGATTATTATTTTGTTAACTAGATAATATCTTGAGATATCTGATAAAATTTAAGAATTTCAAATTTAGTTCAATATATTTATCTTTAATTTGTGTATTCTGCATTCAAAACGCTATTTGTTTTTTATGCGACAGATGGGTATTTCGGCATTAAGTGTAAGCTTAAAAAAAATATAATTGAATTCGAATCCGATAGCGATGCATATGGGAAAATACATTTACTCCCGCACGTTGAAATATTGGAACGTTAAAAACCTATGATTATAAAAATGGTTAACACAATTTTAAGGACACAAGCTCCAATTTTCGACTCTTACCTCAATTTAATTAACTGATTACTGATGACAAGACTTGAAATTGACATTGATTTCGGGCGAGACGAAGACGCGATAAATCTCACAATACATCAAATCAAATTTTTTTGTTCTAGTTCTTTCACGTTTTGAAATTGAAACTACGTTAACGTTTTCAAATATTTACCGTTTCGGATTCAAATTGAATACCCAGTACACTTTGCAATTGCAAGCAAGCAAACTAAAATATACTACTCTTTCTTACTCAATTCACTCTGCAATGCACTGCAACTGCCAGCCAAAGCCAACTTCTATAACTAACTGCAACATAACATAGAACATACAATTTCAAAAGACCTAACACCCAACACAAAAAAGAAGAAGACTGACTGCACTGAAACTGAAATACTGAATGCGAACTGTACTGAAACTGAACTATACCGTACCGACCCGACCGAATTGAGTATGAGTTTTCATCTCTGAGACATGATCTGCTTGGCTTGCTAATGCTAATTAATGCTAACAAAACAACAACAAGAACAACTGCTGAAACTAGATATGAATATATATCGATATACTAAATAAAGACTGTCGTCGAAACGAAATTGCTATGCTATGGTATTGGTAATTAGTTGGGTTGGTAACAAAGAAAAAACGTGTCTTAACCGGTTCAATCCAATCCAAGCTTCAAGCCAACGGCCAAACGCACACCAATACAAAAACATTATGTCGACCGTCGACGCCGGTCGAACCAATTCAGCGAATTCTATTTTTGGAAGTTGGCATAAACATCGAGCCGATACATCGCGTAGAAATATCGATGTAGAATAAAACATCGGAAGTCTAAAATCGATGTAAAAATATCGATATTTTTGCTAAAACATCGATATTCCAAAAATATCGATATCGATGTCGCAGCACTAATACGGGGCAGTCAGTAACGAGCATGATGAGAACGAACTAGTGCGCGAGTTATATTATAACTTATTAGGTTTCTCAAAAAAAAATGTTAAAGTTCCTTCCACGGAACTTGAAAATGAGAACACCTTTAAAGTTTACTTTTAAATACAACACTTTATTGAATATCAACTTATTATCTAACACTGTTCACTTATAGTTACTTAATAACTTATGCACTACTTGACACTGAGGTTTTTCCTTTGGATTAGATTGAACTTCGAACTAGAACTCAGAGGAAGATCAATTGTATCATCTTCTTTTATATCATTGATCTTCATCGTGGGTGATCTCTATCGTGAGATATGCTGACTTGGACTTTGGTCGAGGATGAGATAAGGAATTTAATTAAGTTTGGTTTGTTTATTCAAAATATGGTATGATGTGTCTATATGACAGGAAGTCGGATATTAATTAGATCGCGATATTGATATGCAACAATGTTGATAATAGGGTATGGAGACATTGTTGCAATTGCATACTTTGTTGCAATATGAATTGAAAATATGAATTGAATATATGAATTGAATATATATATGAATATTAATAGGTAAGTAATTTGTAAATGTAATATAACTAGGATGTTTAGGTGTTGAATCTAGTGGTAATTAGGGAAGGTTCGGGTAGTACAGGGTTTGTAGCTCGCGCGCAACTACGTGTAGCTCAAAAAAATAGTCGTCGCGGTTAAAAGCACAAGGTCGACTTGAAAGAGCGAGGCATTTGGTGAAAAATAAATAGTACATTTTTGGAAAAAGGTAAATTAGATTATTTGATCTGAGTTTGTTTGTTTTCATGTGCAGTGCAAAATATGTTAGTTACGTGTTTCTGCACTGATTCTACCATTGGAATAATCAACCGCTTAAAAGAGTTTAATATGATACCAAATATTTACTGTTTCACGTGGATGCCAATATGGATAGTATAAATGTGTAGAATCCATTCGATATAGTGATTACGATTCCGTTCATTTTTCGGAAATGGCTGTGTTTAAGAGTTCGACCGAGAAAGTTAAGAAAAACAAGCGTGTAACCGTTAACCGAGTTGAGGTTGGAAATCGAAGAAAGAAAGTGGATTCAGTTTTTTACTTGGATTGTTTATTGAATGCATTTGCTTTTGTAGAATAAATTAGGCGGAAACAAGATGAAGCGTTTCAATGTGGTGCGTACGTTTTGACTAAAAAATGTTATCACTGTAAAATTACTAACTTAAGAGTAACTAAATATCTAAATTGTGTATTATGCTGTAACAAATTGTCCATTTTCGTGAGTCGCGACTGTAAAAACAAAGTAAGAAGCTGTTTTCTTCCGGTTAAGTTAAAATCGGGCGACAACTTGGAAATCTTGGGGAGTTTTTGTGTCACGAAAGAATCTTCGGTTGCAGCCTGCTCATTGTTTCTGCTAATATTTATGGATTGCATGTCAAATTAATGTACAGTGTGGCCTATCCAACGCCACGAAATCCCCACACGTTTCGTTTCGCCTGGCGGTAAACAACTTTGTAGTTCTAAATTTTTTTCCGAGTGACTGTGAAAACTGTCAAGGGCCTGCAATTCTGTCGGTTCAGAACATAAATTTGGGAAAATTAGTCCTGCATAATCATAACACGAAGAGTTAAGTCAAGGAAAAGAAAATCATAAAGATTCCTAGTGTTGACCCTCAGGAAAATTTGACGTCGAATTGTTAAAAAACGAGATATGGCAAAGTAATAATGCAATTTTGTATGCTTATCACTAATTATAGATCGTACACTGCTGAGTCAAGTTGAATTTATTCCCTCCGTGCCATTTAAAGTCTGAGTGAGTTGTTTAGGAAAAGTAGCTCATATCTTTAAATATTGAGTTATTCGTCATTCGATTTAATTGCTTGTGATCGTTTGAACTATTTAAAAAATATAATTAAAAGCCCTTAATGTTAAATTTTAATAATAATGCAAAAATTAAAACGCATGCAGGAACCGGCGCCAAACATATCTCCTAGCCAACTCTGTCACTACTCATTTCCATCTTCCTCATAAAGGCAGGCTGGTGTGTGCTCAGTAGCTTACGATGCATTCTCAAAGAGTAGTGGCATAGTGGGAGAAGCTGCCGGTTAAGTCTTCTAGAGGATTTGGAACGCTACCAACGGGAGTTAGGAATCGGAGTGGCATTCCGGCTTGTGGGGAAATAAAGAAATCTGTGCTTTGTGCAAGTGTCAATTAAACAAGAAAAATAGATCGTTAAGAAAAATAAGAATTAAGAATGTTGTGTAATATGCACTTTTAATTTGTCCAATAAAGAAACCGTTGATTTAAACGCAAAATATTAGTGACATAAAAATAGTTTCTTTTAAATGCATAATATAAAATTAGAAACTATAGTAACTGTACTTATCCGTGAGGGCGACAGCTCACAACTTTTTTGCTACACTGTGCACTCGCTGAACCTAATTGTGTATTAAAAAATTTAGTAGGGACAACTGCAGTTAGGAATACATCCATTGGAGCTTTTATCATCCGTGCGTTTTCGCTTATAGATATTGTGCCCAACACTTCCGATTTAAGTTCAAAAGATGCACTAACTTCTGTCTTCGATTATTACTGGCAAATGTTCCTTTTTTTACCCATTAATAGTTTACAGGCTATGAAAGCAATTTTCATATATACCGTTGATTACTCTCTCCAGCATTTTAAACTCTCTTTCCAAAATATCGAGAAAATTATCCAAGGCAATGGCTTTAGTTAGTCTTAAGCATTGCTATTGAGTGTCTGCCCTTGGCATTAATGCCGCAAAGGACAGTTCTGTTGACATTGTGCGCTAAATTTATAGCCGCCACTTTTTCGTCTTCATGGAACTCTCTTCAAAGCCTACTTTTGTCATCCAGCAGTTGTTCTAGACAGAACAGATGATTTGCCTTGTCAGTTTGTCACGGAAAAATCAAAAGAAAGTTAAACCAGTAAATATTCTACATACTGTTATGTTTCTTAAGAAACTAAAGAGACCCGCTTCTATAATGGAGCTCCCCCAAATACCATATGAACTTGTTACGCCTGATTAATCTTAAGAAATAGACAACTCACGGGGGTTTATTTGACGGAAGAAATAGATAATCTCAATCGCTTAAATACTCTGAATATTTTCAAGAAAAAAAATAGTGCATGGAGTCCCTTTGCGCGGAAGAAGTGAAACTTCGTAATGTAGAAATGAAAATAGGAAGGGGTAGAAATTGATTTTTAGTGAACTCATATTGTTTCTTTAAGACAACCTTCATTGACATCGCCTACAATTCACAATTGATCGCATCTTTTAATTATCATTTTCGAGTGGAGAAATATCCAAATCTATAACATTTACAATGGGATTATGATAACTAAAGTAAGATACAAAATGTTTGAGTTCTATTTTTTCAATATTTTTTGCAAAAATTGCATCAATGGTAGTTCCCCCTTTGGTTGTTGGATCATTCCTACCATTTACCATTTCCAATCCAAATTTTTCTTTAAGGAAGGTTAATAAGGTTTCAGCTTGAGGTAACGAGAAATTCACATTAAAATCTCCTGCAAGGATCACAGGCCGCTTATAATAATCAATTTCTTCACCAGTAACGTCTGCCAGAGCTTGTGAACCTGCAGTGGATAGTGGCAATAAAGATTTTGCAATAAATAATTTAATATTCCTACTGGCTGCAATTAGAATCAATTTCTTCGGATTATTTTCGCTGTGATTGACTATGCACTCTACAGCACATATGTCTCCAATTCTTTTTGACGTTGAAATTGTCACATCAGGATTACCCGAGTAAGGAGCTTTTGTATCTAAATGTGGGTTAACAATATGACATCTATTCTTCTGATTGTGATAGATAGCAACCCCTGCACTCCGAATTTCGTTACGTTGAAATCTTACAATGAAATCAAAATTTGGTATGAGAACAGGAGGTTAGCTATCGTCCATAAACGTTTCTGATAACATTAAAATGTTCGCTTTTCAAAAACTCTATCCGTCAAATCATTGGCGGTTGCCCGAATACTTTGACAATTGAATGCTACAATTGATAAGTTTCTTTCCGAGTTGATAAATTTACATAGTTCTTCATCCAAGGTGGAAAGTGGATTTTGACGCAATTTCATCATCTCATTCCGCAAAGCGAAACACGAGCGGTCCCATGGTGAAATTTCTTGTTTATTGACTGGGATAATATACAAGCCTTCAATTGAAACCGCTCTCGACATGGCAACATAAACAACTATTGGGATTGAATTTTTTCATAATAATAAACCACCTCATTGAAAGTTCCCCCTTGCGACTTATGAATCATCAATGATTTCTCTTAGCTGAGATACTTCTTTGTCTATTAAGATAGATTGTAGCATTTCGTCGACCGATCGGGATAGCTAAAGGATTGAGATTTTTAGCGATCTTAAATGAACGTGCCACGGCCCGAGCTTTTACTCCAGTTCTTTCACAATTCAGAAATAGCAACCATACCCGAGTAACTTTCCCGTTATCATTTCTTTCGATGTGGCCCAATTTTCCCATGGCGCCGTTGGCCAATCCATCAGCAACTTCAATGTTGGTCGTTATAATGTAATACTGGCCAAGGACGAATATCAAACGTTTTAGTAATCCACCGGTGTCTGCTGGTAATTTTTTCTTTTCAAGTGCTCTGCGTGCACCTTTAAGTTTTTCCTCGTTGTCACAATCTGAGATGAAATCTATAGCCTCTGGTTTTCTAGAATTTCTCTGCTATATTTCTCAACAGCTTGGTTGGAATAAGCCAGACGTATGCCGTGCGGTGATAACCGATTAGCCTCTTCTTCTGTCACAAATTTCGATTCCACTTGTGCAAGCTCGATATCATCCAATCGATCTCCATTTCCTATCTTCGTTAAAATCGTCGAAAATACAACATTTGATTGACGCATGACTTGGGTGAGTTCGTGAAGTTTGAATGAGCGCCAAGTTTTTAAACCAATATAATGTTTCGATCGTCTGAAGATAGGTGTGGCTTTCACTAGTGGGAGTCGTCTTCAATCTCCAACCAGTATGACATCCAGTCCTCCAAAAAGGGTATCTGATTTGCCTATTATCAATTTCAATCTTCTATCAATTCGTTCCAAAAGCTCCGCTCCAACCATACTGACCATCGATTAACATCAAGCGAATGTGTTGAAATAATGATCTGAATCGATGTGATGCTTCAGAACTCAGCTATTATCTAAGCTGGTGGACAATGACAGAGCAGTGTGAATGGTTGTACTGCTGATTGCCTCTGTAGCTTTGGTTGAAGGGGTTGCGATGTTAAATGATGGATAGTTTCTAGTAAAATCGATGGTTTTTCAAGGTTGGTTGCTCGCATCAGTTGGCAAAATTCTTCATTTGGCATTAAATTCTCTTTCCGCTTTGCAATCGCTCGGAGACGACTCAAAGTTACTAAACGAAGATCATCATCGACGTTTGAATCGGGATCCGCATACATGTCATTGAATGGAGGTGGCTCTGGAACTGCTCCCGGACGAACTTGATTGTCTAGTTGTCTCAAATCTTCTTCTTCACGATATAACTGTTCACAAAGTCTCCTAGTTTCCTCAATATTGATGTTAGATTCGAATTCATTTCAACGCTCCATGATGATGTTCTCATTTTCGTATAGATTTCCAGAAATTTGGCCTCAGAAAGTAGATCTACCCTTTCGTTGCGGAAAGGAATATGTACCATCACCATTTCTCTTTTGTACTCTTCAAACTGAGTTGCCATATTATAATTTGTATATCTCATAATATGTGAGGTGTTCATTTTTTTGTATTCATTTTTATTACATTTATAATGCGCACAAAGTTGAGCAAGAGTGAGATCATTTAAATCCTGAGGCCGTCTTTCGTATTTATCACTGGCATTATCCTTCCAAATATCGGTGGATTCATCATTAAGGTCTGCTAATTCCATGCGTGCTTTTTTCATTCTTTGTCGATCGACAGGCCATGATGTTGGAATACACGTTACTGATCTGGATGCATGTGAGATCGGTTTACGCAGCAACCACCAAGCTACTTCTTGGCTAGAAATTTTCAGAATTCAATAAATCGACCCGACGCTCATTTTACTCGTGATTTCAACCACTCCAAAATCAGAATATTTTCAGTTATCTCAAGAATCTGTCTTTGCAAATTACTTATCCCTCGGTTTGATTTATTGACGTAGTCCACTACGTACATTGCACACGAATATTTATCCAATATGAACTGCAAATCCATCGTCGATTTCAACGCATTGAACAAGAATGGATTGTATGTGTTATGCCATTCCTGCGATGGTTCACATTTTAATAATACTCGCGGCCGATTGATTCCCTTGGAAACAATTTTATAATAATGCTCGACTGAAGTTATATTGTTGCTTTAATAGAAGTCATCAATACTATTGTAATCTGTAATTTCGTACTGGGATTTGATTTTCTTGTAATGATCAGCATATCTGGCAAAATTCTGTTCTTCCTTGTCCAAAGGAATAAGTATTTGCGTAGACCGAGAAGGCAGGAAAGGTCTTTCGAACCAACATTTCTGTGGCTGATTACTCCGCACTTACTGATAACACGTAAACGTGTGTTTATGTCATAGATCTCAGAGAGAATGGATACGAAATGCATCGAGAGAATTGAAGCACTTTATCATGTAGCGTGAAGTTGGTGCGTTATTTGCTGTTGATTCGAATTTCAAATAAATTTGACGTGACGTTTCCCACTATTTTTCGCATCTTGAACTAAATCAATTTTCCATGCGGGTATTCTAACTTGAACGATGTAAAAGATTGAGCATGACTTTGTAATAAACAAAAGCAGTCGAGCAGCCCCGTGGTGATCAGGAGTGGCTGCTCCTGAAGAGATAAGGTGGTCACCCCGTCGAAACTGCTTAGTTTGTTGTTTTACTAGTGTAAAGTAAACTGCATCCGTCAAGTTTCCATCTTTTAGGCAGAGATGAGTGGTTCACTTCAGCCACTTTAACGTCTTTAGGTTTGACATTCCCCTTGTAATGCAACGACCTTCTTCGGTGAAAGTAACGGTTGCGTTTTTTGTAATGTTTGCGTTTGTCTCAAGCCTCCGTGTCCGCTAACTTTAACGAGGCAAAAAAAATATTGAATTACTGTAGAGTAGCTTAATTGACACCTAATAGAACTTTTCTAAAGACAATAAAAATTGATCGGTGCGTCTTGTAGAGTAAAGTACGCGTGATAAGTATTTTGTAGTGTAGCTTCGTGGCTCGACAAGAACCCGCCTCATATGATCCCGCAAATGCTTGTCGTCAAGCACGCGTACGCGGTCGTTAAGCGAAGCTAGTTAGCTGAGCTCGGTGTTGTTTATAGCTCGCTGACACTTACGACAGACCATCGGCACCCGTGTCCTACACGGGCATTAAAATTCATTACAATGGCGCCCAACGTGGGGCCCGAAGGGAAAACAACATCACTCTCCTTCGAGTTCTCACATTTTTAATTTTGCTGTCGGCAGTTGAACCGATTCAATTTTTATTGTCGCCCTCACCATTTGATATTAACGTAGCATACTTTGGAGGGTTCCGTAAAGTAAAGATAGAGTCACCGATAAACTTTCTTTTGGTGTTGTTTGTCTTGTCTTCGGTATAATAAGGTCTATAGCATCTTCTGGAGTTCTTCGTTCGTGGTGGCTCAGTCGCCTGAACATGCCGATGATGTTATAGAGTAGTGCGTCCCTTAATGTTACCAAAAGAAAGGTTTGCACATTTTTATACAGTTTGAAGTCGGACAGTTCTAATTTTGAACAAACTGATGGTGCCAGGGGTTTTCAAATACACTGCTTGGAGTTGCGTCAGTTTTTGCTGGGAGCTAATCGGATGACCGGCAGTGATAAAATCCGCATCATCAATTAGTCCTGACCGACACCCGATTTGTTTTTATGATTGGTTAGCGGTTTTTATTAGCATACTTTCGTTGAAGACAGGGACTTGTATTCAAGGAGAGGGGCCTAAAATTATAACAACCATCTCTCCACTGCGGAAACAATTGTTTCTTTACTGATGAAGAGCGAAATCCTTCAGTCTCTCCATGTCTGGGTCGGCATCGAAGAGACTGTCCTGTAATAAACATAAGCAGTCGAGCAGCCCCGTGGTGATCAGGAGTGGCTGCTCCTGAAGAGATAAGGTGGTCACCCCGTCGAAACTGCTTAGTTTGTTGTTTTACTAGTGTAAAGTAAACTGCATCCGTCAAGTTTCCATCTTTTAGGCAGAGATGAGTGGTTCACTTCAGCCACTTTAACGTCTTTAGGTTTGACATTCCCCTTGTAATGCAACGACCTTCTTCGGTGAAAGTAACGGTTGCGTTTTTTGTAATGTTTGCGTTTGTCTCAAGCCTCCGTGTCCGCTAACTTTAACGAGGAAAAAAAAATATTGAATTACTGTAGAGTAGCTTAATTGATACCTAATAGAACTTTTCTAAAGACAATAAAAATTGATCGGTGCGTCTTGTAGAGTAAAGTACGCGTGATAAGTATTTTGTAGTGTAGCTTCGTGGCTCGACAAGAACCCGCCTCATATGATCCCGCAAATGCTTGTCGTCAAGCACGCGTACGCGGTCGTTAAGCGAAACTAGTTAGCTGAGCTCGGTGTTGTTTATAGCTCGCTGACACTTACGCCAGACCATCGGCACCCGTGTCCTACACGGGCATTAAAATTCATTACAACTTACCCTACGAAGAATACGTCCCTGACATGCTTCCTAGACCTGTTTTTGTAATCCCACACACGTCACTACATTTTTCATTTTTCGACACAAAAACACTCGCGATCCGTAAGAAACTTTTCAGTTTGATTAATTATCACATTTGCAACGCTTTTGCACTAGATTCAACACGGTTTATCTTAAAAAAATTGTTTTGTGTACAATTTGAAATTCAACTTGATTAGACGTTTCCCATGAATGTTGAATTTTCACAAATCATATGTTTTCAATCATATGGTTGATATTTTGTTGACAATTCGGGGGTTAAGGTGTAAGAGGAGTGGGGTTTTCGTGAGAGCAACTAGAGAGCTACTTGAGTGTGTAGATTCTCTAGCGGCGTGAAAGGTAGGGGGATTTCAATTCGCATGCGAGAGGAAGGCATGTATGTAGTAAAAGTACTTCACTCATGTATGGATGAAAATAAGCTCATTTCGCGTCCATTACTTTATATGTCTTAGGTTTATGTGTTGTGATGATTTTCCGTCTAAAATCGTCTTCGTCCGCTCGAACGAAATCGGCCCCGACATCTGATCGGTTCTAGACGTGAAGTCTGAGCCGTGCCAACGAATGGTACCAACTGGTCAACCAGTCCGTGCACCCGTAATTCATTTCGCGGTGGCTGCTTGTTGGCCAGCTAGATCGTCTTTAAATGTATATAATCAAAAACAAAAAGGTTGCATCACATTACAACGCATCATTTTATCAAGCAAAAAAACTCTTAAGGTAAATATAGTTTTTTTTTTAATTGTAATGATTCACTTATTTAAAATAAATCGATTAATATACTGTCATTGTAAATAAATCTGAAGCAAATTTTTCGGCAAAATCCAAAGCACAATTGTGTCTTATGTTACCATATATATTTGACCTATTTTAAAAGATTGTTCTCTGTTGAGCGCAATGATTATTTTTATCTAGATATTGTTTCATTGCTCTTTCTGAAGATATGCATATTTATGATCATTTTTAGTTCGTTCTTAAAATTGTGAAGTTGATCGATGTAAATTTTTAGTTACTCTAAGTGGTTACTTTTGAAATTCAATCGAAACAATATATTTCTGGACATGATGATGTTTTAACGATCGATTTTTTTGTATTCCTCGACTGGGATGGTTAAGATAAAAATGCGTGAAGATCTTATTTAGTAGATGTTAGACATGCACACTATATGGATTGAGTCTGGTTCAAGGTAACGTTGATCAATGAAGGTTGTATTTAATAAGTGGGGGTGCGGCAAATTTCACTTCAGATTTGACATGAGTGTGAAGGGAAAACAATGAGCTCGTGAAAAAAATAGAAAAGCCTAGCGAGCAAATAACAATGATTTCGGTCTAAAAGCCTATTCTAATGAATAATGATCTTAAGAATAACTATTCAACTATTAAGTATATTTCGTGCAGTATTGTTATTAGATCAAACGAGTATCCTTATTTTGGAATAGGTTTTGAATTATGAAATAAGGTGTAATAAAGGAGACCGATTTCGCAAATATTGATCAAGATATATCCAAAAAAGAGTATTTTACCCAAAGTAGCCAATTTATCGATTGTGTCAAGAACAAGCATGCTAATGTTCGTTGAGCAAACAACTTGAAAAGGAATTGATTCTACTCCGTG
The DNA here is from genome assembly GCA_963969285.1 of Odontomyia ornata. Lineage (NCBI taxonomy): Eukaryota > Metazoa > Arthropoda > Insecta > Diptera > Stratiomyidae > Odontomyia > Odontomyia ornata. The sequence goes on along the minus strand of OZ017740.1, from coordinate 151,909,010 downwards.
ATAATTCAGTGGGGCTATATTCTGTGTTGGTCTCGTGTATGAGACAGCTTCCAAAGTTTGGAAGGACATGGCGCAGCAACTAACAAATGTTTTGAAAAAAAGCTGTCTTCTCGGACGCGTCAATAATTTTTATCGGTGTTCGGATAATGTTGAAATATCCTCCATGCATATCACGAAAATGAAGTCAACAGCAATGGCGGTGACACATAATCTCGCGAAAGTAGGAAAATAAAATTCGTGCCCTAAAATTACGTATGTTCACGAAGAGCTCATATTTTATACTTTATTATACAACAGAGGAGTGAAGAAAATGAAATTTTTCTTCATCGTAAAATCTCCTGAAAAGAAAATAATTGTCACCAGTAAAGTTTTGTGTAAATCAGTATGTAAAACTGACTAAGAATTTAAAAATAAAATTTTACTATGTATCATAAATTTAACGATTTTGCCAAATTTTCCAATGAAAACGCTATTTTTTCCTTTAAATGTGATACATTTCGACAAATATATATTTCAGGAGTAAGTTGCTCTCTTCTTCAGTGCCATTGGAGGCAAGTTACTCCGGAAATATATATTTATCAAAATATATCATATTCAAAGGAAAAAATAGGGTTTTCATCGGAAAACTTGGCAAACATGTAAACATTTGTAGGGCTAAACATGGGGAAGGATCGTGAATAAATTTAAATTTAATGGAATATTTTAATATGTATATATGTATATATATATATATATATATATATATATATATATATATATATATATATATATATATTTCTATATATAAAATTTTTAATGACTTTTAATTAATTTGCTATAATAAATAATTTTATGTCGAAGTTATAACTATTCGTGTCAATACCTGTTCCTTAAAAATTTTGAGTTAATAATGAAAAAAACAAAAAAAAAAGCCTTGCGGTGCGGCTCTTTGATTCCGTTGTCAAACAGTTTTCGAACGAAACTTCTTTTGATGGCGACGGTTGTCTTGAAAATTTACATTTTTTTACCGAAATCGGTGACAACAGGATGTAACAGCGGAATGCAGCAACTTGCAGTTGCTCTCGGTTCGCAAAATATAAATACAGTAGAATCTCGATAAGATAAAACCCAAGAAAAATGTCAAAAAGTTTGAGTTATCGAGTTTTTAACTTATTAGGGGCTCAAGCTAAGAATTTTTTGGATGTTTCGCGTTGCTATCTATTAATTGTCATTATCTCCTTATTTAAGAATTATGTGTCACAGATAGGGCCAGGAAAAATTTTTAATTCAAATGACAGTAAATCTTACAAAAAAATTTATTACAAACAAGGAAATAGGTACAACATAGTTATCTTAAAAAAAAACTCTGTAATTTTCTTTGGCTATAAGCGGTTCAATGTTTCTAGACCAATTCGGTTTTCAATTTTGAAAAATGAAGAGAAAATATCATCATCTTCATTACTGCATTGCTCTATCAAACATCGTAAGGTGTTTGCTGCTTTCTTTGCTCCTTTCACTGATATACACGCCGGGAGATCCTGTAGCTCATCGTTTGACTCTTCAGCTATATCATCATTTTCAACAATGCGAAACACTGCGTCCATTATTTCTTCCTTTGTGCGCGTTCCCACCGTGGCTACTTCAGCATCGCATGAGATAAACTCTTCGAACGTAATTTCTAGTTGGACATGCATTTATTCCATTTTTAGGGTTTTGTACTAAAATACAAAACCCTATTGCAATCACGACCTGTGTCCGTCTGTCCGTCCGTCCGTCCGTCCGTCCGTCCGTCCGTCTGTATGTCACAGCACTTTTTCTCGGAAACTGTAGGGGCTACAGCCATGAAACTTTGTAGAAAGGTCAGAAGTGGTGACCTCTTGAAAGTTCAAGGGTGGAAAATTTTTTCAAAGGTGTTTAAGGGGGGTCTCCCCATATAGGGGGGTGACCCCTCAAAAAAAAATTTTCACCATTGGTAGTCGAATAGGATGTCATTGGAAAGGTCTCAATAAGATCTTTTCAAAACAAGTCTTAAAACACACACCTTCCATCCGAAAAATCTGAAAAAAATCATGAATGTAGGACTTTATGAGTACAACAACAACAAATACATGAGAAGTCGAAATTCACTCAACTTTGTTAGTAATAGTATGATTTACCGATTTTGTGTTTCTTGAATAAAATCCAAACGGTACCTTTAAACTCAACAAAATTTAGCAAAAAGATGACTATTTATAGGATTGATCTTTTCTGAAAGTTTCATAAAGATCGAATGGTATTTAGCGATTTGAATTTTCGTGTATTACTATGGAGCAATATGCCCTGTATTACTATGGAAACATATTGCTATGGAGCCATATGCGCTTTTTACCGACTTAGACACTACACCTTTGCTAGAATTTGCATGAAAATTTCAGGAGTGATAGGTATCTGTAATGATTTTCTACTTTTCAGATCGAACACGGAACCAACCTCTCATCGGTTCTAGACGTTAAGTCTGAGTAGTGCCAACGGATGGTACCAACAGGTCAACCAATCCGTGCACCGTAACCCATTCACGCGGTGAGTGCTTGTCGGCCAGCTAGTTCGGAGAGGATTTCGGTCGCGGGTCTCCGAATGGGTTACGCTCAATTACAATATTTTCAGTCACCTGAACATGCCCGTTTTCCAAACGCGTCAACAATTACTCATCCAGAACGGGAAACCTACGTTACGTTAGTCCTGGATGTGATCTCTCCACAGATCTCAAATCAAAAACGCTACAAAATCCTATAGGCGCGTTACCGAATCACCGACGCGGTACCGAAAAATATGCTACTCGAAATTAAACCGACGAAAACTACTCTAATGAAATGACGAAACAAGCAAAGGTACCGCGTACCGCGCGCGACGCGAAACTGACCTCGGCGGATTTGTCGAAACCCTACCCTCGCGACGGCATACTTACCCTACACTCTCTGTTCCCACTGAAAAAGAAGAGTCACTGAAAAGGAAAGTCGTGGGTTAACTTAGCAATTCATGTTGTTATATATTTTTTCAAAAGAAAAAAAATCGTTTTCCTTCTACAAATGTTTTAAATATCATACAATTAATGTTCGGCAATTTTTCGCATTTATAACTGTGTATGCTTCGAGACTTGTATTATCGAAAGTATGAAGTTAGTCGTTTCTAATAATTAATGTTCATTCGTTTCGAAATAAACATTTTTTTTTTTTTTTCCAATTTCAAATTATACTATTAATGTTCTGTCATATAGCATTCCGCAATTTGGATAATCAAATTTTAACCCAAAAATATATGTATATAAGCGCGATCACGAAGAATTTCTCTATTAAGCCTATTCATTTCAATTATCTACTAAAGCAAATTAAATATTGGTTTGCTTCTTTCATTGACTGATTTTGTCATGTGTTTTTGTAACATATAACTAACGCTAAACATGTCTCTAATTTTCCTACATACTAACTAACGATTCCTTCGATACAATATAAATTTCTAACTAAGGTATTCTACTTAAAGTAATAGTATCTCTTTTTTTCTACAGTTTGATAATCAGTTTGTATTAAATGGAAATTTTTCCCCCTTTTTTTTTTTTAGCACTCATCTACATCAACTATAAAAACAAATTAATAAAATCGTGTGCCAGTCTACATGCGTTTCGTCTACATGCGTTTCGTCTAGAAGCAACCAAAATAAGGAGAATTCCAACACAAAAAGTGTTTCTGATAAATATCATCTCTCGTGTGAATTGGACGTAAATGTTCTACCTTTTAATGTCTTTAATTTATAGTTATGCCTAAAATCAACGAAAGTACGATTTTCCGTCGTTTTTTTTTTTTTTTTTTGATTATCTAGATAGCATTCTGTCATATAAAATTAATTAACCTCTATAATCTAAGGTTTCAAATGAATTTGGTATGCATTTATTCATATGATTAATAACTGACCGGTGAAAAATTTTTTATGACCATTTTATATTTGGAATAACTTCATGCTTTCTTTCGAGTAGATAAAAATGGTTTCTTATTTTATGTATAGTTATGTTTAAACAATAAATTAATATTTTGCTTGTAGTAAGAGTTTAAATGCGTCGATGTGCGACATCAACAGGCGATAGCGTAAATACACGCCTAAACTTACGATGTTAAAACTATTCCTGTAAGCAAATATAATCTACTTTATTTCGTTTTTTCTTATCCGACAGTTGAAATTGTTCTTTTTCTAAGGGCATTCAGTCGGAATTTTCGCGCATTTTTTTTGTTTCACAGGACATTCATCTGCATTCGTTTCACACTTGTTTACGAGAGCGCATTTAGGAAGCCATTTAGCCAGTTGCTCTTCGAAAAATTGTTCTAGACAACGGGCATGCGCATATGTTTTGGAATCCTCCGGATAATATAAGCATACAGTTTTGGACAACAATCGAACGTCAGCTACAAATGTGGCAATGTCTTTGTAGTGATTCGGACTTGATGGATCTAAACGAGTTCGAATAACATCTAGCGACATAGGTTGACAAACTACTTCATAATATGCAGTGTTTGTTGCAGGTTCTGGCTCTCTAAATGGTAAACTTTGTTCGTATTGGCAATATAATTTTAAACATATCCTCTGTATAATCTTTAATTCATTTGCGCCAAGTTCTCCTGCATTATGTCTTTCACATTCAGCTGAACTTGCCAGTTCCGCTAAATTAACACATAACAAATCTTGCCACGTTTCACTTTCATCTGGTAAGGAACCTATAGCTGGTATGTGACAATTGTGGTGAAATACTTTTGGATATTCATCGCAACACATCAATTCACCACCATCCAAACAAACTGCACACCAATCTTCATTTGGATCGTCTTTCTGGTCAGCTTTCTCTTCAGCCACATTCGCAATAGCTGCTGAACTTTGGACTTGTGGCGATGTCGTCTTATTCCTACCTTCCGGAAGAATTCGTACTCCGTTCGAATCTAATTTCGCTATTGTTGCCATCAAATCATTTATTGAATCGTCTCGGACTTTTAATAGTTATTATTTTAACACTAACCTGATCTGATGTTTGATCCACGACCGTACTGACAACGAAAGATGATCCATTCATCTAGGTCGATATTGTCCTGACCTTGACCGTATGCTTCTATATTTTTGGAAAAGCCTTTTTGGCAGCAACACTTTCGCCTTCTCGATTCCTTTCCTTCGGTGTTTTTTCGACGAATCCACTTCATGGGGCGAGGAACTACAACCAAAACATGGTAAAGCATTCGTCGATGTAACTCGAACGAAGAAAAAATTTACCTCTTTATTCACAATCCTTTGACAAGCTTCGGTGCTGTGTTGCTTCTTAATCCTTGTACATCCACCGGACACAGCAACAACCTCTAAAATCTCTTGCATTAGCGGCCAGTTTGCAGCTTTGATGCCTTCATTCAGCCACATATGAGCTAAAAGCCAGCCGCCCACGCCCATAAATTTTCCTAATAATTCTGTATCCGTGCTTTTCAATATTTGTATATAAATACACTTGGACACCAATTTCTTTGAGTTTTTCGCCACTATTTCGGCTAAACGTTTAACTTCATTCGCACTGCGAATTCCACCATTTGGTGCCAGTAGCACCTTCAGGCAAGTTAATAATTTCAATGGATCAATTCGCGGCTTCACTTGCGCTGAAAACTTTTCTATTGCATCATCATATGCAATTGTGAGGAGAAACAACACTTTGGTCTAGATATTACTTGCCATATAGTTCTAAATAATTTATTTTATAATTTTAAAACAAAACGAACTAACGGGGACCGTTTATTATCAATGGTTTTAGCTATCAACGAATCAGGTTACAGCTTCTAATTGTACTTCTTCGCCTCCATGTGGCTGTCAAAATCACCCGGTTGTCACATCGGACAAAACAGCGGTGTGTGGAATGGCACGCCATATGGCGGCTATGTACCTCTCCAGTTGTCGCCAGTGGCATAGTTTTCTCGATGGCCACGGTGGAGGGGCATTTCCAAATGGCTATGTCTCAAAATGTGCCAGGGTTTGGATTAATTCTATATTTCGAATATTTATATCCACAGATCTAAATATTTGGACAGAAAAGAAAAATATTTTCTGCGCAACGATATCCGCACGACAGATGAAGTCCGCTGGCACTTCGAGGACATATCCATCTGGCCGGTTGCAAGGGTTCGGGATCGGAATCCTTCGATTCCCGGGCGTAGGCGTCACATTACACATTCCCCCCCCCCCCCCCCCCCAAAATCGAAGTAATTACGATCCCGTCTCCTATATAAAAGGTCTTGGTTAAGGCCGTGGCGGGTCGAAGATCGGTTTCGAAGGATAGGCTACAACCATGTTCGTGAAGACTCGACAGTGACTATATAGTAGGGAGTCGGGTGTTATTCGGAGGTCTTCGTCTAGGCAAAGATTGGAATACGCCAAGGTTTTTCGTGGGAAATAGTTGCACTTCATCGTCTAAGGTCTTTTGCGTGGTAAATTCCCAGGGTTTTACCAGTCATGTCCGCGATGAGGTATCGGGTGGGGCTTAGTACTTGTAGGACTCGACACTTCACGAATTTCTGGTCTAGTTTGGCATTGTAATGTCGGGTGGCATCGCTCTGTCGGAAGTTTCGACGATATATTTCGTCGCCTGCCTTAAAGCCAGATGGATGAGATCGCAAGTTGTACCGCTCCTCTCCCATCCGTCGACTTTCTTCAATCTTCTCCCGGAGTTGCTCTCGCAGAAGTTGGAGCTTTTCGTGCGGTTCCAGAACCACGATTGGGTCCTCTAGCGATTTCAGTTGCCGCAATAGCCGGTAAGCGCTCCCATGACAGATCATGTACTGGCCGAACAATGCGAAATACGGCGAAATGCCGGTAGTGGCGTGGTACGACGAGCGCAGCGCACTAGTGATGGCGGACAATTTGCGATCCCAGTCCTTCTGATTCGGGTGGACATAGGCGCGGATGGCCGCTATGAGCGTACGATTCAGTCGTTCGGATGCGTTGGCTTGTGGTGAATAGACGGCAGTTCGTTGGTGGATGATGCCGTATTTGGACATTAGGTCTCGGAACTTGCTGGAGGTGAACTGGACCCCATTGTCGGAGACAAGTTTCTCCGGAACTCCAAACATGTGAAAGACTCGGTTCTCCAATAAGCTGATTATAGGTCCAGTGTGCATGTTACGTAGTGGTTCTATGATAGGGAATTTAGAGAGCTGGTCCAGGACCACGACAGCTCCCGTGTGACCAGAAGCAGATCGAGGGTAAGGACCGATAAGATCAATGTACAAGCGCTGGAACACGCGTTCGGGGACCTCGACCTTACCCATGGGTGGCCGAAGAATGGTGTTGGGCGCTTTAGTGCACTTGCATAGTTCACAAGAGGCTACGTACGCTTTTATCTGTTGTGCCATCTTAGGCCAAAAGAAACAGGTTTTCAACCGCCTAAGTGTACGACCGTATCCGCCGTGCGCACTTGTTGGGTGGTCATGAGCCCGTCTGATAAGATCAGTGGTTAATTCTTCGGGCACCCACAACTTCCACTGTTCTTCTTCTTGTATGGGGTCTCCAGATGCGTGTCCAATCCGCTTATAAATAAATCCATCCGTCAACCGCAGTTCAGGAAGCTGGGGCTGTTGATTCTGGATAGTGTGAATCAGTTGTGTGTAGGTTGCTGACTTGAAGGCAGGATGGTCCAAATCGATCAATTGGGGGCTGTCGTCCTCTTGGACCAACTCGGCTCCTTCAGGGGCGAACATTCTGGATAGGGTGTCGGGGACTACATGCTGGCTACCTTTTCGGTGGCGGATTGTGAAGTCAAATGCCTGTAATTTCAGTGCCCACCTGGCCAATCTGCCGTTGAGGTCAGTCTGGCTCATGAGCCATTTCAGAGAAGCGTGATCCGTAACGATTTCAAAAGTGTGTCCCTCCACATAGGCTCGGAAGCGTTTCACTGCCAACACCGCGGCTAGACATTCCTGCTCGGAGACCGTGTAATTTCGCTGGGCTGGGTTCAGCTTGTGAGACATGAAGGCTATAGGTCTCTCCTCGCCGTCTTGTGCAACCTGGACTAAGACTGCTCCCACCCCATGTTGACTCGCGTCACAATGGATTGAGAACGGTTTGTCAAAGTCCGGGCTGTGCAGTACGGGGGCTGTAGTCAGACTCTTCTTTAGCTCTTCAAAGGCTCGCAAGCTGGGCTCTTCCCAGACGAATTTACGTCCCTTACGCAGCATGTCGGTCAAAGGAGTGGTAATGGTGGCATAGTCACGTACAAAACGCTGGTACCATCCGCATAAACCTAAGAATCGGCGTAACTGTTTGGTGGTCTTGGGTAGTGGAAAAACGTCAATCGCTTGAGTCTTTTCCGGATCGGTCTTGATATGGCCATGCCCAATGATGTGACCTAAATACTTCACCTCCGTCATCACGAACTGGCTCTTCCTTATGTTGATGGTTAATCTTGCCCTCCGGATGTGTAGAGCCACCTCCTGAAGCAGGTCGATGTGTTCATCAAAGGTCTCGGTTATAAGCAACAGATCGTCCAAGTAAACGAAAACTTGGTGCCGCAAATGAGGTGGTATCACCTTATCCATAAGGCGCGTCATTGTTTGGGGGGCATTACACAATCCGAATGGCATGGTCACGAATTGATATAAGGGCCGACCAGGGACTGTGAAGGCTGTCTTCTCCTTTGAACCGGGGTCTAAGGAATTTGCCAGAAGGCGTCCTTGAGGTCTAAGCTCGTGATGAAATGGGCTTTAGGCAATCGACTCAAAATGCCTTTGATCAACGGTAGAGGATATGCGTCCTTGACTGTGACGGCGTTCAAGCGTCTGGCATCTAAGCATAACCGGACCTTGTTCGGCTTGACCACTAAGGTGACTGGGGAAGCCCACGCGCTCTGTGATTCTTCGATTACGCCTAATGCTAGCATTCGATCCACTTCGGCATATAACGATTTTTCCTTCGCCGGAGATATGGCGAAATGTCTCTGTTTTATGGGTTTAGCATCCCCCACATCTATAGTGTGGAACACCAGGGCAGTCCGCCCGAGACCTTCCTTCTCGTGCGATGGAAAAGCCGATATAGCCGAGTCGAGACGCAGTTGCTGAGTTACATCCAGTGTATGCCGTAATAAGTTAGTGGGTTGAGATTGGTCAGGAACGGTGGTGACGGACTCCAGGGTCGAACCGGAAAATAGTGCCGGGGCCAAGTTAAATTTTCGAACGAAATCCACTCCTAGGTAAAGATTCTGGGTTAACTGAGGTATAATGAAAAATTCCATGGGTTTAGTTACTCCTTTAAAGGTGACATCCGTCATAATTTTTCCCACTACAGAGTGACGAGTTCCGTCCGCCGTGCTTAACCAGGAGGTGAAATGACGGATTTGGTCCGCGTGCTTTGCCAGTACCTCCCCTGCAAACTCGGCAGATATGCAATTCACACTGGCTCCCGTATCGACTAACCCTGATACTCGTTTTTGCAGGAGGTGTACTGACGCATATGGCCGAACATCATCCCTCAATAATTCGTCTAAGTATATGTCCTTCAACACTTTCCTCGACTGCCTGACTTTTCTCCAGAAGCTCCGCATCCGACGCATGGCTCGCTTGCTTCGCGGTGGGACAGTTGTGGCCAACTCCTCATGGAAGATGCGCTGGCGAGCAGCCAAGTAATTCCGCAGCCTGACATGAAAAGGTTTTACATGCCAAGGAACTTTCGTCTCGCTATCATTTCCCTGCGCGTTGGCCTCGGCGGAGGACGGCGTCGGTTGTGGAACTTCGGGAGAACTGTGTTTAGCGGTGCGAGTCAGCAGTGTTGGAGTCCTGTTGGGAGCTGGGTCATAGCTGGTGATGGGGTCTGGATTGGTTCGTCCGGGGTCTAGGAGTGCCGACGGGTGGTCGCGGCACTCGGTGGCAAGTTTTTTCGTCCTTTGCAATTAGCACAGTCAGGTGCATATGTGTCGGCCTTCCCGCAGCGGTAGCAGAAAAGCGTCGGCTCCGCTGGACATGCATAGAACCGATGTCCCGGTTGTCGGCAGTTCCAACAGACCGTCGGGCTTGTAATTGCTTCAAGTGAGGGTCGATCAATCAATGCTGGGTCCTCAAACTCCGGTGGTGCTCCGCTCCTCGGTGTTGGTACTGGATCAGCAAGCAGGTGGTCCGCTGCCATCAACTCCGCGGTGTGATGATTTCGGGGATTTGGTCCCGTTATGCGAGGTTGTGGACGGAAGGTACCCCGCCGCTCATCCAAGTGTTCTTGCCTACGGGCATGAAGGCGCAGTCCCTGTATGGTGTTGATGGGAAAATGCAGAAGGCTGTTCTGGAGATCCGAGCGCATATTCTCTCTGATAATTTCTACCAGTTCGTCCTCGGGCATGGTATTTCGCAAGCGAGTGCTCAATCTCACTATACTTGTGTAGTACTGGTCGAACGGTTCGTGAGCGCCTTGTTTCCGTTTCTTTATTTGCTCCCTTAGCTCTCTCTCAGTGAAGCCATCCTCAAATCGATTGCGGAAGGCTGCACTGAAAGAGTGCCAAGTGGGACGTGGCGTTGATTCTTTAAAGCTCCAGTACCAGTCGGCAGCGTCGCCGCTGAACAAAAGATGTGCATGCCGGAGGAAGGCCGAGGAATCACCCCCCAGGGTGCTGGATACCAACGCCTGAATCCGGAAAAGGAACCGGTCCGCCGATATCATATCGTTGAACCCGGTAAAGTTCAGGCGCCAACTCTCCATGATACGAGGCGTCGGGTCTCGAAAAAGTGCCAATGCGTTCCCGGGGGGAATCACATCCTCTGTTGACCTGTTGTACTGTACTGCCTCGGGGGCTGGAGGTACCAACGGAGGTCCGGTACTGTGTCGCGGTCTGTATTCGGGAGCTCTGGGATCCATTCCCGAGTTCCTTGGAGGTGGGACCCATTGCTCGGATTGTCGGGAGTGGGGCATCGCCACACTGGGATTTGGCTCCCAGCCAAGCGGAGTTCTCACGCGGCTGGGTGGTTGGCTCAACGGGAGATTCTGGAGCTTTCCCTCCAGGTTGCCAATCCTCTCCGACATATCCCTCATCAACGCCACGAGGGTGTCAATGGAGTGGGCGGAAGGCATGGGTGTCACCTCGGACACGACACTTGCGGCCGGAACTTCACCGCCTACTGCTCCTTGCAGGTCTAAAAGTGGTTGTGACGGTTCGGCCTCTGGAACTCCTTTCGCCACTGCTCCACGCGTTGGTAGGGGCGTTCCGAGGGGGACGTCTAGGGCAGACCGATCTATGGGTCGCCGGCATAAGGGACACAGCTCTGACGTGAGGAGGAGCTGTTGTACACAGGCACGATGGAATAAATGTCCACAATCCAATCGCACGCTGTGTACGCCCTCCACTACGTCTTCGAAGCAGATCCCGCAGTTAGCTGGTTGGACCGTTTTAGATCGGGTCCAACGCTTATCTGGGGTCCGCTTCGTTGCCATGTTTGTTCTTGCTGGTTTAAATGTGGTGCTAAAATAAGAAAATAAAAAAATATAGAGAATATACTTATTCTATTGGTTTATAAACTTATCACTAAATTAGTGGCCGTTAGTGGCGAGCTATATATAGGAAATAGAGAAAAAAAAATTTATTTGATATACCTTGCCTTTCCAGTGGTCGACTCCTCCAACGGGAAAAGAGAGTGCGTGGTAATCTGCCAAAGAAAGGGTGCTTTCGGTCGATGTACGAAATTATATCCCCTAACCCTCATACATTACAAAAAACCGTCTCTAAACTACGTTAAAGTGACTCGACGAGACAAGTGGTAGAGCTACCGTAACGATTTTAGTACGCGGTCAAAATTCCCGACGCGTGGAAGCATTCCGGGCTTCGCAACTCCAGCATACGCCACCGAACGTTGAACCGATACCACTCGTCTAACACGCATACGAAATAGTTAGACTCCTTCCGCGACATAAAGGCAAGGTAGCCTTCTATTTTCTTGAGAGTCCATGCTGATAGGTAAACCCATCAGACTGGCAGTTCCATCAAGAAAATAGAAGGTCCTTACAGGGGTTAACCTGGGACAACACATCGGAAGGATTCTGTCGCGAAAAAAAAAGATCAAACAAAGGAGAGCGGAAGCTACAACTCACGTGAAGCGACTTCTAGTGTGTATCACACAACTCCACTGCTCCTGATAGTGGGACTCGAGTACCAAAGTACCTTACATCCTCCGTAAAGGACCAACTCGTCATAAGACGCGAAGTTCTTTCCCCCTTAGGATGTTTTAGGCCCCACGTTGGGCGCCATTTGTAATGATTTTCTACTTTTCAGATCGAACGCGGAACCGACCTCTCATCGGTTCTAGACGTTAAGTCTGAGTAGTGCCAACGGATGGTACCAACAGGTCAACCAATCCGTGCACCGTAACCCATTCACGCGGTGACTGCTTGTCGGCCAGCTAGTTCGGAGAGGATTTCGGTCGCGGGTCTCCGAATGGGTTACGCTCAATTACAATATTTTCAGTCACCTGAACATGCCCGTTTTCCAAACGCGTCAACAATTACTCATCCAGAACGGGAAACCTACGTTACGTTAGTCCTGGATGTGATCTCTCCACAGATCTCAAATCAAAAACGCTACAAAATCCTATAGGCGCGTTACCGAATCACCGACGCGGTACCGAAAAATATGCTACTCGAAATTAAACCGACGAAAACTACTCTAATAAAATGACGAAACAAGCAAAGGTACCGCGTACCGCGCGCGACGCGAAACCGACCTCAGCGGATTTGTCGAAACCCTACCCTCGCGACGGCATACTTACCCTACACTCTCTGTTCCCACTGAAAAAGAAGAGTCACTGAAAAGGAAAGTCGTGGGTTAACTTAGCAATTCATGTTGTTATATATTTTTTCAAAAGAAAAAAAATCGTTTTCCTTCTACAAATGTTTTAAATATCATACAATTAATGTTCGGCAATTTTTCGCATTTATAAGTGTGTATGCTTCGAGACTTGTATTATCGAAAGTATGAAGTTAGTCGTTTCTAATAATTAATGTTCATTCGTTTCGAAATAAACATTTTTTTTTTTTTTCCAATTTCAAATTATACTATTAATGTTCTGTCATATAGCATTCCGCAATTTGGATAATCAAATTTTAACCCAAAAATATATGTATATAAGCGCGATCACGAAGAATTTCTCTATTAAGCCTATTCATTTCAATTATCTACTAATGCAAATTAAATATTGGTTTGCTTCTTTCATTGACTGATTTTGTCATGTGTTTTTGTAACATATAACTAACGCTAAACATGTCTCTAATTTTCCTACATACTAACTAACGATTCCTTCGATACAATATAAATTTCTAACTAAGGTATTCTACTTAAAGTAATAGTATCTCTTTTTTTCTACAGTTTGATAATCAGTTTGTATTAAATGGAAATTTTTCCCCCTTTTTTTTTTTAGCACTCATCTACATCAACTATAAAAACAAATTAATAAAATCGTGTGCCAGTCTACATGCGTTTCGTCTACATGCGTTTCGTCTAGAAGCAACCAAAATAAGGAGAATTCCAACACAAAAAGTGTTTCTGATAAATATCATCTCTCGTATGAATTGGACGTAAATGTTCTACCTTTTAATGTCTTTAATTTATAGTTATGCCTAAAATCAACGAAAGTACGATTTTCCGTCGTTTTTTTTTTTTTTTTTGATTATCTAGATAGCATTCTGTCATATAAAATTAATTAACCTCTATAATCTAAGGTTTCAAATGAATTTGGTATGCATTTATTCATATGATTAATAACTGACCGGTGAAAAATTTTTTATGACCATTTTATATTTGGAATAACTTCATGCTTTCTTTCGAGTAGATAAAAATGGTTTCTTATTTTATGTATAGTTATGTTTAAACAATAAATTAATATTTTGCTTGTAGTAAGAGTTTAAATGCGTCGATGTGCGACATCAACAGGCGATAGCGTAAATACACGCCTAAAGTTACGATGTTAAAACTATTCCTGTAAGCAAATATAATCTACTTTATTTCGTTTTTTCTTATCCGACAGTTGAAATTGTTCTTTTTCTAAGGGCATTCAGTCGGAATTTTCGCGCATTTTTTTTGTTTCACAGGACATTCATCTGCATTCGTTTCACACTTGTTTACGAGAGCGCATTTAGGAAGCCATTTAGCCAGTTGCTCTTCGAAAAATTGTTCTAGACAACGGGCATGCGCATATGTTTTGGAATCCTCCGGATAATATAAGCATACAGTTTTGGACAACAATCGAACGTCAGCTACAAATGTGGCAATGTCTTTGTAGTGATTCGGACTTGATGGATCTAAACGAGTTCGAATAACATCTAGCGACATAGGTTGACAAACTACTTCATAATATGCAGTGTTTGTTGCAGGTTCTGGCTCTCTAAATGGTAAACTTTGTTCGTATTGGCAATATAATTTTAAACATATCCTCTGTATAATCTTTAATTCATTTGCGCCAAGTTCTCCTGCATTATGTCTTTCACATTCAGCTGAACTTGCCAGTTCCGCTAAATTAACACATAACAAATCTTGCCACGTTTCACTTTCATCTGGTAAGGAACCTATAGCTGGTATGTGACAATTGTGGTGAAATACTTTTGGATATTCATCGCAACACATCAATTCACCACCATCCAAACAAACTGCACACCAATCTTCATTTGGATCGTCTTTCTGGTCAGCTTTCTCTTCAGCCACATTCGCAATAGCTGCTGAACTTTGGACTTGTGGCAATGTCGTCTTATTCCTACCTTCCGGAAGAATTCGTACTCCGTTCGAATCTAATTTCGCTATTGTTGCCATCAAATCATTTATTGAATCGTCTCGGACTTTTAATAGTTATTATTTTAACACTAACCTGATCCGATGTTTGATCCACGACCGTACTGACAACGAAAGATGATCCATTCATCTAGGTCGATATTGTCCTGACCTTGACCGTATGCTTCTATATTTTTGGAAAAGCCTTTTTGGCAGCAACACTTTCGCCTTCTCGATTCCTTTCCTTCGGTGTTTTTTCGACGAATCCACTTCATGGGGCGAGGAACTACAACCAAAACATGGTAAAGCATTCGTCGATGTAACTCGAACGAAGAAAAAATTTACCTCTTTATTCACAATCCTTTGACAAGCTTCGGTGCTGTGTTGCTTCTTAATCCTTGTACATCCACCGGACACAGCAACAACCTCTAAAATCTCTTGCATTAGCGGCCAGTTTGCAGCTTTGATGCCTTCATTCAGCCACATATGAGCTAAAAGCCAGCCGCCCACGCCCATAAATTTTCCTAATAATTCTGTATCCGTGCTTTTCAATATTTGTATATAAATACACTTGGACACCAATTTCTTTGAGTTTTTCGCCACTATTTCGGCTAAACGTTTAACTTCATTCGCACTGCGAATTCCACCATTTGGTGCCAGTAGCACCTTCAGGCAAGTTAATAATTTCAATGGATCAATTCGCGGCTTCACTTGCGCTGAAAACTTTTCTATTGCATCATCATATGCAATTGTGAGGAGAAACAATACTTTGGTCTAGATATTACTTGCCATATAGTTCTAAATAATTTATTTTATAATTTTAAAACAAAACGAACTAACGGGGACCGTTTATTATCAATGGTTTTAGCTATCAACGAATCAGGTTACAGCTTCTAATTGTACTTCTTCGCCTCCATGTGGCTGTCAAAATCACCCGGTTGTCACATCGGACAAAACAGCGGTGTGTGGAATGGCACGCCATATGGCGGCTATGTACCTCTCCAGTTGTCGCCAGTGGCATAGTTTTCTCGATGGCCACGGTGGAGGGGCATTTCCAAATGGCTATGTCTCGAAATGTGCCAGGGTTTGGATTAATTCTATATTTCGAATATTTATATCCACAGATCTAAATATTTGGACAGAAAAGAAAAATATTTTCTGCGCAACGATATCCGCACGACAGATGAAGTCCGCTGGCACTTCGAGGACATATCCATCTGGCCGGTTGCAAGGGTTCGGGATCGGAATCCTTCGATTCCCGGGCGTAGGCGTCACATTACATATCATGAAGATGAGTACATACAATTGAAACAATTCGAAGAGGCAGGAGAGAGCTTCTAGCAAAAGGGCTTTGTAACCATTCTTGGATTCGAAAAAATAGGCCATGAATCGATGATTACAGTACAGAGGAGTGGCCCCTGAAAAAAAATTTCATGAAAGGTAGCCGATATGAGTATCAACTGAAAATTATCTATGAGAGCTTTTCAAAACAGTTCTTAAACTGACAGTTTTTGCTTCAGTGGGAGCACAGGGGGGAAATACATGAAAAATGTGTTTCCTCCCTCGCGAATGGACACCCGTGATCTAAAAAATCTGAAAAAAATATCAAAGGAGATATTTATGGGTATAACTATAACAAATATCTCAGAAGTCAAAATTCGTTCAACTTTGTTAATAATAGTATGATCCTCGAATTTCACATTTTCTCCAATGAAATCGTCTTTGACATGTTTCTTGATTTTATCCGTTGCTGGTTACTGCATTTTGTAAGTTGAGTACAAAACCCTTCTGACATGAGCATAGGTCTGTCTACCCAACTTGTTCAGGTGTTGTTTCGTGTTCCTCTTCAATACTTTCTTGAAACTGTGACGGGAAACCACAAGCTTTAAAGCAATTTTTCACTGCATAGGATGCAATACATCGCCAAGCTTTATTTACCATTCTCATTGCTTCTAAAACATTGATTGAAGTAACTATATTTTGCTCCATATCAGTTATCATTCTTTTAACAACTTCTCTCTGGTAAAATGTTTTGAAATTTTTTAATATCTAACGGTTGAAGTTGTGATGTATTCGGGGTGAGGGATTTAATATTAATTGCCTTCAATGGAGGTATGTCACCATGTGCTGTGCAGTTGTCAACGAAGAGAAGAATTTTGCTTTTTCCAGTAGCCATTTGTCTGTACTTTTAATACACCATTTTTTAAAAAGTTCTGCAATCATCCATGCTCGTTGGTTGGCTTCATAACCCAAGGGTAGTGATTTGCATCCCGCGAAGCAACGAGGTTTCTTTGATTTGCCAATCATTAGTGGCTTCAATTTTTCTGTGCCGGTAGAATTCGCGCATTCTCAAACGTTAATGTTTTGTCGAGAAGACATTTAAAAAAATAGTGCGGTTTCGTCGGCGTTAAAGACATCATTAAGGTGGTATCCATTCACTAATCCTTGCAATTCACCCTTCGATTCTTTGCAAAGTTCTTTATTCACACTCGCACTTTCACCGCAAATTTTCTTCACATGAATGAGTCGCTGATAGATGCTTTAATTTATAGAGGTTGGCTTGAAAATCGCTTTGTTGCAGAGGTCAAATGCGTAAATTTTTCGTTTAAGTTATGAAGGTTTTGTATTTTAAGTAAAAGAGGTTTTGGGCTCTGTGGAGAAGGGTACGCCAATTTAATAGAGGTGTTTACTTTATCGAGGTTTAAGTTATCGAGGTTCTACAGTATATCAATGTCTGAACAGTTACTATAGTTACACATTACATTACTTGTGCAAAGCCCATGCAAAAGAGGGCATACAATATAATATAATATACAATAAACTGTTCAAGGTTTTCAAAGTCGTTTGATTATTTTTCGGTATTTAAGAAAAATGTTTTTAGATATTTTTCTATAATTATCTTATTATACTCGTAAGTCCCTTCAAATAATCTTTATTCAAAAAAATGTAAATTCCACAGTTTTGTAGGAGTTCAGCTATCAGAACCCACTAAAATATTCAATTATGAAATTGCGTTATACTTATCCGGACAGCATATTGTATTTCCAGTATCCATTTCTTGTCAAAAATATTTCGCTCATCAGCAGCGAAAAAATGCTGTCCATTTTCACTGGAACACTTCTTGGCCTTATGGGAGGCCCTCCCGGATTTTTCATCTCTCCAACAAAATTTCTCCAACCGATGATATGAGTATTCGAATACTTGAAACCGAATCCAACTGAAAATTCTTCTGCTGATGTTTTTCCTGAGTTTTAAATTCGACTTCAATTTCTAATTCTGTTATTCTTGGGTCTCCGATTCAACTTCTGCACGCCCTTACTAATTTTCTTTTCGAATAGTTATAAAAAATAGAAATTCATATACTCTTTCAAATTTGCCTTGCCACTATCTATCACACTTCTTCAAAATCTAAAATTCGACTGCCTTCAATTTTTTTAAGGGTTTTGTAAAATAATTTTACAAAACCCTACTCGTTTCGCGACCAGTCTGTCCGTCCGTCTGTCCGTGCATGTGTCACAGCAATTTTTCTCGGAAACTACTTAAGCTAGAAACATCAAATTTTATGTGTAGGTGTAAAGTGGTTGTCTCTTCAAAGTTCAACTACAAAAAAATTTTATAAGGTATTTAAGGGGGGTCTCCCCATATGAGAGAGTGACCCCCCGAAAAAAAAAATTTCATTGAAGGTAGCCGATATGGGTATCAAATGAAAGGTCTTGATGAGAACTTTTCAAAACAGGTTTTGGTTTGGCAAAACTTGCTTCGAGGGGCACACAGGGAGGGGAAATACATAAACAATTTGTGTCCCCCCCTCGCGATTGTACACCTGTGATCCGAAAAATCTGAAAAAAATCAGGAATGTAGGCCTTGGTAAGTACAATAACAACAAATACGTTAGAAGTCGCAATTCACTCAACTTTGTTAGTAATAGTATGATTTATCGATTTTATGTATTCTTGAATAAAATCTTAACGCTATCCTTAAATTCAATGAAATTTAGTTCGCAGATGTCTAGTTGTAAGATTGATCTATCCTGAAAGTTTCATAAAGATTGAATCATATTTAGCGAAGTTAAAGCGGTTTGAATTTTCCTGTATTACTATGGAACAATATGCGCTGCATTTGTTACTATGGCAACATATGGCTATGGAACAACATGCGCTTTTTACCGACTCAGACACTACAGTTTTGCTAGGATTTGCATGAAAATTTCAGGAATGATAAGTGTCATGTATATCTTTGAGAATCGGTTCAGCTAGTGGTATCAGTAATCGTAAAACAAAATAGTGGCTGTTTTAAATGCGAAGATTGAATAATTTTGAGTTATTTTTTCCCAACTTCAACGTTTAAGGTGCATGCTTTGAACACTTGATTCAATTTAATGAACGACTGAAGATGAGTACCTAAAATTAATGCTCATAAGTGAAACAAGTCAAGGAGATGGGAGAGAGCTCCTAGCAAAAGGGTTTTGTAACCATTCTAGGATTCGAAAAAATTGGCCATTAATCGATGATAACAGTACAGAAGAGTGGCCCCTGAAAAAAAATTCATCAAACGTAGCCGATATGAGTATGAACTGAAAGTTTTCATGGGAGCCTTTCAAAACAGTTCTTAAACTGTCAGTTTTTGCTTTAGTGGGGGCACAGGGGGGAAATACATGAAAAATGTGTTTCCTCCGTCGCGGATGGACATCTGAAATAATTATCAAGGGAGATATTTATGAGTATAACAATACCAAAAACCTCAGAAGTCGAAATTCGTTCAACTTTGTTAATAATAGTATGATCTTCGTATTTCATATTTTCTCCAATAAAATCGTCTTTGACATGTTTCTTGATTTGATTCGATCTGGTGACTGCATACAAAACCCTTCTGACATGAGCGTAGGTCTGTTTACACAACTTGTTATTTGTCTCCTTTCTACTCGTTAATTATCCAATTTTCTTTTCATATTTTTCTGATGCGTCAAATGAGAATTTAAAGTGAATTAAAATATAGTGTGTATAAACGTAAGATACTATGTCTGTGTCGAATGAGTGAGTACGACAGTGTAGATAATGTAATTAGAGAGCAATGAAATACTGGTGGCAATTATAATGACGTGAGAATAATAAGATAGTTAAATAGAACTAAATTTTAGAGTTACAAAAGTTGAACAGAATTAATAAAATCTTAGGGAAATATTACATATGCAGTAAGGAAGCGTATTACAATACCCAAACGTTTTCACCCTCGTGTTCAAAAGAAGAACTCCACAAACTGAAGGTGCCGAGTTCTTAGACTAGGGAAGAGCGGGGCCAGTTGACCATATTTTTGCTTCAATTAATATAGGGCTTTTTTTTTAAATGCAATATGTATTCACTTTGTCGTTGGATAATATTATTAAACTTGACAATCACATTGTTTTTTTGTTATATTTAATTAACGCTACTATATAAGGACCCCACTCGTGGGGTCTATTGAACCATCAAATAGATTTCGATGAGCCAGAGAACTTAAATTATATTTGCAATTTCAAGATAAAATTTAAGTACTTCGTATACATTTAATCAGTCTTGTGAAGCATTTGGCATCGAAAGAATTCAAAAAATATTTAAAAGGTGCTGTTGTTTCAGGTTGTATAGATGAAAAATTTGCATTTGTTTACATATGTATTCGACAGTGCTTGTGACTGAAAATCTGACTGTGCACGATCCGTGACAAATGATGGCATGAAATCATCTTCGGCGAAAACTCTACTATTAAAGGAGTGAATCCCTGTTTCCTTACAACCACTATTTATCTTCATTTAAGTCTGTTTAAAGTAAACTAACTTGATCATAGACAACTTGCATCTAACTCAATCAGTCCTTCAATGTAACGAGTAATTCAAGTTAACAATCAAATACATATGTATATTTATTGTACAATTTTGCTTACTTACCATTTCCAAATTTCTTGCACGTGCCAAGTAAATAACATTAAAATTTTTAATTCACGGATTTGGTAAATCAGCCAATTCTATGAGTTCAATGATTGTCTCAGAGTTTATGGGACAACGCGCGAAGTAATTGGATCGACTATACACGTGTCAAGGTAATTTAGGTGATTGACTTGATTCCGGAAAAAGTGAATCTTTACGCGTAAACAATTTAGAAATGGTTATACTATTCGAATTTATGATTTAACATCTTCCGCCACCTCGAATCCTCATGAGACGATTTCAACTGCTGTCCTTTGATTTTGATGCGGAATCTCTTTGGACGTAAAAAATGAACACTATGAACAGGATAGCTAAGGTGATGTAATTGATAGCATAATTGTGGGTATCATGGGATGAAAGAAGTTCAGGGAGGTCTGCAAACAGTTCCCCTCGAAGTTTCTCGATTTGATTGGAGTCAGTTTTCCAGGTAGAGTTGAAGTTTTCTTTCAAAAGATCCGTCGGAACGAAAGAGTAGTTGGCAAGGTCAATGATGATATTCCACTCGAGTGAGTTAGCAAGGACGTCTCGCACATACTAACGTCAGACTGTAAGGTGTATAGAGGAGGATGATTGTGTCTGGTTCAAAAAGTTGGCATTTATTTTTTTCTGAATCAGATAATTGATAGTAAGTGTCTCGCTGTAAGGTGACTGCCAGATAATTGAATGAAGGTTGAAATTGAACAATAGCGTTTTCTGTTTTTGTAGGAATTGGGTAAAGATTGAGCAGTTGTAATGTTTGGATGAGATTTTTGTTGCCTTAGTACTACAGCACCTTTCGGGTCCTCGCTTGAAGATAGTTAGAGTGTGTCACTATTTTGATCGAATCTATCGACATTCGGAAATGTAATATGGACTGTATCACGTTATTTGAATGGGATTAACGGTATTCGAATATCGAATAAAATATTCTTACTGGTCATTCTGGTTTGGATTCTAGCTGAGTTATGTAGCTTTAATGGTGAGTACAGGCACAGCGTGGTCAAGTGGTAGGTGTTCTCTCATTATTTGACTCCGTTTGTTGAATTCTGCTGCGCTAAGAAGAAGATGATTAATCATGAGAATGGTCTGAAGTGCAATCGCGCTGAAAATTTGCTTGATTTCTTCAATTTTTCATGTGGTACTTATTAAATGTTCTTTCTATTTGTGCTTCAATATAAATGAATTCGTTATTGAATGTCATCATTAGTTTTTTTGTAAATATAAGCTGTTTTGTCTTTGATGCTAGTTTGATTCTTAAATAATTGTTGAGGCACTTTTCATTTGCATTCATTCTTCGTATTTCTTCTTCCAACAATTGAGCAAATTCATTATCAAGGATACCAAATAAAGAAAGAGCTAAGGGCTCAATCGTATGCTGATACAAGAGTACGTTAAGTGATTTTGTTATTCCCTCATATTCCATCCAGTAAACGGATAAGTCATAATAAGACACAATCTTCCAGCTGTTATGTGTTAGGCGCATTGATCCCACTTCCTCGAAGAAGATTTCTGGATTAGTAGTGAATGGAGTGATTTCGACTAGACCTTGTAGTTCTACTTACGTTCCTATGAAGAAAGTTAGAACTAAAAGCACACACAACAGACTTTGTGATAAGAATCGTCCTTTTTTAGTTTTTTACCAATGATAAAGCAGATGCTACTTGTTTTGGTATCCCATAAATATAAAAAGTTTTACCGGGATTGCTGCGTAGCCATGCATCATACTCCGACGAAAGATATTTTTTAAAGGGCCCGTAGACAGACACGTATAACAGTTGTGTATGCAATGAGGTGGTTAAGAGAACATTATAATCCCATTATTTTTTGCTGGTTCTACCACGTATTTTAATAGTTAAATGTGATGAGTGGTTGTCCAAAAATAATGACATTGGTGATTTTTGTGTTGGTTTCGGATGATTAATGTAGTGTTGCATATACCTAGTCGTAAAATTCGTCCTCAGTTACCCAACCACTTCTATTAGCGTGACCAATGCGTTCAGGCGGTCCGTTTGTAATAAAAAATTCCTTGAATTTCATCCGGCGAAAAATAAGCACCACAGAAACCGTATTACCAGTAGCAGAAGCTGCTCGAATTATAGTTGTAGTAGTGCCCCGTTCTCCTGAGGTTGCTGAACCAATATTATGCTTCCCCTTAGCTGCTATAATTTTATACGGTTTCATAACAATAGGAATCTCAGTTTCATTGACGTCCATATTCTGGAAGACGGACATTTAGACTTGTCCAGAGCAGTGGCCAGCTTATCATAAAATAATTTGACATTAGTTTTATTGAATGATGTCGCCCTTCCTAAACTAGTAGATTCTGATTTTCTAAAAGCCAGTTTAGTATTTCTCTCGAGATTAACTAATCTTTTCCTGCTATATTATCTTATTTGTATCCCAACATTGAGGGAACTTTGTCATATCTTACAGTCCATTCATAGGGACGTCTTCATACATTTAAGGAAGCCAACCTATAAAAATAAATGCAATGTGAATTAGATAGTTCTTTAAGATTTACTCTTGTTCTATTGTGAAAACTAGCTGGCCATTAGTGCATTGCTTGAAAACGTTCCTTTTTAAGTTACTGATGTACCTCGGAACCATATTCCTGCTTATATTGTTATCTCCGACCGCTTTCCTTTGATTACTTCTTCTGTGGCATGTTTAATCTGATATTTGGATGTATCTGCTCATTTCATTGTCTTCTTGTACGTTCGCATTCTAAAATAAAAATATAATCAATGTAGAAAGATTCCTACTAGTTAAATGTATTTTAAAAAATATTGTGATTTATAATTCACATGCTTGCAGGTAAACGTAACAAGCAACCAAACATCAAACTAAAATATATCGGGGTCATTTTAACATGGCTCATCTGATCTGAATCATTTCGGCTCAAACGACCCCTTCGCTAAAATAGTTACAATTTATAAAATTACCTAAAAACAATAAACATACGAATATATTGCTTTTCTTATTAAAATTGTAAATAAATACTATTTCATAAACAAAAGGCTCTCTACCATTTTTGCCGAAAACATATTAAAATTTCTTAATATAAACTGAATATGCTATTAAAGTGCATTCTTTGCGATAATATCCAGCAATCGGATAGGACAAAGTGAACATTTCATTTTTTCGGTAAGTTAAAATGACTACCGTACAAATGTTCTCATGTTTCGCGACATTTACGGCGGTGTATCATCGAGTTGTAAAAAAATCCTTCGTGAAATTCTATAAATACAGTCCCATTAAACTCGTATTTTAAAAATGAAACAAAAGTGTGCCGCGAAAGTGAATTTATCTGGTGAAATATCAAAGTTGAACTTTTACCGCCATTGTTAATGTGAAATTTAATTGACCAATTGTCCTTGATTTTGTGTTTTGTCTGCATTGAAGTGACTATTCCTATCAGAGTGATTTTTGAACGGGACCAATATAGTTTTGAGTGGAAATTATTCAAATTTGTGTTAGTGGCCCCAATCTTCGAATTCAAGCTTCGTGCCGATTTTTTCTATTTATTCTCTTGTACCAATTAATCGTTAACGTAAATCTTATGAAATTTATATCATGTTAGTACCGGAATGTGTATACAAAATTAGAAGTTCAAGTACTAAAAGTTTTATGGATAAAATACGATAAATATTATTAGTTTTGTGAGTTTTCGTTAATGAAGTCGGAATTGAAAATTGGGGGTCAGTTAAGATAGCTTCGAAAGACGACAGTTGTATTTAAATGTGAAAATTATTATATTCCCAGCAATTGAAGAAGGCAGCAGGAGTAGGCGAAGCTGGTTAAAACGTCCACGGGATGTACTGCAAAGCCGAAATTCGATGGGATATGCGAGCGGCACTCTAATGAGGGGGACATAGAAAGATCCAAATCCATAGAAAGATCCAAAGCCAAAATTATCCCATAATGCAGTTTTTATTATTGAAAGGTACTATTTTTGCCTGAATTGGTATTTGAATGTATAGATAATGTTTTTATCTTATAGGAAATAATCGTTTCTGAAAATATTCCCGCACCAATGAAAAATGTTCGTTCTATTAAATACTGATTTGTTTATTTGATTGTTGTAAAACATCTATAGCACGCTACAGTTAATTTATAACTATAGCTCATTCCAACTCTCTTAATATCTAATAAAAAGAAGATCAATTTCAGAATGCCTTATTCAGAATAATATTAAAATTCAACAGAATCATGGCAAATAGTTGAAATTTTCCATGCAATGGGAGAATTGATATGATGGCAATCCCTTGAAACTGATTGATTTATTTTGTTGGGGCATTTTGAAGTTATTTTTTTTGTTTCACTATATATATATATATATATATATATATATATATATATATATATATACATATATATATGTATATATATATATGTATATATAAATATAAATATAAATATATATGTATATATATATATATATATATATATATATTGTATATATATATATATATATATATATATATATATATATATATATATATATATATATATATATATATCGTATTTATGTATACATACATAAATATATATATAAATATATATATATATATATATATATATATATATATATATACATCGTATATGCATATGCATACATATATATACACACTCTGATGGGTGAAATAAAGAAGAAATTGCGTTTTTCTGTAAAGACAAAAGTATTTTCAATGACAAAGTTATGTACATGTATTTCCACTTTTATCACTTATAAACAAACTACAAACTCCCCAGTAAAGACAAAAAAAAACAACATTTAAAGCCTTTATTCTGTGTAAATTTTTATTGGTTGCTCAGGGTCAAATATCTTAAGAACTGGTTTGGAACATAGTAATTCTTTTATTTTATCAATGGATACTTGGCATTCTGTAGTCCAAATGAATTTTACATCTTTCCGTAATAAATTGTGTAGCGGGCTTAGGATCATCGCATTATGTGGTACAAATTTATGATGAAAATTTACTTTCCCGAAGAACTGGCGTATATTGTTAAGCATGTGTGTAGATGTCTGTAGATGGCTCACTGAAATTTCAAATTCATCCAAATTTATATGTTCGTTGAAGTTTACTTCACATCTGTTTGTCTTATTAATTTCTTGTTTAAGTACCTCAAAGTATGAAGAATCCTTTCATTTCTGTCACCTAGTCCATCAGGAATGTTGACATTTATTGAATTGAAAAGATCAATTTTCGATTCTTTATTTTTCATATTTTCTTCATTTGGGAACTTCTTGTCTTTTTCTGGATTTTTATATTGTATGATATTCAAGTTTTCATCTTGCATTAATTTGAATTTTTTAATGCAATCCAAACCGATTAGAAAATCATAATGGAAATTTTCATTTTCTATAACAAAAACATCCACAGTTCTTTCCATATTAAAGATTTTAAGTTTTAAAGTTACCATACCTTTTGTTTTCTTCTCACCATCAATAGTTTTCAAGTTTGCTGTTTGTGTATCACTTGTGTCTTCTGTTTCTTGTATCTTCAACAGTTTAGCATTAATTAAGGACACATTTGAACCCGAATCATAAATTACAGAAACTGTCAAAGTGTCATTTATTAGTGACATTACTTTTATTACCAATTGTTTTTAAGAGTGGCTACTTTTCTTCTGCATTTTAACTCTAATAAACCATCTTTTGTGAAGCTCTATTGTGTAGATAGTCATATGTATAATGGTCGCTCACAAATACTAAAAAATAGTTTCAACTGACCCCGAAAGTTGTTTTTGATGGAGTTTAGTCAGGAAGACGTTTTTAAGCCGGTATTACAGTTTGAAAGATTTTATAACATATATTTTATAAAATATCTTCGTCAAAAAAAAGTTAACCGCGTAAAAGAGTATATTCTATAAAAGATTAAAATATTTTATGCAGTGTTATACTCGTTTTCAAGGCTTTTTGATCAAATTATGTTTTATAAAATCTTCTATATAAGAGATTTTTATCAAATCTTTGATAATGTAATACTGGCCTTTAGAAAAGGGCGGTTTTGTGCGGGTAGGGTTGATAAAATTAATCGCTACACTATTTGATCTTTCAATTGATGTAAAGAACTTATTGCTTATTGGAAACATTGCTTTAGGTAATCTTATTTTATATTTTGATTTAACAATTGAGAATGAATTCAAACTATAAATAAACGTTCGTATCTGATTATTGATTATTTACGAGTATAACTAGTAATTTAATTATTGCTTGTTTTTAGAGCACAAAGGAAATTATAATGAAGTATGCTTTCGTACATGCTAATTTTTGAAATGATGAGTTCATGATTAAGTTCACTTTCATAAGGCAGACTAATTTGGCTGGGATATAAAAAAAAACATTTTTTGGTACAGTACGTTACAATCAATACGGTCGTATGCTTGCTGAAAGGCAACGAATATTTGGTATACGTCAATGTTGATCTCCCAGTATATCTCAAGTACCTTCTTAAGTGCAATAAATTGGTCTATCGTCGATCCGTCTGTTCTGAATCCACGTTGGTGCTCCCCAATAATAGTGTTGGCGTATGATCTGATTTTATTTTCTAGGATTTCAAAATTATTTTGTACGCCGTGCAAAGTTGTGATATGCCTCTATAGATTTCGCACTGTAACTTGTCACCTTTCTTGTAGATAGGGAATTATTGATTGGCTCCACTGGTTCGGAATATGTTCTTGTTGCCAAATGTACTGGATGACTTTGTGGATGGCTTACTGAACAGCGCTGCCAACATATTTGATAAGCTCTACTGGAATCGCATAAATGCCCGGCGCTTTATTATTTTTTTGGGCTTTGATATAGTTGGGCTTTGACATAGTTTCAGAAACGGTATATGGGGCGTTTTGCAAACAGATTTTTTTCAAGCCTGATTTTATGTTGA
Organism: Odontomyia ornata; assembly: GCA_963969285.1. Classification (NCBI taxonomy): domain Eukaryota; kingdom Metazoa; phylum Arthropoda; class Insecta; order Diptera; family Stratiomyidae; genus Odontomyia; species Odontomyia ornata. The sequence goes on along the minus strand of OZ017740.1, from coordinate 151,881,433 downwards.
ATACTTTTGCAGTTGTAATATATGTGGAGCAAACATGATGCTTTTGAATCATTTTGAAATAAGTCCATACCATGTTGGCATTCTACAGCATTGTTTTATCAAGAGATTTAAACATTTGTAGGATCCTCGAGATATGCCATCAAGCAGTTTTTGGAAAGCGCCACAATATCTAGGAAGCCCTGAACGGCAAACAAATAGCCAGTCATTATATAATTTTCCATGATTTCGATTCATTAATTTTTTTGAAAAAAGTAACTGGAGCCATCGCCCTCCACCGAAGATCCACCAACTCCGCGGATAACGAGATAAAAGCGTCGTTTGACTGTGCTCAAAGGAGTTGTGAAGCGACATAAAAAAGAGGAGCTCTGCAACAGAAAGTTCGCCGGCTTAAGCGAAAGGTAAAAAATTTAGATCATTTAGTTGAGGAGTTATCCAAAAAAAATTTAATATCGATTGATGATTTAGAACGGCTGAAAGGGTCTAGTGTTAGTATGGAACAGTTTGAGAGGGTGAATAAACCACTTCGTGGAAGGTCTGTGCCCCAGTCATATTCGCATACTTAAAACAAAAATGCTCTTATGCTTAATTATTTATCCTCTAGAACCCTTAGAGTCTGCCACGCTCAAAAACCATATCTAAATGGTACCAAAACATTGATGGAAAACCTGGGTTTGCTGCGGAATCTTTCAAAACTTTGGATTTTGGTGAAATCAAAGGTTGAAGTGGCTTGTAGTCTTTGTATTGACAAAATGTTCGTTCGTAGGCATACTGAGTTCACTATGGATACGTAAGTTTTGAAGAATCTGAAGAAAATCTTGAAACATTACCCACGCAAGCTATTGTGTTCATGTTAGTAGCAATAAATGGTACTTAGAAGCTTCCTCTGGGGTATTTTTTCATAACTTCGTTAAGGGGCGATCAAAGAAAATTTCTTCTTGAGTCTTGCTTACGCAAACTAATAAAGATAGATATAAATATTATTAATGTTACTTTTGACGGAGCTAATTTGCATATCAGCATGGCATCTGCTTTAGGCATAGTCCGCGTGGTAAGCCGTAAGCCAAAGGTCTCTGGTTCGAGTTTCGTTGGCATCAACGAGATTAAGTTCGAGTGATTCTTCGGACGGACTATAAGCCTGTTCAGTAATGATACGTGCTGGTTTGAAATCAGAACGTATTGCAGCTGGGTGGACGGACACATGGCCAAAACGTGATAATGATCACATCACCTTGTGGAGTGCCGATATATTCGATCATGATAATGAGATACTCTAACTATCTATAAGCGAACGCCCAAAAAGGTCTGTAGTGCTATGAAAAAAAAAATCTGCTTTAGGCTGCAACTTTACAAAATATCAAACAAAGTATTCTTTTCATTTAGATACTCAAGATATTGCCCTCTCTTTGGATCCATCCCATATGATTGAACTTGTAAGGAACACTCTAGCAGAAACGGGCCCAATTATCGATGAAACCCAAAAAATAGTTGATTGGGACTTCGTAAGTAAATTAAATGATCTTCAAGAAAGGGAGAAGTTACACTTAGCATTCATTTCCTTAAGCATAAGATGAAAATTCGCCTTGCCACGCAAGTTTTGACCTCCTCAGTTGCCGCAATTGAATACAGCAATCAGACAATTAAATTATCAGCTTTTTTAAATTCAGAGAGCACTGTTAGATTTATTCGTTATATGAATGATGCTTTTGATATTTTAAATTCTCGCAGCATTCATGCGACAAACTTCAAGAAGGCGTTACACATAGAAAATTTTAATCGTGCACTTGAATTCACTAAAAACTTTGAGGAATATGTTAGTGAATGGAATTATGGCGATGGAACAAGCGTAGTCAAGAGTAGCAAAAAAATGGATTCTTTGGATTGTTAGTAACGTTAAAAAATTCTTTATTTTTATGTCAAACGCACGAACAAAAGTCAGGATCGTTTAGAAATATTTTTTTACCCCATATATACTCTCAGCTTGGTTTCAATAATAATCCTACTGCAAGATAATTTGAGGCTACCTACAAAAGAATTCGCATCATACTGTGTCTAAAAAATATGGTGACATTTGAATTTAAAGATTTGGAGAAATTTTTTTTTTTAAGGTTGGTAGTACTGTCAGTGACATCTATGTCAAATTTACATGTCAAAATATTCATTAGTGTTTGAGACACGCGTCGTTTTGTGAGCTGCTATAAGTGAGTTTTTCGTTTTTTGCGATGTCGAAATTTGTTGAATTTGCATTAAATTTTGTTTGCGGGATCAATTTTCTGCTGTGGATACGTTCAAGACGGTGCAGAAAGCCTTTGGTAATGAGGCTATGTCTAAAAAAATGTTTACAAGTGGTATAGTGATTTCCAAGCCAGCCGAAAACGAAAAGCGTCCTGGGCGACTATCAACCTCTTCTCTTCTTTCATTATCGTGGTGTTGTGCATTATGAATTTCTTCCGCCGGGCCGAACAGTCAGCAAGGAATATTATTTGAACGTTATGCGTTGTTTGCGTAACGCTATTCGCCTAAAAAGGCCGGAATTGTGGACAGAAAATTCTTGGTTTTTACACCACGATAATGCACCATCCCATATTGCACTCGTAATTCGTGATCATTTCGCCAAAACTCAACCCATATCGTTCCGCAACCACCGTATTCACTTGATCTGGTGCCGTGCGACTTTTGGCTGTTCATCAAGCTCAAAAGGCCGCTCCGGAGACACCATTTTGATACGATAGAGGAGATTCAAGCCGCAGCGAATATGGAACTGAAGGTGATCCCGGAAACGACGCGTATCTCAAACACTAATGAATATCTTCTTCTCTTTTTCTTCTTAGCACCACAGCCCCTTTTGGGCCTTCGCTTCCTGCAAACAGCGCCTCCAACTGTCTCGGTCCGTTGACCGCGTCTTCCAATTCCGAAATCCGAGCAGCGATGAACTGTCTTCGTAGACCGAGTCAGCCCAGCGTTTCCTCGGTTTTCCCGCTGGCCGCCAGCCTTCAGTTCTCCCAACAAATACCTTCTTGAGTTTCCGTTGTTCGTCCATACGATTCATGTGTCCAGCCCATTGCAGCTTCCGCAGTCTTACAATCCTTGAGACCTCCGGTTCGTCAAAAATTTCATACAGCTCATGGTTCCATCGAATTCGCCTAATGAATATACAGACATATAAATTTGGCATGGATGTCACTGACAGTACTACCAACCTAAAAAAAATAGTTTTCCAAATCCTTCGACGCGCGCAGTTTAAATTCAAATGTCACCTTAGTTTTTGGTCACAGTACAATTGCATGATAAAGGTTTCGGTAATTGTGTTCCCTTACAAGAGATCAATATTCTAAACGTTTTGTGAACGAAAGTATTGCAGGATACATCAGATACTTCCACGAGCTTTGAGGCTACCTAGAGCCACATGCAGGAAACTGGGGCTTTTTCACGTTATATTCAAGAAGTCGTAATATATATGAGCGGTTTTATTGCAAAGCCTTTAATATCTACTTTCAAATGCAATGAATGTGCTACAGCTCTGATTGGAATGAAAGATGATTTTGGATGTTCCTTAATCGATCAAAAATCAAGGGGAGGGTTGCAGTATCCCAGGTATGATTTAAAAGATGTATGTTATGTATGTATTAATCTCAATGCCAAGGTTCGGATTTGGGCTGTTGTGCGTTGCATTATTATTATTACAATATACATATATACAAATCGATAATTTCTTAACTACGGATACATATTTTTAGGTGCATTTAATTACATAAAGCTGCATGTATTGCTATAATCTATTATGTTCTATATAACAAACTATATATATTTTATGTACCTATAACGAAATAATAATCAGTTACATGTACAATACATAAAATTGGACATTGTCACTTGCTATTAGCCTGACGTTCATGTTCAAGATGAAACAAAACAATATTGTCCCTATTTTGCGAAATTCATGCGAGCCCATGTGGCAATTCACAAGTGAAAATCGTAAAGCTTACGATTGCTTCCGACTTCAACAGAATGGTCTCTCGCGGTGTCCTTGATATAACTCAATGTGCTGAAGCATGAAGGCAAAATACTAACATGCGCTAAATGATGCTGTGGTTTGTAACAGTTTAGTTTTTGGATAGAAAATTCACCTTACTTTTTAACTAATGTAAGGCGTATCTTCACGAGAGAGTTTAAATTAGGCTATATAGTGCGTTCAAATTCTTGTCATGCACCTCGAGCCAATCAAGGTGGTCACACGCATCCCGACAAGTCAGTCGTCGCAAGCATGCAGGATAGAGCGGATGTTAATATTATGCCGATGTGTGTAATCTAGACTTAATTTTTAATTTCTCATTAGTACCCATTATATAATTTCTAATAACGACAAAGTTATGTCATATGAAGTTATATTTGTTTTTCTAGTTCTATCTACATATTGGCAGCGAAAATAATTCCATCAACGGATACGCAAACTAAATGGGTTCGTATATGTCGTCACTTCTTGGAAAAAAATTAAACAAGTAAGTAGTGGTTAAAGTATAAGTTAACACGAGCATAGCGCATTCCACCATACAACACGCGCATGCCACTTTCCCACACATTTCGCTTTCCCACATTATTCAAAATTACGTTCCCATGCACTCTTCAGAACATTCAACTTAAACCAGACAGGAAACCCAATAGCATTCACCTTCGTTCGTATTACACCAGACATCATTCACCTGAATCCAAAATTGCAGCAATAAGCGGTCACGTGACTAGAAAACAGTTAGAATTATTTCTAAGGTGCAAGTTAGCTTTAGTCTTAAGCGACACTTTCTAAAGTCAATATCAGAAAATAAAAATATAATTTTTTTATTAAACTTTGCAAACGGATTATTAATTGGCGCCCGAGCAGGGACCGCGTTTAGATTTTGAAGGTTTCGCCCGAATATCCTGAAGAATTTTGTGAAAGGCTACGACCGATTAACAAAAGCGAGAAAGGCTCGAACCCGTCGCGAAAGTTCGTCTGATTAGTAAAAATTACGAAAGGCTCGATCGCGAAGATCTCTATACGCGCGTCTTTTCAATTCTAGAGGAACGAGGCCCCCCAGTAATCACTCAAGTGAAGGAACAGGAGCTGAGCACCATCAGCAGCCGCCTCCAGGATGATATCAGTTTTAGTTATCTTAGTGTAAGTGTAAAATTTTGTAAGCCGTCCAGGAAAATTAAACTAGTGCAAAAATTATAGGAGATTTATTAAAATCAGTGAAAATTTATTAAGTGGAAAAGGAAAATTACGTAGTGAAAATTTACAAAACCTAATTTTAATGTGAGTGAGAGGTTAATTTTGTGAAAAGTTGAGAGAGGAAAAGCTATTTCTCATCAAAATTATTTAATATAGTAAGTACTTACGATTTAAGTTTTATTTGTGATAGTTGTCCCGATAAGAGAACCTTATTCGACCCCCCATATTACAGGCTCCGAATCCAGATGGAGCTCCCATTAACGCTCAGGATCAGATAGAAGCTATCGTGAATAGTATTCTGGAGCGAGAATGCCCCCGTATAGTGCATCAATTATTAACTCCAGTGATGGATCCACAGGAATTGGGAGACCAGGGAATAAATGAGCACCAATTAGGGAATATTGCAGAAATGGACCGGATTCCCGACGTGATAAAAGGTCTAAGGGAATTCTCTGGTCAGCCTGGAGAATTCAGCTCCTGGCGCAAAAGTGTTGAAAGAGTCCTGAAGCTTTACGAAAATTTAAGGGGTTCACCAAAATATTATGGCATCTTAAACTTGATCCGAAATAAAATTGTGGGTCAAGCTGATGCAGCATTGGAGTCATACAATACTCCACTCAACTGGGAGCAGCTACGCCGTTGCCTGACCCTATATTATTCGGATAAAAGAGATATCAATTCCCTTGAATACCAGATGAGTTCCTTGGTTCAGGTTTCCAATAGCATCCAAGGATTTTATCAGGAAGTGTACCATCATCTGTCTCTTATTTTGGATAAAATCTCCTGCATGGATATGGGTCCCGAAGCTAGAAATATCATGGTGCAAACATATAGGAATAAAGCCTTAGATACCTTTGTTCGTGGGCTAAATGGGTATCTACCCCATCTCTTGACCATGAGGGAGCCGGTAGACCTTCCACATGCCCTGAGACTTTGTTTGAAACAAGTAAACGTTAATTACAGGATAAACTACGCTCAAAGCAGTAGTAACGCAGTGCGCCGGATTCAGGATAATACTACGCCGCCAATTCCACCTAGACAAAGAAATATTCAGCAGGCGCCTATTCCAGCCCCGCGAAACCTACAACCTATACCAGCCCCGCGAAATGTCCAGCAAATAGCACCTACTCCTCCACCTAGAAATTTTTTCCCATCAACTTCGCCGATGCAACCTAGATTTTATCCAGGACCTAATTATGGTCAAAATTTCAATAGGCTTTATCATCCCAATCAATTTAACTCAAACCTCCGCTTCTATTCAACCTCGAGACCGCAATTTCCACAGTGGCAGTTACCACCGAGACCTCAAAATGAACCTGAGCCTATGGATGTAGACAGATCAATTCACTCCATGAACATAAATTACCAAAACCGACCACAAGCTAGGCCCCAACTCCCTCCGAAAAGAGATAATAATCAGCCCATTTATTATCCTGCCAAACAACAGCGCATGCACTTCACTCAGGATTCCAACATAGATAAAGAAATGTTGGAATACCGGGAATCAATTGCGCATGAGGATCAACAACATGATCAGTCGTTAGTGGATTTTGTTCAAGCTTCAAAACTTGGAAATGACCCTTATGCGGAGCCCGAAGTACAGGAATATCCCGAATCAAACGAGACCTCTGATTTACAAGATATTCATTTTTAGATTAACGAGCTCTTCGCTTCCCTATTCTGAGTATCGAACGAAGAGCGGTTTCAAAATGAAAATACTAATAGATACGGGTTCTAACAAGTACTATATACAACCGAGTTGTGTAAAATCATGTTATCCAAACGAAAAACCTTTCCTAGCAAATTCTGTTGGTGGAAATATTCAAGTTACCCAGCATGCATTACTTAACCTTTTTGGTCCATCTACACCAACTCTGAAATTCTTCATCCTTCCCACGTTAAAGTCATTTCATGGCATACTTGGGAATGACAGCCTAAAGGAATTACGTGCGATTATACATACTGCTCAGGAACATTTCACTATCCTTGATTCTTTGCGGATCCCAATAAAACAACATACCTCTGAAGCTGTCAACAGTATAGGAATACGAACAGAACACCTTTCAGAGGATCAGTCTTACAAACTCCTCAAGGTTCTTAACAAGTATACAGACCTCTTTAGTGAACCGGACGACAAGCTCACGTACAGCACTATAGTGGAAGCTGAAATTCGCACGACCGCTGATAGACCTGTATACTCCAAATCATATCCATATCCTATGGCATTGAAACCTATAGTGGATCAGGAGATACACAAGCTTCTAAGAGATGGTATAATTCAGCCATCTAGATCGCCGTACAATGCACCAGTATGGATAGTCCCGAAGAAGATGGACGCGTCGGGGGAAAAAAATATAGACTTGTCATAGACTATAGGAAATTGAATGAGGTCACAATACCTGACACATATCCCTTGCCCGAGATTAACGAGATCCTTGCAAATTTAGGCCAAAACAAAGTTTACGCAGTCGTTGACTTGAAGAGCGGTTTCCATCAAATTTCAATGAATCCAAAGGATATGGAAAAGACCGCCTTTTCTCTCAACAATGGTAAATACGAATTAACTCGACTAGCATTCGGTCTAAAGAATGGACCCCCAACGTTCCAAAGAGCAGTCGATGATGCTCTGCGAGAACACATTGGGCGAAGGTGCCAGCCTTACATAGATGATATCATCATAAATGGCAGGGATGAAGACGAACTTTTGCAAAACATGGACATAATATTCGAAACCCTTCAGAACGCAAATTTTAAAATACAAATAGATAAATGCGAATTCATGAAGAACGAGGTGGAATTTCCTGGGTTTATAGTTTCAGAGGAGGGCATCAGATCAAATCCGCAAAAGGTCCAGGCTATAGTAGACTTTCCGCCACCCACCACGCTGAAGGAACTTAGACCTTTCCTGGGTATGGCGGGTTATTACAGACGCTTCGTCCTTGACTTTGCTAAAATAGCAAATCCTCTGACCTCGCTTCTAAGAGGGGAAGAAGGTAGAATATCCAAGAACGTTTCCAGTAAGATTAAAATCCAGTTGAGCCAGGAGGCACTAAGTGCTTTTCGAAAGATAAAAAATTCACTGATTTCACAAGGATGTCATGTTGATTCATCCTGATTTCTCAAAAGATTTTGAGTTGACAACCGACGCCTCTCAGAACGCCCTTGGAGCTGTACTAGCACAGGGAGGAAGGCCCATAACTTTTCTATCGAGAACGCTAAACCGTACTGAGATTAATTGTGCAACCAATGAAAAGGAAATGTTGGCCATAATTTGGGCATTAAAATTGTTGCGAAATTTCCTTTACGGCCCACGCAAAGCTAAAATCTTTACTGGTCACCAGCCACTGACGTTTGCATTGAGTAACCGAAACACCAATATTAAGATGAAAAGGTGGAAGGCGATATTGGAGGAATATAATTACGAACTTCAATATAAGCCCGGAAAGGCCAATGTAGTTGCCGACACTCTCTCAAGGAAGCCTACGCAGTCAAATATCAACTCAATGACGGCTGGCTCCCATAGCGACGAAAGCTCATCTCACAATCTGATTCCCACGGTAGATACACCCATCAATAGCTTCCGAACACAGATTATCCTCAATATAGGCGAACAAAGTACTTATCAACTGGAACGACCTTTTCCCAATTATTGGAAACATGTATTTTTGAGCCGCAATATACACGAGAGAACATTATTGGAATTTTTAAGCGATATCTGAACCCCAGTGTGATCAATGGCCTGAAAACAAACGAAACAACAATGGGTCTCATTCAAGAAATTTATCCGCTTTTCTTTAGTGCTTACAAAATCCGTTTCACGCAAAAAGAAGTCGAAAACGTCCGAGATGAATCTGCTCAGGACGAACTTATAGTGAAAGCCCATACCAGAGCTCACCGAAATGCGAAGGAAAATATGCAACAAATATTGGAACAATATTACTTCCCTAAGATGAGCGCCAAAATTAAAAATGTCGTCAGACAATGCACTGTCTTTTTAGAAAATAAATATGATAGACACCCTAACAACCCAGTCCTCAAGCCTACTCCTATCCCTGAGTTTCCGGGACATACGGTACACATCGACATTTATTCCACAGAACGCCACCTAATCCTTACAAGTCTGGATAAATTCAGTAAATTGGCGCAAGCAAGAGTTCTCAAGTCTAGAGCTCTTGAAGATGTGCGAGGACCGCTCAGGGAACTATTGTTCTTCTACGGTGTACCTAAGTGCGTAGTAGTAAATGGAGAAAAAGCTTTAAATGCTGCCTCCATACAATTCATGATGCGTGACCAATTGGGTATTGACATCTACCGGACCCCAGCATATAAGAGTGAGGTGAACGGCCAAGTTGAAAGGTTCCACTCCACACTCTAAGAAATAATGAGATGCCTCAAGGATGGAACTCATCGCACGTTCGAGGAACTGCTAGAAAGATCCATTTATGAGTATAATTTTACTATACACTCGGTGACTGGTAAGAAACCCCTCGAGGTCTTTTATGGCAGAAACGTATCGACGAGTCCGAAGCAGTTGGAAAAGTCAAGAAGAGACAATATAGAACTCTTAAAGGACAAGCAGGAAAAAAACTTAAAATTTCACAACAAGAGCAGGGAACAAGCTAAAGAATATCAGGTAGGACAAATAATCTATGTTAGAAACAATAAATGTTTAGGCTCAAAATTAACGGCAAGATATAAAAAGGAAATAGTCAAGGAAGACATGCCCACATTAGTCTTAACTGAGTCAGGCAGGACTATTCACAAGAGTGACATTCGAAATTGATTCTTTTTCAGGAGCCTTTCATCCATTGTCCGGACTGAAGTACAACTGACCGATTATAATACCTCTCAACTCGTCGCAATAAAGATTGGAGAAGCAAAAATTCAACAAGGAAATTTAAAACTCGTTCATATTTTCCAAATTGAACAGTATTCAATGTTTTCATCCGAGATTTCATCCATCATCCACGACCACATCCCATCAGGCAATCCTTTTCACCGACTCCTTTTACATGAACTATCGCAAATGAAAAACTTAATTGGCAATCTTGAACTAAAAGTGAAGCGCTCTCTCAACTTTATTGGAACCGCCTGGAAGTGGTTAGCGGGTAATCCGGACCACAGCGATCATATGCTACTTGAAGGTAAAATAAACGAATTACTAGAAAATAACAATAAACAAATTGTAATAAACCAGGAATATAACAAAAGGATAAACCAAATAACAAATATTACTAATGAAATTATGAACACAATAAAAAAGGATAAGGTTTTTGAAAATACACTTGCTTTATGTACACAATACAAAATTAGATTAGTATAAGAAGAACTTTTAAATACCATACAGTCAATACAACTAGCTAAAACTAATACCGAAAAATTCAAATGTTTTATCAAGAAATGAAATTGATTTAATAATGTCCAATTCAAGCAGAGGTAATATTCCCTATATAAATATTGAAGAAATCTTAGAATTTGCCGATACCAAAATTGTTCGAAACTCCTCTCACATATTTTACATTATCAATATTCCAACAGAATATGAAACTAACTATTCAAAATTGCTTATAAAACCTATAAAAAAGAACGGCATTTTGTTTACAATGCCGTTCTTTTTTATAGGTTTGTTTATTGATTATACTTACATTTTGCAATAAAGAAACAATTACTATGGCATCATAGGCACCTGTAAAACTTTTGATAACCTTTCGATTTGTAAAAATAAGGAGATAAAAAATATTAGCGATTCAGAATGTATCCCGCACCTACTCAGAGGCATCTTAGCACGTTGTAATAAAACTTATAGTCACCACGTACCATCAGTAGACGAACTTTCATCCGGAACCATCTTTCTTAACGAATTCAGCGGGAAGGTGAACATCAATGGAACAACACAGAACATGACGGGAACTTACCCTGTGACATTCAACAAGGAAACGATCATCATTGACAATCAAAAGTATACCGTATTTGAAACAACGAAGGCTCAGCTCTTACCACCCATTCTGCAACGGCAAGCTCAAGAGGATAAGCTCGAGGAAATATTATCTCTCGAAATGATGCAGGAATTACACATAAACAACACCAGGGAGATAAATCTGATCCGAGTCGAGAAGAATACCATGAAATGGATAAATTTGGGGCTATTTTCCATCCTGTTTGCAGTAATAATCTTCGCAAAAATCAGTAGCCTATTCAAATGTTCATCAAAGACGAAGGTAACTATCGAGCCAAAATCTCCGAACTTACCTGTACCAAAGTCACCAGTAGAGCATCCGACACCATTGATCCTTCCGCAGTTTACAACCATGAGACAAGGATACGGGAACCCCTACAATACCCCCTTTTTTTAGTTGGATGAGGACATCCAATCAAGAGGGGAAGAGTTAACACGAGCATAGCTCATTCCACCATACAACACGCGCATGCCACTTTCCCACACATTTCGCTTTCCCACATTATTCAAAATTATGTTCCCATGCACTCTTCAGAACATTCAACTTAAACCAGACAGGAAACCCAATAGCATTCACCTTCGTTCGTATTACACCAGACATCATTCACCTGAATCCAAAATTGCAGCAATAAGCGGTCACATGGCTAGATAACAGTTAGAATTATTTCTAAGGTGCAAGTTAGCTTTAGTCTTAAGCGACACTTTGTAAAGTCAATATCAGAAAATAAAAATATAATTTTTTATTAAACTTTGCAAACGAATTATTAATTTATATAATGAAAACAAACCTGAACCAGACCGTGTTGAATCCTGTTTTTCTTAAGTGGCGTCTAAAGGCGCCCATCAATACACGTTTTTTTTTTTTTTAGCTCTTTTATAGATAAATTCAACTTCACGCTCGACCTCTCCTAGGCATCGTGCATTCTTTTCTTGTCTCTATGATATGGGTGTTTTGGGTCCCATAATATTGTTTTTCCCTGATATAATTCGAGGAAATTCAAAATGATGTCGGTTGTCCAGTCAGACATATTTTATTTACTTTTACGTCTGGTCTTCCTTAATCTCCACGAGATACTGATGCAATCGAGTGTACGTGAACAGGTACACGGGCGCAAGCAAACTCAGCCTTTGAAGTTTGCCAAAAAACCAACAGTTGCCCGCTCAGTGGTGAGCGCATGCACGAACAGGGAAGCAGCCTGTTCATATTCTTGCACTCTCGCCCCTTGAATGTGCGTTTGAAGGCGAGTGTGTGAGCGCACTATTAAGTTTATCTGAGCAGGAGCAGAAGCGAACGCAAATTCATCAACCGTCACAATTGGCCAGAAAATGTTCTAGCATATGTTCTCACTGATATTGATGCTGACGAAATGATCACAGCATGAGCGAGCAAAATTCATGAAGAGAAAAGGCAAATTACATGAATTTAGTGAGCAGCAGAAGGATAATCGCCCAAAAGATCTCTAAATTACAAACATGGCAGACATAGCATATCCGCCAGGATGAAACCTCTAACCGAGGATCTCAGTGCCAACTAATTGATTCGCGGCTTAAAACTCAAAAATACACACATTCCATACAATGGGACAACATGCTGGAATTACGTGTATATCGACATTGTATGCCGGTAGCACTCTTTCGCATCCGTGATATTTTTAGATATGTTTTCAGATGCTTGAGATGAAATGGGTTAATGTCTGTGGATGAGATATTATTTTTATTATATAGTTTTGGATGAACAATTGTTTGTTCGACAAATCATATATCCTAAGATGTGTATACTATATCGCTGGTTATAATATCGCAGCCTTCAAAGTGAATAAGGATTGTTTCATTCACCGATACTTCATTGGGTTGGCACATAGTGTTGAATTTGGTTTCTGCTATGTTTATCAGGGTTAGGTAATGTTGATCGGTTCGACTTGATGTGACGATTTGAGACTGAGCGAGATTGCTGTGTGTTGTTAAAAAAAGCAGTAGACTTAGAGGGCTTTCAAAGTCAGATAAACGATAGATCATACAGTAGATTTATAAAAACACGAAATTAAGGGCTCCTAAATTAGCCAAAAGAGTATCGAAACATTTTAATAAATGTGTATATTTCTAAACTATAAGGTTAGTTTACGACACGACACAGGTTCAACGAAGGATGGAAATTACATCGGGTGTTGCCCAGGGATCTATCCTTGGTCCGGACCTGTGGAACGTGTCTTACGATGGGCTACTGAGATTTGAGATGCCAGATGAGTCGCGCTTGGACGACTATGCGAATTATGTTGCGGCTCTGGTCACAGGACGCACCGTTGAACAGGCGCAACTTAGGCTAGGTATGCTAATGTGCCGAGCGAGGGACTGGATGACTGCTCGCGGGCTCAGTTTAGCACTGGAGAAAACCGAAGTGGTCATCTTGACAAAAAAGAGAATCCCTAGAGTAAGGATGATCAGTATTGGAGATATACAAATCGAATCGAGGCCAGCGGTGAAGTACCTGGGCCTACTGATCGACTCGAAGATGAGTTTCTCTGAGCAAATCAGGGCAACGGCTGAGAAGGCTGCTTCGGGAATATCGGCCCTGAGTCGACTTATAGCCAACGTAGGGGGACCAAGCCCATCAAGAAGACGCCTCTTGATGAGTGCTGTAGGGTCAGTGCTACTGTACGGAGCAGAGGTATGGGGCGACGCTCTCAGCAAGGAGGTATACCGAAAACGATTGGCACAGGTACAGAGAAGAGGAGCACTGAGAATTGCATCTTCGTATCCAACAGTCTCCGGCTCGGCGGTGAGAATGATTGCAGGCGTAATACCTGTCGCCCTCCTTGCTGGAGAGCGCCGCGCTATTTACCTGCGCCGAAACGAGGATGCGAGGGAGATGGTTGTCCGCGAGGAGAAACAACGCTCGCTCAACGATTGGCAGCAGTCTTGGAGGAATTGCACGAAGGGAAGGTGGACTGCGCGCCTCATCCCGGATGTGACACCGTGGCTACATCGAAGGCATGGTGAGACTGACTTCTATCTGACCCAGCTTTTGAGCGGGCACGGGTGTTTTCAGTCTTACCTGCACAAGATCGGTAAGTCACGGTCTCCCGATTGTCGGTTTTGCCCAGGAGAGGAGGACAATGCCTGTCACACATTTTTTGCGTGTACCAAATGGGCCAGGCTGTGAAGGGAACTCTACAGGGAGACGGGAGAGCTCACCCCGGATAATATAGTTGCGGTGATGCTCGAATCGGTTGACAAATGGAACCAGATGGCACATTTTGCTCGGGCAGTCCTAAAAGATAAAAGGGACTCGCAGCAGCCGGAGGTGCTGGGGCTGGGGATCGCTCTTCTGGCATTTCCTCTTCCCCTCTCCCCTCCCGCTAGGAAAGGGACTCCCCAGCTTGAAGGCGCCCCACGGCGTAACAAAACGAGACCTGGCCCGAAGTAATGTGTCAAACGGTTCCAGGCTAGGTTCTCAGATTGACAGGGGAGGTGTTTAGTGGGTAGTCCAAGGGTATCCTCCATGGGCGCCCCACACTGCCAGACTCGGCGGGCGTAAATGCCTTCACCTCCCTACCACAAAAAAAAAGCACGAGAGCACGGTGCCTAAGCAAAGCTTGTCAGCAAAGCTCGGTTATCATTACAAATCCCTATCCTTTTTGCCAGACCATAAGTATCGGTGCCCTGCATGGACCATAAGTATCGGTGCCCTGCATGGACTATGCGAAAAAGAATAGGCCCACGTGATCCCACAAACAGCTAGCCGACCAGCACATGTCCGCGGTCACAATGCGAAGCTAGGGAGCTGAGCTCGGTAGCTTTTGACTATCGGCACCCGAGTTCTGCACGGGGTTACACACGTCAATTCACTATAGGTTCTAGGCAAAAAACAGGGTATTGAGCGTTCCTTGGCTCATTTGGTCAATTATCTCTTGCCCTTCGTACCTTAATACCAGGGTCGTAGTTAGTGGGAGGTTAGGGGGTCAGAACCCCCCGAAATTTCTACAAAAATTAATTATGAGGTAATTCAGTGTCGTGTTATTTATTTTATGTAAAAATTAATTTGTCGTGTTCCATATGGTCTATAAAATCTAGAGTCTCCTCTTCTAGAATAAAGAACAAAGCACAAATTAAAAAAGATCACAAAAAATCCATTGATACCCGTTCACACCTGGCTGGACTTACAAGTTTTCTGTCCTATCGCATTTCCGAAAATTTGCTAGAAACCTGGTTGAAGTCAATTCATCTATTCGTTTTCATTATAGTTTCATGTTCACATGCAATTTTCCCACCAAAACATGGCGGAGTAAGGAAGGAAGGTATGGAGCACACAATCACTGCCTTCTTAAACCTGGCCATCTTGCTAGGTTTGATAATGCAATGAAAAGTAAAACTGACAATCAGCTGTTTCATCTGTTGATGGCAATTTGTTGCTTGATAAATCGTTCAGCAGGATAGCCTGAATTGCTTGTTCAGAGTCGTGTAGGAAGTTGCAAAGCAGTTGATTAAGTATTTCATAC
Source organism: Odontomyia ornata (assembly GCA_963969285.1). Classification (NCBI taxonomy): domain Eukaryota; kingdom Metazoa; phylum Arthropoda; class Insecta; order Diptera; family Stratiomyidae; genus Odontomyia; species Odontomyia ornata. The sequence continues at coordinate 151,865,778 of OZ017740.1, read as the reverse complement.
ATATTTTAATCAACATTAACCTAAACTTCATTCAACTTCAGATCAAGTAGACCGACAGCAAAAACAATGAAAGAAATCTGTTGAAAATTCGCGAGCAACCAGGCAAAAATTAGTGATAAGTGAGAATCGAAGAGTAAGGTGAACACGGCAGGATAATAACGAAGATAGCGATCATCATTCGGGCGGAAAATCGCCTGTGAAATTTTGAAATATACCAATCGTCGCTGGAGAAAGTTGGAGTGGCAGACAAAACACTGCTGGTGAACAAGATGAAGATGAGGAACAAAAGTATGTAATAGTGACATTGATTAGTTTGCTTTATTTTTTTAATTTTCACTCAATTATTTTCAGAAACCTAATCGAAAGCCAATACGACGAAAAAGTGGTTAGAATCGGAACATACTGTCAAAGAAACGATAACTCCTGAAACTTCGCCTAGTACAACCGAATCGAAATAGCAGAGTTTTACCTGGACGATTCAGAGGATGAACCACGGACATCGAGTCGACAAAATCGACCATTGACTGAACAACGAGCCAGACTGTTCGCAATATAGGTAAATACTTGTACTTTGTTGTCACTCAATTCCAATTTGTATACAATTTGATTTCAGTCGAGAATCTGATAACCAATGGTAATGCTAGGTTCATAGATCAAAACAACCAATTCGTAATCGTCAAACCCTAGTAGTTCCACACTTGGTGGCTCAGTAACACGATAGCATGCAAATTCAACAACTAGTAATGATGCTCAACCTCATCTTCAGCAATTAGAAGGCAAACATCAACATTTAGATCTCATGTTCAGGTTGATCATAATTATGGTGAACTGGGTTCATAAACGATGCGCCATACAAGACGAATGCTAGTTATACATAAAAGGAATGCAAATGAGCTAGATATGCTGTTCGACGAAGATGATCCTTTGCAGTTCCCATCATCAGTCGTAGAAAATATCTCATCGCGATGGAGAATGCAAAATAATGTGGATAGTACAACACCAACAAATATAAATATGGTACAAAACAACCATGAAACAGAAAAGCCTCTACGACGTGGACTAAACTTACAGCCGTGATACTTCTACCGTAATGACGACGAGTATGAAGATGATGAAAATTCTTCCGAGGAAAAAGAGGACGAAGAGAAATCGGAGCCAGAAGGTAATGAACCTCTGAAATCGGCATCAGGTCCACATTCAAGAACAGCTGTCAATAATATTCCATCGAAAAGTCGATCGTCGCTACGTTCCAAGCGCTTCATGTCTGACGTGAATATGATAAAGACAATGACGAGGAGTTCACTGACTGTAATGAGCGCGGCCGAAGTAGATGCGAAACAGGTGCAATCAAAAGAGACCACGTTGTCATGAAGACTCAGGCGAAAGTTGCCCAGGGGATGACAAACCTTCACCTTCATCTCCACAATCTTGTTATCGTCAACGATTTAACACAGCGGCGAGCAGTTCCAATTTAAAAATGGTAAATGTTAGCAACGAGGATATCGATACTGAAAACGAAGACAATGCGCAAACAGTTAGTATCAGCAGTAGAGGTCGTGTGCGAAAAATTCCTGCCAAAGCTCGAGGCCTTTTCAGAGAATAGCGGTTACAAATGTAGTTTTCTAGTTTCTAAATAAGAAAAAAATTATAAAACGATCCAGTAAGATGTTTAATACTATTACAACGATGATCACTTTGTCAAATGTACATTTAAAAATTTTATTATAAACAAGAAAGTGTAATTTAATAGAGGATTTTATTAATCATTAATTTAATTAAATGCTTTAAAATACGGAAATCGTTTTTCTTAGTTTATTTTTCAGCTACACAAAGCTGTCTTTACGAGTATATCAGTGTCTGTAAGGGTCTATCTTATATAATTTCTTCATACATGAATGTATTACCAAGGCAAAATATAAATACACGCTAGGCTTCGAAATCAAAGTCAAATCAATAAGCTTATCATTTGAATAGTTAATGTCGAGAAAACATTATCGGAATTGGGAGTACATATATGATTTTCAAATCCCAAATAACTGCACATCAAATCTAGCAAGCGAAAAAATTTTTTGTACGGGTCAAAATCTAGAACAAGAAAAACGAAAACAAATATGAGTACCTCATTTATTGAAAATTAAAGTTTATAGGTAACTCATATCGTTATTTCAAAGTGGAAGAGAAAAAAATTGCAGCAAACGATGTGTGAAACACCCTCAACTGCATGGCCAACTCAAGTATCTAAATAACGCTCAAAGCAGAGACAAGAAAACCTACTCGAAACAGTTTTTCTACAGCGCGTACAGTAAGGTAAGGTGAGGTAGAAACTCATAATCGGATGAAAATTTAAATAGACCGACTGCAAAAAAACGAGGGAAATTGACTAAAAACCGCCCTTCATCAGAAGATGAGAATGATGCATCAGATTTTCGCAGTGACAAAGTAAGCAGGCAAAAAGGACTGAACGTATACCACCGGTGATACATGAGAATCGAAAAGTATGGAGAACACAGCAGAATAATAACGAAGATAGAGATCATCATTCGGGTGAAAATCGCCAGTGAAATCTAGAAATGTACCAAATCGTCATTATGAGTCAGATCACAGTTACCACTTAACATCAGGGCCCCGGAGGGCAGCTATAGAGCCTGATACCAAACAAAAAGTTGCCCGCCCACAACATGTAGTATGCGACATGTTGGAGGAAGTTGGTGTGGCAGACAAAACACTGCTGATGAACAAGATGAAGATGAGAACCCAAGTGGAACAAGGGTATGTAATTGTGACATTGAAATAATTTGGCTTATTTTTTAAGTTTTCAATCAACTTTTGTTCACGATAATGCAGGTCCAAGTCGAAGGAGTACTCGGCCAGGAACATTTAGACCTAATAGTCAAGAGGAACCAAGCAGCGAAACGAGCAGTATAACACTCCTTTCTTGCTAGTCTATCTCAATTAAATTGAATAAAAAAAATATAATACGACGCAGGGTCTAAATGCCCTAAGATAGTGCTATTTCAATCCTCAGGAGATATCATTACTTTGAATTTCTTGATGTTTCTTAAGTTAATTGTTTTTTGAAAGATGTTAGGAGTATTCTTTAAATGTATTTTATTAGTTAGAAGAGGCTGAATAAGCCCCGAAACAGCTACCTGATTTAGAGAAAATTAAATTCAACCCGAGAATGAGACCGATTTTTTCTTGCATATTTTTTGAAATACTGCAAACATCCGAAACATGAAATTAAAAATTATATGGTAAGTTTAAAAATGAATAATGTGCCTAAATTGCAATTATATTTATTATGTTACTAGAAATATGACCCTGGTTAGATCAGTTTTGACATATGGATGTCAGATCTGGTACAACCAGAGTGCTGATACTATGGAAAAATTAAGACTTTTCGAAAGGTAATGTCTTCGCGTATGTACTGGTTTGTACAGAAAGCCTTAAACGGATTGAAAACATTATATATCGAATAGAAGAATTTATCAAACCGCTGAAGTGACGAGGGTCGATATCTTCATATTGAGACTTCTTCGGAATCATATCGCAAAATCTGTGACTGTTAGTGAAAACCCTTGGATTTCACAGCCGTTCCACCCTACAGACGGGTGTATAGCGACTTGCCTCGCTACTGGCTTCGTTCCTCCAAAAGCATTCGTGTATTTGGACATGAATCGATATGTTTTTGATTCTGACGGCGTCCCAGTCATATATCACATATATCGACGGGCCACCGATAAGAAAATAAAATATCCTCGGAGTTTGAGTTCACCAGACCAACAATTCCAATGGAGATACTCATTTGTTAGATTCGTTGAAGCTGATCGAATTGAGATGGCGCAATCCAGGTATTGGTGGGTGAATGACAATGTCTAAATTATTCGTGTTTATTTCCAGTTTTTGTGTTTTTTCGTTATTTAGTTTTTTGAGTTTCAGCTCATTATTGCTATATTTAATGTTGTTATTTATTTTTGTTAAAAATTAGGTTAAAAATATATATGTTATGTTTATTATATTAGGTTAGAGATAAGGTTAAACGCTTAGGTTAGGAACATTGTTATAGAATTTTTTAGTGTAAGATAAAGTTTTTTGATTGCATTTAATTAGAATTAAGTTAAAACATATAAGATATAGGATCAAAGTTCACTGTTGTTTTTAAATTATAAATAATTTTAGCTGGTTGGTTTTTTTCTCCTTTTTCCAATTGAATTTTTAAAATATGTAATAATCTTAATTAATTGAATTCGCTATAGTTTGTTTTGATGAAATGTGTTAATGATAACGTATAAATTTAGAGAGCCATTTGGACCATTAAGTTTTTGTATTGTTATTGTTTGGAAAGCGCTTTTGACTTTGACTTTGAGTCATATGACAAAAGAATTATGACCGCTTAAAGTAGGGACTTTAATTCAGAGGCACAGTAGTCTTGGCACTCTTATGCCGAATTGCATTGATGTCATTGTAATTTACTCAGAAAACAAACCTGAGGCCAGCTATCTCAAAATAAGCCTGAACGGCCAATCAATTCTTCATTTCAATGAAACATTAACATCTGACCTCATACCGAGCTTGAATCTTTTCGATTATTTTGTCAACTATTAAGACTTGTGTTTGATATTGCGCAGGATAAACAACAAGAAATCATGTGGTTCTAACGGTATTTTAAATGTAGTTCTCCGACATTTGCCTGAGCTTACTATTAGGAATTATTGCATATTGTTCAACAACATGCTGAACAATTCATATTTCCCAAATGAGTGGAAAAAGGCTAAGATATTTCCGATCTTGAAGAAAGGAGAAGAAGCTTCATGCCCGAAAAGCTATCGTCCAATCAGCTTACTGCCTAACATCAGCAAGGTGTTTGAAGTAATACTCAATAGAGCATTAAACACCCACATTGAAAAATATGAGTTGATGCCGAATATCCAATTTAGTTTTCATGCCAGGCATTTGACCATACATGCGATAACGAAAGTAACCTCAGACATCTGCTACAGGCTAAATGATAGAGAATGGGTTGGAGCGTGTTTCATTGATATCGAGAAAGCCTTCGATACGGTGAAGTTAGATGGACTAGTTTTTAAACTCCGTCAGCACAAGTTTCCCAGACACCTTGTTGCCATGATGTGCAATATGTTATACGGGAAATCATTTATTGTAACTGATGGAAATCTGACAACAATGCGCGAGTTCAAGGTTTTGAATGGTCTACAGCAGGGTACAGTTTATGCGCCTCTGCTTTTCTCAATATGCATTTGCAAGCTATTGAACGGCTTCGATTTTAACGTCTCGCCAACGCGATCATCGGTAGTGTTTGCTGATGATCTGATCTTCCATACGGCAGTCCAAAAAGCTACCATAGTTGAGCGCAATCTTCAAAAAATGTTCAGTGATGTGCAGTTGTGCACTGACAATTGGCGAATGAAAACCAATGCGCAGAAGTGCAAAACAATTTTGTTTCGGACAACGCTGCAGGGGGTCACTCAAGACCTGAAACGTAATTGGAAGGATTTCCACATCATGGCTGGCAAGGGTAGTTCAGAACGTGTTCCACATAAATCCTGTGCTCGATACCTCGGTGTTCATCTCGATCAGTATCTGTACTATACTGAACATGTTAAAATCATGCTCAGTAAGACACTAAAAGTGGTAATGGCCCTACGAAGACTCTTTTATTCCAGATACATTGATCAAAAGGTCAAAATTATCTGTTACAGGACCCTGGTTAGATCAGTTTTGACATATGGATGTCAGATCTGGTACAACCAGAGTGCTAGTACAAAAAGGAAATGTCAATGTAGTACAGAAAGGAGTAGTATCGAAAAGAAATGTCTTCGTTCATGTACTGGTTTGTACAGAAAGCCTTAGACGGATTGGGGGCATTATATAGTATATGGATTAGAAGAATTTATCAAACTGCTGAAGTGACGAGCGTCGATATCTTCACATGGAAACTTCTTCGGAATCATATCGCAAGATCTGTAACTGTGAGTGAAAATTTGTCTTAAAAATTAGGGATAGGTTAGGTATATGTTATGTTTATTAATTTATGTTTGGAGATAAGATTAAACGCGTAGGTTAGGAATATTTTGATAGCATTTTTTAGTATAAGATAAAGTTTTTTTATTAGAATTAGGTAATAACATATTAGTTCACTGTTGTGTTAAAATTATATCATAAAAAATTTTGGAATAGCGTTGGTTGGTTTTTTCTCCTTTTTCCGATCAAATCATAAAATTAATCTTAATTAATTTGATTGCTCTAGTTTTTTTGACAAAATGTGTTTAACTGATGAAGTATAAATTTAGAGAGCCATTAAGTTTTTGTATTGTTATTGTTTGGAATTTGCTTTATATTCTTTTAAATTTATAACGATTAGTTTTGAATAAAAGGCTTTTGACTTTAACTTGGAATCTGTTTTTATTTCCTTTCCTGATGCCTAAATACTCGTAAGATGAACTTGATTCGCTAATTTCAAAGTTTTCTGCTAGTTTTCTTTCAGAAAAGTTTTTGCATTCATATGCATGTATCACTTCTAATTTTTTTTTTTCAATTGTTAACTCACAATACATACGTTAGCTCATATTTACAACTTCACATGTACGAGTACGAGTATCTTACTTTTGCCGATTGTCGATGAAAACAACTGAAAAACTGAATTGAGTGTCCTGCACATCACCCATAAAAACCCATTTCGGATTTCAGGAAAACAAACAAAAGAACATTTAGGGATGCATCAGACTACGACTATATAGTCGCACTTCTGTCGCAAGTTACACATGGTTAAATGGAAGCCCGCACACTGCGATTTTCGACAATTTTGTCCAGGACGGCAGTCGCAAGAATTTGCGATTTTTCCTAAAACCAGTTTAGTCGGTAGTTTTTGTGATACTCGCGCAGGCGCACATCATTTGAACATTTGACGCTGACGTGCACGGAAGTTTCTTGCATAGCGCACAAATGAGTTGGCGCATGTGTTCCTGGCAAAGACATACCTTCAAATGAGCATATTAGTTCTGCGCATGCCTGAAGTTCCTTTGCAGATCTTGTCGCAGTGTGTTCGTACTTGCGTCTAAAAAACGCTGGTTACGACAGGAAAATCGCAATGTGGCCGAACACTTAGAAGGCAAGTTTCCACAATATTCTTGCGATTGTGTTTACATTAATGAGTCACATCGATTATGGATGTCTTGTGTGGAATTGTTGAGAAATTTTTTCAACTTTTAGCGGTCCATGATCCAATTAGCAGGTGGTTATTGGGTGAGGAGTTTATGTGCTGCAACCAAATTTTTTTTTTTGATCCGATTACTCTGTGGTCTAATTACTCAGTGGTCCTATTAGGAGTTTTCACTGTATTTATTTTTCAGTCTAAGTCAGATGTCTGAAATTACATTTAAAACAAGTTGAGTAAGCAGGAGAGTGCTCCTACCAGATGGTCTTTGTAAACATCCTTTGGTTAGAAACAAGTTTTCTAAAAGCGTGAATCGATAATTTGAATTATTTATCCAATACCTGGATATGAAATCGTTCAAATTTATGCTAAAGATGCATAGTTTCTTGCATAAGCACAGTGCAGCCGCCATTTTGTACAAGCTTAAATGATTGTTCTGAATGTTCGGCGAATTGAACATATTCAAGTTAAACACTATTCTTTATATTTTCATGAAAATTGAAAGAAAACAAAAGTGCCTATGCCAATTTAAAATATGTAACAACTATAAACACGTGTTATTGTTGTTGTAATTCCATACAATTGAAATCGCTATAACTCACTTGATTATGATTCGATCTCAATTAAATTTTGTGAACGTTCTTACCTTATATCAGTCTATATAATTGCAAAATTTCAAGAAGTTTAAAGGTACCGTTTTGATTTTATGGGCAAAAATGTAAAATCTACAAATCATACTATTATTAACAAAGTTGAGCAAATTTCGATTTCTAAGATATTTGTTGCCCTTGTACTCATAAAGGTCCACATTCGTGACAACTTTCAGATTTTTCGGCTCAAAGGTGTCCAATCACAAATTTTGGGTACATTTTGCCTCCCCTGGACCCCCTAATTCATAAAATTTTTTTTTTATTTCAGATTCCACAAGTTTCATCTTTCATTTGATAACGCACTCGACCACCTTTGGTTAAAAAAATTTTTTTAGGGTTCACTCGTTATTATAGGGGACCCCCTTAAACAAATTTTAAGTTTTTGGTAAGACCTTAACTTTTGAGAGACCATCACTTCTGACCTTTTTACAAAGTTTGAGCATTCTAGCTTCTATAGTTTCCGAGGAAACTAGCTGTGACGCACGGACAGGCGGACAGATGGGCAGACGGAGAGACGGACAGACAGGTCGCGAAACTAGTAGGTCTTTGTAAAAAAAATTTTTGCAAAGACCTAAAAAATTGACAAAACGCTCGTTGTAGTTACTGCAACAAAATGCTTACGGGTGAAGGATCATCCACAAGCAGCCTTCACAAACATTTAATTTGAAGTCTGGGGTTACGTGGAGCTAGTGCGATTCAGCACTTTTGCTCCATTTCTACGAGTATCTGTGGATATCGTTGTACCTAACTGGCTCATAGTAAATAATTCAACTAGTTTCTATCAGTCCTATATTACAAAGTAATTGATCTGAGGCTAGGGTAGGTGAGTCCCTGCTCGTTATTGACTGATCTTAGGGGGTTCAGGGTACTATTAGGGTGTTCGTCTATCCTGTCGAAGATTTTCAGTCTACAGTCGAGTATATATCTATCAATTGTGTTAGGTTTTTGTGAATGGCAATGTTCCTAATTTACCAGGGGGTTCTAAAGATTCTCCTTAGGGCCTTATTTTGCAGCGTTCGAAGTGGTTTTTGTTAGATTTCAAGGTCTGATAGAAGGCTACACAGCCGTAGAGAAAACAGGGTCTTATAATTTGTTTAATGATGAGGAGTTTATTTTTAAAGCTCAGTTTTCCTGATCTTAAGAAGGGTACAAGGAGGATAGGATACCTAAACAATGTTGTCTCTTGTCGCGTATGTGGTCAGTCCATCAAAGTCTATTGTCGCATTTTAGTCTTCGGTATTTTGCTGTTCTATTCCATGGTATTGAGTTTGAATCAATTTGTAGGTTGGGAGGTTGTTGTTGTGGTCTTCTTGTAATGAAGATGGCTTGTGTCTTGTCAGCGTTAATTTTTATCTTCAACCTTTGAAAATACCGCAAAAGACTTTCAATGGATCGTTGTAGACGTGAAAATATGCATTCTGCTTGTCACGAGGTGTACTATTTACAAGCACAGTATACTCACATAGTATCCAAACACAATCTACCCTCCGGAAAAATCCGAAAACAAGCCGAATAGCGAACCATAAATCTTCGGCAGCAGGTAGGTGGTAAATGCTGACGCGAGGATTGGCGCGAATATAAACATGTGCTTCGATGAGAGATTTCATGATTACCAGATCTCAAAGAATTAATAGTTTTGCAGAAAATCAAATTCGTTCTATGCAATCTCTTAGATTTTTATTAGGGTATTTAAATACTCCCATATTCTGAAATGCGTAAAAGAACACGTGCGTCGAAAATTTTATTTGCTTTTTGTTTTGCATTATGAATACGAAAGGCCTCGGCTCAGCTGACGTGCCGCGGCTCAGCTGACCAGCCCCTGGGAAAATTCAGAAAGTGTGCAAAACAGGGTAAATGGAAGGTGTGGATATTATGTGAATGTACTATGTTCACAAGTGTCATCAGCATATAGGAAAATTTGAACGTGGGTGGGCAGACTTGGAAGCCTAGGATGTATAGTAAAGGGGAGAGTGGTGATCTTTGTGAAAATCCAGCTTGAATCGGTTGCATATGGATAGTTTTTCGTCAATTTTCACGCGAATTGATCTGCTCTGTAGGAAAAAGTTGATAGTATTTATCAAAGTTAGTGGAATGGAAAATTAATGCATTTTAAATATTAGCCCTGCATGCCAGACTGTGTCAAAGGCTTTTGCTGTGTCGAACATAACTAGGCCTATTGACTATCTCGAAAGCCATATAGTTCTTCGGGGATAATTTCTTTGTCCTCAATGCATTCAATTAACCGAGTTAAAATTGATTTTTCTGTGAGCTTAGAGAGAGTAGACAGAAGACTTATTGGTCGCTAATTTTGCGGGAAAGTAAGGGTTTATCTGGTTTCGTGATGAGGATGATAATAACTGTTTTCCACGAATTTGCATAGGTGAAAGATGATGTTGATGATGTCCATCAAAGCTTGTAAGATGTTGTCTGATAGCCATTTTAGCATAGTATTCGTCAAAAGATCAAAGCCTGGAGCTGTCCATTTGTTTAGTAAGCTTATCATGTCTTTTAATTCAGGTAAGTCTAGTGGATGGATTTCGTTAATGTCTGTTGCCTGGGAAGCATGTAGTTTCTGCAGAGGATTCAATTTAGTCTTCAGATTCAGGGCTCTATTCAGGGGAATTATTCTCATGGAATTGCAAAGGCTTCGGCTTTTTCTGTACTGTCGTATTTGATGCCATTTCCTCTATGAATGGGAGAGATATTTATTTTATGTTTCAACCAAAAATATTTTGAGAAGCGGCAGAAATTATTATCACTTGGCTCTGCAAAAATCCTTCGAATATGGTGTTGCGAAATTCGTGAATCTGATCAGGTATTTTTTGGTTAACCTGTTGGCTTTGGTTTTTAACGTAGGATCACCCGTGTTTCAAGCTCGTCTCCACAGTTAATTCCTCCTCCGTATCAGGAGCCTAATATCCTGAGGGAGTTCATAGGTATTGTGTTCCCTTACCGAAGTTTTGGCTTTATTATTTTCATTGGATTGGATTTTGCTGGTAAGTTTTTTAATGGTTTCGTCGACATGACTGGCTGAATTTAATAGCTGGGTAGGGCTTTCTTAGGCCAGGATATCCCTAAATGCTTGCCGATTTGTAATCTCCTTTAGTTTAAAAAGCTCATCAATGAAGATTTTCTCTATTAAGAAGTGTACCGGTTTGACAGTCAGAAAAGAGCTCGTCTAATACCGTTGTTAGGATATCGTGGTGAAAATCTTACGAGATTCCAAAGTCTAGGATGTTACCAAAACCTCGGCTATAATGCGCTGGTTCACTTGGCATATGTGGTCTATCATCAATGGCTGTGATGAATCTGTTAAGCTCAGTCCCAGCTCGATTCCTTCTTACAGCACCCTAGGAATTATGATAGGCATTGAAATCATCTATTACCAGGAATGTTTGGGTCTTGGTAGAAAGTTTTACTTCGAGGAGGGTTGTGCAATTACATGACTACAAATGCAAACGTGTTCGTTTGTTATTAGGGTTTTGTACCAAAATACAAAACCCTATTGCAATCACGACCTGTGTCCGTCTGTCCGTCCGTCCGTTCGTCCGTCCGTCCACACGATTGGACACCTTCCATCCGAAAAATCTGAAAAAATTAGGAATGTAGGCCTTAATGAGTACAACAACAACAAATACATGAGAAGTCGAAATTCACTCAACTTTGTTAGTAATAGTATGATTTATCGATTTTATGTTTTCTTGAATAAAATCTAAACGGTACCCTTAAATTCTCAAAAAATTTAGCAAACAGATGACTATTTATAAAATTTATCTTTTCTGAAAGTTTTATAAAGATCGTATAGTATTTAACGAAGTTATAGCGATTTGAATTTTTCTGTATTACTATGGGACAATATGCCCTGTATTACTATGGAAATGCGCTTTTTACCGACTTAGACACTACAGCTTTGCTAGGATTTGCATGAACATTTCCGGAATGATAGGTATCATGAAGATGAGTACATACAATTGATACAAGTCGAAGAGGCAGGAGAGAGCTCCTAGCAAAAGGGCTTTGTAACCATTCTAGGATTCGGAAAAATAGGCCATGAATCGATGATTACAGTACAGAGGAGTTGCCCCTGAAAAAAAATTTTATGTAAGGTAGCCGATATGAGTATCAACTGAAAGTTCTCTATGAGAGCTTTTCAAAACAGTTCTTAAACTGACAGTTTTTGCTTGAATGGGGGCAGAAGGGGGGGGGGGAATACATGAAAAATGTGTTTCCTCCCTCGCGAATGGACACCTGTGATCAAAAAAATATGAAAAAACTATCAAGGGAGATATTTATGGGTATAACTATAACAAATACCTCAGAAGTCAAAAATCTTTCAACTTTGTTAATAATAGTATGATCCTCGAGCATGACGTGTTTCTTGATTTTATTCGTTGCTGGTTACTGCATTTTGTAAGTTGAGTACAAAACCCTTCTGACATGAGCATAGGTCTGTCTACTCAACTTGTTTTAATTGCTGTCGCCTGTACGCATTGTAGTTGTGAGGTATGAATCACGTTGTGATTCAAATTTCTTCCCACAAGAATGCCCATTCCGCCTCCCCTTCCTGCCAGTCTATCATTTCTGTATAGATAATAGTTAGGGAAGTGGAGATGGGTTCCCGGCTTCTGGGATTTCCTGGATAAGAACTATATCAAATTTATAGTCTACTATAAACTGCTTGAACTTACCAGTCCATTATTGCAGGGAGTTTGCATTCCACATGAATATAGAAATGTGATTCTTGGCCGAAGTCATTGGGCGTTAGGCTTTGTGGCGCGAAGAAACCATGCACCATTGCAGCCATCATTTTTTGCATCATCGGTTGCGTCTATGACTGCATTTTGATGAATAATTGATCTATATTTGGTGAAGTGAATGTGGTTTGTGGCTGGGAAGGATATTTAGCGGTCCTGATGGTGGTTGATTTTGGGGGGTTCGCAATAGGTTGTTGTTTGTTTTGGGCGGCAATATGCGCAAAAATTTTCCTAACGTTTTTAGGGTTTTTGGAACATCCTCCATAGTTGGCGGGGTGTTCTTCTCCACAATTGATGCATTTGGTTTTTCGGTGTTTTGTTTTTTTGTAGTGTTTTAGGTGATGAGCGCCATCGCGCTTTATACAACGCGCTTGAGCGTTACAGTTGCTGAATGAGCGGCCACTATGTGTTTCATAAATTCAATTCGATAAGATGGCAGATTAATTTGGCGTGAATTTCAGTTTCTGCTTTCGGCAGAAGGACTTTTACCGATTTGGAGGTGCCGGGTTGAAGTTTTATGTGGAAAACTTCAATGGGGATAGAAACCTTGCTGCTGAAGATCTTCTTTGATTTCTTTCACCGGCAATCCGTGAAGACCGCAAATTATTACGTTCAGTTTTTTATCCTCTGGGAGGAAGTTTTTCCATGATCCGTGGCGGATTGAGGCATAATCTGGATGCCCAGATATATGCGTTTAGTAGACTTGTATTTGATATTTGCCTGCTTCATAAGTACAACCAACTTTGTTCATTTCTTCGATTCGCAGAGGATTATGGGGACAGTTTTAGGACGTGCCTAATCGGAAGCATCCGAATGTTTTTGTGGTTCACTTTGTTTGGGAGTTGAAACTGATATCGATGGTGTGGGGGGACAAGCTTGTGAAGGTTTGGAGGTGCCAGAGCCAGAAAATCTTCGAGTCTACCATATCCTGATCAGACTCTGTAGCTTCTTCCGAAGACGATTAAGATCTGAGGGATGGTGAACCTATAGCTTTCGTCTTTCTGGAGAATTTTGATCTTTGTGAATCCAAACTATCCTGCGAGAGCCTAGTCATAAGTTCGTCATTCTTCTGGTGTTTTTCCTTTAACTCATTCTAAGTTTCCCTGAGCTGTTGGTGTGTTTGCCTCAACTCAGTAAAAACTCCTTCCAGATTTTCTGAATCGCAAATTTGTTTGATTGACTTGCTCAATCAGGAGTGCAATTTTTCGATCCCTTTCATCATTCCTTTAGTGAGAACACTCAAGGTTAGGTGCCAAGTTGCCGAAAAAATCGATATAATATGGAAAAACTTGATTTTATTTTTTTCTAATAAATAATAATATGTCAATGTCGTTCGTCACTAGTTGAATTATTTTTAAAATATATCATTTGAACACAAAAACACGCCCAGAAATGTTTGGTTGGATCCACAATTTACACACACACAATTTACAATGCACGGCTTCTGATTACCGCTCTTCTTCCTTCTCACGTATTGGATAACTCTAATTCTATTGCCTTTTTTTCTGCATATACATACACCTCACACCTTGTTCACTTTCAATGTAAAGTTGTATATTAATGTCTGCACTATCTCTATCTAATTAACTTTACTTTTACTCAGTAATCAACCTCTTCGAACGTCCACAATGAATCACTATTATTATATTTTATATCTATATGTTTCACAGTCATAGCATAGCACAGGACTTATCGCAGATTTGTATACTTGGAGCTTTGTTTTATTGTGTATGCAGCTGGTCTTCAAGATCGTCAAAAGTGAATAAAAAATTTTATTTGGGTGCTGTATTCTTCGTCTTTTTCATTAACGGTTCTCGTTATTTATCCACATTTTCAATATTGTATTCGCCAAGAGTGATATTTGTGTATTTGGGGTATTTTTCTTTTGCTTTTATCTCATTGTCTTTTAGCTCTACTGGTTCAGCTTCGCTATCTAGTTTCAGGAAAAGTGACCGTGAAAAAATGTTGTTGCTGTCCGCATAGGCTACCACTTGGCTTGACTTGTATAATAACGTACCTCTTGGATCGATAGGTAGCTATCCGTTTTCCATCGCCAACATTTGCGACCAATATTTAAAGTCAGGTTTGATTGAGTATGTTTCCTTTGTTATTTGATTTTTGTAAAAAATAAGAATTGAATACTGGCTGGCACTCGTATATTCCAGAGCCAACTTGAATAGCAATGGAACCAGCCCATCTCCCTGTTATAGTCCAATATTTGTGTCAAAGGCATCGGTAAGCTGGTTTTTGATGCGGAATGTGTCATTGTCATTTTGGTAAGACGGACTATTTTGGCTGGGATACCATAGCAAAGCATTATTTGGAACAGTATGTTATAATCAATACTGTCGTGTGCTTGCTGAAAGTCAACGAAAATTTAGTATACGTTTATGTTGAACTCCCAGCATTTCTCAAGTACGTGCTTGATATTCAATATATATTTAATTATGGTCGCAAAGTACAATTGCCGGCCAGCGACATGAAGAAGAAAGGCTATTCCGAAAAGCGGGAGACATTCTGTAAAAGAATACAATCTGCATGCGACTCCCCAAAAATCAACAAAGCAGTAAAGATTGAGCTCCTTGATCTAGAGGAGCTCCTAGACTGGGTAGGGCATTATCGGAGGAGCTGGTTAAAGGCCGAAGAGGACCAGAAGGCCCAAGAAGAGTAGAAGGCTAAAGAAGCGCTGGAACGAAATCTAAAGGCGACGTGCAGATAGCTCCACTAACAAAAATCAATAAAAGGATGGCGTCTAGCACAATCAAAGGAGATTGGGACAAAAGAAGGAAGGAAGGGGCACTTGATGGACGTGGAGCACCAGACCAGGGGTTCCAGACAGTGCTTACAAAAGGAGCAAAGATTCGATTCAAAATATGCCAGAAAGTAAAGTTTGCACGGACGTCCGACAAGGAAAAAGACCTGATGCAAAACAGGAGAGACAGAAGCCCCGACAAAGGCCCCGGCAGCAGGCACTGCTCGTAAAGCCCCAAGATGGCCGATCCTACGTGGAGGTGCTGCGGGATATCAGGGGAAATGTAAGGCCCGAAGACACCAACACTGCCATTAAAGCAGTACGACCAACGTGGTCGGGCCACATACTGGAAGCATTCTGCGACGCAGAAAAGAAAGTCCGTAGCAAAAGCGCAACGATAGCCTAGCTCGAGCCGATGGCAACGATTGAAATAAGAGACATTGACTACGTCACAGACCTGGCCGAGGTAGAAGAGGCCATCAAAAGGGGTTCTCTAGCGTGGGAAGGATCAAAACGAGGCTGATACGTTCTAGAATTGATGCGAATGCAGAGGTGGTAAGTGCGGTCCAAAGGGCAGAGACACATAGTCGCGCCAAACGACGGATCGTCCTGTTGGTGACACTCGACATCAGGAATGCCTTAAACTCCGCTCGATGGGTGGATATTCTGGATACGCTGGAAAATTCTTTTCAAGTTCGAGAATATCTAATGCGGCTTTTGAGGGACTATCTAAAAGACCGAAGCCTGCTCTAGGAGACGCCACACGGCCAACAAAGGATGGCTGTTACATCGGGTGTTGCCCAGGGATCTATCCTTGGTCCAGACCTGTGGAACGTATCTTACGACGGGCTACTGAGACTCGAGATGCCAGATGAGTCACGCTTGCTCGACTATGCGGATGATGTTGTGGCTCTGGTCGCTGGGCGTATCGTTGAACAGGCGCAACTTAGGCTAGGTATGCTAATTCGCCGAGTGAGAGACTGGATGACTGCTCGCGGGTTCAGTTTAGCACTGGAGAAAACCAAAGTGGTCATCTTGACAAAAAGAGAATCCCTAGAGTAAGGTTGATCAGTACTGGAGACATACGAATCGAATCGAAACCAATGGTAAAATACCTGGGGCTACTGATCGACTCGAAGAAGAGTTTCTCTGAGCAAATCAGAGCCACGGCAGAGAAGGCTACTTCCGCACTATAGGCTCTGAGTCGACTTTTGGCCTACGTAGGGGGACACAGCCCATCAAGAAGATGCCTCTTGATGAGTGCTGAGGGTCAGTGCTACAGTGCGGAGCAGAGGTATGGGGTGACGCTCTCAGTAAGGAGGTTTACCGAAAACGCCTGACACAAGTATAGAGAAGAGGAGCACTGAGGATTGCATCTTCGCATTCGACAGTCTCTGATTCGGCGGTGAAAGTCATTGCAGGCATGATACCTGTCGGCTTCCTTGCTAGAGAGCGCCGCTCTATTTATCTGTGTTGAAACGAGCATGTCACGGAGATGGTTGTCCGCAAGGAGAGACAGCGCTCACTTAACGATTGGCAGCAGTCTTGGGTGAACTGCTCAAAGGGAAGGTGGACTGCGCGCCTCGTCCCGGATGTGAGACCGTGGCTACATCGAAGGCATGGTGAGACTGACTTCTATCTGACCCAGCTTTTGAGCGGGCATGGGTGTTTTCAGTCTCGCCTGCATAAGATTGGTAAGTCACGGTCCTCCGATTGTCGGTTTAGCCCAGGAGAGGAGGACAATACCTGCCACACATTTTTTGCGCGCATACAATGGGCTAGGCTGCAAAGCAGGGAGATGGGAGCACTCACCCCGGATAATATAGTCGCGGTGATGCTCGAATCGGTTGACAAATGGAACCAGGTGGCACATTATGCTCGGGTAGTCCTAAAAGATAAAAGGGACTAACAGCAGCCAATGGTGTTGGGGCTTGTGGATCGCTTGTCTGGCACTTCCTCTTCCCCTCTCTTCTCCCGCTAGAAGAGCGTAACAAAACGAGACCTGGCCCGAAGTAATGTGTTAAACGGTTCCAGGCTGGATTCTCAGGTTGACAGGGGAGGTGTTTAGTGGGTAGTTCAGTCGCCTTCTTGCGAGCATGGGAGTCCCACACTCTGTGCGTAAATGGGTATTCACCTCTCTACCACAAAAAAAAGTATAAATTTTTGTATATATATATATATATATATATATATATATATATATAGATATAGATATATGTATATATATATATATATATATATATATATATATATATATATATATTTATATATATACTGCCACTGAACGTTAAAAGTCGCTGTTTGCCAACAGCGCTTGTATTTTTGACTCGTCAAGACTGGCAAGTGTTTTAACCACCAAACACTTTGTCATGTGGGTGTTTTCGCATAGGGAAAATAAAGGTGAACGCAGCTGAAAGAAACATTTGTAACTTGAAAAAACCAGCAATACCAATCAACTTTGATTGTTGACGGCAAAAATATTGCCCGGTCATCAACAGGACTGACATTTGATAACAAGCTTTCCTAGTCTGAACAGAAAACCAATATATGGCTATATTGCTTTAGTCTCTTATTTAAACTGTTTTCACTCCTCAAGGCCAAAAAACTTAATTTCAAGAGTCGTATGTTGGTCTACAAACAAATAATACTACAGTAGCTACTGTACGACAGTGTCATTTTCAACCGGGTGACACCAACTAACAAAAAAGTGTTACAATCTATATATAACAATAGCTTTGTAATAAACAATCTTTGGAATACCATTACAAGTTAGAAATACAGAAATTTACAAGGTCGGGAAAAACAAGTACATAACAAAGAGCTGAATTACTTCAAATAATCGATAAACATCCTAATTCTACTCCAGGAATTTTGTGACTTCCATCACTACAAAATGAGACGCCTTAGTTTTATCTAACATTTTTTAGTTAAATGTAAAAAAATGGTCTTCCCAGATAAGAGGTAGCCACCAGCTCCATGTGGCAACACTTCAAAGGGTAAAATTATCAATTGGTCGAAATTATCATTATTGATGCGAAATAAGATCCAGCAGGTTTGAATAGTGACCAGAATCATAAATTATAGCTTATTTTTCATGTAACAAGGGCCTTATATAGGATGATTCGTTATGAGGTTTAGTTTTTAATCTCAAATAAAAGGCATTAAGTTGAATTCTATGGTAAAAATTTTATTGCTTCCTCTACTTTTTAAAGATTATCTTGTTTAAATGTTGACCGCGACTACGCCGTAAATGGTCCATTCTGATGGTCCAATTTTGGACGACGCATTTAATTCGTCACGGTCTTCAGTCACACTCTCAGCGACAGCGCCTTTATTTTCTTCATTACGTACGGGATGTGGTCTAATTGGTCGAGTATCATCCAACCATGTATGCTGGGTTTCCAATGTGCGGATGGTATTGGCTATAGTGGTTTCAGTAGGTCGACAATGCACACCATAAGTTGCTCTAAGAGCACGAAAAACATTTCTCACAGAACGCTGATTTTCGTTATACAGCTGAGTGTAAGTCTTTCTGTGATAATTTCTCAAACAATACTGCATAAAAATTGCATTACAGTTAGACAGCAGTCATACGTGATCTGTCAAAAAAGCCTATTGAAATCAAATCTCATAATGAATCACCCTTTAGAAGGGTGTGCTTGAAAAAAGACCTAAAACGATATCGTAATATCATCAGTATTAAAAAAAAATCAGAAAAAAATCGCCAATAAAGCCAGTTGTTTTCTTTAATGCAAAGAATAAATGTGTTGTGGCCATAATGATAAATGGACAGAATATAAATACGCGTAATGTATTTTACAGAATGTAAGTAACTAATCAGTTGATTTACAATAGAGGCAAATTGTCCAATTTTCCTACAACATCCTCTGGATCACAACAGAAAACATAGCCAAGTGGTGAGAGTTTCCTCAATCGGCTAAGTCCATCCAGCCATTCGATCTCATCACAAATATCTTTACAAAGTAATTCACTACTATTGCTGATTTGGAAGAAAGGTGAATTGACACCAATAATCACTACACCATTATCCTTGCTGCTATTCTTGCGCCGGACCAAGTTCCAAACATATAGAGGCACATTGCGCGTGTACATATTATATTTGTAGGTTAATCGGTCAGTATAAGCAAATTTGCCCCCGATTGGATAAGTGACGACTCCGGATGTACCCGCATAAACTTCATACGGCGCATTTGCAGAAACTTCCGCGATGGCGTATTCAACTCCTCTCCAGTTACCCAAGCGTAATGGTTGCCACCAAGGTATAACTCCGGTGTCCTTAAGTCCATTTGTTAGTTGTGCGAAATTTCCAAAGGCTGATTTATATGGAACAAGTTCTTCCAGCTTGTAGAAGACAAATCCATAAAAGTTGGGCATTGCTGTAGCCAGCGCGGCCTGAAGAGCCTTATCCCTTTAAGCATATTATAAGTTAAGCAATAAAATAAAAACTACGCTCAGAAGCACTTACTCGGCAGTCACATCACTTTTATCGAAAAATACGTCGATTGGCTTATCCTGGTCGATTGTAACATTTGCAGGGTTGTAACTATTTTGATTTTCCACTACGGTAGTCCTGGGTCCAGCCACATATTGAACATACCTTGGCCTCATCAAATCTAAATCGTAGCAGACACTGGCTACTATAACAGGCTGTTTACCAATAAAGAATCCATACGCAAGACCATAATCACTGCATCCATCAACAGTAGCTTCATAATAATTAGCTGCGGAGGGGCAAGTCAGCGAACCGGTGTTAGCAGCTTGGGTCCATGTACTAGAGGAAGTTTTTCTATAGGTTAAAGAAGTGCCCGAACACGTGTAGTATATTTCAGGTAACGGGGTTGTTTCGTAGTTCGAATAACTCCTAGAATATTAAAATTATTTCAAAGAAAATTTTCAAGACCAGTTTTAAGTCATTTACCTGAACCCAGACGTGCAATATGCAGTCACAATTATAGAGTCATCAATAGTAATACTATTCGATGAGCTAGACAAAATGATTGTATTTGAGCCGAATTTTCTTGTGAACACTCCTGGGGTGGCTGAACTGTAGAGCAAGTTACAAGCTGCAGGGTGAAAAGACGAAAATACACATGCCCGGTCTAGTGAAGAAATTATTAAACTGCACACCTGACAATGCTCCAGTTACACAAGCTAAGAAAATGATTGGACGCAGCATTTTCATTTAACTTTCTCGCACCAGTTAAATTGAAAACTAGCTTTTATTTTAGTTTGCAGTTTGTTTTTATAGTTAAACATTTTTATCAACATTGCATTATGATTGAAGATAAGATTTGTTTGAGCTCAAAAACTTCGATTCTTTTATAGCTTTCAGATACTATTGTTGAATGAATCCCCGGAAATCATGATTAGGATGGAATCAGTGCGATAAGGAATACTTAAAAACAGATAAAACAAATTTACTTTTCATTCATAATTAATGCAGCCGCCATGGGAGCATTTGATTGAATTAACTGTATTTAACAATGATTAAGCAGGAAATACTCGTACAGTGATACCAAAAGGTATGCGTGCAAATCTTACGATTTTACTATTTTAAGAACTTTTTTGGATATACGTTCCCACCACATGCGTATGACATCTTCTACGTAAAAACGCGCAACTGTAGCATTCTTTTACAAAGAACGGAAGGATTTTTTAGCTTCACTCTTTGATTGTGAAAAAGAGGATATTAGTCCTGACTTACCCACATGAGTCAGCAATACTCGAACTGTTATGCTTTGGTGGCGAAGCAACTGTTAAGATGTTGGTATTTAGGATTTTTGGGTATTATTGTGATAGTTTGCCTACGTGAAATATAAGAGTATGTTAGATGTAATTTATGTTTGGATGAGAAGATTAAATTAAGATTACAGCATTATCACGGCTTTCTTAGGGAATTCACAAAGATATTCTTGTGAATTTCTGTTTTTTCTTATATGACTCATCTAGAGCAGTAAATTTAATGAAAATATATTTATTTCCTGAAGTAGTGAAATACTGGGCAGTTGAACGTTTTATTCTCCAGGTCATCTCTACTATCATACCAACGATGGGTTTCGAAAGTTCCAGGATTTTGGGTTGTGAAGAAACGATAGGGTAAATTGAAATGGGGGAGGTGGCACGTGTATCCTCGTTTAGAAAACCTGAAAGGTTTACCGCGATGTTCATCTTCCGTTATGGACAGCAGCGAGGGAAGGCCGCCTCGGTGAAATAAAGGTATTGGGTCAGCAGCTTGCTCCTCTAGTGTCTTGGAGCAAGATGTTTCCGCCAGCACAAGGGCCCACTGCAAAAATATTTCACGTGCGCGATAGGTTAGTCCATGATCTACCAGTCCATGAACTACTTGTAGTGAATACGTAATTATAAAAATGTCCGTGAAGGACTGCTGCGATGGTCGGATAGGTTAGTCCATGATCTACCAGTCCATGAACTACTTATAGAGAATAGGTAATTATAAAAATGCCCGTGAAGCAGTGGCGGCCCGTGAAAAATATAACTGTGAGTTCTGCATGTAATCTCTGAAGTTCGTCCGATTTAAAATTGAATAACAATGTAATGCACATGTAAAACCTGTTTTTCCTTTTTGTCTTCCCGTGGCTTTATTTTTATTTTTTTGAAGGCATTACTTCGACTGTTGGCAGTTTTAATAATAATAAACACGATTAACAAAAAACTATTGATTTAAACATGAAATGTACTTACAATTAACGAAGCTGAAATGGATGAAGATGAAGTAAGGCGAAACAGTGAAAAGTGGCTTACGATGAAAATTCGCTTCACACGTTTTATACAAACTACTGGGCAATTATAGTCAAAACTAAACTAATTACATTGAAACTAATATACATTGTAAGTCCAGTTAAAAATAAGCTTGCTAGGAAATCAAAATTGATGGTGAATAAGTTCAAGACGGCAATTCTTAGCAGTGGCGAATTTATCGATAATCCTTTCATTGAAGTTCCCAATTTCAACAATCAAATGTTTTTCTATAGAAATCATAGCCAATGCAGTCAAACGTTCTTCCGACATTGTATTTCTCAAAAAAATTTTAATGCGCTTCAAGGTTGAAAAACTCCTTTCTGCTTCAGCGGTGCTCATAGGTGGTTTTACTAGGATTTCCAGCAATTTTTTTGTTTCCCTTAGTGGTTCATTTTTTTCAAGATGAATTTGAGCAAGACATAGGCACTTGACATTTCTCGGCAATCACTTCTTGAATAGATGATTGATAATTCTGTTCTCAAGCGTTCTCGCTCCAATGTAGGATAGGCGGCACATGTAGAATTTAGCTCTGAGCCAGGGAAATTCAATTAATATTCTCTGAAGCGGTTCGAGTCAAAAAGAGAAGCAGCAACAAGGTGTCTATCGAATGCGAATCTATCTTTGATAGCATTTAAAATTACATCACAAACTTCTAACGCAGCAAGGCGATGGCTCTCAGGACTATCATGAATGCGTCGCTTTTTACCCTGAAATGTATTTTCCATATCATTTGCATGGGACGCTTCGTCTATGATATTATCAATTTGATCGCGGATATTTTAAATATTTTCCTCAAAAGAAACAATATTAGCTTTCAATTGAACCGAGTCAGCTTCACGCCTCTGCATTTGGTTAAAAAGTATATTTCCATGAGGCATAACATAGTGGAAAAAGGTTAGCCAGAACATAAATATGTTATCTTTCAACATGCGGCGAATACCTGAAGCTGCACTGCAAGCTGTTCCATCAGTGAATTCATCTTCTATGGTTTCCATACATTCAATTAAGCTTTCCCTATACTCGTACACAACATTAACTGTTCTCACATTGAAATTCCATCGCGTTGATGCACCGTGGGGAATTTTTCGTTTTACGATTCGATCAAGTACAGCGATTCTCGACGGGGAGCTGTTAAAAATCCCGGTATTTCTTGCAAATTACCAAAAAATACTCGCACCTGTGAATTCGAAGATGCCGCATTTTTGACGATTAAATTCAATTGATGCGCAAAGCAATGTAAGAAATGTGCAAAATTATATTTCTTTTTTATTAATGCTTGCACTCCAGCCCTTTTCCCACTCATAACAATGGCGCCATCATAGCTAGGATATTTTAAATAGTGTGAACACTTCACGTACACGCCAAGAAAAACTCAGATCTTTCTGTTGAAGAGCCTGAACTGTGAAGAGACAACAAATGATCCCCTTGAAATTTTACAGGAAGTAGCACCAGCTGTCAAATTTATTGTTGTAAAAAATTTCGCGACAAGGAGATCTAAAATTGAAAGCAAATGTTACGATTTTACAAGGTGCTTTCTAAAATAAACGAGACTGGGCTAAAAAAAACGACAGGAGCTTTGTTCTAATAAATTCGAGTTTATTTATTCAAAACAGTTTCCTCCGGCCTCGATACACTGTTTTGCGCGATCCAAAAGCTTTTTGAAAGAGTGTTTCAGGTCATTGACCGGAATGTCCTTCAGGATGTCGGTTCAAGCCTTTTGGATGCCGTCTACGGATGCAAAGCGTTTTCCTTTCATGGCCAAATGCAATTTTCCGAATAGGTAAAAGTCACAGGGAGCCAGGTGAATACGGTGAGTGATTGATGGTAAAAATGCGATTTCTAGTCAAAAAATCAGTCACAAGAGTGGATCGATGAGATGGTGCAATATCATGCAATAAGCGCCAGCTTCCTCCTTCGCGGTATTCAGCCCGAATTCGACGAATGCGATGCAACAAACGCTTCAAAATGCCAAGATAAAAAAATTCATTGACGGCACAAACTCCTTGTGGACAATTCCCTTCGAATCATTAAAACAAATGAGCATCGTCTTGATTTTTGACTTCTCCAAACGCGATTTTTTGGGTGGTGGCTCGTCAGGGGTCTTCCGTTTGGACCTTTGACGCTTGGTTTCGGGTTTATATTGAAAGCACCACGTTTCATCACCAGTTACAATGTTGTAAAGGAAGTCTCGTCTTTTCTCGCCTCTTTAATGATGTCTTTCGAATGTTGAATTCTGAAAAATTTTTGGTCATCAGTTAACTTGTGCAGAACAAAACGTGCACAGACTTTTCGTAAGCCCAAATGATCGGTTAAAATGCGATAAATCGATGTTTCGAAGATATTCAACTCCAATTCCATGAATTTCAATGATGATTTCGGCGTTTTCAGTGATAACTGATTTTGGGCGGCCCGTATGTTCATCATCATTTATATCCTCACGACCATCTCTAAAACGTGTAAACCACTCATGAACTCTGGCACAAGATAGGCAATCATCACCATAAGGTTTGTTCATCAATTCAAATGCTTCGATAAACGTTTTGCCAATCTTAAAACAAAATTTGATAATAACTCTTTGTTCGAAACTCATTTTTGTACCGATGACACAAACATACTGTCATTTTAGACGCAATAGCTTCGCTTACACTGAACCGAATGTCACCAAACTTTCATTGGAAGTCAGGGAGGGATGTAACTTTCCTACACACTATCTCATTCACAGATGGCGCCACGAAAAACATTTTTATGACAAAAGTCTCGTTTATTTTGGGACGCACCTTGTATTTGGTTCAAATAACAAACAATGGCAGTCCAAGTGCCCTTCAAAAGATAAGATACTTGCATTTTAGGGATGTGTTGTGGGAATACCTTAAAAAAAGCGGTCAGCCGGTGTCATTGATGCCAAAGATTTGGTCATTCGGCTACCAATTGTGCCATACATCCCAGGTGCGTAAAATATATGGATATACCGCCCTGGTGAGTACAAATTGACTAAGACTCTACCTAGAGAAACATTATACTATGTCATCTGCAGTGTATTTGGTCATCCAGCATCATTTTGAGGATTCTCCCGATATCAAGATGCAAAAGTTAAATTTTCCTCAAAACAAATGCAATTAAACCACTGTGTGATACCTTCCAACTTCTTAAAGCTCGGATTATCATTTTCATCAGCCGCTAGAGAAACAGCAGTACTGTAAATAGTGTAAGTAGCAACGATAAAATGCTTTTTAAATTCTACCAAAAAAATAATTCCTTATTGTAAAGAAGCAACAAACAAGATTCATAAATTAACTTTGTTTTCCAACGTTTAGATCTTTCAAATGTCTCAAAATAACTTATCATTCAGCCACATTCCCATGGATGGGCTACATCTCATCTTTATCAACGCCAACTTCATTGTTACTTAACATTGACGTGACTATCTCCATTCATTTTTAAACAAAAGCCTGACATTATGCTTCTCACTGAAAGCCATCTCAATTCATGGCACTTAATGGCGTTCAGGGACATTTAATTCGCAAGAAACAATAGGGTGAAAGGTGATGAGAGAGACGGTATCGACATATTAGTAAGAAGATCCTATCGTTTACAACATATTGATGAATTCCAATTCGAAAATTTTGAATTTCTGGAAGTGTCGATTTCTCTGCCATGTGGTGATACTAAGGAGTGAAGTCAGCAACCAATGGATGGAGAATCTGAAGGGTTTTAGCCCACAAAATCTAGATGATATGTTCAGAAAAGTAAATAGTATATTTTATGAGAAGTCTCGAATAAATACTCGTATGTTGAATCTGAAAGTCACTAATAGCGAGATACATCTCCTAGATATATCTGGTATAGATATTGATAATAACACTCCGGTAACGGATGGAAATAGAATTGTATGAGACGGTTTACAGAAGCTTGTTCTGATTGGAACTTGAAATTGGTTCATCAACCGAACCCTGAAAAAGGAAGCCAAATACTTTCAAAAGTCATAGAAGCAAAAGTTTCTAATTTCAAATCAAGCTTGACGATGA
Source organism: Odontomyia ornata (assembly GCA_963969285.1). NCBI lineage: Eukaryota > Metazoa > Arthropoda > Insecta > Diptera > Stratiomyidae > Odontomyia > Odontomyia ornata. Next base: position 151,839,643 of record OZ017740.1, on the reverse strand, counting down.
ATCCATTTTTTATTTCAATTAAGCATTGACCTCTTACCGAGCGGTAATCTTCTTGACTACTTTGTCAACTATGAAAACTTGTGTTTCATATCTGGCAGGATAAACAACAATAAATCATGTAGTATTGACGGCTATCCCAATAAAATACTACGACATTTCTCTGAGGTTGCTATTAGGAATTATTGCATATTGTTCAAATACAATTCATAGTTTCCAAAGTATTTCCGATCTTGAAGAAAGGAAAGGAATCTATGTACTTTAAATCCTATCGCCCAATCCAGTAAGGTGTTTGAAGTGATATTGCAATAAGCATTAAACGTCCATATTTGAAAGTATGAGTTGATGCCGAGTTGCCAGTTTAGTTTCCATGCCAGACATTTGACGTTACCTGCAATAGTGAAAATAACCTCAGACATATGTTTGGAACGTGATTTAGTTCAGGGGATTTTTCGGACAGACTATGAGTGTTCACTCAATGGTGGTATGTACTGATTTAATCAGATCATATCATAGCTGAGCAGGCACACGGGAGCATGGTACTGACCAAACCAACTTCCAAAAAAATCAATACGGTCATGAAAATGAGATACTCTAACTATCTCTAAGCAAAGGCCCGAGAGGGGCTGTAGTGCTACAAAGAAGAAGAAGATATGATTGGAAACTAAATAATAGAGAATATTTTGGAGCCCCATTGATATGTAGAAAGCCTTCGATATGATTTGGTTGGATGGACTAATTCTTAAGCCCTTCAGGACTAGTGCCACAGACAGCCTGTCGCCATGATGTTGTATAAAAAATCGTTTCTTGTAACTGATAGACATCTGGCGGTGATGCGCTAATTTATGGTCTTGGAACAGTTATTATACCTCTGCACTTCCCCATATCCACTTCCGATGTATTGAACAGCTATGATTTTAAGGAGTTGCTAACGTGATCATTAGTGGCGTTTTCTGATGTCCTTATTATTTATATGGCAGACTGAAAGGCATCAGTCATGCAAGAAAACCTTCAGAAAATGTTCAACAATGTGCAGGTCTTTAAGGATAATTGGCAAATGGAAATGAATGCGCGAAAATGCTAAACAATTTTGTTTTGGACAAAGGTATGGTTGGCCAGTCAAGGCCTGAACCGTAATAGAAAACATTTCTAAAGCATAGCTGGTGAGGGTAGTTCAGAACGGGTTCCGCATAAATTCTGTGTTCAATACTTCGATGTTCATCTCGATTAATATCCCTACAATAAAGGACATGACAAAATCATGTTCAATAAAGCGCGTAAAGTATTTATGTCCCTTCAATGACTCTTTAATTCCCGCTTTATTGATTGAAAGGTCAGAGTCATCTATTAAAAGGCTCTAGTAAACCAGTTTTGACATATGAATGCCTGACTTGGTATAATCAGAGCACTAACGGAAATGTTACGAGGTTTCGAAAGGAAATATCTTCGGGCATGTACTGGTCTATACAGAAAGCCTGAGACGGATTGGAATCGGATCAAATTGCCAAAGTGGTAAGAGTCGATAAATTTATTCATTCTAAACCAACTTGCGACTGTAAACTGTGAGCAAAAATTCCTGGATTTTGCAGTCGTTCCACCCAACTGACGGAAACATTAAGACTTGTCTCGCAAATGGCTTCATAACTCCAGAAATATTCAGTATGTTTTTGATTCTGATGGTGCCTCGATTATATATAATACTCATTATTGCTACATTAATTGTTATTGTAAATTGTATGAGTTCATTATTTTGTATAAGTAGAGATAAGTTAAACATGTAAGTTAGAAAAATTGTAATATCGTAGTTAAAGAGTTTTTTCACAACATTCATTAGAATTAAGTTGATACATATTAGTTGTAAGCTTAAAATAACCATTTCAATGTGGTTTTTAGTTATATTTAATTTTTAATACAGTTGGTTGGCTTTTCTCCTTTTTTAGTATTTTGTACTCAAATATAAAACCCTTTCGAAAGCGGTACCCGTGTCCGTCAATCCGTTCGTCTGTCTATATATCACAGCAGTTTTTCTCTGAAACTATAGAAGCTACAGCCATTATCTTGGCTTGTGATAGTAGGCTTTGTAAATTAAATTTTTTCGTCAGTTAAACTGTATTAGTATGATTAAATTAGATGAAAGTAGATATTTAAGTAGTCCTTTAAAAAGTTCCGAAAGTTTTAATAGAATTTACAGAAGTTATTGCCGTTTGAATTTTCTCCGATTATAACAATCATGCACCGTTTTTCTACTACATAAGCTTTCCATCGGACCAGGCACTCACTTTTGATTGTATTTTCTCCAAATATATAATACAATAAAACGACATTTAAGATTCGGATGAGTCAATGATTTTAGCAATATTGCAACAAAATGTTGGTCGAATAATATTGTTACATGTACAATTAATTCTGCGAGCTACTGTCGAAATTGTTATCACAACAATTAAGAACATCGACAAAACGAATTTACTCAAAACCACGAGAACCTAACAAGCATAAACAACATCTGAAAGTGAGTCACTACTCCATTCATTCACTGATGGAGTGTTTCCGCTAATTCACCAATGTACGAGAACTGAGTTGAATGATTAGAGACCCTATATAAAGGCAAGCTGAATGAATGGGGGGATCATTCATTCATTCGCGAGAGTAAACGCGGCGATAGTGTGTGGAGTGTGAATAGCGATCAAGTAATAGGAATTTTTGGACAAGTAGAAGTTTTACATTCTGGAAGTGAAAATTAAAATTGTGAAATAGTTAATAAGTGATTGTGAATTTTTTTTTGTAATTAAATAAACTCTTTTAACTTAAATTAAAAGACATTGCGTTTTCACTTTCCCGGAACATTAAAATTATTGGCCGCGAACCAGAAACACGCGACAATGGTGTCAAGAAGTGAGAAAAAAATTTTTGAAGTGGAAACGTTTAAACAATTTTAAAGTGCACAATAGTGAAAATTAACGTGGAAACTGGAAAAAAAATCAATAAATAAAAGCCAAAATACTAAAAATAAATGAATTTACCATGGCGGAGCTTAAGGGAGACGCAGAAACGCGAAAATCAAAGGAGCCAGAAAATGCGCTAATGCAAATGTTAATGCTGATGTCATCCAGTCTAACAGCGAAGCTAGATGAACAATCCACGAAGCTAAATGAACCATCAGCGAAGCTAGACCAACAAACGTTCGAAATCAAGGCAGACATCAAGGCAGACATCGCACAGAAGCTGGAGAAACAGTCAACTGATTTGAAGGCAGATTTGGAAAAACAGTCTACCGAAATAAAAGCAGAGCTCAGTAGTCTCAACAACCAAATTAAATGCGTCGAGGAAAAGGTATACCAGGTCGAGGAGAGAGTCAACCATGAGATCAGCCAGGTCGAGGAGAGAATCAACCATGAGATGGAAAACATGAAAAAAGAATTGGAAGCGGCGAAGGTAGTAGTAACCCCCTCACCAGCCCCGCTTATAACCGAAGCGCAAAGCACATCCAGAAATGTGCAAGCACCAATATTCGATGGGCAAATGGTCTGGAGTATTTACAAGATCCAGTTTGAAGCTGCCGCAAGGGCAAATCACTGGAATGAGCAGGAACGAGCAACTGCACTGATTCTTGCTCTAAGAGGCCCAGCTGCCAAGCTTTTGCAGACGATCCCCGTTGAAATGCACTCAAACCCGAATGCTATAATGAATGCACTCGACATGCGTTATGGAGGCACCCACCTGAAACAAATTTATCGGGCACAGCTACGGCATCGGATGCAGAAGTCTGGCGAAACCTTACAGCAGCTAGCCCAAGACATTGAGCGACTGGCACTTTTGGCTTACCCAGCGTACGACCAGGAACATCGAGATGACGCAGCAACAGATGCATTCATCAGCGCACTAAAGGACCCGGAATTGGAACAAGCCGTGCGTTTAGCTCAAAAGCAAACGGTTAAGGACCCATTGGCTTACAGTCTGAACTTTGAGGCAGCGAAAAATGCGGCTCGTACCACTGCCCGGGTTCGCAAGGTAGTGGCAGACGAGTGCAGGTCTGAGCGCGTGGAAAATGAGCGAGAGCCGCAAGTAAATGGTGCGCCTAGATGCTGGGATTGCGGTGAGAAAGGGCACCTGCAAAGAGACTGCAAGAAGCAAAGAAAATGGAGCTATTGTCCAGGATGGTGGAGATCCAGACCGTGTCAGGAGCCTAGAATGGAGGCCCATCAAACTGCAAGGGCCAATTTTGTGGAGCAAACGTTAGCTAGGAGGATCGATATCCCCAGCACCCCCATCACCGTGCCAAAGCAACATCGTGGAGAAGCAGACGGATGCCTTCCTGGTCAAGTTGATGAAGAACATTGCACCATAACAAACGACACTAGTGCAACCCGATCGACGATCCGGCCCGACCTAGTGAGGCCCCAACTACTTCACAAGGGCAGAGTTCATGGAAATGCTGACGCCCTATCTCGCCGTCCATGTCCAGCTAACTGCAAGCATTGCCGACGGATTGAGGAAAAGGAACCACCCGTTGATCTGCGATTGATAACGGCTGAATTCGATGAAGGTTGGTCATCGGAGGAGATTCGAAACGCCCAGTTAGCCGATGAAGACATCGGACCATTGTTTGTATGGAAGGAGACGACTGGGCGACCTGAGTGGAAAGACGTTTCGATGCATAGCGCAACCCTGAAAAGCTATTGGGCACAATGGAACTCTCTTCAGGTGGAGGGTGGCGTACTCAAGCGGAAATGGGAAACGGTGGATGGCAGCTCCCATAGGATGCAAACTATACTACCCAAAAGCCGAATCCACGATGTGATTAAGGAAATGCATGAAGGATCCTCGGGAGGCCACCTTGGTGTTAACAAGACCTTAGCGAAATTGCGGGAGAGATTCTACTGGCTCCACGCTCGAGAAGACGTAGAGGACTGGTGTCGCAGATGCACAATTTGCGCTTCCGTCAAAGGTCCAAAGCGACGACTGAGAGGACAAATGCAAACCTATAACGTGGGGGTACCATTCGAAAGGATTGCTGTTGACATCGCAGGACCCTTTCCTGAATCTGAATGGAGAAATCGATACACGCTGGTTGTAGCCAATTATTTCAGCAAGTGGCCCGAGGTCTACCCCATTCCCAACCAGGAAGCAACTACTGTAGCCGAACAGCTAGTGTTAAATTGGGTCAGTAGGTACGGCGTACCTTGTGAACTACATTCAGATCAAGGTCGAAACTTCGAATCACTAGTTTTTAGCGAAATGTGCGAGCTGCTTGGAATACGAAAAACGAGGACAACACCACTGCATCCCCAATCCGATGGAATGGTCGAACGTTTCAACGGCACTCTCAATAAACACCTGGCCAAGATGGTTGACGAGAAACAAAGGGGCTGGGATCGACACATCCCACAATTTTTGATGGCGTACAGAGCTGCCGAACATGCATCGACGGGCCAAACCCCAGCCAAAGTCATTTTTGGAAAGACTATTCGTCTGCCAGCTGATATAAAGTTCGGGACACCTCCTGAAAAACCCTAAACGATCTCGGAGTACGCAAGTGAGCTAAGAGAATGGTTGAACCAGATACATCGGACAGTGCGAAAACACCTCGAATCGGCTACTGACCGCATGAAGACCAGGTATGATCTAAAGGCTAATTCAACTGGCTTTCAGCAAGATGACTTGGTGTGGCTATATAACCCGCAACGGCGAAAGGGTAGGTCTCCAAAGTTGCAACATAATTGGGAGGGACCATACCGAGTTACAAAGCGAATCAACGACGTCGTATACCGAATACAGGAACATCGTAAGCCGAGAGCCAAAATTAAAATCGTGCATCTGGACCGTCTTGCCCCATATTACACCCAGGGAGAATCGACTACAAATAGCGACACATCTTTTCGGGGCGAAAAAAACTGAGGTGGGGGCAGTGTTACATGTACAAATAATTCTGCGAGCTACTGTCGCAATTGTTGTCACAACAATTAAGAACATCGACAAAACAAGCATAAACAACATCTGAAAGTGAGTCACTGCTCCATTCATTCACTGATGGAATGTTCCCGCTAATTCACCAATGTACGAGAACTGAGTTGAATGATTAGAGACCCTATGTAAAGGCAAGCTGAATGAATGGGGGGATCATTCATTTTCAACCGCGAGAGTAAACACGGCGATAGTGTGTGGCGTGTGAATAGCGATCAAGTAATAGTGAAGTAATTTTAGAAGACAATTGAGATAGGAATTTTTGGACAAGTGGAAGTTTTAAATTTTGAAAGTGAAAATTAAAATTGTGAAATAATTAATAAGTGATTGTGCATTTTTTTGTAACTAAATAAACTCTTTTAACTTAAATTAAAAGACATTGCGTTTTCACTTTCCCGGAACATTAAAATTATTGGCCGCGAACCAGAAACACGCGACAATATAAAGTAACACTGGTCATTCTTTTAAAGTATTGTAAAATATGTTTGATGCGCATTTCATTAAAGTTGTTCTTGAATTAAACCATTCTCTATGTCTGCATATTGTAGGTTAAGTACAAAACCCTGCTGACATGAACGTAATTCTGCCTACCCAACTTGTTTCAATTAACTGATAATATTTAGTAATTTTCATTTGATAAGATATGATATTGCTTTGTAGGGTTTTGTATTAAAATATAAAACCCCATTGAAATCACGAACTGTATCCGTACGTCCGTCTGTATGTCACAGTGGGTTTTCTCGGAAACTATAGAAGCTACAGCTGTGAAACATTCGGAATAGGTCAGAAGTAGTGACTTCTTGAAAGTTTTGGGGTGAATAATTTTTTCAGAGAGTTTTAAGGGAGGTCACGCCATATAGGGCTGTGAACCTTCAAAAAAAATTTCACCATTGTGGTCGAGTAGGGTGTCATTGGAAAAGTCTCAATGATATCTTTTCAAAAAATGTCTTATAATTACCTTATCAGTACCGAGGGGGCAGGAGAAGGGCAAACGTACGTAATTGTTGCCCTTGTACTCATAAAGATCTACCTTCGTAATTTTTTTCTGATTTTTCGGCTCAAAGGTGTCCAATTGTGAGGGGATGGGACACAAATATTATTCGTACATTTTGCCTCCTCCTGGACCCCTAATGCAACAAATGTCTTTTTCAGATTCTAAATGTGCTAAGACCTTTCATTTTATACTCTTCTCGACTACGTTCAATGAAATAAATGTTTAAGAGCCACTTACTCCCTTAAAAACTTATGAAATATTTGATAAGTCCTAAACTTTTGAAAGACCACCACTTCTGACCTTTTCATAAAGCCAGAGCTTTGTAGCTGCTTTAGTTACTGAAGAAATTTCTTGTGACGCCCGGAAAGACAGACAGATAGACAGTCAGTTTTTGTAAAATTTCTTTCACAAAGCCCTATAAATCATAGAAGTACACCTTTAAATGATCCTTATATTCTATACGTTCCAATAAAATTTAAGTTCGATTAAAACAATCATATACGATTTTTCTACTACATGGGCTTTCCATCGAACCAAAAATTTTTTGAGTATTCTAATGTTTTTAAAATTTATTTTTGTATTCATCAAATTTATGATTGAATCAATAAAGCACGTTTGAAGTTGAGTTCGTTGTTTATAATATCCCAGTTTTGTCTTTTTAACTTTATTATAAATATACGTTATCTTTTATTGAGTATTATGGACTGAGATGGATAAGTAATTCAAAAATTTTTTCCAAGACAAAGTAATGAATTTTTTATTTTTAGGTCTTTGTAAAAATTTTTTTACAAAGACCTACTAGTTTCGCGACCTGTCTGTCCGTCTGTCCATCCGTCTGTCCGTCCGTCTGTCCGTCTGTCCGTGCGCCACAGCTGATTTCCTCAGAAACTATAGAAGCTAGAATGCTCAAACTTTGTGAAAAGGTCAGAAGTGATGATCCCTCAAAAGTTAGGGCCTTAACAAAAATTTAAAATTTTTTGAAGGGCGGTCCCCCCTAATAACGAATTGGGCCTTAAAAATTTTTTTTTATCAAAGGTAGTCGAGTGGGGTATCAAATGAAAGGTCTTGGTTAGAACTTTTAGAATCTGAAATTAAAAAATCATTTTATGAACTAGGGGGTCCAGGGGAAGGCAAAATGTACCCAAAATTTGTGCCACCCCCCTCGCGATTCGACACATTTGAGCCGAAAAATCTGAAAATTATCATGAACGTGGGCCTTTGTGAGTACAAGGGCAACAAAAACCTTAGAAATCGAAATTCACTCAACTTTGTTAATAATAGTATGATTTGTAGATTTTACATTTTTGCCCAGAAAATCAAAACGGTACCTTTAAACGTCTTAAAATTTTGCAATTATACAGAATGACATAAGATATATATTCTCACAAAATTTAATTGAGATCGAATCATAATCAAGTGAATTATAGCTATTTCAATTATATGGAATTACAACAACAATAACACGTGTTTATGGTTGATATAGGGTTTTCCAATAAGAGGTGTTATTTTGATATCAAAAGAAAAATGCCATTTTTCAATATAAATGATCGCATGTTTATTTTATTATAAAGAAGAAGATATGCCGTTAATAGCAAAAACTAACATCAGGCAAATAACCACTACGACACGCTTACAGGACCATATCCTCTTCATGAATTTTTCCATAACCAAATCGCAAAGTGGCTGCCCTATGTCCTCGATAGCCTCACGAATTTCATCTTTGAGATCTTGAATCGACGCTGGGCTATTAGCGTAGGCCTTCTATATCACGTGGCTCCAAAGGAAGAAGTCGCAAGGTGTTAAATCACAAGATCTATTCAAAATAACACCTCTTATTGGAAAACCCTATATATATTTAAAATTGACTTAGCCACTTTTATTTTCTTTCAATTTTCATGAAAATTTAAGGAATATTATGTAACTTGAACATGTTCAATCGGCCGAGCATTCAGAAAAATCATTTAAGCTAGATCGAAATGGCGGCCGCACTGTGCTTATGAAAGAAACTGTGCATCTTTTGTATAAATTTGAACGATTTCATATCCAAGTATTGGATGAATAATTCAAGTTATCGATTCACGCCATTAGAAAACTTGTTTCTAACCCTAGGATGTTTACAAAGACCTTCTGGTAGGAGCACTCTCCTGCTTACTAAACTTGTTTATTTTTGCTTTTGCACTACAGCCCCGTTTGGGCTTTCGGTAAAAGATAGTTAAAGTATCTCATCGTGATCGATTGTATCGGTACTCGAGGTGATGCGGTCAGTACCTCGATTTTGCCGTATGTCCATCCACCTAGCTACGATACGTTTTGATTTTAAACCACTACACATTATATCTGAATGACTTTATAGACCGTCCAAAGAATCACTTGAATCAAATCTCGTTGCCACCAAGGGGGTTCGAACCAAGGACCTTCAGCTTACGCAGTGAGCATTCTAATTACTACACTATGTGGACTTTATTGTAATGCAACGCGCATCTCTTGATGTAGCTTAACTGAGAAGATCTTATAACGTAGCTTGCATGGCTGAAGCTAAGCTCGTTAGCCCATGCAAAAGTAGAAGAAAAAAACAACAAAATGCGTCCTGTCAGCAGAAGCAGGCAACCTTATTAAAACCTTTTGAATTTAATTTCAATCTCATTAATTAGGGTCAGATGTGGTTGTCATCAAATGTTGTCTGGCAGTAGTACCGCTGTTCAAACGTAACTAATTTAATTTAAGAGTTATTATAAAGCTTCAGTGGAGAACTTATTTATTCCTACATTTAGTATTACACAATTTTCTTAATCATTATTTTACTTATAATTTTGTTCATCCTAATTTCCTATTGAGTAGCCTATGTGGTCTAGTGGTCAGAGCATAAACGCATGAGCCGAGGGTCCCAGGTTCAAATTTCGTTGGTAGCAACGTGATTTAGTTCAGGGGATTTTTCGGACAGACTACAAGTGTTCACTTATTGGTGATATGTACTGATTTAATCAGATCATATCATAGCTGAGCAGGCACACGGGAGCATGGTACTGACCAAACCAAGTTCCGAAAAAATCAATGCGTTCATGAAAATGAGATACTCTAATTATCTCTAAGCGAAGGCCCGAGAGGGGCTGTAGTGCTACAAAGAAGAAGAAGAATTTCCTATTGAGATATATATTATATTCAGTATAATTAAAAAATGGAATACAGCATGAACCTCACGTTCATCAGAAAAATGATCAACAATTATTTAAACAAGTTGGTAGACAAAACTACGCTCACGTCAGAAGAGTTTTGTACTTAACTTACAATATGCAGACATATAGAATGATTTAATTTAAAAAAAACGTTCATGACATACACAACAAACATTTTGTTCCAATATTGCACAAATCATTGACTAAGTGGAATATTAAATGTAATTTTTAGAGTCTTATAAAATAATTTTACAAAACCCTACTAAAATCGCGCCTGTCTGTCCGTGCGTCCGTCCGTGTGTTACAACACTTTTTCTCGCAAACTACTTAAGCTAGAAACATAAAATTTTGTACATAAGTGTAAAGTGATGCCCTCTTCAAAGTTTCACTACAAAAATAAATTTTACAAGGTGCTTAAGGGGGGTCTCCCAATATAGGGGAGTTGCCACCGAAAAAAGTTTTCATCGCATGTAGGCAATATGGGTATCAAATGAAAGGTCTTAATGAGAAGTTTTCAAAATAGGGCTTAAACTGGAATTTCCTTCTTCATGGAGCCAAAAAATCTGAAAAAAACTACGGAGGTAAATGTACGTACGACAACAACAAATACCTTACAAGTCAAAATTCACTCAACTTTATTAATAATAGTATGATCTTTGAATTTTATATTTTCTCCAATAAAATCGTTAGGATACCCTTAAATTCAATCAAAACCGATATTTAAGTAATTTTACATAAGTTTCTAGTACTCTGCAAGTTTGATGAAAGTCCAATCATATTCACGGAAGTTATCGCCATTTGAAATTTTTCCAAATACAACAACAATAACACACGATTTCTTTATTTTACGGACTCACCATTGAACCAGACACTGCAGTTTTAATTTGATCTTCTTGAAATTTTCAAATAAGATCATTAATATAAAAATTGTTTTCATGATTTGAGTGATTTTTATTAGTTAGCAACAAAATGACAACCGTTGGAAGTACAGAAGCAATGGAGTTTCTTATATACGTGCACATCTCTTTGACATGTTTCTTGTCTTTATTCGTTGCTGATGATTGCATTTCGCACGTTGGGTACAAAACCCTTCTGACATGACCGTAGGTCTGTTTACCCAGCTTGTTTTATTCCTCTTATCTCAAAATTGGGCGAAGATCCAATCAGAAGCGTGGCTTCTGATTCGGTGGAAAACCCCTATGGTAGAAAAATCAAAACGGTGCCCTTAAACTTCTTAAAATTTTACTGTTATATAGGTTCTTATAAGGCTTTTATGCCTTGGAAATTTCATAAAAATCAAATCATAATCAAGTGAATTATAGCAATTTTAATTGTATGGAATAACAACAACAATAACAAATTGACCTAAGTACTCTTATTTTCTCCGAATTTTCATGAAAATTTATGTAATAGTGTTAAATTTAAACATGTTCAATTGGCCGAGCTTCCCGAAAAATTATTTAAGCTGGAACAAAGTGGTGTCTGTTATGTACTTATGAACAAAACTCTGCATCTATTGCATAAATTTGAATGGTTTCTTATGCAAATATTGGGCGAATAATTGCAGTCATCGTTTCATGCCATCAGAAAACTTTTTTCAAACACTAGGATGGTTCCAAAGCCCTTCTGGTAGGAGCACTCTCCTACTTACTCGATTTGTTTCATCTATAAATTATAAGTGCTCATCTTTTGTCATTCATTAATAAATTCCATCAAGCGTTAATAGCATGTACCTTAAATATTGAAGTTGAGAAAAAACAACACAAATTTACTCAATCTTACCATTTAAAACAGCCGTCATTTCGTTTTACGATTACTGACGTCCCTCGTTCAAAAAATCCTCAAAGATATTCATGATACCTATCATTCCTGAAACTTCCATGCAAATCCCAGCAAACCTGTAGGGTTTAAGTCGGTAAAAAGCGTATATTGGTCCATAGCCATATGGTTCCATACTAATACAGCGCATATTGTTCCATAGTAATACAGGAAAATTCAAGCCACTATAACTTCGTTAAGTACAATTCAATCTTCTTGAAACTTTCAGAGCAGGTCAATCTTATAAATGGCCACTTTTATATATATTTAAGGGTAGGATTACGGTTTTATTCAAGAAAATGTAAAATTGATATATCATACCCTTACTGACAAAGTTGAGTGCTACTTACGTATTTGTTGGCGTTGTACTCATAAAGGTCTACTATCATAATTTTTTCCATATTTCTCGAATGCAAGGCGTCTAATCGCAAGGGAGGGAGGGAATTACGGAAAAATCTCGTACATTTTCCCTTCCCTTGCCCCTCTCGGAACCGATGAGGTAATTTTAAGACCTATTTTGAAAAGACCTTATTGAGGCCTTTCCAATGATATCTCCCTGTATAGGGAGAGATCCTCCTAAAAACTCTCTGAAAAATTTTTTCACCCCCAACATTTTCAAGAAATCATCACTTCTGACCTATTCACAAAGTTTCATGCCTGTAGCTTCTATAGTTTCAGAGAAAAACCGCTGTGACATACAAACAGACGAGCGGACAGACGAACGGACGGACGTAGAGACGGACACAGGTCGTAAATTCAATAGGGTTTCGTTTTTATCATTACAAAATAGTAATAAATTACCGCTTAGCTAAAACTTAGATTGATCGCCGCATGACTCTGTAGTATACAACTTCCCTCCATATCTATTGCCTTCATATAAATAACAATATATATATATATATATATATATATATATATATATATATATATATATATATATACATATATATATATATATATATATATATATATATATATATATATATATATATATATATATATATATATATATATTGAAAATTTATCAAATACAACAATTACACGTGATGCTGTTTAAACACACAAATGGCTCAAAAACTAGAGATGATGAAAATTTGATCAATATTTTGTAGCGTTGATATGTTATCATGACTACTCAAACATTGAGGCCAGCACACTGAAAATGACATGGTGGCAAATCAAAATAAACAATAACCCTATATTCGTTTTCCAAGCTCAATTCATGAAATATATTGTATGTATTATGAGCCAAGTTTTGATATTCAGAAAACGTTGCTTAAATTTCGAATTATTTTACAATGCCCTTCTGGCAGGTGCACTCTCCTGCAACTTTAACTTGTTTGTATTTGCACGCACTTCAACAAATCACACACTAATATGAAACCGCGGTTTCTTTTTAGCATTTCACACGCACGTACATCAAAATTGCGTAACATTTGCAGATACACCAAATAGTGAATAGAATTTATTCACTTAGCCTGCGATTTACCGTTGCAATTCGGGGGAACTTATGGGCAAAGAAATTTCCTTTGTGGGTTCTTCAAATCAACTTCCACGGACAAAGTCCCGATATTTTGGGCATTTTACTTTCCTATGCAAACTTAAAAACTCCTCCATAAACTCGGGCAAAAATAGTCCATTATTTTGTTTTGATATCTACAGGTTAATTCTATTTTTTCTCGAAAAGCCAATGGGCCTTGCTTCTTTGCGCGAGCAGACACGTTTTGACTCCTTTGAGTCATCTTCAGTGTCTAAAGAATGTGGAAAAGAAAATGACTTTATATAGGTGTAGGATGGGTTAAACTAGGCTATGTGGAGGGATATCAAGTTTTTGCTTTTTGGATTGTTGGATGTCCTTTTGTTCTGGATCATCTCGTTTCCGTTTCCGTCGGAGAGTGTGGTCTAATACTGACAAAATTGCGGCAGATTTTGTAATAAAGTGTTCGTTGATAATGTTTTTCTATTTTTATATACAATATTAAAAGTCTTTTTAGAATATCGTGTATACGTACGTGTGTTAACGTCCTTTACTTTGTTTGTGTAGCAATGTCAAAGAGTTTGTCATAGTGTTAGGCTCATGTGCGTGCTTTTGCAGGTGCGTTGCGTAATTAGGGTCTACGTTTTAGTATAAGAAAGGTCGCGGATGCTCTTTGTATCTGGTCATTAGTTTTCGTGTTGTTCTATCTGTGTATACCATATCGCAGTCCTTGCATGTCAGTTTGTTTTCCTCACTGTTCTTGTATATTAATGTGTCACTCAGTTTTGGTTTCTGTTTGTTTTCAATATTGTTGATAGTTTGTATGCCTCTTTGCCTACGTGTTTTGTTAGTCATTCCTGTGCATTACAGTTGGTTAACATTCCTGTTTTGATTTGTACTATGTAATAAGGTTGTCAATATCAAGTTTTTTGTATCTTTACATACTAGCTATTCTGCAAACGTTGTTTAGTTCATTAGAATAGTTAGCAGGAGTTATGGGGATAGAGTGGAGCCCTTGCATCATTGATCTGTATACTACTAGTTTATGTTATACGTGGTTCGATATTACGTGTTTAGTATGATCAGTTGTGGTTTGTTTTCTGTATATTTTGTAGTCTAATCGTGTTTGTTCGCGTATCGCAGTTAGGTTCATATATATATATATATATATATATATATATATATATATATATATATATATATATATATATATATATATATATATATATATATATATATATATATATATATATATATATATATTCAGGTGAATTTCATTTGCATAGGTAAGTAGTTCTCCATCATTAGGCCTGACGGCTTTTAAGAAAAAAAAATCGAGGAAAGATGTCTGTCGGGGCTGGAAATATTATCTTCCGTCCACAAGATCGCCTAACCACCAACCTTCATCCTGGCTGAACGTACCAAAAAAATCTCACACTCCCATCAACTTCGATAACGGTAATCTTCGAAAAATTTCGAATCAAAACCAGCAGGAGAAATTTCATATCAACAATCACAAGCAAGACCATCGTTCTATAAAGCCTATAACTAAATAGCCAAAGCTGACGTAGGATGAAAGTCATAATAGAAGCGAGTGTGTAGCATGGCGCATCTTAGATATGTCGCACCTCAATGTTGCAAGTGATGGGATAAACCTTCCTGAGACAGGGAAAAGGGATTTTTAGTTATGATTTAGATAACCCCTCATTCTCTCATTTGATATTGAATTTGTTCATCTATCAAACATTGAGAAGGGGCTAAATTGCTTTCTAAAACCATCGAAATGAAAGTTCCCGAATGGCCAATATCTTCCTCAATTCAATGAAAAATTTACTTCTGAGATCAAAATTAGTTATCATCTTCTTAATTTTTTTTTGTTAAATATGAAGACTTGTGCCTCATGTTTGCAAACATAAACAACAAGGAATCAAGTCCTCCTTACATAGTACTCCGACATTTGCCAGAGATTATTATTTTAAAATTATTGCATATTGTTCAACAATATGTCGAGCAATTCATATTTCCCAAATCAGTGGAAAAATGCTGAAGTCTTCCCAATATTAAAGAAAGGGAAGGACTCTTTGTGTCCGAAAAGAGATCATGAAATCAGCTTGCTGCGCCACATCAACAATGTATTCAAAGTGATGCTCGACCAAGCGTTAAATGCACAAATTTACAAATATGTGTTAATGCCGGACTGCCAGTTTGGCCGGTAATGAAGTTCGCTTCAGTGATTTGCTGCAAACTTAACAATAGGGAACGTGTCGAGGCATGCCTCATTGATATGAAGAAAGCTTTCGATACGGTATGGTTAGATGGACTAATTTTTAAGCTCCTTCAGGAAACTTCCCCAGACAGCTTGTCACCATGCGGAGCCATATGTTATAAGCAAATCCGTTCTTAGCAATAAATGGAAATCTCATGACCATGCACGATTTTAAGGTCTTGAATAGTCTAGAGCAAAAAACTGTAACATAACTTCGCCTCTGCTTTTTAGATCTTTGTAAAAATAACTTTTACAAAGACCTACTAATTTCGCTACCTGTTTGTCCATCCGTTCGTCCATCTGTCTGTCCGACCGCCTGCCCGTCTGTTCGTGCGTCACAGCAAGTTTCCTCGGAATGTATGGAAGGTAGAAAGCCCAAACTTTGCGAAAAGGTCAGAAGCGATGGTCTCTCAAAAGCTTAGGTCTTATCAATAATTTCAAAATTTTTTAAAGGGGTTCCCACCTACAATGAAGTATCCCTTAAAAAAAATTTTAATCAAAGGTAGTCGAGTTGGGTATCAAATGAAAAGTCTTGATTAAAACTTTTAAAATCAATTCATGCATCAGGGAGGCAAAATGTATCAAAATTTGGTGTCCCCTTCCTCGCGATTGAACACCTTTGAGCCGAAAAATCTGAGAAAAATTACAAAGGTGGGTCTTTATGAGTACAAGGGCAACAAATATCTCAGAAATCGAAATTCACTCAACTTTCTTAATAATAGTATGGTTTGCAGATTTTACATTTTCACCAATTTCAAGAAGGTAGGTTTCATCAACATCAAAAAGGTACCCTCAAACTTATATAGATTAATATAAGATCCCCATGCTAACAAAATTTTATGGAAATCGGACCATAACCAAGTGAGTTACAGCCATTCCAATTTTATGCAATTACAACCATAATAACACGTGTTAATGGTTGTTACATATTTGAAACTGACCTAGGCACTTTCATTTTCTTCCAGTTTTCATAAAAATTAAAGGAATAGTATTTAATTTGAAATCGGTTGAGCATTCAGAAAAATAATTTAAGCGGGATCAAAGTGGCAGCTGCAATGTGCTTATGAATGAAACTGCATCTTTTGCATAAATTTGAATGACTTCTTATCCAAGTATCGGATGAATGATTCACACTATTAGAAAAATTGTTTCAAACCCTAGGATGGTTACAAAGATCTTCTGGTAGGAGAACCCTCGTGCTTACTCAAATTGTTTCTATCTTTATTTGCAGTCTTTTGAACGCCTTTGTCTCGTCTTCGTGATAATTCGTGGCATTTGTTGATGATCTAGTTTTCTATACAGCAGACAGAAAAGCACCAGTAGTTCTAAAAAGTTTTCAAGAAATGTTCAACGACATTCAGTTTTAGACGAACAGTTGGCGCAGAAATGCGAAATAATTTTGTTTAACAAAGCTGTGGTTGACCTATTAAGGCCTGCATCGGAAAGATTTCCACATTATAGCTGTCAAAGGCGGTTGAGGGCAGCTGTTTCACAAATCCTGTGCTAGATATCTTGGTGTTCATTTAGCAAAGCGGATAAAGTTTTCATTTTCATTCCAGATTCATTGACTAAAATGTCAAAATTATTTGTCACAAGCTTTTAGTTGGGCCAATCCTGACATACATGAACGCCTTTGTCTCGTCTTCGTGATAATTCGTGGCATTTGTTGATGATCTAGTTTTCTATACAGCAGACAGAAAAGCACCAGTAGTTCTAAAAAGTTTTCAAGAAATGTTCAACGACATTCAGTTTTAGACGAACAGTTGGCGCAGAAATGCGAAATAATTTTTTTTAACAAAGCTGTGGTTGACCTATTAAGGCCTGCATCGGAAAGATTTCCACATTATAGCTGTCAAAGGCGGTTGAGGGCAGCTGTTTCACAAATCCTGTGCTAGATATCTTGGTGTTCATTTAGCAAAGCGGATAAAGTTTTCATTTTCATTCCAGATTCATTGACTAAAATGTCAAAATTATTTGTCACAAGCTTTTAGTTGGGCCAATCCTGACATACGGGTGTCAGATCTGGTTTAATTTAACTGCTAGTACCGTGGAAATGCTAAGGATTTTTGAGAGGAAATATCTTCGCGCATGTATAGAAAACCTGAAATATGTTGGAAATACTATATACTTAATCGAAAAGTTTATCAAAACGGAAAGGTACCGAGAATTGATACATACATACATAAATACATCCTACAGACGGTCGCATACGAGTAGAGACATGTCTTACTATACAAATGGCTTCATTCCTCCCAAAGCATTTGTGTATTCAGATAAGAATCATTAGGTTATTAATTCAGACGGTGTGCCGATTGTATCTCATGTATACTAAGTCCACCCTCAACAATAAAAAAGATTATCCTCCAAATTTCGTCTCGATATTGGTGGCTGAATGATCACACATAAAAACAATCAAAATTTACTGTTTTTTGTGTAGTTTTGGTTTGCTTAAGCCCATCATTGTTGCGTTGAATTAACTTTTTATTAATTCTTTTAGTTTTAGTGATAAGAAGTAATGTTTGAGCTATAGATTAGGTATAACTTTGTTTAAGGCGAATGTATATTGGTTTTTTTTCATTATCTTTAGATATAAGTATAAATAGATTAGATTGTAAGATGTTAACGTAAGATTAAGAATACTGTTACAATATTATAAACAGTTATTTAAATTTTTGAATAATTATGTATGAATGAAAAGTATTCTCGTGGCCATTAAATTTTATAATAATTTATGCTTAAATTCATGTTATGTTTGTTAAATTTTAAAGATAGTTAAATGAAGCACATTTTAATTCAATTCAGTGGGGTTGGGAAGTCTGCATTTTTGCGTTATTGAGCCTAACTCAGTTGTAGGCCTCGCTTTTGTAGTATTCTATATGTTAAGTATTAAATTCTATTTATTTAGGCATTAAACTCGAAAGCTAAAAGATTGTGCATCCGACATAAAGCCTTTAATTAACAAGAAATCGACGTACGAGAAACAATCACTATTAATTACCTCAGACCATGATATGGGTAGATAAAACCAGACTCCTGTCAGAAGGCTTTAGCACACAATCTGTGATATAGGAACACCAACGATGAATAAACACAAGAAAAACTTCAACGACATGCACTTGGTTTCAAGGAAAAGCCAACGTTACTCCATTTTACCTGGTTATCATTTTGTTGCAATGAAACAACATCACTGACTGAATGGAATCTCATCGTATCTGAAAATTTTGAGAAAAACCAATCAACGTTGTGGTATCTGGATCCATAAAAAGGCCATACAGTAGGAAACCCTGTGATGCTTTTGTTGTAATCAGTGAAAATTCGAACTCAGACATTTTTGTACATTTCCCCTCCCCGATCGCTCCACGTAGGCGGTAACACTATTTTAAGACCCGATTCACAAATCTGTCGTCAAGACATTTCATAAGAGACCTCACCTACGGTTAAAAAATGTATATGGGTTTCCGTCCTATATGGGGGGACCCCCCTTAACAAACTTTGAAAAAATTGTTGATCCCCGAACTTTAGAGGCAATCACTTCTTATGGGCCTGCCAACTTTGATGACTGTAGCTGTGTTTTGGAGTGGCTGCTTGTATAGGAAAGTGAAGGATGTAAGAAATTAAAACTCATTCTGTAGAAATGTTCCCCAGGTAGGAAAAACGAAATTTAAAATGAACAAAATACTCCTATTATGGTGAATAAATATTGAGATGAATTTTTTTTTCATTGCTATGCGTTTTCTTCCCACGAGTTGATTTGATTACAAAATAAATGTTTATAAAACTCCTGAAAATTCATCATGGAAAGAATAATGGATATTAATTTAAAATAAAACTGTGTTTCATTTACTTTAAAATCGTATGACGTAAAAGTCATATTATATCCACATCATTCATAGAAATGAATAAATTCACATGAGTTTTGAATATTCAATTTAAGATTTGACGCTGAAAGGCTTCAGGAATAATCTTCTTTTCTTCGTAGCACAACAGCCCCTCTCGGGCCTTCGCCCCTGCTTCAGGAATAATAACTTACGTACAGTCTTCCACAAAAGTCAAGGTACAGTGATAAATATCATGAAAATTGTTTGATATTTTTATTTAAAAAACCTGTTTATATAGCGACAAAAGGCTTTTCTTTTGCCGCTTGATTTTATTTTTAGAAGTTAAAAAATGATAGCCAGATTCAAAAATCTGTCTGTTTAAAGCAGTGATTTCTTTAATTTATAGGATAATTGGCAGTCAAATACAGTATCTGTCTGCTGAACTAATTGACTTTCGGTCCAATACCGAAACTCTGCGAGGTGGTCAGATGAAGTTAAACACTTGACGTTAACAAAGCAAATGACATGGTTTATTAATCGTCTATTCTTTTTATACATATTATTTACAACTTAAACTAATTTGTCAGCGATATTACTCGCTCCCACGGTTCAACATTTTCCATGAGCGAGAATATCGCTGACCATGCACAAGTGTATGTACATACATGTACTTTAGTCAGATCGCCAGCGACACGATCATGCTCCCACGATCTAACATCATTCATGGGAACATATCATATCGCTTGCGATGTACAATCATATGCATGCACGTCTTGAAGTTTTCAGATTTTAGGAAAGTAAAACGATCTTTGTTTTGACTTCAAGACGCGCATGCAAAGAAAATGATATTACGACAATTTAGGTTTAGAATTTAGATTTAGAATTTAGAAACGTAATGCGCGCTTTGTTTTGGCTGAAGAATTCACGACGTGCATAAAAATAGTTTTACATGGAAATATGATTTTAAATTTATGTTGTTTTTGAACATTCTCCCGGCGTTAAACGGCAGTTTAACCTGTTAGGCGCAAACTGAATGCTTCTGCTGGTATCGATCGGGGGGCTGGTGTTGGAGCAGTAATTGATGCTGGGGTTTCACGTCGACGGCAAAGATGAAACCAGGCTAAGTATATTACAACTAGGCTGCCGATAAACAGTCCAGTATAGCCCACTGCAAACTAATGGATGTCTTGACCTTGGGGCTTGGTAGGTCGTAATTCCGCAGTCAGGAGGGTTTTGATTGATTGTTGTAGCTGATAGAGACTCTCCTGCTCGGATGCATTGTAAACTGGAATCGTTGCAAGTTCTTGCGGCTCAGGTTTGAATAAACGCTGCGTCATGTTATTTCTAACGGGAATAAAATGAGTTTTAAGGGAGGAAGGGAATATTTTATGGGCCTGGATGGTTAAGGTTTCTTCTTTTACGGAGCAATCTTCCGGTAGTTCAAGGATTCCAGAGCCATTCAATGATATTGATGAGATCTCCTTCCCGCAGTCTATGTTGACTATTGTGGCCTCGTCCATATAGTAGATCCAGTGGTTTGGGGTGGTTAAGGGAATCCACCTTTTTAGCTCGGTAACTCGTTGAAGATGGCATTTATGGTCTCTGCTTAGTTGATTGACGAAACTAATTTCACATGCCGCTACTTCAGATCCTCGTCGATATAAGGGTCGCACTTGATTGCAAAGATAATTGAGTTTACTGGCAGATCTACAGGACTTCAATTCATTTTCTGTAATCGGATAGTAGTTGTCTCGATGTAAATTTACAATCATAAATTCTACACGAAGCTCTATTTCCGCTGAAGTTCCGTTTACTATCATTGGAACTGCTATGAAGTGGATCATTTCATACTGGTCGTAGGATACTAATGGCACTTTTAATAGAAATATCATTTTCTTTTTCAGTGAACATCCGTGAATGGTAATTATCCGGTAGAAGCCAGCCAAGTCTCCCGATGATATGGGCAGTCGAACAGTAGTGGGTAGATTTTCTTTTATCGATGCAATGGTTGACTGTAATTGCTCTGGGGTTAAAAGTAACGAATTTAATTTGCCATGATTTGTATCGATAAATGACTCCCAGAGCGCGGCTTGAATTCGCTGATAATTGTTTAAGGTTAGCATCAACTGAGTGGCTGACAGGGTAAAGGACTGGAGGATGTTTTGCCTGCGCATCTCTTGGGTTATATTGTTTGTACGTTGGATATTTTTGTTCATGGCGGTTTCTAGCTCACTTAGGCGTTGTTCATTGCGTCGTTGTGCCTCAGCCATAATATTTACTGTAGAATTTATTACTGATGTTTGGTTTTTGAATAATCCGAAAAGGTACTGATCGCTATCTTGCAGCCGATCGATTACATTGGCCATGTGTTCGGCGTAGTCAGAATCAAGAACTCCAAAGAGAGCACTGGCTATGTTTCCTATCACATTGAGCGCACCACGTTTTTTCAGTCTCTTTCTTTCATATGTACCACGTTGCATCAACTGGTTAATTTTTTCAGCTTCTTTTACCAGTGCCTGAAACTGCTGAATGATGTCATGGCATGCAGTATCTTGGTTCAATAGACGATTTAGAAACAGCAGTTGGTTAATTCCCAAGTTGACCGCATCCAGCTCCTCCCAGTATGATGTTAAGTCGTAATATACGACCAGCTTCCACTCATTGAGGACCAAATGAGCTGGCCCTAGATTTTCGACATATAAGCCTGGGGCTGTTTTAAATGGTTGTATTTTAATCGATAGGGCAGGAGATGGTAAAATAAGTCCTACTACCAGTAGTATCTGCAGGCACAGATTCCCTAGTCGTAACCTTTTAGTCCCTGATGGCCCATCATGATTCTGACCTTGCCCATTATCAGGCTTATTGACCAATCCATATGTTGAGGTAGAGGGTTCAGTATGCTTATCCTCCTCTGTTAATGGTTGTTCCTCTACCGGCAAGGGTGCTAATTTATGGATGGGCCGCCTTAGCATCCCAGACGCCGTTTTTACGTCGGCAACTCTGACTAATCCATCATTCCCTGTTATAGTGTTGATAATCCTGCCTAAAGGCCATTTTAACACCGGCAGGTTATCTTCCTTCAAAATGACCATCATTCCAGGCGTGACATTTTTGCGTTGTTGCTTCCATTTGTATCTGTGTTGCAGCTCATTCAGATACTCTGTGGACCATCTTTGCCAAAATCGATATTTCAAGTCCATGACCATCTTCCAACGATGTCCCAAAGGTAGTCGAGGCACATCTGCGTCGACATCCACGATACTTGTAAGTGGCTCGCCTATCAAAAAATGACCTGGGGTCAGGGCCTGGAGATCGTTTGGATCCGAGGATAAAGGAGTCAGAGGACGTGAATTTAGGATGGCTTCTGCTTCTACGACGATAGTTTCCAATTCTTCGTATGTCAGGTTTGCATTGGCTAGGTTTTTGACGATGATGTGCTTGGCGGACTTGACGGCCGCCTCCCATAGTCCACCAAAGTGTGGTGCTCTAGGGGGGATGAAGTGGAAGTCCATCCCTTTGTTAGTGCAGAACTTGCTTATTGTTTCCTGTGATTCTTTTTCCTGCATTCGTTGCTTCAATTCCCACAGCTGGTTGTTGGCACCCACAAAATTGGTCGCGTTATCGCAGTAGATATTGCGGCAATTTCCCCGTCGGGATACGAATCGTTTAAGCACGCCAATAAATGCTTCCGTTGTTAGTTCCGTGGCCAGTTCAAAATGTACGGCCTTTGTAGAAAAGCAGCAGAATACTGCTAGGTACGATTTGTGAGGTTGCTTGCCACGACCTTTGAAATGCATGTAGAACGGCCCAGCAAAGTCAACGCCCATGTTCAAAAAAGGTCTTGCCTGAAGCACTCTATCTGCCGGTAGATCGCCCATTAATTGGGACATTAATTTAGGTTTCGCTCTGGCGCACATCACACAATTTTGTACCACGGAACGTGCCAAGGTTTTCCCTTTAATAGGCCAATAGCGTTGTCGAGCGAATGCCAATAATGCCTGAGCGCCTGCATGCTGATGATCCTTATGTATTTGAGTAAGGATGAGTTTTGTGATAGGATGGGCGTAAGGGAGAAGTAAGGGATGTTTCTGGCTATACTCCAAGTCTGAATGCTCGAGTCTTCCACCTACCCTCAGCAACCCGTCGTGATCCAAAAAAGGTGTAAGACTGCTAAGGCGATTGCTGCAACCGAGCTGCTTTGTGGCTTGAAGAGATTTAATCTCTTCACTGAATTCCTGTCTCTGGATCTCCTTAATTATCACGGACGAAGCTTCTTCCAGCTCTGATACGGTTGATAGGTTGTTCTCCCGGTTGGATGTGTCCCTCCTACGGATCATTCTGGTGAAGCGAATGACCAATGCCACTATGCATTTGAGTTTGCGGAAGGAGTTACCATGATTTATCTGATGTATAAAGTGTGAATCTCCTTCAGTAGCCACAAAAACACTCCTACTCCTTTTCTTCTCCAGCTCAATTTCTTTGCCTATGTGTTTAGTAGGCCACATATCAGGATGTCCGTGGAGAAACAAAGGCCCATAAAACCATAATGAGTTTTCCTTTAGCTTGGCCGGAGTGGTGCCTCGAGAAGCTAAATCCGCTGGATTACAGTTTGAACCAACGTGACGCCACTGATTAGATGTGGAGTATTGCTGGATGCCGGCAATTCGGTTGGCAACAAACGTCTGGTATGAAGCTGCATCACTATTTAGCCAGTGTAACACGACTTCTGAATCCGTCCAAAAAAAGCAAGATTGTCCAGGAATGTTCAGATCAGCCTGAAGACGATGCACCAGATCTGCTGCAAGCTTTGCAGCACATAATTCCAAACGAGGGATAGTGATGGTTTTAATCGGTGCTACTCGAGTTTTAGCACATAATAAATGCACGGTGGTAGTTCCATCATAGTGATTAGCTCTGAAGTAGACCGCCGCACCATATGCTTTTTCGGAAGCGTCAGCGAATGCGTGTAGTTGTGTATTATGGGGAACTCGAGCTCCAAAAACATGTCGTGGTATTTTGATTTGGTTGAGTTGTTCTAGACTTTCATGGAAGTGCATCCAGTTGGTGTGCAGTTCCATGGGTAAGGCAGCATCCCAATCCAGTTTTAACTTCCATAAATTTTGAATAAATATTTTTGCTGTCACGGTTACCGGGCTCATGAGTCCAAGAGGATCGAAGATATGTGCGATCGTTGACAGCGCTGTTCTTTTGGTCACCCTTGTTGGATAATTATGTAGTGGAACTCGAATGATAAGTTCATCCTGGGTAGGTAACCAGGTTACACCAAGAGTCTTAACTTGTTCCGTTGCACCATCTGTTAAGGTATATTGTACCTCTCGGTCCACCGGGTCGATGTCTTTAATTATATTTGGATGATTTGCGCACCATTTCCTCAGCTTAAATCCTGCGGACCTTAAGATCTGTTGGACTTCTTCCTTCTTTTGGAGCGCTTCTGATAAACTGTTTGCACCGGTTAGTAAGTCATCCATATAGAAGTCCTTCTGAATCGCCTGACTCCCTAACGGGTGTTTGAGTTTTGATGTTACGGCCAATTGCTCTAAACATTTGGTTGCCAAATATGGGGCCACGGTGGTGCCGTAAGTTACAGTATTTAGTTCATAACAGCGTAGTCTATCACTTGGGTGGTTCCGCCAAAATATCATCTGGTAGGGCCGATCTTCCTTGTCAATCCAAATTTGCCGATACATTTTTTCAATGTCGGCAGAAAAAACGTATTTAAATAGACGAAATCTAAGTAGAGTCGTAAACAGCTCGTCTTGTATGGTGGGCCCTGTGTGGAGAATATCATTCAAGCTAGTATTGTTGGTGGACTTAGCTGAAGCATCGAACACTACACGTAGTTTGGTCGTGGTACTGTCAGGTTTGAGCACACAATGATGTGCTAGTACACAATGTGGCATCGAGAAATCAGGCCTTTCGACTTCGGTCATGTGACCTAACCTTATGTATTCTTCAATGAAATCTTGATAGGCCTTTTTGACTTCTGTGTCTTTATGTAATCGTTTCTCGAGCTGTAAGAATCGTTTTAATGCCATATCCTTGGTTTGTCCCAATTCCTTAGGGTCTTTGTCGAACGGTAACCGGACTATAAAACGCCCTTCGCTAGATCTCTTCAAGTGTTGCTTAAAATGGGCTTCACACTGCCGCTCTTTTGAGGTCATCGTAACGGTTGGTTTCTCGTTTTCTTCTATTCTCCAAAATTTTTCCCGGTCTGCGTCAAGGTTACGTCCTTCTGTGCGGTACATTCCACAGGTTGCTGCCTTTTTGTGATTAACATTACTTCGAGAATTGTTGAATCGACCGCCAATTACCCATCCAAATACGGTATTTTGTAAGATGGGTAGAGCTTCACCAAGCTTAATTTGACCAATTGCCAACAGCTGATAATAATATTCCACACCAATGAGCATATCTACTGGTCCTGCTTCATTAAAACCTGGATCCGCAAGTGAAATGTTTCCTGGTATTGGCCAACCATCTACCCTGAACGATTCTGAGGGTTGTTGAGATGTTATCTGATTTACGACGTATGCATTCAGCTTAATCTGGAAGTTTGTCTTCTTAGATTGGATCGGCAAACTTAGCTGTCTATTAGCTTTTTGGATAATTCCTCCAATGCTAGTTATTGAGATGTTAGACGTTTGCGCCTTACGGTTGAGTTTCCTTAAGGCAGCTTCAGTGATTAAATTCACTTGTGAGCCACTGTCCAAAATTGCACGCAAGTCCACCATCCGCCCATTGTTGTCTGGGGTTTGGACAATCACCGTGCTCAGAAGTACCTCGGATCTCCTTGCTTCGACTGCTAAAGATGCCTTTTCTTTAGGCTCACCTACGAACCTTGGCGGAACTTGTTTGGTTGTTGTTGTCATGGTACCTTCGTCCTTATGCAACAGGGTGTTGTGCTTCTTGTTGCACTTTAAACAAGCTCGAGACCCACACTCTGTACTTTTGTGTCCAAAGCGCAAGCAATTTAGACAGATCTTCAATTGTTTGGCCCTTTTTATGCGGTCAGATATGCCAAGCTTTTTGAAGCTTTCACAGGCATAAATCTTATGAGTGCCTCCACAATTCTTGCACGGTTCTGGCGTCGGTTGATTTGTTGACACGAGTGCTGAAACCTTTTTTGGTTGGATCTTGTTAATGTTACGGTGTTCGCCACCCAATGCTTCTAACGCTTGGAACCTAAGTTCTAAAAACTTTAGGAAGGAATCCAGTGATTGCAATTCCCGTGGTGATTTTATGGATTGTTCGTATAAATTATGAGACGTCTTGTCGAGCTTCTTTATAAGCATATGGAGCAAGATTGGGTCCCAGTTGGTGGTATCAATTTTTATGCTCTTCAAACCCAATATACACTCTTTCGTGGTGTCATGACACAATTTGATCGATCTAGCTGACTCAGCGATGATTGCCGGTTGTGATAGTAATTTATCGAGAAAGGTGGACACCATTAACCTTTGATTGTCATAGCGGTTTCGAAGAATGGTCCACGCATCTGCATAGTTTTCTTCGGATATTGGCATATGTTTTAGAAGCCGATCTGCCTCACCCAATAAATTGGACTTGAGATACCACATCTTTTGGGCATTACCAAGAGGTTGCGAATCAATGATCTGATGAAAAAGATCATGAAAAGATGTCCATTGCGCGTAGTCTCCATCAAACTTTGGTATGGACATTTCTGGCAACTTAACATGTGGCTGAGTATTGGCGGCTGCATTTGTTATTGGCGCTGCCCTTTCTTTACTTGTCGCTAAGAATATAAGGGCATCCTGTATGCGTTCTTCGATCTTGTTGAGATCAGCTTGGCTGTATATAACACTTCCGCCTTGGGATCTGCATAAGGTTCTATGTACGTCTCGCAGTTCCTCCCAGTATCTTGTTACTGTACCGGTTTTAACCTCATAGTAGACTCTGGGTTGTGATGGAGACGCCCTGTAAATCCCATCGATTGTGTACTCGATGGAACTAATCGTTGCCTCTAGCTGACCTTGTAGCCCTTCCAAATGTTCATCCAACCTTTTAACTGTTGTCATGGTCAGCTGATCAACTTCTTGACTAGGGTCGGTGGAGGCAGCAGCTGCTTTTGGGCTTAAAGCCTTGAGAGCCGGTTCCTCCCTATTGTCCTCCTTCAAGAGACCGGTTATCGCATCTCTTGCGGTCATATATTCTCGTTGTATGACCGAGAAATAGTTTCTGGCGAAATAAGGATGGTCGGTGCATGTTGCAGCGTATGGCTGAAGTTGTTCATTTCTCGAACAAAACAGCTCCCAAAGATCTTCTAACTCGGCGGGTCTTCTTTTCAGATATATCGCCGTTCTTCTAGTTGGACCATCCTTGCGGTAATTCGTTATCAACCGCTCAATTTCATAGCCAGTTTGATCTTGTTCTTTGGCTAGATCTTCCATTTTATTTTTAATTTTTGGTAATCAATTGACCAGAGGAGAGATATTCAGCACTAAGCTGCGAAAAAAGTCTAAAAACAAATTGAATTGATCCGAATGAATTCTTCTAAAATTCTGTTCGGGTGAAGAATCTCAATCTTCAAAGTGATAGCAAGGATCACGTCGGGGTCACCAAAATGTTTATATAGCGACAAAAGGCTTTTCTTTTGCCGCTTGATTTTATTTTTAGAAGTTAAAAAATGATAGCCAGATTCAAAAATCTGTCTGTTTAAAGCAGTGATTTCTTTAATTTATAGGATAATTGGCAGTCAAATACAGTATCTGTCTGCTGAACTAATTGACTTTCGGTCCAATACCGAAACTCTGCGAGGTGGTCAGATGAAGTTAAACACTTGACGTTAACAAAGCAAATGACATGGTTTATTAATCGTCTATTCTTTTTATACATATTATTTACAACTTAAACTAATTTGTCAGCGATATTACTCGCTCCCACGGTTCAACATTTTCCATGAGCGAGAATATCGCTGACCATGCACAAGTGTATGTACATACATGTACTTTAGTCAGATCGCCAGCGACACGATCATGCTCCCACGATCTAACATCATTCATGGGAACATATCATATCGCTTGCGATGTACAATCATATGCATGCACGTCTTGAAGTTTTCAGATTTTAGGAAAGTAAAACGATCTTTGTTTTGACTTCAAGACGCGCATGCAAAGAAAATGATATTACGACAATTTAGGTTTAGAATTTAGATTTAGAATTTAGAAACGTAATGCGCGCTTTGTTTTGGCTGAAGAATTCACGACGTGCATAAAAATAGTTTTACATGGAAATATGATTTTAAATTTATGTTGTTTTTGAACAAAACCTATAGTGATAAAATTTTTTTGGTATTACTTCAACTATAATCATTACACTTTAAATTCATGTAAAACAAAATGAAAATTCTGTCGTATTAATACATTATTACATATGATGTGTTGGAAAGTCAATGAATGAAGTCCACAAAAGTCATGGTACACCTAAAGAAAAATGATACAAATTGTAATTATAGTCTTGCATAGTTATTTGAATTATACTTTTCTTAATATTTTGTCGGATATCCTTTCATCTGAATTACTGACTTCAGTCTTTTAGGCATAGAATATGCCAATTTTTGAGTAAATTCGCTGCTGATTCTGGCCCACTCCTCCAATATAACATCCTTAAGCTGCGCCTTGCTTGATATCACTCTTTTTCGGATTTTTGTCTCAAGCTCATTCCAAAGATGCTCTATAGGGTTCAAATCAGGGCTTTGAGGCGGTGTAGCAAGCATGCGAGTATTGTACAATAGCCACATTCGAACTTTATGCGCAGTGTGGTTAGGGTCATTGTCCTGTTGAAACAAGAAATCTTCTCGCATACCTAATTTGGCTGCACTTTGTTTCATGTTGTTTCGTAGAATCTCTAAATAAGAGTTCTGATCCATAGTATTTTCGATGAATGTCAGATTTCCAACTCCAGCAGCAGCCATGCAACCCCAAACCATAACACCACCGCCTCCATGTTTTACTGTTTTAATAGTGTTCTTGGGATTAAATGCTTCTCCTACTTTTCGCCAGACCCTCTTATGCCCATTTACACCAAATATACAAAATTTAGACTCATCCGAAAATAAAACATTATCCCAAAACGTTATTGGTTATGCTTTTGCAAATGTTATTCTTTTTTGTTGGTTTATGGAACTTACAAGAGGTTTTCTTCTAGGCGTACGAGATGAAAATCCAGCTTCTACGACAGCTCTACGCACAGTTTCTGCGCTAACCTCCTTCTTATCATTAATTCCAAGAACATCGCAGATTTTTCTACAGCTTAGAAATGGATCTTGTTTTACCATTCGCGAAATTTTTCTCTTGTCCTTTGCACTTAGTTTAGATGGACGACCTGTTCGGGGCACATTTTCCACTCTATTTTCCTTCTTAAATCGATTTATCACTTTTTGAATGGTTGACCGACTTCGCAACACTAGTTCAGCTATTTCAGAATATGATTTGCTCTGATTTGAATGCAGATTAATAATTATTTCACGCTCCTTAATACTCAACTCCTTTCGACTCATTTTTTAAAAATTTTATTAAATAAAAGATACACCACGAATACGGACGCGATATTAAAGACAGCGGCCTACGGTTGTTAACTCACTCTGATAATATGAACTTGGGGGATTCCCCTTTTTACAAATAACAGGGCATTTTCTGCAACTGTACCAAGACTTTTGTGGAGTAGAAAAGAGACATTGCCAACAAAAAATTATTGTCTTCAATGATCATTATTGCCGAATCCCTTTAAATTTATGAAAACTCAAATTAAACAGAACTCGTATTATTACCATTTCATAACTTTTGGTTTTCAAATAAAAATATTGATTCAGTAATACAATTTTCAGTTACCGATTCTCTGTACCTTGACTTTTGTGGAAGACTGTATAATATGAGAGAGAATTTCGGCAGATCAAAGTTGAATATACAATAGTGGAAAAAGATCGTAGCAGTCTTTGCACATACACGTCTTTTAAATCGTTCCTGTCAAAAGTTTTCAAAAATTAAATTAATTTAAAAAAAAACGTCAGTCCGAAGTTAATTTTTATCGGAAAAAGCTTAGATTGTCGAAGTAATCGATTCAGGAAATTTCTATCGAATATTATTTTACTTCAATTAGTAAAGAAAAGCAAAGAACTCAAGAAAATTTCAGGACCGCTGATATGGAGGAGGCCGATGGCTTCCCATCGTTGGGGCAACCTGGGGAAATGACAAATGCGAGACTGATGATAATCACCAAGAGAAAACATAATGAAGAAAACTCCGCAGATGGAGGATGCGGGCTACAAATAATAGCGGACAATCAACAAAATGATGAACTAAGACTAGAGATACAGTCCCTCAAATATCTATTCAAGAAAGTGGTGAAGCCTCAAAAGATGCAGTCGCAAAATCGAAGGCAACAGGTAACATAGGCGAAGAAAAGTGCAAAACAAGCAAATCCAGAAGAAATTCTAAGTGCTGGTGGCACCAACCAATTTTGCAGCGCTGGAGGGATTAACCAAAGAAATATAAATTGAAGAAAACATCGAAGGCAATTCTAATCAAGATAATGATTTAAATTTTATTCAGTATAGGGAGCAAAACCCAGCCCGCAATTCTGCTGTTTCCTCCAAAAAATGCTTCCAGCAAGACAGAAAAAATTCCGCCAATCAACGTGTTCGGACAAAGCGGAAAAGATATGTTTCGGCTATAGGCAGCCGAAAATATACTAGCCAATTTCGAGATCAAAAGAGTTGATGCCGAAAAATTAACTACCAGGACGAAATCACTGGTTGATTTCAAGTCAGCCAAAGATACGCTGAATTCTGGGGAGGTTCCACATTTCACCTGCACTCCAAAATTTGACAAGAATCAGACCTTTTTTTTGAAGGATTTGGACTGCGGAGAGGATACGGTCGATCTTCTTCAGGTACTCAAAGAAGCTGCACCAGAAATTGAATTTGTTTCAGTCAAAGCCTTTGCGACAAGAAGGTCGACCGTCGAAAGGAAGAATTTACCACTTTACCTGGTACAAATTGCAAATAAAAGCGGTCCAAGTGCCCTTCAACAAATAAGGTACTTGAATTCCAGAGTGGTGAGGTGGAAACGCCTTCAGAAAAGAGAAGTCAACCAGTGTTGCCGATGTCAAAGATTTGGCTGCCAATTTTTCCATGCACTGTCAGTGCGTCAAATGCAAAGACGTTCATGCTCCCGGTGAGTGCAAATTGGCGCAGACGGAGCCTAAAGAAAAATTATACTGTGTTAAGTGCAGTGTTTTGGTCAGCCAGCATCATATCGAGGATGCTCCCGATATCAAGATGCAAAAGTTAAATTTGCTCCAAAGTAAACACAAGTACACCGTAATGTCATACCTTCCAACTTCGTCAAGCCCGGAGTATCATTTGCACTCGCCGCTAGAGAACCAGCAGAAAATGCTGAAAATAATGTAAATAATGTAAGTGGCAATAATGAGCTGCTTCTAAAAATTTACCAGCAACTTAATTTTTTATCGGAGCGAATCGACAAACAAGGTTCAAAAATTGACATTGTTTTTCAGCGTTTAGGTGTTTCAAATGCCTCAAAATAACTTGTCCTCCAGTCACATTCCCATGGATAGGTTTCGCCTCATATCGATCAACGTCAACTCTATTGTTGGTATACATTGACGTAATTATCTCCTTGAATTTATTGTTAAGCAACAGCCTGACATCATACTTCTCACTGAAACCAACCCCAATTCATGGCACTCTATAGCATTCAAAGATTTTGCATTCTTAAGAAACGATAGGGTAAACGGTGATGGGGGAGGTGGCACCGGGATATTAGTTCGAAGACCCTATTGTTTCCAAAATATTGAAAAAGTCGAATTCAAAAGCTTTGAATTTCTTGAAGTGTTCGTCATCAAAATTTCACTGTCAGGTGGGGATAACCTCTTCGTTATCTCTGCATATGCAACTGGTCAAAATGTTCTCAAGTTCAAGGAGGAGCTCAATTTCTTGTTTGAAATACTCGAAGTGAACAGGCTGCATAGTTATTATATTCTTGCTGCTGACCTGAACGCCAAGCATACATCATGGCTGAATGCCACCAATAATCCAAGAGATGTATTCCTGAAATCGTGGATAACGGAGAACCAAATTGAATAAAGGTGGAATCTATATGGGTCGGAGCTCCCAACATACCCTAAGACAAATTCATATTTGGACCTCTGGATTGCTGACGCAAGACTTAAATTCTACTTTAATAGTCCTCAACGGAAACTGCAGGTGTTTCCTTACGATAGTAGACATATCGTAATGGAATCATCAAAGGGATGATGTCTTCCTCATTCCAGTTCAACATGAAAATCATCGGTTGAATTTCAAAACAACAGACTGGGGAAAGTTTCAAAAGAAGTTTAATCGAGAGTACCAGAAGCAATGTCCTCCTTTTGATGATAGCAACGGTTGTTCAATGGTTCCAAATATCAGAAATCTAACTAACGATGAAATAGAGCTATATTTGTCGAAGCTAGAGAAGGTGACGTTGGAAACGATTGAGAAAGTAGTTCCCAAGATTAAACATCGAAACAATATGGAACGATATGAAACACCAACCATTGCAAGGTTGAAAAGATTGAAAAGCCTTCTTCTCACATGCGTCAACAATATTTATCGTCGATTTTTGGACTAAAACCAACCCTCGTTGCTGAAATTACACCTGAAGAGTGTCCGGAACTTAATCCGTTCATACTTTAGGAGTGAGATCAGCAATCAATGGACGGAAAAACTGAGGGCTATTGGCCCACAGGACCCAGTTGGCTTTTTCACGAAAGTGAATAGCTTATTCCGTAAGAAGTCTCGAGTGAAGGTATCGAATCTTGAAGTCGTAAGTGATAGGATAAATCTTCTCGATAGGGCTGCTGTCGAAATTAATAGTACAACTCCGGATAGAAATGGAAACAGGGTTATATATTATGTGATGGATTGCAGAAACTTGCCCTGATTGGAACACATTTTGAATTGGTTCATCCACCAAACCCAGAGAGAGGGAATCAAATATTTTCAGAGGTCGTTGAAGCAAAAGTTTCCGACTTCAAATCATGCCTGAACGGTGAATCAATTCTTCATTTCAATGAAGCATTAACATCTGACCTCATACCAAGCTTGAATCTTATTGATTATTTTGTCCACTATGAAGACTTGTGTTTCATATTTCGCAGGATAAACAACAAGAAATCATGTGGTACTGATGGTATTCCAAATATAGCTCTCCGACATTTGCCTGAGGTTGCTATTAGAAATTATTGCATATTGTGCAACAACATATTGAACAATTTATACTTCCCAAATGAGTGGAAAAAGGCTAAGGTATTTCCAATCTTGAAGAATGGAAAAGAATCTTCGAGCCCTGAAACCTATCGCCCAATCAGCTTGCTTCCTAATATCAGCAAGCTGTTTGAAGTGATACTAAACAGTGCATTAAACGCCCACATTGAGAAATATGTGTTGATGCTGAATTGCCAATTTGGTTTTCGTGCCAGGCATTCCACCATACACGCAATAATGAAAGTAACCTCAGACATCTGTTGGAGACTAAACAACAAAGAAAGTGTTGGAGCATGTCTTATTGATATGGAGAAAGCCTTCGATACGGTGTGGTTAGATGGACTAGTTTTTAAACTCCTTCAGGACAAGTTCCCCAGACACCTTGTCGCCATGATGTGTAATATGTTATATGGGAAATCGTTTGTTGTAACTGATGGAAATCTGACAACAATGCGCGACTTCAAGGTCTTGAATGGTCTACAGCAGGGAACAGTTACTGCGCCTCTGCTTTTCGCAATATGCATTCGCAAGCTATTGAACGGCTTCGATTTTAACGTCTCGCCAACGCGATCATTGGTAGCGTTTGCTGGTGATCTGATCATATATACGGCAGACTGAAAAGCTACAATAGTTCAGAACAATCTTCGAAAAATGTTTAATGATGTGCAACCCTACACCGACAATTGGCGAATGAAAATCAATGCACAGAAGTGCGAAACGATTTTGTTTCGGACAACGCTATAGGGGGGCAGTCAAGACCTGAAACGTAATTGGAAGGATTTCCACATCATGTCTGGCAAGGGTAGTTCAGAACTTGTGTCACATAAATCCTGTGTTCGATACCTCGGTGTTTATCTGGATCAGTATCTGTACTATACAGAACATGTCAAGATCATGCTCTGTAAAGCACAGAAAGTCATGGCCCTTCAACGACTCTTTCATTCCAGATACATCGATCAAAAGGTCAAAGTTATTTGTGACAAGACCCTGGTTAGACCAGTTTTGACATAACATATGGATTTCAGATCTGGTACAACCAGAGTGCTAGTAAAGGGTGGTCCAACCATATTGCACGATGTTAATTTTTCGCCCTACTTAATTTGACATTGCTTTGTATCAAATTTAACCATGGAGGGGTACACAATTGAGCATTGCGTTAAGGTTGTTGAAGCCTTTTACAAAAATGGGAGTTCAAATCAAACTGCATTTTATGCACTTCGTGATTTTTTGGTCAGCATAATCGATCAAATGTGTCCACCATCAGGAGAGTTGTGCGCAAATTTCAGCAAACCGGGTCGGTAGGAAATGTGAAATCACCTGTGTATGCTCGCCCTGTTCGTTCTGCGGAAAAGATTGCTGTTGTTCGCGACAGTGTGGCAGAAGAGCCGTCAACCTCGACTCATCATCATGCTCAACAATTGAACATCTCACGAACATCACTGATGCGAGTTTTAAGTAAAGATTTGAATTTACACTCTTATAAGGTTCAATTGACTCAAGAGCTGAAACCTAGTGACCATTTCAAGCGTCGGCAACACGCCGAATAGTTGGTTTAACAGACAGAAGGGAATAGTGACTTTACAAAGAAAATCCTCTTCAGGCACACTTTCACCTCAGTGGATTCGTTAACAAGCAGAATCGCCGCATTTGGGCAAATGAAAATCCACGAGTGATTGTTGAAAAGCCGATGCATCCACAAAGAGTAACTGTTTAGTGTGATTTACGGGCTGGCGGTGTCATCGGGCGGTACTTCCTCGAAAATGAGGGCGGCCAAGCAGTTACCGTGAATGGTGTTCGCTATTGCGAAATGATAACGGACTTCTTGTGGCCGTGACCTGGACGATATGCAATCCCAACAGGATGGTGCCACTTGCCACACAGCCAACGAAACAGCGGCTCTTTTGGGCGAGAAATTCAATGGCCGCATTATCTCACGTTGTGGCGATGTTTTTTCAAAGTCAAAGTCAAAAGCGCTTTATTTAATACTAATCGTTATAAATTTTAAAAGAATATAAAGCAAATTTCAAACAATAACAATAAAAAACTTAATGGCCCAAATGGCTCTCTAAATTTGTACGTTATCATTAAACACATTAAAAAAAAAAACTATAGCAAATTCAAATCAATGAAGAAAATTACATATTTTTAAAATTCAATTGGAAAAAGGAGAAAAACCAACCAACACTATTCTAAAATTATTTATCATCTTAACACCTAATATGTTTTAACTTAATTCTAATAAATGCAATCAAAAACTTTATCTTATACTAAAAAAATCTATAACAATGTTCCTAACCTAAGCGTTTAACCTTATTTCTAACCTAATATAATAAACATAATATAAACCTTACCTATACTTAATTTTTAACAAAAATAAACAATAGCACTAAATGTAGCAATAATAAACTGAAACTTAAAAACTAAATAACGAAAAACACCAAAACTGAAAATAAACACGAATAATTTAGACATTGTCATTCAGCCACCAATACCTAGATTGCCCCGTCGATCAGCTTCAACGAATCTAGCAAATGTGTATCTCCATTGGAATTGTTGGTCTCGTGAACTCAAGTTCGGAGGATATTTTATCTTCTTATCGGTGGCCCGTCGATATATGTGGTATATGACTGGGACGCCGTCAGAATCAAAAACATATCGATTCATGTCCAAATACACGAATGCTTCTGGAGGAATGAAGCCAGTAGCGAGGCAAGTCGCAATATACCCATCTGTAGGGTGGAACGGCTGTGAAATCCAAGGGTTTTCACTCACAGTTACAGATCTTGCGATATGATTCCGAAGAAGCTTCAATATGAAGATATCGACTCTCGTCACTTCAGCAGTTTGATAAATTCTTCTATTCGATGTATAATGTTTCCAATCCGTCTCAGGCTTTCTGTACAAACCAGTACATGCACGAAGACATTTCCTTTCGAAAACTCTTAATTTTTCCATAGTACTAGCGCTCTGGTTGTACCAGATCTGACATCCATATGTCAAAACTGGTCTAACCAGTGTCTTGTAACAGATAATTTTGACCTTTTGATCAATGTATCTGGAATGAAAGAGCTTTCGAAGGGCCATGACTACTTTAAGTGCCTTACTGAGCATGATTTTCACATGTTCAGTATAGTACAGATACTGATCGAGATAAACACCGAGGTATCGAACACAGGATTTATGTGGAACTCGTTCAAGACTACCCTCACCAGCCATGATGTGGAAATCTTTCCAATTACGTTTCAGGTCTTGACTGACTCCCTGCAGCGTTGTCCGAAGCAAGATTGTTTCACACTTCTGCGCATTGATTTTCATTCGCCAATTGTCAGTGTACAGCTGTACATCATTGAACATTTTTTGGAGATTGCTCTGAACTATTGTAGCTTTTCGGTCTGCCGTAAAGATGATCAGATCATCAGCAAACGCTACCAATGATCGCATTGGCGAGACGTTAAAATCAAAGCCGTTCAATAGCTTGCGAATGAAGATTGAGAAGAGCAGAGGCACAGTAACTGTTCCCTGCTGTAGACCATTCAAGACCTTGAACTCGCGCATTGTTGTCAGATTTCCATCAGTTACAACAAACGATTTCCCGTATAACATATTACACATCATGGCGACAAGGTGTCTGGGGAACTTGTCCTGAAGGATTTCTTGTTGTTTATCCTGCGAAATATGAAACACAAGTCTTCATAGCTGACAAAATAATCAATAAGATTCAAGCTCGGTACGAGGTCAGATGTTAATGTTTCATTGAAATGAAGAATTGATTGGCCGTTCAGGCTTGATTTGAAGTCGGAAACTTTTGCTTCAACGATCTCTGAAAATATTTGATTCCCTCTCTCAGGGTTTGGTAGATGAACCAATTCAAAATGTGTTCCAATTAGGGCAAGTTTATCCAACCCTTCACAAATAATCCTGTTTCTATTTCTATCCGGAGTCGTACTATCAATTTCGATACCAGCCCTATCGAGAAGATTTATCTCATCACTCGTGACTTCAAGATTCGATACCTTCACTCGAGACTTCTTGCGGAATATGCTATTCACTTTCGCAAACACGCCGTCTGGGTCCTGTGGGCTAATACCCCTCAATTTTTCCACCCAGTGACTGCTGACCTCACTCCTGAAGTATGACCGGATTAAGTTCCGGACATTCTTCAGATGTAATTTCAACAAAGCCAACGAGGGATGGTTGTAATCCAAAAATCGTCGATAAATATTGTTGACGCATGTGAGAAGAAGGCTTTTCAATCTTTTCAACCTTGCAATGGTTGGTGTTTCATATCGTTCCATATTGTTTCGATGTTTTATCTTGGGAACTACTTTCTCCATCGTTTCCAACGTCAGCTTCTCTAACTTCGACAAATAGACATCTATTTCATCGTTAGTTAGATTCCTGTCATTAGGAACCATTGAGCAAGAGTTGCCACCATCAGAAGGGGGACATTGCTTCTGGAACTCACGATTAAACTTCTTTTGAAACTTTCCCCAGTCTGTTGTTTTGAAATTCAACCGATGATTTTCATGTTGAACTGGAATGAGAAAGAAATCATCCCTGTGATGATTGATTTCCATTACGATTGCGTTATGGTCGCTATCATAAGAAAGCACCTGCAGTTTCCGTTGAGGACTATTAAAGCTGAATTCAAGTCTTGCGTCAGCAATGCAAAGGTCCAAATATGAATTTGTCCTAGGATATGTTGGGAACTCCGACCCATATAGATTCCACCTGTATTCAATTTGGTTCTCTGTTATCCACGATTTCAGGAATACACCTCTTGGATTATTGGTGGCGTTCAGCCATGATGTATGCTTGGCGTTCAGGTCATCAGCAAGAATATAATAGTTATGCAGCCTGTTCAATTCGAGTATTTCGAACAAGGAGTTGAGCTCCTCCTTGAGCTTGAGAACAGTCCCACCAGTTGCATAGGCAGAGATAACGAAGAGGTTATCCCCACCTGGCAGTGAGATTTTGATAACGGACACTTCAAGAGATTCAAAGCTTTTGAATTCGACTTTTTCAATATTTTGGAAACGATAGGGTCTTCGAACCAATATCCCGATGCCACCTTCCCCATCACCTGTCACCCTATCGTTTCTTACGAACTCAAAATCCTTGAATGTCATGGAGTGCCATGAACTGAGGTGGGTATCGGTGAGAAGCACGATGTCAAGCTTTTGTCTGGCAATGAAATCAAGGAGATAATCACGCCGATGTAAAGTAACAATGGAGTTGACGTTGATCGATTTGAGACGAATCCTATCCGTGGGAATGTGGCTGGATGACAACTTATTTTGAGGCATTTGAAAGCCCTAAACGCTGAAAAACAATGTTAATTTTCGAATCTTGTTTATCGATTCGCTCCGATAAGGAATTTAATTGCTGATAAATTTTAAGGAGCAGCTCATTATTGCCACTTACATTATTTATTTTATTTACATTGTCTGCTGGTCCTCTCGCAGCAAGTGCAAATGACACCCCGGGCTTGACGAAGTTGGTAGGTATCACACTGCGGTGTGCTTGACTTTGTCTCGGAGTGACTTTAACCTTTGCATCTAGATACCGGGGGCGTCCTCGATATGATGCTGGATGACCAAAGGCACCGCAGCTCACACAATATAGCTTTCCTTTTGGCTCCGCCTGAGCCAATTTGCACTCGCCGGGAGCATGAATGTCTTTGCATTTAACACACCTATATTTCATGGCGCAATTGGCAGCCGAATGCCCGAATCTTTGACACCTGTAGCACTGGTTGACCTCACTTTTCTGGAGGCGTTCCCACCTCACCACGCGGAAGTTCAAGTACCGTATTTTCTGCAGGGCACTCGAACTACTTTTGCTGGAAATCTGGACTAAGTAGTGAAGCAAGTTTTTGCGCTCCACAATCGATCTTCTCGTTGCAAAGTTTTTAACTGAAATAAATTGTATTTCTGGTGCAACTTCTTGGAGCACCTGAAGGAGATCGACTGTGTCCTCACCACAGTCCAGACCCTTCAATAAAAAGGTTTGGTTCTTTTCACTTTTCGGGGTGAACGTGAAATGCGGAACATCTCCAGAATTTAAGGCACTTTTTGTTGCCTGGAAATCAACCAGCGACTTAGTCCTTATTGTCAATTTATTGGCATTGACTCTTTTGAGATGAAAACCTTTTAGTTTATTTTCGGCTGCCAAAAGCTGAACCATATCTTTGCCCGTTTGCCCAAACACATTGATTGGTGGGACTTTTTCTTTTTTTTTTTCATTAATCTTAACGGACGGACCAGCAGACGGACCAGCAGACAAACCTTTTGGTTTTTTCTCCCGATTTTTAATTTTAAGATATTCAATGAAATCATTATCTAATTTTGACGTTTTACCTGTATCCTCTTCAATGTTCATCGTTTCTTCAAGACCAGCTAGCGCTGCATAGTAATTTCTGCTGTCGTTTGCGCCTCCTGCGCTGAGGGCATCCTCTTGATTAGCTTCTTCCTGTGGCTTTTTAGTTTTCTTGTCTTCAGATTTTGAGTGTGCTTGTCGGCCTTTCTTGATATCTTTATCTTTGTTGAACGTTAACGTTCCAACAAGTGCTTCTAACGATTTAACTCGAAGCTTGAGTTCTTCATTTTCTTTTTCGATTTTTTCAGCTTTCTCTTTTTCTTGGATAAGCTGTTCGATTTCGATAACCGATAGGATTGTCGGTTTTTCTGCTTTAT
The DNA here is from genome assembly GCA_963969285.1 of Odontomyia ornata. NCBI lineage: Eukaryota > Metazoa > Arthropoda > Insecta > Diptera > Stratiomyidae > Odontomyia > Odontomyia ornata. The sequence continues at coordinate 151,799,139 of OZ017740.1, read as the reverse complement.
TCTCGTAACTTCTTTTTAGTTTTTTTCGCCCGTCATCATTGGCGATGGGCATGATCCTTCTGATTGATGGCTGAAGCCATCGGGCTCCTCCATCTCGTTGCTTTTGCAGCGAGACTAGAGGGAATGTTCTCAGACCGGGACTTCCCTTGAACGTATTTCCACTTTTGATATTTCTTCAGGAAATGAATTTAAGGTATTCGATAAATGCTCGAATAATTCGACGGTGATGGTTTTCCCAATAAAATCAAAATTTGCTTTTGACTGGCTCGTAAAAAAATATTGCAATTGTTTGAAACAGACTTTTGCGAAAAATTAATTAATTTTTAAAATTAATGACAGGAGCGATTAAAAAACACGTCTACACGCAACGAGTGCTAGACGTAGAATGTTGTGGCGATGTTAATTGGCCGCCACGATCATGTGATTTGGCACCGTTGGACTTCTTTCTCTGGGGATATTTAACAGAAAAAGTGTACGTCAATACGCCAAGATGGATGAAATAATTCAGCACATTAACGACATTGAACCTCAATCATGTCTCAGAGTCATTGAAAATATGGACCCTGGGATAGAAGTATGCCACCGTAGCCCTAGTGAGCATTTGGGCGATATTTGGTTTTACACATAATTGCCATAGATCCTTCTATTATAATAAAAAATATTAACATAATTCTCTGAAAAATTTTTGTTTTATTTACAATTAACATCATGCGTTTTGGTTGGACCACCCTTTACAATGGAAAGATTAAGAGTTTTCGAAAGGAAATGTCTACGTGCATGTACTGGTGTGTACAGGGAGCCTGAGACGGATTGAAGGCACTATATATCGAATAGAAAAATTTATTAAGCCGCTAAAGTGACAAGAGTCGATATGTTCATACTGAAACTTCTTCGGAATCATGTCGCAAGATCTGTAACTGTGAGTGAAAACTCCTGAATTTCACGGCTGTCCCATCCTACAGACGGGAATATTGTGAATTGTCCTTCCTCCAGAAGCATTCGTGAATCGATATGTTTTTGATTCTGACGGTGTCCTAATCATATATCACATATATAGACGGGCCACCAATTAGAAGATAAAATATCCTCCGAATTTGAATTCACGGGACCAACAATTCCAATGGAGATACTCATTTGCTAGATTCGTTGGGGCTGGTCGAGCTGAGACGGAGCTATCTAGGTATTAGTGGCTGAATGACAATGTCTAAATTATTTGTGTTTATTTTCGGTTTTTGTGTTTTTTCTCGTTACTTAGTTTTTAGTTTCATCTCATTATTGCTACATCTAGTGTTGTTGTTTATTTGTATTATAAATTAGCGATAGACTTCAGTATAAGATAAGGTGTTATTTATTGAATTTGTTTAGAATTATGGTATAACATATTAGGTATAGGATAAAAGCTCACTGTTGTGTTAGTAATATAAGTAATTTTTGAATAATGATGGTTGGTTTTCTTCTGCTTTTTCCAATTGAATCAAAAAATATGTAATAATCTTAATTAATATATATTTTTTATTGTTTTTTTCATTAATTGTGTTTCATTTATAACGTATAAATTTAGAGAACCATTTGGGCCATTAAGTTTTTGTAGTTTTATTGTTTGGAATTTGCTTTATGTTCTGTTTAAAATTTATAACGATTAGTATTGAATAAAGCACTTTCACTTTGACTTTGAATATAGAATAGTTGATTTGCCACGACGAGTATTCTTATGAAATGAATCTACCATGAGAACCACGGGAACTCAAACGGAAAATCCAACATGTTGTTTGATTCACATTCAGGGCATTTAATTGCTTCAATTTGGAAGCAACTTTGATAGTGTCACTATATACTATACTTAGATATTATGAAGTAAATATTAATTGTATTAACAAGTTGAGTAGACAGAACCACGCTCATGTGAGAAGGGATTTGCACTTAACCTAGAATATGCGGCAAAGCCGTAGCCAGGAAAAAAATTCGGGGGGGTTAACTTGTTGATGTGTGAAAAAAATTTTATATTTGTGGTCTTAGGCCCTTTCTATAACTCCCCTTTGAAGTCTTTATAGAACTAAACTTTTGAGAGACTATCACTTCTTACCTTTCGACAACGTTTGACGATTATACAAGTAGCTTCTACAGTTTCTACGAAAATTTGCTGTGATGTGTAGACAGACAAGACGCGAGATTAGTCGGTCTTTGCAAAATTCTTTTTAAAAACCCCTAAAAATGTAAAGTTGCGTGATCTAGTACACATAATTCAACAAGTCAGAAGACTAAGTTAAGCAAAGAATGTAGCATTGACGAGAATATATGCATAATGTGAAATGTTAGCATGCATAACAATTGACAATTGCAGTTATACGACTGCATTATTGACAGCTTCTTCTTTGCAGCCACCAGAGCGCAAAATTGAAAGTGTTTGAATCATAAATCAGAGTTTGGTAGCTTCATGGCAGAAGACTTTCTAGCTTTAAATGTTAAATTCTCTATATTCCTGCTGCGCTTCTGTAATGTACGTGTTGTCAATAAACACTGTCTTGCAGATTGGTATACCTTCCTTATCAGCATTTAAATTATAATTAACTTGGAGCTCGTAAATTAAACTATTCGGTGATCATTCGTATTCGAATATATATTTTGATATCTTAAACTCAATTATAAAACAATAAATAACATTCATCTTAAACCTAGTATTTGATGCTATCTTGAACTCCCCGGTACTGGTAAAAGCGAGAAACCTAAAAATACATATTTTTAAATCTGAAAACCATTTTATGCATACTGCTAAATTACCTGAACTAGAACTAGCTTTAGACGTGGTACGCGTTGCTGACGTATTTGCAGTTTTTTTGCTCATCCATTTCTTTTTTGGCGTTCCTCTACTCTTAGCTGGACTTTTCTTTCCTTTAACGCGGCGTCGTTTTGCGGGAGATTTACTTGTACCCCAACCACCACGTTTACGCTTTCCACCTCTAGCACGTTGACTGCTTGATTGGGATGCTTCTGCAGCAAGCATTTCCCAGTCATGATTGCCGTAGTTATTATTAGAATTATTTCTAGATATTGAGGGGGCGGACGTTTTTGAAGGACCTGCCTGCTCAATATTTCTAGATTCTTCATAATCTTGTAAAATACAAAGCTTCTCGGCAGCGTAGTTGAGAGTAATGTTCAGCAACTTTTCACCATATTTGAGGTAGTTCGCTTTCGTAACGTGCGGTATAGACTGCATCTCTTCAGCACTTGCAGGTAGCAGTTGAGCCATAGCTTTAAGAGCTTCCATATTCATTACACTATGCATCGTAATATTCTTTTCCGTAGCAATGTTCCGACATGTCTCAAGAAGATCGTTATAACAGCGTTCACTGAGTTCCTTAAGTTTCTTATTTGTTCCGACATCGCTGATCCCTGTTTGTATAAAGGTTGTACCAACTTCGGTATCATTATCAATAGGTGCTTGCGTTGTTTTCACTGCAAATTCAATTTTTTCAAGACCTCTCATTAATTTATCGATTTTCGGACCCAATCGAATGTACGCCTGAGGAATGTCCCTAGAAAAAATCAACTCTTCTCTGAGATAGTCATCTACAACCATCTTATGCAGCAGACGTTCAATGTCAGTTCGATTCCATGATTTTAACATTCCATGATATTTTGTTCGATTATGGCCATTTTCGACAATCTTTTTAATCATTGAGCCCTTTAGGACATCAACTGGAAAAGAAATTATCAATATTAATAAATTTGTTCACATCGACAGCAAAAAGTTCAAGAGATTTGCCGATGATGTAATGAAATCAAGGGAAATTCGGTTAAGCACTTACCCATATGTAACAAGGTGAACCGACTTCTTCCAGTGCATAGTTCGCGGATTGATTCGGCAATAACTTTACAGTTATCAGTGATGTCGATTTTCTGAAAACCGTAATGAGTTTGAAAACGTGACAATTAAGTTCAGATAATTATAAAATAGCTAACCTTGTACTGTTTCTGCTTAAGACAATTATCACAGGCACTGTCTTTATTTGCAAGACATTGTTCTCTCGTAAAGTATTCAGCAAAATATTCTAACTGTAACGCCCTACGACAGTCAGTCACATTTTCACAATATCCAACCATCCGGTGCAGGTTCCCATAGTGAACTTGTTTTACTTCCAACGACGGGTTTTCAGCTGCAAGGAAACATACAAGTTACACACTTTTCTAAAAATTAAAAACAATAAATTGGCTACCGTCAATCATTTTCTTGTATCGTATCATATCCGAATAATTATAATAAAGGATGCAAAATGATAGATCGCCATCTCTACCAGCTCGTCCCGATTCTTGGTAGTATCCTTCCATCGATTTTGGTAGTGAAAAATGTATTACGTAACGAACATCTGGTTTATCAATACCCATGCCAAAAGCAATTGTGGCACATATTACTCGAAATTTATTTGTTACCCAATCTTTTTGGACTGATTCTCGTACTGAGTCAGCAAGGCCAGCATGGTAACTTGCCGCTTTAATACCTCCTTGCTTCATTTTTGCCGCTACACGGTCGCAATCTTTCCGGGATAGGCAGTAAATTATTCCACAAGCTAACTTGAATTTGGTTTTGATAAGGTTCTCTATATCGTCAAGAGTGCTATCACCCTTTTTGGGCAAAACCATGTATTTTAGATTGGCACGATTAAAACTTGATATAAACCATTTGCACCGAATTATATTCAATTGTTTGAGAATATCAACTCGAACGCGTGGCGTCGCAGTTGCTGTTAAAAGCATCATTGGTACCTGGAAAAAATACGGACAGCATTAACTAAGACAAACCATCATGGAGTTAAATACGAATCGATGCAACGACTCTTCAAAAGCTTAGAGTTCTCAGAGAAAATTTTGAATGCATCTATTGATTAGCTTATGAGCAGAAAATATTAGTACATTGTAAAAGCTCAGTGTTGTATAATAAAGGAACTAGGCCAAACTGCTCATGAAATACACTATGCATTCAGTTATAGTTAGGATAATGTAAAAGAGTAACACAGCTGCTTCAACATTCTGCTATTATCAGTTCTAAACTATCATTGTCTAGAAGTCCCAAAATAGATACGTCTTGAGAGTATAACTTAATTCATTTAGAGGATTTGATATTTAAACGATCTGTTAAAAGTAAGCAAACCCAATCAATAGGTTGGCAAAAGAGAGGTCAAAAATCAAAGTAAAAAAGAAAATAAAATACAAGTATATCGGAACAAAGGAAATCAAGCCCGAAAAACTGGCAACAGCAGAGGTACAAAGCGAGTCCCCAACTATATTAAGATGGTCCGATGCGGACAATGACGAGAAGGCATTACCACCAAGAACGAAAGCGGCCAAGAAAGAAATACTATTGTCAGCAACAATGGAAGTAGAGCAAACTGCAACAAACGTTTCAAACAGGGTAATTATCGATCTGATCAACATGGAATCGGAAGGATTTAGAAAGGTTTAAGGTAAATTGGCAATTAAAAGAAAGTTACCCATTCTTATCCAAGCGCCATCCCCCCATAATCCAAAGCCATACGCGCCTCTTTCGGAAGAAGAAAACATAACCTCCAAGCAAAACACATGTGCCACTGAAAAGAAAAAATCATGGTGTCCCCCTATATTCGTAGAAGGAATCACAGCAATGACAGTTAAAAAATCATGGCAAAGAGGCCCACAACGAAGTATAGAATTACTCGATTGAGCGCGAGCAAATTCAAATTTACAGTTGACGAAGTCGCCATCCATGATGAATTAATGGATTTGATCCGCAGATCTAAAGCGGAAGGTAACTCCTTCACACCAACGGAACGCAAAAAATATAGTCATACTCAGAGGTGTAGATTCGGCATTCGGAGCTAGACAGGTTAGAGACGACATTGAAATACAATGTCCGGATGGTCTAAAGCGAACGGCGTGAACCTAGACTTATACAAAATAATCCTTAAACAAAAAGAAGACCAAGACCGCCTCCTTAAGCTCCGTTTCATCCTTTATCGGAAAGCGACATGGGAAAAGCCCAGAAGGAGTTATAGATGTCAGCGCTTCGGCCATGTCTCGGCAAATTGTGCCTTCCAGGCAAGATGTGTAGCTTGTGGAGTGGACCACAACCCCTAAGAATGCCCAAGAAAGGACATTGACAAGAAAGGACATTGACATTGGCAGCGACGTTCTAAGTTGACGCATGCGAACGATTGGCTAATTTAGTGCGGGCATGTAGTGGACCGCATTTTCATAACATCCGAGATGTGACGGATAATTTACCAGACTTCGACCCGTCGTCCGAATCCGGCATGTCGGCAGCGCAGTTCGTTGATCGCGTTACGAAGCTTGCCGAGGCATATCAGTGGAACGATAGAAATTTGGTGTTCGCCGTACAAGCCTCCCTAAAAAGGCCTGCTAAAATTTGGAGCGATGGTTCTGCGCGGGTTCCTGGAAGCTGGCTTGAGCTGGCCGAATCATTGAGGCGAGATTTCCCTAGCCATGAAAGCGAGGCCGATGTTCACATAAAAATGGTGAATCGCACCAGGGAGGGAGCCGAGCGAGACAACACAAAGTTACTTCTATACTATGCTAGCATTGGGAAAACGTGGTAACTTGAACGATCACGCTATAATCTGGTATATAAGGAACGGGCTACGGCATCCATCTTTGCAAAATGCGATCGCGAGCTCAATTTTCGACACCGTCAAGGATCTTTTAGCCGCGATAAAGAAGTTCGAAACAAATTCCGTTCGAATTTCGGAGCCACGAACGGAGTCGAGGCGAAATTTTGGACCACCCCCACTGATACAGCGAGGTATTATGTCATCAAATGCGCGAGCGCAGCCGACTTCGAGCAAATCGGAATCCCGTCGAATCCGATGTTATAATTGTCTTGAGGTGGGGCATATTTCGCTGAACTGTCCAAAACCGCAACGAAAACAAAGATGCGAGAAGTGTCAACGAGCATCACATACGACCAACCAATGTCCGGAAAATGAAACTGCGACCGCCGTCAGTAATGTTCGCCGCATAAATTCAACAGAAATAGTTAATCCGCTTGTTAAGTCCTTCATCGACCTCGGTAGCGAAAGAACACTCATTTAACGAACGATCGCGATGTCGGTGGGAGGCGTGAAGCAGTGTTCACCGATCATCCTACCAGGATTTGGAGGAGCTTCAGTAACGTGCAACCAGAAACTCGGGGCCGCAATCCAGTTGGATGGTAAGAATCTAAATACGAAGATTTTTCTGGTGGATGACGACTTGATCTCGGAGTCTCTTTTATTAGGGTCAGATCTACTGTGCACATCGGGGAAAAGACTGATCATTGAACTGGGAGCTTGTCGATTGGAAAACGCTCCAACTATTGAGCCAACGCTATCCGCCAAAGAAAAGGACCCACTGCGTCAGCTCATCAGTGAGCATAGAGAACGCTTTTCTGAATTGCTTGCTCAGTTAGGTCAATGCATCTCAGTAACGATGACGAACTGTCCGACGCCAGCCATACCGGATACCGTTCGCAAAGCGTGAGCGCGTTCAAGAAAGAGTAAATTAACTGGTCGAAAACGATATCATACGTTCATCATCATCAGAATATTCGTCACCAATTGTCCTCGTTCGCAAACAAAATGGTGAGGACCGTCTCTGTGTTGATTTCCGTGAGCTCAATGCTATCACTGAAAAGCGTCCGTTTCTAATGCCAACTGTTGAGGAGCAGCTATCATCGATCGCTGGTAATTTATATTACACGACTCTCGATTTAATGTCCGGCTATTAACAAATACCAATCGCAGAAGAGTGCAGGAAATACACTACATTTGTCACGAATGCAGGCCAATTCGAATTCAACCGGATACCTTTCGGCCTTTGCAATGCAATGAAATCAGCACTTTGCTGCGATATAGTGCTCAGTGTATACGCTCCGATGAAGGAACTTCAAGTTCACACTGACGCGAGCACACTGGGTCTTGCCAGACACTGGGTCTTGCAACCTGACGACGGTGACTATTTCAGACCGGTTTTCTACTACAGCCGGCAGTGTAGCGAATCCGAAAGCAGATACCATAGTCATGAGCTTGAAGTTTTGGCTATCGTCGAGTCGTTAGAATGATTCCGCATTTATTTGCTCGGTAAGCATTTCGAGATAATTACCGATTGCGCGGCAATTAGCACCACAAGAACGTCTAAGCCATTGCTACCGCACATCGGTTTCTGAAGCTACAGGAGTACGATTTCCGCATCATACATCAATCGGCTGAACGCATGAGCCACGTAGATGCTTAAGCAGGACTCCAAACGAACCACAGAACGAGCCAGAGATAGCATCGGGGAACATAATGCGAGTGGAAGAAAACGAAGACTGGCTTGTGCTCCTGCAACGACAAGACGTGAAGTTGAAGGAGTTAATCGAAGTTCTGAGAGGCGATATTGAGTCCGCTAAATCCAAATAGATCGTCAGATTATCAGCTCAAAAACGGTCGGTTATATCGTAAGATGGACCAAGATCTCGAATTCGTCGTTCCGTCTGCAGTCAGGTGGAAAATCATCCACGATGACATGGGCCACTTTGGTCTTGAGACGACCATAAATCGAGTTCGGCAAGATTTTTGGTTCACCAATCTCCGAAAATACATCAAGTCGTACATCGCAGTATGCTTAGAGTGCTGCTATAATAAAGGAATCGCAGGCAAATCGGAGGGTCAACTCTATTCGGATGAGGTGACACCTATTTCGTTCTGAACGTTACACGTTGATCACCTGGGACCTTTTCCACGCAATCGTCGAGGTAATTTGCACATCATTGGAATATCTGATTCGTTCAGTTAGTACTCAATTTTGAGAGCTGTCAAAACTACGAAATCGAAGCCCGTCATCGACGCATTCAGGGATCTGACATTGTACTTCGGTCTACCTAAGCGTATAATTAGCGATCGAGGCACAGCTTTTACATCACGAGCATTTGCTGAATTCTGCACATCTAATGAGATTCAACATATTAAGGTTTGCTAAACTTTTTAATTGGATCATTTCATCGATCACTCTTTCGGATGGCTCCGATAGCTTTTTAAATTACTTATGGAATTGTTTGCAGCTACATAAATGAGTTGCATATTTTTAATAATAATTTAATTTAATTTATTGTTAGAAGAAGGTGGTTTCGACGTGTGTACTAATTCTCCTCCTCTTCGGTGAACCATATCCCATTCCGTTGGATCAGCAGTCGCTTCATCTGATGTTAGAGCCATAACTAGCCGAACCGTGATGACGTCTCGAAGGCGATAATCGATTATCAACGCGATCGGACTAAACTGAGTCACAAGTGACATTGCGAATTCAGAGAGCACTGAAGATTGCGCAATTGTAAATCCCAATCCTTGTGATCAGTTGGTGCAGTTCTTAGAAATGATAAGATGGACTGATTTGCACGTTCGATTTGGCCATTCGCTCGAGGTGTTCTGACGGCAACCTTAATATTTTTAAATTACTTATGGAATTGTTTGCAGCTACAAAAATGAGTTGCATATTTTTAATAATAATTTTTCTGAAAAATTATTAGAGAAGAAAAATGTTAGAAGGTGGTTTCGACGTGTGTACTAATTCTCCTCAGGCCATCACTCTTGAACATAACTTGCAGGTACAAAAACATATTGAGTTTGCATAAGTAGAAAAATTAAAATTAACTCTCTTACCTTTGAGCATGGTGGTCGCCATCACCGGTGTGTATCTAAGAGTGATGGCCTGAGGAGAATTAGTACACACGTCGAAACCACCTTCTTCTAACATTTTTCTTCTCTAATAATTTTTCAGAAAAATTATTATTAAAAATATGCAACTCATTTATGTAGCTGCAAACAATTCCATAAGTAATTTAAAAATATTAAGGTTGCCGTCAGAACACCTTGAGCGAATGGCCAAATCGAACGTGCAAATCAGTCCATCTTATCATTTCTAAGAACTGCACCAACTGATCACAAGGATTGGGATTTACAATTGCGCAATCTTCAGTGCTCTCTGAATTCGCAATGTCACTTGTGACTCAGTTTAGTCCGATCGAGTTGATAATCGATTATCGCCTTCGAGACGTCATCACGGTTCGGCTAGTTATGGCTCTAACATCAGATGAAGCGACTGCTGATCCAACGGAATGGGATATGGTTCACCGAAGACAATTGGCTGCAGAGCGAATTAGCACCGAACGAGAGAAATGGAGATTGAGCTTCAACGCGAAAGACAAGAAACCTTTTATCTACAAGGAAAGAGATCTCATCGTTTTAGAGAACGTACCCGCTGCTACGGGAAAATCTCGAAAGTTAGAACCCAAATATCGTGGGCCCTACATCATTTCGAGAGTTTTACGAAACGACAGATATCTCGTCGAGGACGTGAGAATCGCACGTCCCAACCAACGGAAATTCTGTTCGGTGTTACGAGCAAAAAGTTGAAACCGTGGATCGTCGTGAGTCCCGAACTCGAATCAAGACGATTCAATGTCAGGATGGTCGTGTCATGGCAACACAAATTGAAGAGCACCGGCCACGGAAGAAATCGAGAAGACCCAGTCGCATTCGAAACATCAACCGAGTCATTGTATTTTGAACACAATAAATTGATTATTAACAAACGGTGCGCGTTACTTTATTGTTTTTGCTCTACAATTATCCTGTTCCCAAGGTCAACCCCTGACATATATATATATATATATATATATATATATATATATATATATATATATATATATATATATATATATATATATACCGGCCGGGCCATATAGTAGTTTTTTTTTAAATCACATGTTATTTTGAAACTGATAGCTGTTTTCCACTCAAAATTATGTTAGTGAGTCAGTATTAACATTAAGAAATGAATCGATTTACGCTTGAACAATATTGAGAAATATTGAAATCGGACTGAATGCCGATTTATCTCAAAAAATCATTTTTTCTGATGAGGCACAATTTCATCTCGGTGGCTATGTGAACAAACTGCTGCTTCTGGGGCTCGGGAAACCCAAACGTGATTGTCAGCGAGTGACTGTGTGGTGTGGATTCTGGACTGGTGGTATCATTGGACCGTTTTTGTTTGAAAATGAGGCTAGAAATGCTGTTGAGGCATGATAACCGACTTTTTGCGGCCAGAAATTGAGGAATTAGACATGACTGACCTGGTGGAGTGCCATGCCATACCGCTGATCAAACAATCGATCTTTCGCGCACAAAATTCAGAAATTGTGCAATCACCCGCCTTGGCGATGTCAATTGGCCGCCTCGAAGCTGCGATTTGACGCCGTTGGACTTCTTTTTATGGGGCGCTGTGAAAGATTGATGTTATGTGGAAAATCCACA